>JARHVA010000032.1:2452500-3125000 GCA_037957365.1 Torreya grandis
CTACCATCATTCAATCCAATAAAAATATAACTCAATACCATAACTACTCAAACCAATTTCAAATCATATAAAATATAATTACAAAGGATAAATTATAATTACAAACTAATTGTAAAGATAAAATTATTTGGATTGAGAATGACCATCAACCCATCTTCCAAAAACATGGTGAAATAGTAAAAGATTAACTTTGATTTAAATTACAAAAATAAAAGGGTGATAATAAGGCCTTTGAGATGCCATATGTCTAGGGCCTTGAAGGCAATTTAAAGAAATACTGGTCAATTTTATCAAAACTACAGTTGTAAATAAACCAAAAAAACCCTTTAATAAAGTATTTTACATATAATTTGGAATATAGGGTATCAAATAAGCATACATAATTTATAACTAGTGAATAATTACATCATACTAAGAAGATAATCATTTAGAGCCCACTCAATGCCACCTTAATGTCATTATCCAGACTATTCACCATAGTTGAGACCAAATGACATAATATTGGTATTACATTTATAACAATAATTTAAAAAGAATCAACATAAAAATAATAAAAATTAGTGCAATCATAATTTTATAATTTGACTCTAATATTTAGTTTTTTAGCAAAATATTCAAATATTTTGTAATCATTTTCTTATAATTTTTGGGTGTAATTACTAGAACTATATGATAAATTGGAAACTAGAACAACCAACTCCAACTATAAAAAAAATCATATGTGGAATCGTATTTATATATGCATTGTCTTTTTATTTTTTTATACTAATAAAATTGAATTTTAACTCCTTTTTGCCTATCCAAAAGATGAATGTCATTATGGTATTCAAACACCTTGTTACCATCCTTATTTCTTATAATTTGAACCCTTCCATTAAACCCAGTCCACTAAGAAACACCACAATTTATATTTTGAGGAATGATGTTTCTTTTATTTTGTTCGAATCTAGGTATAGACTCCCTCTTAAACAACAAAAAAAAATTTATCCAATCCTAAAACTAATTGAAACACCTTTTACTATATCCCTCTTATCTCAATGAAAGTAAACCCCCTTTCTCACTTTGGTCAACCTATCTTAGGATAACATCAAATTACCATTAAAATGACTAACCAAACAATATTTTTAAATATCCTTACCATCAAGATCCACCATTGGTTTGATGGTTTTCTTTGTTGGAAATATTGTCATTGATGTCAAAGGTCTAGCATTATTGGTGATAAAGGCCCCATTGCATTTAATGTTGTTTGTAATTGATTTATCTTGGCTAATGTGAGTTAATATTTATTTAATATTAATGAATATATTTGTGGTTGCATATGAGACAAAAGAAGGGCCCATGGAGAAGTCAAAGAGCCACGGGGTAAAGAGAAAAGAAGGATGGGACACATTTTCCCATGAAGAGTCATCTTGGGGAATTCCAAGAGTCACCAAGTGAAGACAAAAGAGGAAGGGCGCAATTTCTCATGAAGGGACACTTTAAGGAATATGAAAAGTCACCAAGATGAAGAAAAAAGAGGGAAGGACATTTTTGGTCATGAAGGGTCACCACATGACTTTTCAAAGGATTGAATATGAAGGGTCATATAATTTTGGTGTCATTTTCCATAAGGATTGAAGGGTCACAAAGGGGGAAGGCCAAAGGTCATTTGGAAAGCTATAAATAAAGGCTTGAGAATCCATTTGTAATAAGATAAGAGAAAGAGGTTGATTTGATATTAAATATATCTATCTTAGAAGAGCAATTGTGAGAGATGAATGTGATTTGTATTTGTTATATCTAGCTTAGAAGAGCAAAGGTGAGAGAGAGGAAAGAGATGTTGTATTGATCTATCATTTGTTGAGATAGAAAAATTGAGAGATAGGTGTGTGGTATACATAAAGGGGTTGGTGCTCCTGAATTGTTTCTAGGTTGGTGCTCATGAATTGTTGTTGGGTTGGTGTTCATGAATAGTAGCTGGGTTGGTGCTTGGCAAAGGGGTGTGGTGCTCTTGTGGGTTGGTGCTCAGCAAAGGGGTTGGTGCTCATGTGGGTTGGTGCTCATGAATTATTGCTGAGTTTTTGCTTGGTAAAGGGGTTGGTGCTCCTGTGGGTTGGTGCTCACGAATAGTAGCTGGGTTGGTGCTTGGCAAAGGGGTGTGGTGCTCCTGTGGGTTGGTGCTCACGAATAGTTGCTAGGTTGGTGCTCAACAAAGGGGTTTGTGCTCCTGTAAGCTTGGCTTGTGAATATTGTTTGGGTTGGTGCTCATTCATATACTTGAGATTGTTCTCCGTGGTTTTTCCCACATTGGGTTTCCATGTTATATCTGGTGTCTCTCTCTATCTTGTGTGGTGTTTATTGTTTGAGTTTTATTGCATATCTTGAATGTTTTATTAAATGGAATTTGGTTAAAGAAAAGATTAATAAGATATATGATATACTGATTCACCCCCCTCTTAGTATATCCCATGCTTAATAATTGGTATCAGAGCAGGTTCTTTTTTGAAAAGTTTTACAGCTTGAAGGTAGATCGGGAAAGCACGATGGCTGGTTCACAGGAAGGATTTTCTACAAATAAGGCACCTTTGTTTGATGGGATGAATTTATGATTTTTGGAGCATGAGAATGAAGGTTTATTTGATGGCCCTTGGATTTGACATATGGAAAGCAGTGGAGGAATATGAAGAGCCACAGACATTTGCAATTACTCCAGCAGAAAAGAAGGCAAGTGAATGTAATGCTAAAGCTTTAAATTCTATTTTATGTGATTTATGTGAATCTACATTTGTTAAAGTTATGCAATGTAAATCTGCTCATGAAACTTGGGTAAAACTTGAGAATATTTACAAAGGTGATGGAAAGGTTGAGCAAGCTAAGCTACAGACTTTTAGAAGGCAGTTTGAAAGTTTGAAGATGGAAGAAGAAGAAGAAAAAGAAATAGCAAGTTATCTCTTGTGAGTTGATCATATCATAAATTAGATTCACGGTCTTGGAGAAACGTTGGAAGAGTCAATGGTGGTACAAAAGGTTTTGAGATCTCTACCAATGAGATATGATGTAAAGGTTTTGGCAATCGAGGAGATGAAGAATTTAGCCAAGCTAAAGATGGATGAGCTTCATGGTATTCTCATGGCATATGAGATGCAGATAGAACAAGATAAACCCTCAAAGAGAGAAGAAAATTTCAAGACATCAAAGAAGGAGAAATCTAAGATTCAAGAATCAAGTGATAGTTCCAGTGATGATGAAGATGACAATGGAGCACTTTTCATTCGCAAGCTAAAAAGAGGAACAGGTAAATATCAAGGAAAATTAACTTTTAAATGTTTTAATTGTGGAAAGATTGGACATTTTTTATCTAGATGCCCAGATAAGGTTAATGATGATGAAGAATAAAAGCCTACATACAAGAAGAATTGCAAAGGCAAATCTAAGAAGGGATTCAAAAAGAAGAGCCTGTATTCTAAGGATCCTAGCTCAGGTAAAGATAGTGGAGTCAGGGATTCAGAAAAAGAAGAGATTATATTCATGGCCATACATGAAGATGATTAAGAAGAAGAAGAGGAGGAAGCTTAAGTGAATATGGAAGGAGAGCTCATTTGTGCATTAGAAGAGTTAGAAGCTGTTCAGAAGAAGAATCAAAGATTAAAGTGCTAGATCAAGAAAAATGAACAAGAGTCAAAGGAAATCATTGAAGATCTACAAGCACACTTTGAAGAAGCCAAGAAGAATGAGTAAGACCTCACAACACAGTTGGAAATAGCAAGAAAAGAATGTCAAAGGTATTTCCTCTTTAAAAGAAGATATTAAGAAAGCAGTCAGTGATTCAAAATTTGAAGATAGCACTAACATGATGAATAAGTTATTGGAAAGTCAAAAATCAAATTCAGATAAGATAAAGATCAGATTTGAAAAGAAAAAGAGCTATGTTGAAGCTCTTACAAAAGAGGAAACAAAAAGGGGAGAAGTGAAAAATACAAAGGACATTTCAAACAGAGAAGGCTGGAGAGAACAAAGCTACAAAAGACAATCAGGTCAGAGATATACAGATAGGTCTTATTTTTATGGATATTGTTTTTATTGTAATGGATATGGTCACAAGAAATTAGAATGTAGAAAAAGAGCTAACAATTTTAGAAATAAGGAGAAGGAAAGTCAAGGAGAGTCAAGCAGAAGCCACAACTCTTTTGCTCCTCTATCAAGCTTTGATGAAGAGACCATAGTATGCTACAAGTGCAACAACTTCGGACACATAGCTCAGTATTGTAAAAGTGTGTTCAAGTCAGTCAAAAAGGATCAGAGTTTCAAAGCTCCATTCATCATGAAGAAGGCTCAGACATGTTCATGGCAGAAGAAACAACCTAAAGATTCTATGATGGTTCAAACAGCTCTGCATATAAGAGGTAAAGATTAGCCATGGTTAATTGATAGTGGATGTTTGAGGCATATGACAGGTGATAAAAGTAAGTTCAAAACTCTAAAGAAGATCAATGGTGGTACAGTGAGATTCAGAGATAAAACCACTGCCAAGATAGTCAGAAAAGGTACTTTAAGTTTGGATTATGGTAGAACTAAGACTAAGAATGTTTTATATGTAAAAGGTCTTAAGCATAATCTATTGAGTGTTAGTCAGATATGTGATCAAGGATACACATTAAAGTTTCATAAAGAAGGTTGTGAGATTAGAATAAAAGATTCAAATGAGTTGATTGCTGATGCTCAAAGGATAGGGAACAATGTATATGTTTTGTTAGATATCTTCTCAAAGGCACGATCAAAGGATACATTCAAAGATCAGCGAGAGGAGTTGGGAGTAATTTTTATTACTTCTTGCCATTGATGTTCAACATCATTTGAGGGGGAGCTAAGTGTTAGCTCTAGGTAGGCCCTTTGCCATTGATGTCAAAGGGGGAGAATAATAAGTACAGGTATAGGGGCAAAAAATAGGTACAGGGAACAAGTACATGTTGCTACAGTAAGGGGGACATACTATATGTTTTTAGATGATAGTATGTGCAGGTGACAAGATGTGACAGTTTCAAGATTGAGGTTGCCATCAATGACAAAGGGGGAGATTGTTGGAAATATTGTCATTAATGTAAAAGGTCTAGCATTATTGGTGATAAAGGCCCCATTGCATTTAATGTTGTTTATAATATATTTATCTTGGATGATGTGAGTTAATATTTATTTAATATTAATGAATATATTTTTGGTTGCATATGAGACAAAAGAAGGGCCCATGGAGAAGTCAAAGAGCCACGAGGTAAAGACAAAAGAAGGATGGGATGCATTTTCCCATGAAGAGTCATCTTGGGGAATTCCAAGAGTCACCAAGTGAAGACAAAAGAGGAAGGGTGCAATTTCTCATGAAGGGACACTTTAAGGAATACAAAAAGTCACCAAGATGAAGACAAAAGAGGGAAGGACGTTTTTGGTCATGAAGGGTCACCACATGACTTTTCAAAGGCTTGAATATGAAGGGTAATACAATTTTGGCACCATTTTCCATGAGGATTGAAGGGTCACAAAGGGGGAAGGCCAAAGGTCATTTGAAAAGCTATAAATAAAGGCTTGAGAAGCCATTTGTAATAAGATGAGAGAAAGAGGTTGATTTGATATTGTAATATCTAGCTTAGAAGAGCAATTGTGAGAGATGAATATGATTTGTATTTGTTATATCTAGCTTAGAAGAGCAAAGGTGAGAGAGAGGAAAGAGATGTTGTATTGATCTATCATTTGTTGAGATAGAAAAATTGAGAGATAGGTGTGTGGTATACACAAAGGGGTTGGTGCTCACGAATTGTTGTTGGGTTGGTGCTCGACAAAGGGGTTGGTGCTCCTGTGGGTTGGTGCTCAGCAAAGGGGTTGGTGCTCCTGTGGGTTGGTGCTCATGAATAGTAGCTGGGTTGGTGCTCACGAATAGTTGTTGGGTTGGTGCTCAGCAAAGGTGTTGGTGCTCCTAAAATATTTTTGAATCCCTTCTTAGATTTGCCTTTGAAATTATTCTTGTATGTAGGCTTTTCTTATTCATCATCATTAACCTTATCTGGGCACCTAGCTGAAAAATGTCCAATCTTTCCATAATTAAAACATTTAAAAGGTAATTTTCCTTGATATTTTCCTGTTCCTCTTTTTGGCTTGCAAATCAAAAGTGCTCCATTGTCATCTTCATCATCACTGGAACTATCACTTGATTCTTGAATCTTAGCTTTCTCCTTCTTTGATGTCTTGAAAGCCGCTTCCGTCTTTGAGGGTTTATCTTGTTTTTTATGCATCTCATATGCCGTGGGAATACCATGAAGCTCATCCATATTTAGCTTGGCTAAATTCTTCATCTCCTCAATTGCCAAAACCTTTGCATCATATCTCATTGGTAGAGATCTCAAAACCTTTTGTACCACCGTTGAATCTTCCAACGTTTCTCCAAGACCTTGAATCTGATTTATGATATGATCAACTCGTAAGAGATAACTTGTTATATCTTCTTCTTCTTCCATCTTCAAAATTTCAAACTGCCTTCTAAAAGTCTACAACTTAGCTTGCTGAACCTTTCCATCCCCTTTGTAAATATTCTCAAGTTTTACCCAAGTTTCATGAGCAGATTTACATTGCATAACTTTAACAAATTCAGATTCACATAAACCACATAAAATAACATTTAAAGCTTTAGCATTACATTCACTTGCCTTTTTTCTGCTGGAGTAATTGAAAATGTATGTGGCTCTTCATATTCCTCCACCATTGCTTTCCATATGTTGAATCCAAGGGCCATCAAATAAACCTTCATTCTCATGCTTCAAAAAGCATAATTCATCCCATCAAACAAAGGTGCCTTATTTGTAGAAAATCCTTCTTGTGACCCAGCCATCATGCTTTCCTGATCTACCTTCAAGCTGTAAAACTTTTTAGAAAGGAACTTACTATGATACCAATTGTTAAGCATGGGATATACTGAGAGGGGGGGCTTGAATCAGTATATCATATATCTTAACATTCTTGATATTCCTATCAAATTAATTTAAAATATTATCTAACTTGTGACTCCACTCAATCTCCATTATTTGAAACTTATTAACATCAACTACCCTTGAATATGAATATTGGAATATAGAATTAGTGTGTTTTAAGAGAGATACGACTACTTGATCTGCATCCAAAAATTGAAATGTTCTATATTTTAAATCCTCTAGCTATGGTTTAATCCACTAAGAGTCTTATGGATGTTTTTATAGTTGCATGCCTAGACTTGATAAAAATGTCTTGTGTATCCTCCAATAAAATTTTAAGCACTTCTACAAATTTATCATTTGTAATATTGATTCATATTAGGACAACACATCTAGATTTTCTATTGTATTTGGCTCTAATATTTTCCAAATACTATCTTGGTATTTTATGATATTTATTAAAATGAAAACCTTGTAGATTTTATTATTGTTTGGTAGATCTATTTATTATTCTAATATTATGAAATAAGTCAGTGAAATCATAGGCCCTCTATACTCCTACCATCCCACCTACTTTGCTAAAAATCATCTCAAATACATTAAAACTAGTTAAGTGTAATACATAGGGTAAGTGACAATATTGATCTCGAAACAATATCTTCAACAAAAATATAAAGTGACAAGAAATTTTCACATCTTGATATGCCTCCTTACTAATGAAATGTATTCTAACATTAGTGTGATTTTGGTTATATACCCAACTAATATGAATAAATTGTGGACTATTGAAGAATTTCACCCTCTTTCACATAGCTTCAAACTATGAGACAAGAAAATGTCAATGTAATCTGTAAAAATTGAAAAATAAATCTCAGTACCTAATGTTATTTTGCTTTGGCCATTTTTTTTTACTTCTCATCTCTTTAAAACACCTCTAAACATGCCTAGAGGCTAAAAGAAATAAGAAGACTCTAGGATTATATTTCTATAATTATGAATCACTCCATGTAAAAATAACATGAAAATAGACAACAATATGTATTACCTTCATAATATAATTTAAAAAGTATATTATCTTGGTTTTGTATATTTCTATGGGGTTGGTTATTTAAAATTTGAGTTTTTGGTACCACCATGTAGGAGTTTTTTGAATTTAGTATATTATTATTTCAATGTACATAGAGGATATAATATATTAATTTAACTTTTAAGGATTTATAGAATGCAAGCCCTAGGTTATTAAAGGGCCTAAGTATAATAAATCAGGTTAGAAATATGCAATAAATAAAACCACTGATTTGTTAAAGAATTCATCTAATTTGATATTTCTAAAAATAATAATGAATGACACAAATAATTAGCTAAAAACTAACTAAGATGGATGATCTAGATTTGGTGTGAAAGCTAATCTGAGTGTTGTAAATAGGGTTCAAGTGTCAGAAGCAATCATGGATAGTAGTATTATACTTTGGATAGTAGCATGGGGAACTAGTGTCCCACTTTCAATGCTAGTGTCCTCTATGTAGAAACTATATGATCTTCTAGGTGTACCTCCATCTGAGTCTAACCTACCTATACCTATGTGGATGATCCCTAATTCACTATTTATGCACTATTTTGAAAAAAATTAAAAGCAAACCCTAGACTTCCATGTTGTTAGGGTATTCAAATAGCACAAGTAACAAAAGTGTGATGTTAACTAGGTAGGATAAACATCCTCAACACCCCACTATGTTGAGAGTTTACTACATACAAATACTCTAAGGATGGATCAAGCCTGATGTATTTCTCCTACCTAAGTGCTTGGTATAAGTGCAAGTGAATGCTAGTATGTGTGTCAACTTGAGTGCTTTGAATGAGGCTTGAGACTATAAATATTTATATTATGAACTTGGGATGGATATATATGATTGTATGTAGAAGTAGGATAGAATAAGGATCAGTAACCTTGATTGTGCATAATGTATTCTAAGCTTGTTTGTGTATTTTTCATCTGATTTCTATCTAGTGGTTATATGGCTAAAATTCATGTATTTATACTGATCTAGTGCTTGTGTGAAGTTTGAAATAGGTCTAGGTTAACCATAGGTGTCTTAGGAATCAAAAAGATATAAGTTGGGGTTGAAATTTGGAAAAATAAATTAACATTGAACCTTAGTCACTAATGTAGGGTGTTAGTTTCCAAAGTAAAGTGCTAGTGTCCAGGTGGTATAACCTGAGGCATTAGGGGCCTAGATGATGTAGGAACATCTTTTTGTGTTGTGTTTTTTTATATAATTTTAGATTGATCATGTTAATTAGTGGTAAAATATATTATTTATATTGTTTTAAGGTATTTATTATTCTTATCACAAACATGAGAATCTTCTCTAAGAGTTTAAGTGTGCTTAGGAAGCTTAGAATTTCAAATTGGCATTTTCTTGCCAAATTTAGTTAGTTTGAATTTATTGTCAAGGTTTTGGGTCATTAATCATGTTTGAATGAGTTTTAAATTATGTAGTCATTTTTTTTAGATTATCAAAGTGGTCAACGTTACTTTAATTCATACTCAAATCACATGATTAGTCATTTTGATAGGTGTGTTAGGAGTTGGGTAGTTAAAAGTCTCTCAACATTCTTGAAGGAGTCCAAGAACCATTGGGTAGTTATTAGTCATATGAAATATTGTAAATTATTATGTTTTAGTCATTTATGGGGATGTAATAGAAGGAGGAATAAATGTTAACCCCAAAGGAAATGAATAAAATTTTCTTAGTTTTGGAAACAAACTTTGCAGACCCTGTGTTGTACCTTGTGTTCTATGTTCTATGACTAAAAAGACTGTAACCATCATATGTAAATAAAGATATGTAGAATGATTAATTTGTTTGAAAATATCAAATTAAAACTAATTAATTTGAATAAGGTTGGGTGCTAATTCCAGGAAATGTCAAATGAAATTTGCTTAGTTTAAGAACTAGTGTTGCAGACCATGTTTAACTTGTATTATATGGGTAAGAAGACTAAATATGCATTTTAGTGTAAGAAAGACTCTGTAAAACAATGGATGAAACACACATGAATTGGTAATAATTTTATCTCAATGTTTTTAATGTTATTTATGTATTTATATAGTTTTTTCTATCCTACTGTGTAAGAAAACCATTACAAAACCCAATAAAAGTCCATGAACCTATATACAGTCAAACTCATAAATCTTGTCTAGAAGAATTGATAGAGGTTATTTTTAGGATTTGTACATCATATCACGTGTGGAATTTAAATACATACCCTATTCCATCATTAGAGAAGTTTGAAACCTTTTGAAAAGTCAGAAACACTAAAATATCCTCTCTTAGGTTGTTACAGTGAGTTAAAACCCTACATTACGGTTCAAAAACAAAAATAAACACTGTAAGTGATTCAATCATAAAAAGTTTATGAAATTTGGTTAACACTTAGGGTTACAAGTTATCAAGACATTTTGGAATTTTCAGACTATTATGATACCTGTGTATATGATTTTAGGAGACTGTGTGTAATAGAGTAAATGAGACCAAATTAGGTCTGATCAAGGACTAAAAAGTGTACTTCTAATTGGAGATAGATCATATAACTTCATGGAGAGAGGGTAAATTATATATAGTGGTAAAATATAAATTTATGTTCCCAACACAAATCGTTACTTATCTATACCATTGTAAAAGGCCAAAAAAAATGTTACAATGAGACTTGAATAAAGATAAGAAGTATAGGAAGATGAAAGAGTTAAACTTTGAAGATGAGTGGATTGTTCAAGAAATCAATGAAGACTTGTTTGATTATGTAAATTATCAATATAACCTTTATATACTTAATAAAACTCATAATCATATATTGATGCCTATAGACTATGAGCCAAGAAAGAGTAACAAGATTGAAGTGAGAAGATTGAGTAAGATTGAAGAAAGTGGATATGATAGTGACATCAAGGTGATGAAAGGATACAGAATAAATGCATGAGAGGTGTCTTCAATAAGGAGAAAATGTTTGTAGACTCAATAAAAATGTTTAATAGCCTAGTAGAGAAAAGTTTGCTAAGAGATCAAAGAGAGACAAAGTTTGAAGATAGAGGTTAAATATAAAGATGGACAAGACAAGATCAGAGCTAGGTATTTGGTAGAGGTAAAGGTATATATGTTCATGTTTTAATCCATAATAGAAAAGTTTGATGAAGACCTCTGCATCACTGGATCCCTAGGGGAGGGTTTGGGACTAATTTTTAAATGTATAGGGATGTGTAAGGCCCACATAAAAGCTAGATAAGTGTTGAAAAAGGCCCTTAGATAGGTTTAGGGATAAAAAAGGGATGATTTATCTCAAGTGATACTCATTTCACTTAAGTGAAAATTTATATGCATACATTTTCCCCCAATTTATTCTAGAAATGTATCAAAGTGAAATGACTAGGATAAAGGAAAAAGAAATGTACCTAGACTTACCTATGAGGCAAAGCTCATGAATCTATGTTTAAGTGTGCAAAGCATGTTCCATTACATATCCTATAAATGAAACATGGATGAATCAATACTTATTTAATATATATCAAAATCAAATACAAAATTGAGTAAAGAGAAGAAAGAAAGGAAAGGAATGAATACACATCACTAGGTACACAAACTAATGCAAAAACCTGGTGACATCTTTTGTGTGTGTGTGTAGATAGTGATTAAATCAATGAATAATCTGGACTAAGCTGATGGATTTCTCAATCCTCATGTGTAGGTGGCTCAAAAAATCATTTCATTTTTTGAATTCATCATTGCTCATCCCTATTTAATAGACCGTATACTATGAATAACTTGGAATAGATTGATGGCTTGTCCAACCCTCTTATATAGGTGGCTCAATATCTCAAATAGGTTATGACTCCATCATTGCCTAGATAAATTTAGTAGATACATCTGTAACTAAAACTACACAATGTAATTGTAAGTGTGTAGGATGGCCTTAGGGCCATTTAGAAACTCTAAAATGAAAAATGGCTAAGGGGAATCTTAGGCACTCAGAAATGTAGCTCATGGACTACATAGAAATGCTAACCATACAGATGGAATAAGGCATCAATATGGTGTGTAACTTGGTGTAAAAGGTGTATAAATTATACAACATATATAATGATATCATTCCATCTAAGATGAGTTGGTACAAAATTGATCATGTGGAAATAATATGATGCATACATGCCCCCAATTTTGATATATGTGCATATGGATTCTGGACTAAGTTGTAGTAAGCTATGTCTATGTATCCAAAACTGAAATGGTAGTGATCATACCATGCATGATGCCCCCAATATGAGTAATCCTAGTATTATTCTAGGAAAAACTGAGTATAAAATGATCAAATCTATAACCTGTGAATGAAACTATGCAAATCTAGCCTGTAACTACTATGTTATTCTATCAAATATAGGTTTTCATATTTTTGGGCTATTAGATAGTAGAATTATACCTTGGACATTAAAATAACATGTTAGTGTCTTAATTTCAATGCTAGTGTCCTTCTGTGCAAACTAAAACTAATGTGTTTGACTATATTTCACTATGTTTTCTTGATTTTGAGCTCTATAATTATGTGTCTACGTGATGAAAATTTTACTATGAGTTATTGTGATTTCCCCTCTTTTTATGGGAGTTTTTGTATTCATTTAAAAACTATCCTCAAAATAAATTCTCTACATGATGTATGTTAGGCTAAAAACATATGATATCTATGTAGTAAACCAATGATTCATTCATGAGAGCATGCATACAAACACACAAAGCACATAAAGTAGGCTAAGGGGCCACAATAAAAGGGACATGGTCACATGTCACTAATTCTAAGAAATAACAAACATACAAGGACATGTTCAAATGTCCACATACACATATAACAAACAAGGTTGGATTAGATCCACATAGAAGGACATGTTCAAATGTTCGCATACATAATAAAGAAATCACACATAAGGACATGGGCACATGTCTAAAGCATAATATAATGAAAGGAGTTGTCATAGAGATGTAAAACAATGGCATATTCAAATGCCCTCAAATATATGTAGAAAAAAAGAGACACAATCAAGTATAAACTAGGAAATCTATAAATGAGAGTATGCATGAATATGTGGCAAAAATATGTATAAAGGCAAAAATGTACATAAGCTGAGTCTATAGTAGTATTAATCATCAAAAAATATTAGTACAAGATGGTTAGTTTTAAGATATAAAAATGGTAAATGTGCGATATATAGTATAGAAAGATGTAACCTGGCAAACCAGAATCAATGTAGTATGATGCCCCTAATGGGAGAATGTATCAATGATGAATCTGTGTATGTGCCCCCAATGGGTAGATAGAAGTAAATATAGATCTATGTGATGGACATGGGTGATATAATAATATTTGAACACTCAAAGAGAAAAAGTGAAATATGTATCTATGATAAAACCAACTATACTAAGATAGTTAGCATATGTGGTACCTAGAAAGTATAAAGAATGTAAACATGGATATGCAAACAATCTAAATTTTGTATTTTTTGAGAAATATGTGAATGTTTTTATGTTTTGAACATATTATATTTTTTTTGTGTTTTCTAATTATAAGGTATGTACAAGAAATCATGAAGATGAAACTATATGAAAATATAATGTGAGAGAAGTTGTATGTTAGTAATGTGTAAGTACATATGAGTATGTACAAATGCAAAGTAGTGCCTCTAGAGAATTAAGATCACATATAAATAATGTGGATAGTCAAATGGAATATCTTGTGGGAGATCATATAATGATGGATACTAAATCTACCTAAACTTGAATAAATCATCATCACTATGATCATCATACCATGTTGTTGGTAAAAGTATAGCCTTATCCTTCACTATAGTCTAGATTTAATGCATTCGATTGAAATTCTACTTTACCATGTAAGAAGCCTCATATGTGGTCCCAAGGTAAACCACATTATACCATGGGGTATCTATGTGAAACATATGGTTTTCATCTATGCCATCATGTATAATCTGAATTATGCGTCCCTCATGACTGAATGTCAAACATTTGTTTATCTAATTAAATGTGGTGTCCATTACCTATAACCATGTATTGGAAAGTGTAACTTGTATGTGATTACCTACACTCATGACAAAAATGAGTGTGTTTACCACCTTAGGGCCACATGTAATTGGTAGTGTGATATGTCTTAAGGAGTACTGATAATGTATAGCATGTTGTAGCTCAATCTCCTGATGTCCTATGTGCTGTGAAAATTCCAAAGTGAAAATACTAGGATCAAAATAATCATCCATAATATTTTTATGGATGTATTTGTCCTTGATAAAAAAACAAATAGTTAATAGATCATTCCTTGAATGTTTGTTCCAATGAAGAGTCTATCATGGTGTTTGTATTGGTGGAGGTAGAAGCTATGTAATTTGAATAGTGCCCTGAGCCCTAAACTTAATTTTTTTGTAGTGTTAAGCATGTATCTATATCATGTCTAGTAATCCTATTAAAATGATAAAATGGTTTATCATCTTGCTACAACAATTTGCTAATAATTTTGTGATGAATTGTGGGTAATGCCATCAATCATTTATCAAGTAACATCTATAACATATGTTGTGGTTTATCTTGTGTATTGTCTTCCTGTATCCAAATAACTAAGTTAATATTCATATATGTGACCATATGTACCAAATGTATATAAGAATATGCCCCTAACTAAAAGTTAGTGTCTTAGCCTATATCTGTGTAACTATGAACTAGTGGTGATGCCTATGTAGCTAAAGGAATAAGTGCCTTAGAATCATCTCTATAATCTCTGGGGCCTACTAGTGTGAAGCACATTCCACATAAATAATCATCAATGTCTATGGATGTTGGATCATCCTTTTTGGTGTCTTAGGAATTTTTATATGAGTTTTTGATGTATACTTCCTTTGAATTAATAAGTAATGGTAATTGTGTTTTGAGAATCCCATCATCTATCATGGGATAGGATAACTATGTTGTAGGAGTGTCCTTCACCTTTATGGGTAAAGGTAACTATGTTTTAAGAGGATCTGGAATGGGTGTAAGGATAATGGTGATAGATCCCTAACCTCATATGTATGCATCTAGTATATCATAATCTTATGAGGTGGGGACTCTATGAGAACATGAGGTGTCCCATGCAAAGATGTACTCGATGTGGTAGGTTTTATGACTTTGTAATATCTAAATGGTTGGTTATCAGTTGGGTAAGTGTATAAGTATCTTTCATCTAAAAAATTGACACATATATGCACTGTAAATGGTACATCCTCCATGTCATGTATTCAAGGTCTCCTAGGCAATAAATTATTACGCAAATGATTAGGCATCACCTAAAACTATGTGGATAGTATTTTTGGCCCAACTATGAGATCCAATGTAATAGTTCCCAATTCCTATTGATTAATGTCCTTAAATCCTCAAATTTTCTCATATGTCTTTTGAATATATGTTATGTCAAATCTCATAGTCTGTATGAATGTGAGGTTGCATATGTTAAGTCCTGAACCACTATCAATTAGAACTCATTTAATACCACTAGTTTTGATTTGTGCCTAAATGAAGAGTGGAAGATTCTGATTAATAACTGACTGTGAGTATAAATCCTCATTGGAAAAAGATATAACATCCTCAATATCCTTGATACCATTCATGATAGATGAAAAATAATATGGGTCTGTATCATGAGGCAAATATGTATGAATGAGTGTCTGAAAAATAATATCTTTGAAAATAGTTGCCTTTTTAAGTAATTCCAAGATAGAAATATTAGTTGGTGTAATTCTCAACTGATCCATAATATCATATGCTTTATGATGATATGTAGGTACCATTGCATTATTTTAGGGATGAAGAGGTAGTATGGGGTTACACTAATCTTATATAGGTAGAAGAGGCATCCAATTGCATCTGTTGATAGCTTGAATTGTAAGGTCTACTATTTTCTAAGGGTAAGTATTAGAGGCAGGATGTGATTGAAGATAGTCAATGGGTCTAGGTGGAGGAGGAATAAAATGATTCATCTGAGCTCTTTGTCATCAAGTAGTAATTGGAGGTAAATCAAAATTGGTAATGCAATAAAGTTCTCCATATAAGGGAGTCTTAAGGTGAGGTGGACCAATGTGTGAAATAATCTGAGTTATAGCATGATCCATGAGAGGAGTGACACATATGTGCATCATTATAATAATGGTGAGTAATAGGTTGATGTAGAGGTTAAGAAACAATCCTTCAATTTGACAACTTAGTGTCAATTAGCTTTGACTGCCTACTTCTTTATAGCCTTATTTTTAACTATTTCCAGTTGTATGGTCAGAATAGGATAGTATTTGAGAAACCAAACTATTTTTCAGAAACCCTTTATTGATTTATTTCACTCCAAGAAGTTTCTTGACCAAATTCCATTTAAAAATGCACTTTTTAAACTTTGTCTAGGCCTAATTAGGCCTCTAAATAACTATTTTCATCCATAATCTTCTTATTATATACACAGAGGTAATTTACTAGGATAAAAAATACAAAATCATTTATAACAACTCAAAACCCAATTGATCACCAATTTTTAGAAGATTTGGTTGGTATGAATTCTCACAATGTCTCATTTAGTTTTGAAACCCTAATACAGGGTTTACCCTGACCGTGCCAATAAGAAAAGGATAAATTCAATGCTTAAAGATTTAAAATGGTTTAAAACTTATATAAATGTTATATAGGGTCTATATTAACCTTGTACACATTCTAGAATCTTTGTTTCCTAATTTGACTCCTCTGTTCACCAACTTTCACAAGCTTTTGGTCTGATTGAGTGTGAGTATACAGGCTTCAATAGAGTTGGAGTTAAGTGCTTCCTAAATTATGTAAATAAAAATTAAATAAATAAATAAATAACCTTTTGATCAAATTTATAATGAATTACTAATACATAAATTCAATCAAACCACCTTTCCATAGGATCTTTCCTTGTAAATAATGCATACATAGTCTTCTTGAACACAGAACACACAAAAAATGGGTCTTCAACTATATTTGAATTAAAATCAAATATATTCCTCTTCATTCTTAGAGATAATACTTAATTCCACCTCTAATTATCTCTCTCCAAAATAATTTTACAACAATATATACCTCTTACGATTACTCCAATGGATTTTAGATCCTTTCAAGAGCATTCAAGAATGAACTAAGTGTTAAAGCATACATTTTAAGTGGTTAATTATTGAATATATATTCATAAAACAAGTATCCTAACCACATAGTTCCATTATGGGTCTAATATAACATTTTCATAACTTGGAATATCCTCTAAACACACTTGGATCACCTAAACTAGGCCTAACTAGTTCAAAAATTCAAAAGTCCTTTTTGGTGGGAAAAGCCAAATTTAAATTTATGAGCAACTAGATCTAAAACTAACAACTTGAAATGAAAAATAAATGTGATCTACGAATCCTAAGATCCCTTATACCACATTTAAAACCAAAATTGACTATGAAAACCAAACTTTTCAATAATGTGTACTTAGGAGTGATGCTCTTACATCCTACTCCCAAGGGGAAAAGAAAAAAAAGACTCAGGGACTGTTGTCCATGAGTTCTTATAGAGTACTCCCCTACTTCTTGATGTCAATATTTATCATCAATGTAGCATATTAAATGGTCTGTTGCTTCCTCTTGACCAAATACTTGAAAAACTCTTTGTCCCTATTCTTCTTAACCACTTGTTTATCCAAGATGCATTCTAACTCATATGCTTTGACTTGAGGAAACTAATTTTCCAATTATGTACCTAATTCCTCTGCTATGTCTTCATTTTTTTCTCCTTCTTGGTAAGGGTATAAGTTTGAAACATTTAAAATTGGTGATATGCCTACACCACTAGGCAATTCTAGCTCATATGCATTATTAGAAAACTTTCTAAGCACCTTAAAAGGACCATTTTTTTCATCTTAAGTTTTATTATACTCACCTCTTTGGTTTCTCTCCTTCCTAAGGTGATCCAAAACCAAATATCCAACTTTAAAACTCACCTCTCTTCTACTCAAATCTGCTTGTTTTTTGTATTTCTCCACACTTGCTTCAAGTTATTTTCTTACCTATTGATGAACTTCTTTCATGGCCATTTCAAAGTCTTCTCCTTCAAAAATTATCTTATCCATCTTATTTAGGTTTCATAGTTCAAACACTCCTCTAGGTTACATACCATATATCACTTAAAAAGGAGTCATGCAAATGCTCCTATTTAAGGAGTCATTGTAATCAAATTTTTCCTGGGGTAATACAAGACCCCATTGCTTGAGATTATCTTTAGATAAAAAACTCAATAGGTTCCCTAGATTATTATTAACCACCTTATTTTGAACATATATCTTAGGGTGGTAAGCTAAGCTAAAAATTAGATTTGTCCCTAGCTTCCTCCATAGTGTTTTCTAAAAATGACTAGTAACTTAGTGTCTCTATAAGATATAATACTTAGTGGTAGTCCATGATATCTCAATAACTCCTTAAAGAATAGATTTGACACATGTGTGGCATCATTTATGGTCTTGAAAGGAATAAAATGTGTCATATTTGAAAACATGTCCACAACTACATATAGAATCACAACTTCTTTGTGTTCTAGTTAGTGCCATCATAATTTCCATGCTTATAGATTCCCAATTCCTATTTATAATTGGTAGGGGTTGATATAAACCTGCATTTATACTTTTACCTTTGGCCATTTGATAAATTTTTTACCTCTCAACATATATTCTCACCTCTATTTGCATCTTAGGCCAAAAATAGTGCCTAGTGAGTTGTTCCAAAGTCTTTTCAAGCCCAAAGTGGCCTGCCATACTCCCACTATGATTTTATTGGATTAATTTATCCCTTGTTGAACTTCTTGACACACATAACTACACACCTTTGAATAGTAACCCATCTTGTATGATATATTCTAGCCATGGTTCTTTGTTTAGTGTAGTTGGATGCTTACAAGCATTGTAGGCTTCTTTGAAATATTCATCATCCTTATACATCTCTTTGAGGGACTCAATACCAACACTCTCAAGTTGTATCTCATGAAATAACAAGACATGTATACTCAATACATATGCTACCCTATTTCTTTGTCCATGATTATTCTTGATGATGAAAGTGAATTCTCCATATACTCCACCCATTTCATGTGCCTCTAATTTAGCTTAGGCTAATTGGTGATAAATTGAAGTGCATTATTGTCTGTGTAGATGATAAACTTCTAGGCATTAGATAATACCTCCATTTCTTCAAGGCCTACACCATTCCATATAAATCCAATTCATATGAAGGTTGCTTCCTCTTGGAATCATTAAGTTTTTCACTGAAGTAAGTTATTTTCCTACTCTCTTGGCTTAAAACAACTCCTATTTCCACTCCACTTACATCACATTTTACTTGAAAACCCTTTTTAAAGTTTGGTAGTGATATAATGGGTTGTTCTGTAATTCTTTACTTCAAAAACTAAAAATTTCATTTAGATTTCTCAGTCTACATAAACTTCTTCTTATCTCCCCTAATAGTATTTACTATTGGGGCATAAATTCCACTAAATTTTATAATAAATTTCCTATATAAAATTTCAAGCCCATAGAAACTCCTTACCTCTCTAGTTGTTCTAAGTGTTGGCCATTCCATGTTTGCCTTAACTTTGTCCTTGTCCATCTTAAGTATGCCTTGATAAATAAAAATCCTAAGTAAAATAATTCTAATTTCATGAACACACATTTCTTGAGGTTGATTAGCAACCATTCCTCTTGTAGTCTTCTCATAACCAAATGCAAATGATGAAGGTGTTCCTCCTTACTATGGCTGGAAATACGAATGACATCCAAGTATACTAATACAAACTTGCCTATAAAAGGTTTTAGAAATTCATTCATAAGCCTCATGAAAGTACTTGGTATGTTTGTTAAGACAAATGGAATAACTAGCCATTCATACAACCCTTCATTGGTCGTGAAAGTAGTTTTCCATTCATCCCCTTATCTGATCCTAATATGATAATATCTAATTTTGAGATCAATTTTTGAAAATTAACTTGATCCACTCAATAAATCCATCAAATATTCCATCTTGGGGAATGGAAACCTATATCTAATTGTGATTTTGTTAATGGACCTAGAATCTATACACATTCTTCACTCACCTTCTTTCTTGGGCACCAACACTATAGGAACTGCATAAGTAATAAGACTCTCTTTAATCAGCCCTTTGTCTAAAAGCTCTTGTACCTGTCTCTTAATTTCTACATTTTCCTTAGGAGTCATATTATAGGCTACCTTATTAGGCAAACTTGACCTTGGAATAAAGTCTATGTGATGAGTAATATTCCTCATGGATGGCAATGTGCTTGGCAGCTCATCAACTACAATATCTACATACTCTTTCAACATGTCTTGAATCTCTTGAGGTAGCTAATTTACTTTGGTGGCTATCATAACAATCCTAGGTTTAACTACCAATGCAAATCCTAACTCCTCTTCATGCATGACATTTAAAAACTCTTTCCCACTAACCAACATCATGTTTGATCAAACTTGTTGCTCATTATCTTCATCCTTCATAATCATAAAGGTGTGAATAACTCCATTTTTTTTCAAATTATACACATTTATTATCCCATCATGGTTTTTATTAATCATATTATCAAGGCCTCCTAAGAAGTACATGACAAACATTCATGGGAATTACATCACAAAGGACCTTGTCCTTGTATCTTACAACTTGAAATTCCACCCAACTTTTTTCACTAACCAAAACTTGTTATTTATTCAACCATGAAACTTTATATGGTGTGGGGTGAGGCAACTTCTTCAATCCTAGTTTGTCTACCATTTAGATATAAATGAAAATGTCTATACTTTTAATTTCTATAACCATTTTGCAACACTTACCTTGGCACTTGCAAGAGGTTTTGAAAAGATTCTTTCTTTATAGTGGCTCCTTCTCTTTAGGTATCTTGATCAGCACTCTCCTCATAAATAATGAATCTCCTACCTCTAGTTCCTCCATAAGTGATGGAGAATAAATACTCTCTTCTTTAACTACCTAAGCAATCTTATTTATACTTTATATTCTTTGACTTCCTCCTGGATGATCCTCTAGACATTCCCAAGACCTATGTCCTTCAAAATTATTGCACTTGAAGCTCCTACCTTTAAAACCACCTAATCCTCTACCTCTTGATGCATAACCACTTGTGAAATATTGTCTTATACCTCTAAATCCTCCTCTTGAATTGTATGGCTATTCTTGTGAAGTATTAGACTCCCCATGACCTCTTTTTGAGTGACCTATACCCCCTTGTTGGTGTTTGCCCCTAAAACTTCTACCTCTACCATACATTTATTGGTTTTAATTCCTTTTAATCTTGTTCTCTACTTTTAAGGCCAATTGGTATCATTCTTCCAACATTTTTAGACTAGCAAGGCTTAATTCATCCTAAAAATTATATCTCAAACCATTGAGATACCTAGCCACCTTATCAATATCATCCTCCATGTGACCTGATCTGATACTCAACTTTTAAAACTCTTCATTGATTTCTTTTACTCCCATTTATTTATATTTAAATTTTTGAAGCTTCTTATATAAATTTGTGATGTAGTCACTAGGCAAGAACTTGTTTTTCAATTTGGAAACCATCCTATCCCAATACCTAATCTTAGCTTGCCCCTTTTTCCTCCTCTCATCCTGTATGTAATCCCACCATAGGGATGCATGAACCCTTAGCTTGGTCCTTGTAAACCTCACTTGTTGTTCTTATGGTACATCCTCAAATTTAAAATATTTTTATAACTCTCCTCTCTAATCAAGAAGTTATTTTCCATTGAGGTTTCCTGCATTTATTAGAACCTCTAGTTTGGTCTTGGATCCTTGCCTTTTCATTACCTTCAATAACATTTCAAACTTTTTTTCTTCAATTTCTCTCTCTACTTTATTCCAACTCTGGTGCCTATGGTTCTTCTTCCAATTTGTCACTCAAACCAACTGTGACTACTCCTCTCCTTTGATTGACCTCAACTATTATGAGTCTTGCATTAAAGTTGACCCTACCATTCCTCAAATCCTACAATATTTCATCTCCCATTTGTATGGATATTTCCTTTTCACATGTTGCATTTATCCTAGGTGGAATCTTGTCTCCACTTAGACAATTGACCAAACAATCTCATATTATCTTCCTCTCAAAGAATCTTTCTTGGGCACCAACATTGTAGGAATTTCATAAGGACTAAAAATCTCTTTGATAGGCCCTTTGTCTAAAATATATTGTACTTGTCTCTTGATTTATGCATTTTCCTTAGGAGTCATCTTATAGGCTACTTTGTTAGGCAAACTTGACCTTGGAACAAAGTATATGTGATGAGTAATATTCATCATGGGTGGCAATGTGCTTGGTATCTCATCAACTACAATATCTACATACTCTTTCAACATGTATTTAATCTCTTGGGGAAAATCATTCACTTTGGTGGATTTAATGATAGTCCTAGGCTTAACTACCAATGTAAATCCTAATTCCTCTTCATGAATGACATTTGAAAATTCTTTCCCACTAACCAACATCATGTTTGATCAAACTTGTTGCTCATTGTATTCATCCTTCATAAGCATAAAGGTGTGACTAAGTCCATATTTTATCAAAGCATACACATTTATTATACCATAATGGATTATTTTTATATCATATTGCCAAGGCATCTCAAAAAGAACATGATAAACATCCATGGGAATCACATCAAAAAGGACCTTGTCCTTGTATCTTCTAACTTGAAATTCCACCCAATGTTTCTCACTAACCAAAACTTGTTATTTATTCAACCATGAAACTTTATATGGTGTGGGGTGAGGTAACTTTTTCAATCCTATTTTGTCTACAATTTCTATAGAAACCAGATTGTATGTACTTCTGAATCTATAACCATTTTGTAACACTTACCTTGGCACTTGCAAGAGGTTTTGAAAAGAGTCTTTATTTTAGGTAACTCCTCCTTGGGTGTCTATCATTACTCTCCTCATAAATAATTATTCTCCTACCTATAGTTCTTCCATAAGTGATGGAGAATAAACACTCTCCTTTTCAACTACTTGATCAATTAGATTTCAACTTTTTGTTCTTGTCTTCTTGTTGGTTGATCCTATGGACATTCTTAAGACTTGTGTCTATCAAACTGTTACATTTGAAGCACCTACCATTAAAACCACTTGATCCTCTACCTTGTGATGCATAACCACCTCTGAAATATGGTCTTATACCTATAAACCCTCCTCTTAAATTATATGGCTATTATTATGAAGTACTAGACTCCCCTTGACCTCGTTATGAGTGACATATACCCCCTTGATGACATCTTACCCTAAAAATTCTACCTCTACCTTTGTTTTGTTGGTTTTGCTTCTTTTTAAGCTTGTCCTTTGCTTTTAAGGCCAATTGGTAGCATTATTCCAACATTTTTGGAATATGAAGGCTCAATTCATCTTGTAAATTGTATCTCAAAGGATTGAGCTACCTAGCCACATTATAAGTATCATCCTCTATGTGACCTGATCTGATACTCAACTTGTAAAACTCTTTAGTGTATTATTTTACTCCCATTTCTTTTTGTTTCAAGGTTTAAATCTTCCTATACAAATTTATGATATAGTCACTATCAAGAACTTGTTTTTTAATTTGGAAACCATCCTATCCCAATACCTAATCTTGGTTTTCCATTTTTTCCTCCTCTCATCCTATATTTAATCCACCATAGGGATGCATGATCCTTTATCTTGGTCTTGGAAAAACCTCACTTGTTGTTCTTATGGTAATCCTCAAAGTCAAAATATTTGTCTAATTCTCCTATCCAATAAAGAAGTTATTCTCTATTAAGGATTCTTGCATACACTAAAACCTCTATTTTTGTCTTGGATCCTTGCCCTTTCACTACCTTCAACAACCATTCAAACTTATGTTCTTCAATTTGTCTCTCTACTTCATCTTCCAACTCTAGTGCCTATGGTTCTTTTTCTTCTTTATCATTCAAATCACCTGTGATTACTCATCTCCTTTGATTGACCTCAATTTTTGTGAGTCTTGCATCAAATTTGAATCTAACATTCCTCAACTCTTACAATATTGCATCTCCTATTTGTATGGCTATTGCCCTTTCACCTATTGCATTTCTCCAAGGTGGCATCTTATCTCCACTTAGACAATTGACCAAACAATCTCATATTATCTTCCTCTTAGATAATCTCACCTCTTTTAATCACTTTCATGTGTCTTAACCTACTCTGATATCAAAATGATGTAGAGGTTAAACAACAATCCTTCAATTTGATAACTTAGTGTCAATTAGATTTGATTTTCTACTTCTTTATAGCCTTTTTTTACTATTTCCAATTGTATGATTAGAATAGGATAGTATTTTAGAAACCAAACTATTTTTAATATACCCTTTATTGATTTCTTTCACTTCAAGAAGTTTCTTGACCAAATTCCACATAGAAATGCACTTTTAAAACTTTGTTTAAGCCTAATTAGGTCTTTAAACACTTGTTTTCACCCAAAATCTTCTTATTCCATACATAAAGGTACTATAATAGGATACAAACTCCAAAATAATTTATATCAACTCAAAACCCAATTGATCGCCAAGTTTTAGAATATTTTTTCAATGGAAATGCTCACAATGTCTCATTTAGTTTTAAAACCCTAATACATGGTTTACCCTGACTATGTCAACCCGAGAAGGGGAAATTAAATACTTCAAGATTTTAAATGGGTTTCAAACTTTTATAAAGGTTGGATAGGGTCTGTAATAACCTTGGACACATTCTAAACTCTTTGTTTCCCTCTTTGACTCCTTTGTTCACCAACTTTCACAATCTTTTGGTTTGACTGAGTGTGAGTATATAAGATTCAATAGAGTCTGAGTTAAGTACTTCCTAAGTATGTAAATAAAAATTAAATAAACACATAAGTAACATTTTTATAAAATATATAATGACTTAACAATACATATATGCAATCAAACCACCTTTTCATAGGATCTTTCCTAGCAAATAATGCATACATAGTCTTCTTGAACATAAAATACACAAAAAATGGGTCTAAAACTATATTTGAATTGAAATCAATAGTCTTCCTCTTGGTTCTTGGAGATAATTCTTCTTTACACATCAAATTCTCTCTTTCCAAAAGAATTTTACAACAATATGTATCTCCTAAAATTGCTCCAATAAATTTTAGATCCTTCCAAGAGTATTCAAGAATGAACTAAGTATTAAAGCATATATTTTAAGAAGTCAATTCTTTAATATATGTTCCTAAAGCAAGTATCCTAAATACATAGTCCCCTTATGGTTCTAATCTAACATTTTCACAAATTGAAAGTGTAGATATGGATTATAAAGATGGTTAGATCAAGCATTAGTCAATAAAACCAAGAAAAATGCATAAGAACATAATAATCTAAGCCAACCTATTCAAACAGAGTTTGAAAATGATAATTAAGAACAAATGAAAGAAATCACATACATATTACCTTCATAAGTGCATCCCATCACACAAATATAGTTCAAAACATGATTTTCCCCTTGATTTGATGTTCAAGTCTTCAATAATGATGCAAGGTAAAGCTCCTCCATCATCTCAAGAACACCAACTAAACTAGGCTCATGATATAAAAATAAATGTTATGCTTATCTTGAATCTATCCTACTATAAATAAATCATTATCACACTACTCAAAAATGGCTTGTAGAGGGAATCCTACATTATAAGTTTACACAAATAAAGCTTAAAAATGTGAGTAAGAGTCCTCATATTTATATATTTTTGTAATTGATCAGAATGAACTATGACCATCGATCTTGAGATCAAGATGTGTGTCCAAGAATCCATTTAACTTTGGAGGCTCAAATCATAAATGCCCTCATAAATATTTGGAAGGAAGGAGCATTAAAGAGGCATGGGAGGCCATAAACATGATATTTGTTACATTTATGACTTATGGATGCCACTCCATAGATGATGTCATTTGTTGATGCAAATATCAAGAATTAATTTCCAATAAATAAATATTTAATAATTTCTATACAATTCTTAATTAAGCTCATAATTTGGTTTAATTTTCCTAAGTAAGATTAATCAATTTTAGTACAATTCTTTAGAAATTGGTGCATAATTAATCAAATTGGTCAAAATATCATATTACTGGGTCATAATTTGATTGGAGTAGAATTAAAGGATGATGTTAGTTGTGTATAGACCAATATCCCATTTAAGATATAATCAATACAAAATAACACATGCACATGTTGCACACTTCAAAATTTAGTAGAAAAGAATAATCTAGAGCACCCAAGTACGTTTTGTCATTTTGACTCAAAATGATTTTATCAAAGTTAATAATCAAATAAAATGCATCACCCCATTTAGGGATACATTAGCTTAAATTAGCACTTGTATAATACAAACTCGAACCATTTATAATTGTTTAGTGATTTTGGCTTAAATTATGTGTTTTAGTAAATTTTGAGTAAGATTGATAATTTTAACACAAATGGTGTTAGGAATTGGATGTCTACATTTTGCCCTATTTGAGAAGGTATAACAAGAAATTCAGGTGAAGCAATGTCTTTTCAAAGTATATATTTGTCAAGAAGAAATTGAAAATGAAGTGACCCATGATGCCCCCTTGAGAAGACATACAAGGATGAAAGATAAGGATGGACTCTAAAAAGAGAGAGAAAGTGAGACTAACCCATGGAATAGATTAAATACAGATGAGTTAATTCTTGCACACATTAATTCCATCAATGATCAAAATATAATTAGAATATAATGGGCCCCAAGGATGGGGGGAATGGGAAGGATTCAATCCAAAAATATAAGTGACACACTTTGAACACACCCAAATCTAGGGTGCAAGATAAGTGCTTACAAAATGATCAATATTCAGACAAGTAACACACTAAAATATTACTAGAATGAGGGCAAAAATATATAGAGATTAAAATTAGAAGAAAAAGGAGAAACGTGTCATTAGTGAAAGGAAATAATAATGTGCCCCTATAGAGTAGATTTGATTGGTTGATAAAGTAATTGTTCCCCAGTAGGATTGATTTTGATCACTAATAAAGAATGGTTTACCCTTGTAGGGCAGATTTAGATTTGTGACTGGTTCAAATTTTGGTGCCCCTGTAGGGAAAATTAGCAAGTATAGCTCAAGGAAATAACATGTTACATAGATTAAAGATAAGTTGGTGCAAACATATATGTGATAGTGTAATAGTTGTAAAAGCCACAAAAAATTATGCATACAAGGATACACAAAGCGATGAAAGATATGAATAGAAGAATAAAGATGGCCAAGCTGACTTGACATATGTCATGTATCCAAGTGCTACCGATATAGTTCAAATAGACCTCAAGCTAATCTAGTTCACCCAAAAGTAGGAGAGAATGGAATGAGGGATGAATAAAACTAACCACTATTCGATTAGACTCATGATGTATGCCAATAGATACATGTCTTGTATAGATTTAGGTGTGAGATAAACCATTAGTACTTAGTTTAATTGGTGCACTTGAGATATATATTTGGAGTTGCATTGATATTGAGACTTGGATCCAAAGAAAATAGTGCTTACTATATCAAAATGAAATTATGCATCGTAAGTATGAATAATTTAGAATAAAATTACATTTTAGTTACACTGAGCTGGTTCAAATATGAATATTTATAACTAAGGATAATGATAATAACTTATCAAGACTAGAGTTACAACTATTTACATTTAAAAAATAAAATAAAACATGAATGAACCTAACTTAAAATCCATATATGGACAATCAAGACTTAAGTAGGAACATGAATGTTTTAAAAACAAAGCAAGAAAAAACTAATAAACAACATGAGATCAAGATATAAATAATCAAGATCCATGTGGACCATTAAGATGTACTTGAAAAATAAAATAAAAGAATAAGACCAAATAGGAACACAAAAGACCAAAAATAAACAAGAAGAAAACACCAAAGGAAGATAAATAAATAAATAAATGAAGGGAAAATAAAGCACAATAAAACACCAATAAAAAATTGAATAAACACACACAAACAAGAATTAGTTCGGTTTGAAAATTAATTTTCAAGAACGTGTAGTAAAGGTGTTAATTTCTACAACAATGTAACAAGAACAAGGATAGAAAGTTGCATTTAGATGATAGGGAAACAACACATAAGAAAAAGGGGAAGAGAAGAAAAGGAATGGGGTGGCCAAGCTGACTCCAAATGTATAAGACAAGTGGATATTGCCTACATAGTTCCATGGATGCATGGTCCAACATGAACTTCAAGCCAAATGTAGTTCTCCCAGGAAGTGGGATAGAATAAAAAGTGATGACAAAAAAAACCTGATTAATGTTGTAGAATAAATAGGAAGATGGGAATGGACTTGAAAAATGGCAAGCCAATGGGATAAATACTTGCAAAATAACAAGAGCATGGGGAAATTATAATGTAAAAAAATGAAGCATATGTTTTTATTCTTTTGTGAATTTTTTAATGTTTTTGAGTTTTTTTGGATAAGTAACAAAAATTAAATATTTACAAAATGTTCAGAGTACTAACTAGTTGAGGAGATGCACATCCATAGGTAAGAGTTCAAACAATAGAAAAATTGGTTGCAACAGTCATGTGAATATAAATAATGGAACATGGGACCAAATAATAAAGATTAAAAGTTTAAATAATAGCTAAAGCTAACTGTAATGACACATGCTTGTAAATCAATGAGATTTATAATCCTGGTAAGGCAACAATGCCTACCAAATAATAGAATAGTATGTAACATTAGATAACTCTGAAGAACCATCTAGTAGGCAAAGATCCTAAGCTAAAAAGGTGCTCATGTTTACTTGCATATAAAATAAGCTAAAAAATATTATTCAAGATGAACTACTCTGTATAACTGGCATCAATTATGTCTATAGTGCCTATGAGTTATAATTAGGATCATAATTGGTCAAGGGGTAAAAGTGTTCAAATTACAATAGCCCAAGACATGAAAATCATGTGGTTCTCAAAGAGAACGGTCTAGAATGAATAGGGTCCAAAAGAGGGTGATCTAGGGTGGGATAAAAATGTGTTCAAAGTGATAATGGTCTAAAGTCTTCACTATCTCGTATCATGAAAAAAATATGGTTCTCGAATAAACGGTCTAGGGTAGATCAAATCAAAATGAATATAGTCCATCATGGGACGGCCCAAGACATAATGGTAGGATAAAATACTTTAGCACAATTTGCCCCCAAGTAAGGGGTCTTGTAAACAATGGTTCTAAGCTATCAATTTTAGAACCTCTTAAGATGCATAATTTTCATAGGCTTTGGAAGTTCTTCACCATTTGGAGTTGCTAGCCTTTATGCCCTTGATCCATAGTTTGTTGTCATAACATATGGTCCCAACCAATTAGGTTAGAACTTGCCTTTTTTCTTACATTCAACATTTATGTTATTCTAGTTCTCTTTCAAGACCAAATCACTAACCTCAAACTCCTAAGGGAGAATGCACTTGTTGTAGCTTCTCCACAATCTGTTCTGATAGGCTTTCAAGTTTTCTAGGGTAGCCAAATGCTTGCCATCAAGAAGTTCTAGTTCTTTCAACTTTGAGATATGTATTCATCATCATCTTCAATATGCTTCAAAGATACAAGAAACAAAGGTAACTCAATCTCAATCAGGCTAATATCTTATGTGACATAAATAAGGGAGTATGGAGTGGCTCCTATGGGGGTTTGATAATCCCAAAGGGATGGAAAGATTTTCAAGGGCTAATTATGGCCAATGTAATTGACAATCTTTTTTAAAATGGTTACAATGGTCTTGTTTGATGTCTCAACTTATCTATTGCCTTATAGGTTATATGGCGTGGATTTCTTCTACATGATTTTGATTTTTTACACAAAGGTCTTTAACATCTCTATTTACAAAGGATCTACCATTATCAGATATAATGTGAGCTAGGATGCTATATCAATAGATGATATGATAATGAATGAATTTGGAAATCTACTTCTCAATATTGTAAGTGAGAGGAATAGCCTCAATCCACTTAATAAAATACTTGGTAGTAGTTAAAATGTGTTTATGGCCATCTAAATATGTTGGTTTTATTTTCCCATTGAAATCGAGGCCCCAAGTAGAAAATAGCCATGGTGTTATGATTGGTTGTAGTGGTAAGGAAGGTGCATGTATCAAATTTCCATGTTATTGACAAGGAACACACCTTACATAATTTCAAGCATATATATCCATTTTTAGCCAATAATAACATATTATAAGGAGCATTTTAGCTAAGACTACATCATTAGTGTGGGCCCCAAACATTCTTTCATGAACCTCCCTCAACGCTAGCTTGAATTCTCCCAAAGATAAATAATGAAGTAGTGTTCCATCAAATCATTTACAATAAAACATGTTTTCAAGGAGGGTATAATGGGATAAATAGTGAAGAATGTTTTTTTGATGATTATTGGATAAGTTAGGTGGAAAAACATGATCATGGAAATAATTATAAAAATATTGAGACCAAGGCAATTTAGATGGGAGATTGGGACCAAAAATGGTACATACCCTTTCTAAATCTAGAATAATATATACAAGCTATAGAATATTCTCAATCAAAAATTTATACTCTCTATCACCATTATCAATATGTATCATGAACACAATTATTGCCATTGTATCAGCATATTTGTTGTTGGCTCTTGGTACTTATTCAAATTGTAGAGATTTAAAATGAATTTTGAGATTATCCATAATTTTATTATAGGGTACAATATTATCATCTCTAGTTTGATACTAATCATTGGTCTGATTGATCATCAATTAGGAGTCACCATAGACCATTAAATATTGAATATCCCATTGTATGGCAAGACACAATCTTGCAATAAGTGACTCATACTTGGCCATATTATTGGTACAATTAAAATTGATGTGGAATGATTTGGGAATGAAATCCACTTGAATTGTAATAAAAAATATGATAGATTCAAACCCATGATAATTGAATAAACCATCAAAATATAGCTTTCATTGTTCATGTTCATGCTGCACTTCTTCCACTGTCATGATAGAATCATATGGAAAGCCAAATCTGAGTGGTTGAGTATCTATAATAGGGGCTTCTATAAGTTGATCAAAAATAACCTACCCCTTGATATATTTCTTATGATGATACTCAACATCAAATTCACTTAATATCATGACCCATTTATCCATACATCCTATGAGAGCTGCTTTGGATAATAAAAATTTGAGAGGATCCACCTTAGCAATGATAATTGTTATATTATTCAACATATAATGTCACAACTTTTAGAAAGTTAACACCATAACTAAACATGCATTCTCAATAGGAATATAATTATATTTATAATCCACCAATGTGAAGCTCAAATAATAAACTACATGTTCTTTACCTTGATCATCATGTTGGGCCAAAAGTGCCCCCAATGCATGCTCAGTTGCTAATATGTAAATAATTAATGGTTGTCTAGGTGTTGGTGATCTCAAAACTGGTGGATTGGCCAAATATGTTTTGAAATTCACAAATTCTAATTGACAATCTTCATCCCATTGAAACATGACCCCTTTCTTCAAGAGATGTGTAAATGGGTGGCACTTATCTACTAGTTGAAAAATGAACCTGCGTATAGACTAGATCTTTCCTTGCAAGATTTAGAACTATTTTAGATTTGAAGGTGGAGGCATTTAAATAATAACCTTAACCTTATCAAGGTCAAATTTGATCCTTATTTGTGATATAATAAAACCTATCAATTTTCTTGAAGTAATGCTAAAGACACACTTCTTAGGATTCAAGCAAACTTTATAGTCATGAAGCCTCTCAAAGATCCTTCATAGAACATAAGGATGTCTAGCATGTGTTCTTGATTTACCTAGGATATCATCAACATGGTACTTAAAAATATTATGCATCATGTCATGGAAGATGATAATCATTGCACGTTGATATATGGTTCCAACATTCTTCAATCCAAATAGTATGACTTGATAACATAATGTTCCCCATGGAGTGGTGAATGTAGTCTTGTGTTGGTCTTCTTGGGATATTTTGATTTGATTATATCCATAAAATCCATTCATGAGGGATAACATCTCTTACCTTATAGTATAATTGATAATCATGTCAATGTTAGGTAGAGGAAAATCATCTTTAGGGCATGCTTTGTTGATATCTCTAAAGTTTGTACAAATACATACACCCTATGGATTTTTACTAACTAGAACTATATTTGATATCCATCTAGAATAGTCTAGAAGTCTAATGAATCCTATTCCTAATTTATCTAATTTTGCTTTTACCATTATAGTGATGCATGGATGCATCTTCCTCAATTTATATTTGACTAGTTTGGCATCTGGATGAACAACAAGGTGATGCAAAACCAAGTGAGGGTCTAAGCCTAACATGTCTGAATATGCCCATATAAAAATGGCAATAAAATCCTTTAAAATGGATATAATGTGTTCACATTCTGCTTCAGTAAGGGAAAATCCAAGATAAATAATTTTGGGATCATCATATGTTCCCAGGTTTACTTTAGTAGTGTTCTCTACATAAGTGTAGAACAATATTCAAGAATTATAGGCAAGGTGTGATCATGATCATCTTCTTCTACTTCATTTTATTGTTGTTCTTCCCAAAGCTCTGAATAATGTGATGAATCTAAATCTGTGATCTCAAGTAATGTCTAAGTAGCAAAAAACTCTATAAACTCAAGAATAAGATGCTAAAAAATTTATTGTTGTTCTAAATAAATGATTATACTAGCTATAGATCTAGGACTTGATGGACCTTAAGAATATTTTTGGGATGAACAAATTTTCCCATCCAAGAACACCTAGAATAGGTTTTCACTCAAGGGCTTGTCTTTATCTTTAATTTTTCCCTGATCAACAAGAACCTCAAAGAGGTTTTCACCCAAAGATCTCAATGTTTTATCTTTGTTATGACCAAGAAATTTTGCCTGCTCTCTAATGTAGGTAGAAATATCTGATGAAAAATCAAATCCTTGATTATGATTGCCAATGGAGAGTCCATCTCTAAGGCCCATATATTCTACAATTGATTCTTCATTCTAAAAATCATTAAGGCATATGATTAAATTTTACCGGTCCCAATCAATGAGTTTAGGATGACAAAGGCATTGGGAATAATGAGGTGTTAAGGTCATAATGGCATTTGAATCAAATAAATCTAAGTCAACAAGCTTATTGAAAAGGATATAATGGGATGCTACATCACTTCCAGGAGTCTCATCGCTAGTCAATTCAAAATAATCACTATCAAAAGTCATGAGGTCACCCCCAAGTAGTATAAATTTGAGACCATGATTCTAATTAGGTACTCCAACTGATAAAGGTTCTAGGATTCCTTAGGATCATGGGCCAAGTCCTCTTCTTATATAATCAAAATTATCCATTATTTGATTGGGGATAGGATATTTTAGATTCTGAAAGCAATTAGCAATGTCATCATAATATAACCAGTCTCCTTTAGTGAAAGCCTCTCGATCCTATTTTGGTGAAGTAGTAGGTACAAATACCATCAATGGTTTTCATTTTTCTTTCTTCTATTTCCAAGTCAAGTTGGGCCTGTTAGGGCTTTTGGAAAGTTTGGGTATACCAAATTCTATAGGAGACTTTGGCAACTTAGCAACATAGAAGGCATCCTTAAGATGGTATGTGTAAATGCCCACGTCTTCTATAACGACCTATTTTAAAAGAGTTACAGTAAATGGATTTTGTTGGATGTGAAACTATCTCCTTGCTTTATTTTGTAACAAATTTAGAAACTAGATAATAGTTATAATTATGATACCTAGCCTCTAGATTTTTGCAATAATGATAAAGCTATAGGTCAGCAGGGATAATGACCTCGATCTCATCATGGGGAAATTTAAGGCATTGATGCAAGGTGGATGGAATGGGATGTACTTCATGGATCCAAGGATGACCAATACATATGTTGTAATTCAACTCAATATCCATAATATGTAACAATGTGTGGTGGGAAATAGACCCAACAATGATCGATAAATAAATGGTACCAAAAAAATCCCTCTTAATGTTATCATAAGCCTTTATGGTGATCATCTCTAGATGAATGTCCTTCATAGTATACCCCAATCTCTATACCAGTTTGAGGGACACTATGTTCAGCCCCAAACCATTATCTATAAGAACCCACTTGATCTTATGGTTTTCAATGATGACCTTAATATACAATGGGTTATTATGGCTCAGACCAAGGGTGGACATATCTTTTTGATCAAATGTGACCTGATGAAATGAACATAAATGTCCTACTAATATTTTTAATTATTCAAGATTAATATCATTAGGAATATTTGATTTTTGTAAAAGGTCATTTAAAATAGTTCTATGGACTTCAGATGTATGCAAGAGATCCAAAATGGAAATCTAAACATGGTTTTTACTTAGTTGGTCTGATAAAATATAAGGATTTTTAATAGTAGGACAAGATGACTTGACCTTAGATGGCACAATGTTTGGCTTTGGATCCAAAGCAATAATGTTTACATTGGGTTTATTTTTGTAAGAAGAGGGCAAATATCCCTGGAGAGTAACTCGTGAGTGTCTATTTATGACTATGCAACCTAGAAGTGGCAAGTAGCTATTATAATCAAAAAATGAAGGTGAAGGGCCTTGAAGGGTGACTCACAAGTGTCTAGCTATATTGGAGTAATTTTGAGTTGATAAGGAGCCATTATAATTAGAGGAAGGATGTTTTCCAAATATAGTAACCTATGCAAACAGAGGTGTAATAAAATTGTGTGAATTTGATGCAATGTTACTAGAGGGAGAGGGTGTTGACCCTATAATAATATGTCTATTACTATGATGAGTATGAGATGGTTCATAGGATTTAATAGTAATAGTGACAATGTGGTTTGCAAAAATGCATCCCATATTGTTGTTATAGTTGTAAGGCATGTTGTTGTAACCATTTATTCACCTACTTTTGTCAATAAATCCAAGATTATACATGAAATTTGTTACTAGGATAATTTTAGAAGCCTTAGGAGAAAATTCATGGGGTATGGGTCCCACCAGGTGTGCCAAGATGTAGAGATGGATTACAAAGATGGTTAGATCAAGCATTTGTCAAAAAAACAAAGAAAAATGCATAAGAACATAAAAATCTAAGCCAACCTATTCAAATGGGGTTTTCAAATGATAATTAAAATCAAATTAAAGAAAGCACATACATATTATCTTCCCAAGTGCATCCCATCACACAAATGCAGCTTAAAACATGATTTTACCCTCAATTTGGTGCTCAAATCTTCAATAATTATGCAAGACAATGTTCCTCCATTATCTCAATAACACCATCTAAACTAGGGTCATGATATGAAAATCAATGTTATGCCTATCTTGAAGTTATCCTATTATAAATAACACATTGTCACACTACTCACAAATGGCTTGTAGAGGGAATCCTACATTCTAAGTTTACACAAATGAAGCTTAAAAATATGAGTGAGATGCCTCATATTTATAGATTTTTTAAATTGATCAGAATTAACTATGACCATCCATCTTGAGATCAAGATGTGTGGCTAATAATCCATTCAATTTTAGAGGCTCAAAACATAAATGCCCTCATAACTATTTGGAAGGAAGGGGCATGAAAGATACATAGGAGGCCATAAACTTGATATTTATTGCATTTATGGTCTATGGATACCACCCCATAGATGATGTCATTTGATGATGCAAATATCAATAATCAATTTTCAATAAAGAAATATTCAATAACTTCCATGGAATTCTTACTTAAGCTCATAATTTGGTTTAATTTTCTTAAGTAAAATTAATCAATTTTAGTGTAATTCTTTAGAAATTGGTGTACATTTAATCAAATTGGTTAGAATGTAATATTATTGAGTTTTAATTTGAATGGAGTGTAATTATAGGATGTTTTTAGTTGCATATGGACCAATATCCCATTTAGGATGTTCTCGATACAAAATAACACATGCACATGTCGTGTACTTTAGAATTTGGTAAAAAAGAGAAATATAGAGCACCAAAGTGTGTTTCATCATTTTGAATCAAAATTATTTTATCAAAGTCAATAGTCACATAAAATTCATTTCCCTATTTAGGGATACATTATCCTAAATTGGCACTTGTATAAGACAAGCTCAAACTATTTAGTGCATTTTTAATGATTTTGGCTCAAATTGTGCATTTGAGTGCATTTCAAGTAAGATTGAAAATTTTAACACAAATGGTGTTAAAAATTGGATGTTTATATAAATATCCTCCAAAATCACTTTGAACACCTAAACTAGACCTAACTAGTTCAAAATTTTAAAAGTCTTTTTTGGTAGGAAAAGCCAAATTTGAATTTCTGAGCACTTAGATCTAAAACTAATAACTTAAAATGAAAAATAAACTTGATATAAGCATCCTAATATATGTTAGACCACATTAAAAACCAAAATTGACTATGAAATGCAAATTTTTCAAAAATTTGTACTTAGGATTAGTGCTTCTACATCATAGGCATTGAAGACAAACGACAAGACTTTGTACCAAAAGGTAGAATATGGCATCCATCATGATAGTCATGATGAAAAGTTAAAAACTAAAAAATTGAGAAAATTTTGGAAATAATAAGGGAAACCCTAGTTGTACACTATATTTTTAAGCAATATGTTTGAAGTAGGTTGGGTTCACCAAATGATTTAAATTTTAAGGTTTTATGGAGTGTAATACCTAGGTTGTTGAAGGGTCTTAATTGTAATAAATCAAGGTATAAATATGCAATAAATATAGCCACTAATTTTTGAAATAATTTACCTAATCTAACATTTCTAAAAATAACAATGAATGACACAAATAAGTACTTAGTTAGAAATTGACTAAGGCAGATGATGATCTGAAGGTGAAAAACTAGTGTAGAAGCATATCTGAGTGTCATAAACATGGTTCAAGTGTCATAAACCCTCCTGGACAATAGAATTGTACCTCAAATAGTATTAGGGGTGTTAGTGTCCTAATTTTAGTGCTAGTATCCTCTACGTAGAAAGTGTTTGATCTTTTAGGTGTACCTCTAGTTGAGTCTAGCCTACCTATCCCTATGTAGATGAGCCCTGATTCACTTTGTGTATTATTTTGAGCTGATTTAAAAAAAAAAAAACTATACCTCCATGTTGTTAAGGTATTTAAATGGCACAAGTATTAAAAGTGTGATGTTATCTGGGTAGTATAGATATCCTCAACACACCGTTGTGTTGAGAGAAACCTACATACCAATACTCCATGGAGGGATCAATCCTGATGAAGTTATCCCACCCTAATGTTTGGTATAAGTGAAAGTAAATGATAGTATGAGTGTCAAATTGAGTTATTTTAATGAGGATCAAGAATATAAATCTATGTGTTTTAAACTTGGGATAATTTTATATGACTGTATGCAAAAGTAGGGCATAATAGGGATCAATAACCTTGATTGTGCATAACTTATTCTAAGCTTGTTTGTGTATTTTCTATCTAATTTCCATCTATGGATATAGGGATAAAATTCATGTATTTATGCTAATATGGTGATTTTTAAGAGTTTGAAATAGGTCTAGGTCAACCCTAGATGTCTTAGGAATTGAAAATATATCTATTAGGGTTTAAATTTGGAAAAGGGCATTAGCATTGTACCTTGGTCACTAGCACAAGGTGATAATGTCCAAAGTATAATGCTAGTGTCTAGGTGGTAGAGCCTATGGAACTAGGGACATAAATCCATAGGGGAGGGTTTGGGACTGATTTTGAGATGTCTAGCAATGTTTAAGGCCCACACAAAATCTGGATATGTGTTGAAAGAGGCCATAATATAGGTGTATGGCTAAGCTAGGGATGGATTGTTTCAATTGATATTCATTTCACTTAAGTGACATTTTATATGAATACACATATATAGATATAAACAATCATTATCCCTCATTTTATTATTATTTACCCTAAAGGTAGTTTTCACATAGGGTGTTATCACATGTGAGGTGAGTAAGCATTAAATGCACACTTCTTTATACATATACACACACTAATTATACTTAGAGGAAAAACTAACTTCTTAAGTTAATTTAATATTAGTGCATCTATAATAATGCACAAACACCATCCCTTATGTGTAACTTAGGAAGGTCTATACAAAGAAAGAAAACTAATAACGCTTTAAGAATGGGTCCCAATAACTGGGCCTAATGAGGTACCCATGTACAATAATTACAAATTGGAAAAAATGAGATACCCCATAAGGGTCTCTCAAAAAACTAATAACAATAGCTAAATATTTTTAAAGAATGTGTTTTGTGGATGGAAAGTCATTCAAGAACTCAATTTTGTATGAGTGGTATGGATACACTGCTCAATCACAAAAATCTGACACTGTATTCACCAAAATAGCTCCTTATGAAAATAAGATTGATAGAGGTGTTGAAAGTGCAAAAACACTCACTAAACTAAATTTAATCAATGATATAAAATATAAGATGTGGTGTGTCAATGGTTAGTAAGGGACACAACACCCAAAGAAGCATTATATGCACCATACCTATCCACCATATTATTGACTAGGTAGAGTGATGTAAAAATTCTATATGAGTGGATGAAGCCAACTACTCAAACATGAATAAGCTAACATTGTATGCACTAGAATAGATCCAAATAAATTTTAATGAGACTATTAAAATATTAGATAAGACAAGTTGACATTGGTATTCATCATTATAACTACACTTTAAGTTGTAGGAGATTGTCACATGTCAAAAAAATGTTAAAGATACAGATAAAATATCTCAAAAGAAGATACGATGGCCTTGGTGCTAATGTGAACATCAAACAACTGAAGTGGTGAATAATGTGTGAATAAAACATTCATGAATGTAGACAAGGCTAAAACAAAAAAAACCCCATGGAACTTTATAACTAAGTACAACTACAAAATTATCCCATATAAATAAACCCATCAAATGATAAATAGAAATTCTAAAATGTTGTCCATATGTAGATGACACCATCAAGAATCATGAGAGTTTCTCCTAATGATCTATAACTAAGATTTACCCCCTAGGTAATTGAAACTTGTTTTTAGAATTGGATATGAAAAATTCTCAATTTCCTTTTAATGAATAGAAACTAGATTTATTGTATTCTAGAATTGAAAGGTGATTAGAAACTCAAATACAATTCTGCATTTCAAATTCCTATTTTGTGTTGTTTTATAACTTTATTTAATTTTCTTAGTGTCTCATTAATTCTTTCCAAAATGAATTAAAATTGAAACATATAATAAACTTAAATGGAAAGTGACACAAATCTGATAACGGAGTTCACCCTTTTAGGGGCTACATCTTTAGGTTCATAATCATGAATCAATCCATCAAAAATGATGTAAATATAACAATATATAAGTTATATACAAATGGATTTTGAAATATGTAAATAGTACTAATTTCTAATTATGAAGACTAATTGTCCTCAATAAAATGTCTTCTCAACATACATAGCACCTATGCATCATCTTTGTGGTTTTTCTATTAAGAGTGTATGTAAACTCTTAACAAATAGCCATAATGACATTAGAGGAGTGTCACTGGTTTCTAATAGTCCACAACTCATTTTAATAACCCTAAAACCATATTACAATAACCTTCCATGGCCAAAGGCCTTACAAAATAGAAGTAACGTAATACCATGTTCAGGTCTATGTCTATGCAAATATACGATCACACATACATATTAAAAATGTGAATCACTTGGTTTAATGACAAACCAATCTTTTTTAAAGAATGATGAGTAGGGTTTGAATCCCCTCAATCTCCTCTAATCCCAGCCAAGATCAATTCCAAATAGAATATGTGTTATCGAGACATTTGACTCAAGGTTGTGTCTTAATAGTGAAGCCTTATATTTTGGCAAGAAAGGTCATGGGTTTGACCTCAAATCATGGCAATCATATCCTTGTATTGGATAAAATCCCACATTTGTGGGGGTGATTGGTTATAAGCTTTTAAATAGGTTTTTTTGGGATATTTGAACTATGGCTTAGGCCATGTCTATCTCTCCTTTTGCTTATCCTTCGATTTCGGTTTAGAAGATCCTATGTGGATAAGGATATGAGCTCAGTCCACTTGGTTAATAGGATCTCAACCAAAATAGGTAAGGTTAGTGTTGAGTTTCTTGGATTCTTTGAGCTGACATAAATATATCTCGAATAAAATGGCAAATTTGGATGGTGAGTTGTCTCAATGGCATAACTGATCTTAAACTTGGCATAGAGCTAATGACTTGGAAAATAGAAGTGATGTGGTGGCAGTCCATGTGGTGGCTTGAGGACCCACCACATGGACCTCTTCAAGAGCTCCACTAATACGGTCCTCATCCTACCACTTATCAACATGAGATGCACCAAAATAATATATAGTATTTGGTTTAAAAATAATGGGATTATTAGTCCTACATGCACCATGAAAAATAGATAGATGCATATATATAGAAAAATGGGACAATGTTAATATGAAGAAATGGAGGCAAAGGCACCCCTCTACAAAAAGAGTGTGTCGACCCTAGATGAGGATCCCCAACCAGTAAATAGTGGGGCCCATTTATCTAAACATGATTATAAAAGATTGGAGGCAAAAACCAAAGACACCCTTTTACCATTTTACTATTTTTCCACTTGTCAAATACCTATTGGTCCACTTGGTAGTCATACCTGCATCCACATCATTGTTTGACTATTGACCATTTTAACCCAAACTTTGACCAATAGTATATAGAGCATATAATGTTCATTTTATGCATTCTAATATGCATTGGAAATCTCTTAGAATGATCTTCCATAGTGTACTAGTTTTGGGAGATATTAGGAAAATTTGGTATCTAAAAATGACCTTCAGATCACACCTCCCCAATAATACCCTTTTGGTCTCCAAAAGGAGAATAACCCACTGAATTTGCTAAACAACTTTCTACATCACACTAAAGTACAGAAACTAGAATATAGAAAGTGGAGGTGTTATGAAGTTAAGCTATCAATATGACATAAATAAACTCTATTTGAAAGACACCAAGTTTATATCAGCGAAATAAGACATTATAAAACTTCCCTTCAAGAATTAACTGTCCAACTAAATATTGTAAATTGATTATGGAGAGTAAAACAAACTCTATATCCATTTTTCCAAAATGATCTATTACCCAAAATAGTCATAACACTAATGGATTCTATCAAACCCTGTATTGTATAAAGGTTAAGGTGTTCTCCTTATTATCAACATCACACAAGGTAAAATCACATGTTGCATACCAAATGGTGTTATAGATCACCTATGTACAAAAATTCCCCAAGGAACTTAAAAACAACTAAAATACATGTATACTTGCATTTATAAACATTGACCATCTATGGGTATTTGAAAGTACATCTACATGATGTGAATAAAAAACATACATGTGATTGTACAATAGTTTGTAATACAAACATTGCCTAAGACACAGTGGGACTTAGACGTGTAAGATGTCAAGTATATAGGCCTATAATTAATTTGTCCATCCTAAGGTTACTAATGTACAATACACTTTGCACAATACATGAAATAATAATCAAGGGAAAATAGATGAGTTTTCCATCTTGTAAACAACATAGTTAAATTTTTATGAACCTCAAAACTGATTATCAATCTTTCCCTATACCTGTCAAACTCTAGTGTCAACTTAGAGAATTTCAAAAATAAGATCTTCTTTACCAACTTACAAACCATTGGAATTAACAGTAAGACATATCATAAATGTGAGGAGAAAACTAAGAATTTCAAACTTGTATCAAAGTTTCCTCACTGATTGGTTGCTCCCTAATTCATACCTCCATACTCATCAAACTGACTAAATTTCCCAAAAATTCTATCACAATGAAAAATTGAAATAGGAGATAGTAAATTTTATTTAAAACACAAGATCAATAATTCCTTCCCTAGATCCAATAGTTAAGAATTTCCTTGAAAATAGTGTTTTAAAATGAAACTAAGCATGCTACTTAATACCATAGATATGCTTTTAAAAACTATCCAATTAAACCATTTTTTCAATAAAGGGTTGTTCCCTCTTCCCAGTTTCCATAATTGAATAGGAGTTTTCATCTTATTTAAAAATCTGTCTTATGAGAGTTAGATGATCCATTTTCCATTTTTAAAAATTCTTTTTAAAAAAATGCACATCAAGGCATATTTTACTTCCAAGGGAACCCACACAAAGGATTCAAACCAAAATTGTGTATACATAGTTACATCTGAAAATAACTTATACCTCTTTGATAATTGTGAAGTGCACACCTATTGTGTAATGGTTGGCGTATTATTGGTGTTTTAAGCAACTTACTATTTTTAATTTTTTTTAGAATATAAACCAACTTATCAACCAATTCATATTCAATACTTAAAAGTGCAAAAAATTATTCATTCCTGAACAATGCCCTATTTACCATTTCCATATCTGATCATGAAAACTGGTATTTTCACTTGTTCTTATAATTAAGGACATAAAATTCCAAAATATGATTAGTTATTCAAAAATAAAGGCTACACAACTGGTTATCATTACCAAAATATTGTGTCAATACCAATACGAAATCAGATCACCATCATACCTTATTATGCCCTCTATGTAGAAATGATAATAAGATTAAAACTTGTTCCTCTTGGACGTGCGTTAATAAAAATGCCTTTCATTTTATCTGAATGCATTGCAATAAAGAAAGGTTAATCTTCCCTCAACACCATCTCATACCTTCAAGTGATAATTGTTTGTTTGTCATCCAAATTGAACCTACAGAACTGGTGGTTTCAGAATCTTAGTTTTAGAAGCTTGTCTTCTTTTAGCATATTGGAACACCTTCCAATTTTCCTTTGCACTAGAGAATCTTATAAGTTCAAATCAAATAGAATAATAAAAAAAAAATCTAATATACAAAAACTCAAAACTGAATTATATCAACAATTAAAGCAAGTCTTGTATCAACCTACTCTAATACCAAAATTGATCTATAAACAAGATTTATCCCTAGGTAATTAAAACTTGTTTTTAGAATTGGATGCAAAATATTCTCAATTTCCTTTTAATGAATAGAAACTAGATTTATTGTATTCTAGAACTGAAATGAGTGATTAGAAACTCAAACACAATTTTGCATTTCAAACTCCTATTTTGTGTTGTTTTATAACTTTCTATAATTTTCTTAGTGTCTCATTGATTCTTTCTAAATTGAATTAAAATTGAAACACAAAATAAACTTAAATGGAAAGTGACACCAATATAACAATGGATTTCAACCTTTTAGGGGCTATGCCCCTGAGTTCATAATTTTGAAATGATCCATTAAAAATGATGTATATACAAAAATGTATAACTTACATGCAAATGGATTTTGAAATCTATAAATAGTACTGAAATCTGACTATGAAGACTCTGATTTTCCTTAGCAAAATGTCTTCTCAATGTCCATATTACTTTTGTATCATCTTCATGGTTTCTCCATTAAGAGTGTATGTAAAATCTTAACAAACATGCATAATGATATCAAAAGAGTGTCATTGGTTTATAACAATCTAAAACTCCTTTGAAAGACCCTACAACCATATTATAATAACCTTCTATGGCCAAAGGCCTTATAGAAGTAACATAATATCAGGCTCAGGTCTGTGTCTTTTCAAATATATAGTCACACATACTTATTACAAATGTGAATTGCTTGGTTTAATAACAAGCCAATATTTTTGCAAGCATGAGGAGCAAGGTTCGAATCCCCTCAATCTCCTCCAATCTTGACCAAGATTGACTCCAAATAGAATGTGTGTCATTGAGACATTTGAATCAAGGCTATGGCCTAATGGTCAAGCCTTATCTTTTGGTAGGTGAGGTCATGGGTTTGACCTTGAATCACAAAAAGCATATCCTTCTAGGGGATAAAATCCCACATTCAAGGGGGTGAATGGTTATAAGCCTTTAAATAGGTTTTGATGGGATAATCAAATTATGGCTTAGGCCATGTCTATCTCTCATTTTGCTTATCCTTCAAGCTCAATTTAGAAGATCTTGTGTGGATAAAGATATGAGCTTGGTCCATTTGGTTAATAGTATCCCAACCAAAACTGGTAAGGTCGGTGTTGAGTTGCTTAGATTATTTAAGTTGGATAAACATATATCAAGCAAAATGGTGAGTTAGGATGGTGATCTATCTTGATGGAATAATTGATATTGAGCTAGTATGTCTATAACTTAGCATAGATATAATGACTTATAAAATAGAAGTGATGTGGTGGTAAGTCATATGGTGTCTTGAAGACCTACCACATGGACCTCTCTAAGAGCTCAACTAATATGATCCTCATCCTACCACTTGTCAACATGAGATGCACCAAAATAATATATGGTATTTGGTTTTAAAATAATGGGATTATTAGTCCCACATAAAATAGATAGATGCATATATATACAAAAACATGACAATGGTAATATTAAGAAATGGAGGCAAAGGCACCCCTATATAAAAAGAGTGTGTCGACCCTGGCTGAGGGTCCCCAGCCAACAAATAGTTGGTCCCATTTATTTGAACATGAGTGTCAAAGACTGGAGGCAAAAACCAAAAACACCCTTTACCATTTTTAACATTTTTCCACTTGTCACATGTCAATTGGTCCACTTGGTAGTCATACACGCATCCACGTCACCATTTTATTATTGATCATTTTTTACCCAAACTTTGACCAATGGTATTTGGAGCATACAGTGTGTATTTTACATGTTCTAATATGTGTTGGAAATCTCTCAAAATGCACTTCCATACTATACTAGTTTTTGGATATCTTAAGAAATTATGATGCCCAAAAATGACCTCTAAATCACTTAACATAAGGGAGAAGTGTGTGGATGAATATGATAAATAATGGAGAGATCAAACTAGTATAATCATCTCAAAAAATGTTTATGCCACCATCACAAGTGATCACAAATCTATCCTAGATGATTGCACATGATAGATGATGATGCATGCATGTGATTAGGTGAAAAAGACACAAAAGGTGCATGCAAAGAAACATCCAAAAGTGTGTCAAGTTGATCATGCCTAACTAAATAAATATTAAGGCTCAAGTGCTTGAGTGAATGTACAATAGAACTCATATGTTACTCAACATTCTCATGAAGAGTGGAAAAAAATAATTGGAGATATATCTTTAAATGACCCCAATGAAGATAAACACTTGTGTCAAAAACAATGATGTGGAAAAAAATCCAAAAAAATGAGTTGGATAGGAAAAAAAATACCCTATGAATGTTTGTTAATACCTCCACCAAGATATCCCATAGAACAAAGCATAGAAGGATACACGGCAATAGTGTACTTCTCAAAATAATTAGGTAAATATGTAGGTGGATCTAAAATGGGACCAATAGAATGTGAAATAACATAATCAATAGGATCAACAATATTATAAGCATTAGATACATTAGATGTATCTGATTTGATATTGACAAATTAGGGTTAGTAGGTGTACGAGCAATGTTTGTAGGTGGACTAGGCTTAGGGGAATGTAAGTCTAAAACATAAATTTTATGTTGCAAGTTTATAATTTTATGCTGTAAAGAGTGAATGAGAGTATCATTGTTGGAAATTACTAAGATGATAATGGAATTTTGTTTCTTGATCTTCCTATTCTCTTTTACAGACTTTATTATGTCATCCTAAAGTAAACATATCTCAGAAAATAACATCTCAATTTTTTACTTTAGTTTCTATATATCAAGGCATCAAGCCATAGTAGGATGCAAAATAAAGGCCTCAATTAAAAATGCACAACTAGATGAAATAAAACCCAAATTTTTTATTACACATGAAAGTGAACCCCCTCATTATAAATAAGGCGAAACTTTATAAATAGTGTGATGCAAGTTGTTTTACAATGTAATTTTTCAAAAAACTAAAACAATTATAGTTTTTAACTAGAAAAAACTTGATATAAACTTACAACACCATATTTTACAAAGCAATACATATTTAAAAAAAACACTCAAATTTGATGAACAAATAAATATATATAGCCCTTAGAAGGTGCCACAAAAAAGGAATATGCAAGTAGTCAAACAAACCTATAAAATATAATAAGTTTAGTTGAACATATTTAAATAATAATTACACTAATGTATAGATTAGGAAAAAATAATAACATTAAAAATAAAATCACCCTCCCAGTCCTTCCAGAATAAAATTTATGCCCTCTAGAAGTTCATTGCTCAAAAATTAAGTTGCATTGGTGCAAGCAAGGGATAAAAACTAGCAATTGTTACATAGGCATGATTTTTTACATAGTAGTAGTGGTATTTATGTATCATTAGTGTTGGATCTAGTAGTGGTGGATCTGGGTGGTAGATCTAGGTGCCACACGACTTGAATAATTATCCTTACACTAAATGCAACCTCCAAACTAGGTTGTGATCTTAAAATGCTATCCATGAGTGACTTGATGCTCCATTTTCTATAAAATAGGAATTTTAGTAAATCTCTCAATTATAATAATCTAATGATGTATATCTTGAATCAATTTTTTGAAAAAAAAAAAAAAAATCACCATCATCTTTGTTGTTCCTTGTTTGTCCTACAGATCTAGAACTTCAAAAAATCACAAAAAATAAATAAATAAATATATATATTTGAAACTTTCTAATTAATATTATAAAAAATAATTACTTTTTGAAAAAAATGATTTTTTTTGTAAAAATAGAAAAAATGTAGAAAACGTCCTTATTTTTACAGGTTTGGCTCTAACAAAATATACCTAGAGGGTAATTCTAAAAAACCACAATGTGGATTGGCTCAAAAATGAATTATTGAATTAGTGTGGGGATGTTGTTTCTATTAAAAAAACATAAATCCACAATTAAAACTAAGAAAATTGGGTTCTAGTGTGCCATGAAAGAAATAAGAAGACTATAACATTATATTTCAGTAACTATGAGTCACTCCAAGATGAAACAATATTCAAATTAAAAAAAAAATGTATTTCCTTTAGAATATAATTTAAAAAGTATATTATTATTCAATGCACATAAAGGAGATCATATATATAACTATAAACAAGAGGTGTCCCTTATTTTCTTATAAGTTCCACTAAAGGTGATTTTCACAAAGGATGGTAGCACATGTGAGGTGAGTAGGCATTATATTCACACTTCTCTTGACATGTGTACACACTAGTTATACTTAATGGAAAATCTAACTTCCTAAGTTAACTTAATATTATCACATCTAAAATTATTCAGCAACAAAAGCAATGTGTTGTGTTAAAGCCTAATTTTGCATATTTGTCTTCTCAATGTCTCAAGTTTTAGTATATGATCATCCAAATTAAGGATTTTATAAACCTTTATAACATGATAAAAATTAATCATCTCTTCCCCAATTATTAAATCCCACTAGCCACTAAACAATGGATTCAATAGCTTCTTGCCATTATGGATGTAATCCTAGTCATAAAGTCCTTTTACATTACAATCAATATACAAACTATTTAGCCTCCATCCTACCCATGGGATTTGAATCATATTCTAGTTGTTTAATAATAATCTTTCATCATAAGTTTTCTTCTTCTACTATTCACATATGAGGAATGACAAATAATAGGTCCAAACAAAATTTGCGACTCTTATATTTTCTCCCATTAGTGTCAAACAAAATATGAATTAAATCTATTACAAGTTGTATGTAAAATAAGAAAAAAAATGGTAAATTTTATCTTTTAAATGGTTTGAAATAATAACATGAGCATAATTACCAATCAAATAGTTTTTGAAAGAAACTATGATAGCCTCGTAGTTTTTAGTTATATCAGCAACTGTCACTATGAAATGAGATTGGCACTGATGTTATACTTTCTCTCCACAAAAACCACCAATTTATCACCTTTTTATACCCACCTAACATATTTTTTTCATAACATATTCATCTTTATCAAGACAAACATGAATCAACTCTTCAATATAAAAATTCTCCTAATAAAACTTATGAACTTGTACAATTGGATAAAAATGTACTCGTGTTCCCCTATAATATATGTAAATGTTTTTTTTTAGTTTATCTTATTTTTTTTGATATTGAAGGTCTATTTAAATTAAAGATAAAAAATTTATGTAATGTAAGACCTCCCAATAACCTGATCATCTCATAAATGGATTTATTGGATGCATTATATTGTTTCCTTACTTTGGAATCAGTAAGGTTGTAAAATATATCTTGGATAGACTCCCAAACTACCTCTTTACCTTGAAATTTTCCTTGTTGATGTGCCTCACATAGATCTTTGAAAAATATAAAGACATATTTTCTTTCTATTGATTAAAAAAATTATTTGGGGACATTATATTAATAAAAATTGAATTAATACTCATATTCTCCTACCAAATAGCCTACATTATTTATATACGGATTTTATTTATAAATCTTAATATTGTAAATTTGAGTTTAGTTTTAGTTAAAAAATCTAATATTCTCCCTTTCATTGTACTCTTCCATGTCTTTTAATGGATCTCTTTTATTCATGATATAAGTGCATCATAAAGTCACCTAAAGTGGAAACTAGCTTACAATATTTGTGTGTGAATGAATCAAAAGGGATACCTAATTCAATGGCCATATGACACTAATATGCCTAAAAGTACCATCAATATGGCATTAAATACCATTATATCATAACATATTCTCCATATGCTTCTCTATGGCCCATGATTTCCCTCCCATCTAGACATCCAATAATATATTTGTGCCTAGCCTCACTCCCTTATTCTCAATTTAGGGATGCCAAAAACCCAAACATTATAGTAATAATTGAGATAAATGAACTAAAATAAGATGCAAGAATGCAATAAAATAATATTATTAAATTAATATAAAGTTAAAAAATGAAGTAATGTGAAAAAACACTCAAAAAATATAATTCAATAAATATTGAAACTATTGTAACACACTTGAACTAGATGGAATTTCACCTATACAACCTCCATGTGATGTTGATGACAATGATGGAATAAGGAATCTCTTCAAATATATTGACACTTATCAGTAGTATGTTTCCTTCATCTTCTAGTTGTTTTAGTCCTTAAATCAACTACATTTTTATTAATATGTTTTGTAGTAACAAAGTGCTTCTTTGACTTCATGTAGTAATTTAGATAACCAATAATGTTATGACTAGTTGGTGCAAAAAATAACCATCTCTTGAATATTATGCATTTAATTTTTAATTTTATTTTGTCCCCATAATATCCAAGTCTTACATCCACTACAAGAAACAAATTACTAATATGTGTCTTGTTAAATTAATATATACACTTAATTACTTAATTCATATCAAATATATTCCCAACATCCTTTCTTGGCATCTCTTAGTTATATGAAAAATGTTACTACATCTCGTACTTTTGATTATTTATTGATGTTTTATAAATTCATGTGAGAATTTATGTAGCTATGAACTATTTGAGTTGTTGAGCATACATCACCCAATCCATAATCTAGATCACAATAATCACATTGGATCTTTATTTTAGATATTTATTATCTTGAATATACTCAGTGACTAAGCTTCTCATTGACAAATCATTCATTTAAACTCCACAAAAAAAATCTCATGAGGGAATCATAGTAGGATTAATACTTATAATATGTTTAACTAAATTAGAATGTCAACGACTTCTAGCTTTTTACACATGAGAGTTTCAAAATTTTCTCAAATTTCATCAATATTTAGAATATTTTTCACTATATTCATCTCAAGTGTATCAATATTTAAATCATTTTATTTTCTCTTTTCACCCAAAATTTTCCTAAGAACTTTTTATTATCCAATTTGGAGCCCTAGTTCAAAATTAGATTCCTATATTCAAAAACTTGAACCTTAGGTGATTTAGGAGGTCCTAGTTGAGTCCAAAATACCTTATTAGCATTTATTATGGTAAGTTTGGAAAGATTAAGGTGTTGATGCTTAAAATTGCGTTGTTTCCAACACCAACAATGGGAAGTTTTAGGAATGTGGGACTTGAGACCTGAAACGACCTCCAGATTTTAAAGAAGCTGGCTCTTCTTTATATCAAAAGTATTTTGGGGAAAAAAGGATAGGAATTAAATAGAAACACAAATGTAATGAAAGAAACTCTAACTAAGGCGATGTGCCTAAATTTAATTCGACCCTTAATTTTAAGCACAATGAAGTTATCTTCAGGATTCAATTACATTAAAGAGAAATCAATGCATGATCAATGTAAAAGATGAAAACATTATAATCAAAGGCTCACAACTTAGACTATTTTTGCAATAACACAAAAAATGTCAACAAAGGCACATAATTTAGTCTTCTCAATTTTCCAGTCACATAAAAGGCACAAAAACATGCACATTTATACAAACTTTCTAAATCAAGAAAATAGAACAAAGGCAAATGATATTACTGGCCATAGCAATCAAAGGTTCATGACTTTAATGATTCTTGCAGTAACACATAAACTATCAACATAGGCACACAATTCAGTCTTCTCATTAATTTTCTAGTTACATAAAAGGCACAGAAACATGCACAGTTATACAAACTTTCTAACTGAAGAAATTAGAACAAAGGCAAATGATATTACTAGCCACAACAATGAAGTCCAAAATTCTCTCTTCCTCTTCTCCTCCTGATCATGATATTTCTCATGATCTCTGCATTCATATTTATAGCATCTGACTAGCTCTAGATTACCTACACGTTCCCCATTCAATGGTCTAACTGAACTCTAACTGAACTAGGACTCTCAGCGTGCTCTGCTTACTCTACTTGAAAACCTTCTCATTCTTTAAGAGGCACCAAAAAATGACACTTGGTAGCTTCTATAGCACTTATCAAAAACACACGACACTTTCTGTTGCATTATACTCTTTACTGTGTCTTTGTATCGGGGTTATTCCATCTTTGACATCTGTCATCCTCCGCTTCTTCAAAACTTTAACCACTTATAGAAAATGGGACCCATAACACTTCTCACCTGAGAAACTTCAAAAGGAAAATGGGGATAGGTGGTGCTTTTTGCACATCTTTTAATAAGGACACATGGTGGTCTCCACTACTTTTAGATACCTTTTGAGAAACCTGCAGAAGGTGACACATGTCGATCTCTACATCACTTTAGATATACTATAGAAACACTTAGGCCTCATTTTATATTTACACATATGGCAACATGTCACAGCTTTCATTTGCCTCAAAAACAAAACCTAGGCCCACCACAGTTTTTACTTAATCAACGAAGCAAAATGAAGAAACTGTGGATGCTGACACTTGGCAGCTTCTGTTGCTTTTAGCTAGGGCACATGGCAGCTTCCATTAGTTTTAGAAAAACATTTTGAGACCTTCAGCATTTACCACTTGGCATCTTTCACTTGACCCTGAAAGAAGCTGATTGAAATAAGATTTTGAAATGCATAAGAATTATGAAACGTGGATGTCAACACTTGTTATGCTCCACTTAATTACTACGAGACACATGGCACGTTCTGAGGAACTCAAAAAAATTATAAAATGTGTCTCAGATGATGACACTTGGTAGCTTCCACATGACTTTGATACTTAGACAAAATTTAGGTGAAAAGAAACTCGAGCCCACGTTCTGAGTCAAAAAACTTCACTATCTTGAACCAAAATGCACAGGGACAGAACTTGGAGTGCGCAATTGAAAATCAAAATAAAATGTAGAGTATTTTTTACTCTACAGTTATTGGTGACCCCAAGGAATTTTGAGCCTACTCAAAAATAAGAATCCACAATCTCCCACATGATCAAATGGGGCAAATCACAACTTCAGTAAGGTTGTCTGATAAGCAGACCACTCATCATCAGATAATCCCTACTTATTTTTTAATTCGTGAAAGGCTAAATCAAGATTGATAATATCCTTGTGTGAAATTTTTTGAAAAATATGAACTGTATCCTTCAATTTAAATTCAAGCTGGGAAACAAGAATCAAAACAACTTCTACTTCAGGCACTAATGAATCATCTCTTAAACCCTGAAAAACTGCCCGATCATTCTGCTTGGCTAACAATAAAGGTTTAATTTCATCAGTCATCAACACAGTGTTGCTATCAAGAAAAGGGGAAGGAAGACCTAATTACACTAGATCTTCAATGTGTTGTTTCATGTCTTTGATTCCTTCCTTCACCACATCTAGAAGCTCTCTACAATTGATTGTTGTAGAGTTGCAATTGAGAACTTCATTTACTCTTTTAGCAGTGATCATTCTGTCACTAATCCCTGCCACTGACAATCTTCCATCGATTGAATCATATAGCTTTTGTAGCAGCATTTGAGAGTCAAAAACTCTCCCAGAGATAGTAGACAGAGTGTCTTCAATTGAAGTCTCCACCTTTTCACATAATTTTTGTGCATTTAGTAGAAAGGTTAGAGAAGGTTTGAGCTAAATAATCTCCTCAGAGATTATTTTCCATATTGATTCATAAATCTCCTTAACCAGATTCAAAACCCTTACATTATTTAGCCTATTAGCCAACTCGAGTGTCAATTGTTCTGTCATTTTTCACTCTGCTTGAAGTTGGGCATGTATAGCAATGGTATGATTCTACTCATTTAGCAACTTCTGTTGAAGTTGAGTAACTTGTAGCAGGCTTTCCTCACATTTTTCTTGAAATGGTGCCTTTTCTCACCTTAAAGTTATCACTGCATCTTTCACCTGCATTAGCCCTACTTTCAAAGAATCATTTTGGGCCTAAATAGCTTGATGAGTTTGAAGAGAAATAACATCTTTCAACTATTTATTTAGAATCTCTATTTCGTTATTCTTTGTATTGATTTTTGTAGTTAAACTGCTACAATTTTCCTTCTCTTGGGCTAGGTCAGCCTCCATCTTCTGTAGCTTCTTTGATATTTTCAAATAATCCTCAGCTACTATAGAAGTGGATTCATTTAGCAATTTGACCCTATCTTGTGGTCTGAAAAGGGACATGTCTATAGCCACTGCATTCATTATGTAATCTTTAGGCTGCATCTACTCATTTGGCTTGACTATATTTGGTGACAAATGGGTCACCGTTAGTTGCTGCTGGATTGGGTCAAATTGTGACCTCAGATGTGGTGTAGCCAGGGATTTATTATCTTTGATCCTCTTTTTCTCCATTCGGGCTTCCCTTGCCTTCTTAGCAGCATCCACTTGAGTTTGGAAGGTAGAAGGAGAGGCAATGTGTCCACCCGCAAAAGGATAACCTTGTGGCAAACCATATGGAATAGCCAAATGTTGGCTAGGGGAAATCTGAGGAGGTACTTTCTTTGGGATAGAGGGAGAAAAATGTGGCAATGATATAGCCTGAGTATGAATAGGTGGGGTAAAATGAGAGATGAGCATAGCGGAGGTGGCAGGGGACATTATTTGGCCTGATGGAATCATCACCCCTATAGGAGAAGAGAGAGATTGAGAAGAAGGAAGAGAAATAATACTTACCTGAGGAGAAACCAAAGTAATCTATGATTGGTGTTGTGAGGGTTCTACCCTCTCCTCTAAATCAAGTTGGAACCTCAACCTCTTATGTTTCCTTGGTGTTTCTTCTTTTGGCTATGCTTCTTTCTCCTCAGCATTTATCACTGCTACTAGTGGTGATTGTGTAAAACTAGGAACCCCAAGGGTTGACACTGGTGGAGAAGCTTTTGGTGGTGAAGATACCACACTCTTTTGTTTTTCAATGGAACTGAGATATTGGGGCCAAATAGTTACAGATGTTGTAGCTGAGGTTTGCCCTGGGGTCTACAATGTTTGATTGGATTCTGCTCTAGCTTTTGGCTCTCCACCCTATGTCTGCAAATTACTTGTATCAGGGCTAGAGATAGGAGACATATGACATTCATCCCAAAGTTCCTCCCATTTCTCATCTGAATCCACATTTCTAAAAGAGTGAGTTGTCTCACAAATCTCTTGTCTATATTTCCAATAGGCTTTTATTTTCTCAACATTCTAGTCTTTATTCTTTAATGCTCTTCTTAAACCAGAAGTCATTCTAATTTTAGGGTCAAAATCCCTTTGCTTAACATAAAAATTTTCCCATGGTCTATCTTTTTGAAGGGGCAAATCCATTAATTCAACATAAAAATTAGGAATATCTTCCCTAGGGATTTTTTTTGTTTTCCCAAAAGGGACAACCCTCATGCACATTTCTAGTAGCAACCCTATTAGTCTTGATCCATGAAGTGATGAAACCATTTGGGTCATATACCCATTTATCTTCAATTAAAGAGAAACCCAGGAAGGCTAGCTTTCTTAACAACATGATCTCAACATCTTTGACCTTTAGGGCCATGTTGTTTGTTACCCATGGAACATCATACATTTTCCTCTTTTTCTTCCCAGAGCCATATTCATTGTCTACCATAGACACCTGCCTGGTGACCTCTAAAAATGCTAACCTAAGGGTCAAAATCTTAGGTAGCAACATTGGTTCCCCACTAAAACCATGGAGTCTAATAATAGTATGATGGGATCCAAAAATGTAATCACAATGAATAGTGCAATTGGTCATAAGGCTTGAGACACTTGGAAACAGTCTATTTACAACCAGTTCTAGGCTCAAATGATAAAAAGCAGGGGAAACAAAAAGTTCTAAGAATTCGTATAGGTCATTGGTTTTGGACAAGATATGTGTCCATGCAAACATAGAAATGGTTCTATGTAGACTGAAGCTTGGGTCATACATATTTAGATGCATGTGTTGGGAAAAGATGCTAGAATTTTGATACAACATGAGATGAAATAGATAAGAGGAATACCTAAAAATCCATTTAGATTTGAATTGGGCAAGTTGTTTAACCATTGAATATGCAATCTATTTAGATAAATCAAGCTGATACTCCTGAGTCTTGTCAACATTTTTCAATCTAAAAAGGATGGCCATTTGTTCTTCATAGATAGTTGTATCTTCTTTCATTCCAAAAATGAAAGCCATCATGGAAAGTGCATCTTGACTAGCTTGTGCAAATTGTACTCTTGTTGTTGGCAGTGTTGGCATAGTGGTATCATCATTGCCTAATTGTAATTCTAATTTTAGAAACCTCAATTGAGTATTGACATTTTCCCACATTTTTTGCATTTTAGCAATGGTGGGAAATGTGGCTATCTTGTCATGATACAAGGCCAACATCTCTCTGATATCCTTTGGTGTAATCTGCACCATGAATGGACCCTATTCTATGGTATTTGAGGGGGCATAAAACAATTCGGTGCATATTTCAACTAAGTCAGGGCATGGATGCACACCTGGGATAATGAATTGTGCCAGCTGGGAAGTCCATATCCTCATTGTGAATGTTTTGTATTGTCCAACCTTGGCCCTCTGAAGACATCTTTGATGTGCTCCTTCTCTTAGAGCTTTGTTAGGCTTGTGAAGGATTGGATCCATGATTCTATCTGAAAAATCTTTCATCTTTTTTGGGTCATTTGCAAAACCAACTTCAGGGACTATAGTCTACAGATAAGTCTTTAATGGTTATGCAGGGGCTGAAGCATATGATTTGCTTGCAAAAAACCTGTCAATGGATTTGTAAATCCTAGAACCCTGTTGCAAAGACTGTGCTCCCTCCATATCTATATCTATTCTTGAAAATAGTGAAGTGTGGTAATAGGTATGAAGCTTTTTCAATAGGGAATGCACTTTCACTTAAACAGGTTTGTTATGAACTGAAAATGCAAGTAACAGGGGTTTTCTAGCATACACAGGAATGTTTGAGACACTATAAGATTTAACTCTTATTATGAGGTATTTATTGACCCATCAAGTCTCAAAATGGCATTAAACCTAGATAACTGTTAGCAAATTTTACTAAATCTTCATGGGATAGTGAATTAGACACGTCATGCAAGTGGTTGCGCAAGGTACCTTGGGGAATTTAAGGATTTGGGAGATATTTAATGTGTCAAGAGTTTTGAATTTTTTTGAAAAGACTTTGAGCCACAAACATGTGTTCAAAGAAAATTTATTTAAAAGAAAAATCAAGAAAGAAAAATGGGAAAATAGAGTAACAAAGAAAAGGAAACTATCCAACTATGATACAACTAACTAGGTATATTTGCCTACCTCTTGGATCAAAGGGAAGATTTCTAAAGTATCTTTCATGGTGAGAAGACTTATGGTGCTAGACAAGTGGATGAATGGGATGAAGTTTTGGTGAATTTATCTTCTTGTTTTCCACCTTAATTGGCCTACATCTGATTGGATCAAAGTCAAACATGTCCCCAACATATACATACTCTTCTTGTTCTTTAAAGCTTGTCGATTGTTGGTTCTTTATGTTGTCATGTCTCATCAAAAAATCAATGGTTGTTGGCTCTCCACCCTTTGTCTTTTGATATACATCATTTTTTGGCTTATCTCCTTCTACCTCATGCTCAAGTTCCATTTCATGATCATCCTCCTTGATGACTTCAAAAATATCATCTTCAAATTTACCAACGTCTTGAAAGGACAAGCCCAATAGTTTGCAGCAATTTTGCATATTTATTTAAGTCTCAATGCTGCCTTCTTCACTTGCATCCAGCTCACAGCCTTCTTGAAGAATAGTGTAACCTGTCCCAATGACTTCAAACAAGTCATTCAAAACATGATCAAGGAAGTGTCCATCTTTTGTAATAACATCTTGCAAAGTGAAAAAAGGGTCAGAAATTATCTCGTCCTCATCAGAGATAGAGGCAAAAGCTTGTGACTTTTCATCTTGTTCATCAAAGGGTGCACCTATGGTGATCTCCTTCTCATCTGCACTCATGAAATCTTCCTGACCAGCCATGAATTGAGCACACTCCTCCTTACTTGCTTCCTCCATAAAATATTCCTTTTTAAAAAGGGATGAAGTGGAAGACTGATGGTTATACATATGTGAAAGAGGAGATAATTCTTGAGCTAGAATCAGATGATTCTCCTCTTTCCATTTAGCCATCACTTCATCTATATCAGATGTGGCTTGATAGCTCTCTTGGAGGGGTGTAGATGGGGTGTGTTCAAATGTAGGATCTTCTGCTTGATCATCACCATGAGTAAGAGTAGCCTTGACTTCTTCAAGTTTTTGAGCAAAACTTTTCTCTTCTTCCCTTCTGCCCCATGATTCCATTGTTTGTTTCCAACTCATGACATTAGGTTTAGAACTTTTCCCTTGGAAAGAGTCAGCAATTTTATCTTCTTCAAGGTCTTGAGCAAAAAATTTCTGATTTTCCTTCTTCCAACTTGGAATCTTGACATCATGCTGAGAGACCTGAGGATTGGTATAAGAGGTATCTTTTGGCGTAGGCTCCCTTCTAAGGTCTAAAAGCTCTATCTCTCTTTCACTAAGCAATCTCATTTTTTCCTCTAATTCCTCAATTTGCTTAGCTATATTTTATTGAAAGAGTCTTTCTTGGAGCTCATAGGAATCATCAGATAAGTGGGGAGTGTATGAAGGTTGCCATGAAAAATAAGAAATTTTTTGAGGAAGGGTGGGAGGGACTTGAAAGGGACTAGCTTCATTTTGTACTTCACACTCTTGGACAATGTCTTTCTCCTCCTTTCTGCCCCATTATTCCATTGTTTTTTTCCAACTCATGACCTTAGGTTTAGAACTTTTCCTTTGGAAAGATGGGGTTACAAGGTGAGGGGAAAGTGAGGGTTTGGATTCCACTTCCCTAGATGCCAACATAGATTGTTGCTTTTGAAGATTTTCCAATTCAATTTGTTTATCAAGATTAGCCTTAAACACTAGATTTACTGTATCAAAAATTTTCTCAACATGATTGGGGAAAGGACCTTGACAGGCTGGACTTAGCTCATTAGCAGGGGTTGTGTATGTTTGATATGAAACTTGGGGCAGTGGATATGCAGGTTGATAGACTTCATAAGGCTGCCTCTCATGAATACTCAACTTCTCTTCCAAGGATGCAATCAATCCACTCACATCCAACATCTCATATGTAAGCCTTTGCCAATTTGCTCTTTCAATGGGAACCCATTCACTTTTAACCAGATCTAGTGCATTTCTTGGTCGCATCCCCTTGTGTTGTCAAGCTCTATGTCATGATTTTCATATCCTAGCTGTTCTTGTTTGAAGGTGGAAATGAGATTAGGTTGAGTATGAGATGTGACATATTTGGAAGACTAGGCATAAGACTAATATAGTTCATGACAGGGTTGAGACTGGTCATATTGGACCTGTGAAGGGTAAAACTCATAACCGTATGCATACTTATTGCTTGAGGCGATTCCACGAGCAACCTGAGCTTGATTAAAAATATATGAAGGGGCATAAGACCCATAGTTTTGAGTAATGGAATTATACATACCAAATGGTGATTTCTTGATGGCTTTGATTCTTTCAAATAATCAGTGGCAACAAAAGATTGAGATTTTGTTACTAGTCCACAGCTCTAACTCTTTGTATCTCTCTGTATACATCTTTCTTGAAAGGAACTTTAAAAAAGTGTTGGTTGGTGTCCCACCAGGCGTGCCAAAAACTATTGATGCTTAAAATTGTATTGTTTCCAACACCAACAATGGGAAGTTTCAGGAATGTGGGACTTGAGACCTGAAACGACCTCCAAATTTTAAAGAAGCTAGCTCTTATTTATATCAAAAGTATTTTGGGGAAAAAAGGATAGGAATTAAATAGAAACACAAATGCAATGAAAGAAACTCTAACTAAGGCAATGCGCCTGAATTTAATTTGACCCTTAATTCTAAGCACATTGAAGCTATCTTCATGATTCAATTACATTAAAGAGAAATCAATGCATGATCAATGTAAAAGATGAAAACATTAGAATCAAAGGCTCACAACTTAGACTATTTTTGCAATAACATAGAAAATGTCAACAAAGGCATAGAATTCAGTCTTCTCAATTTTCCATTCACATAAAAGGCACAAAAACATGCACAGTTATACAAACTTTCTAAATCAATAAAATAAAACAAAGGCAAATGATATTACTAGCCATAGAAATCAAAGGGTCATGACTTAGATGATTCTTGCAGTAACACATAAACTATCAACAAAGGCATAGAATTCAGTCTTCTCATTAATTTTCCAACTACATAAAAGGCACAGAAACATGCACAGTTATACAAACTTTCTAATTGAAGAAAACAAAACAAAGGCAAATGATATTACTAGCCACAGCAATAAAGTCTAAAATTCTCTCTTCCTCTTCTCCTCCTGATCATGATATTTCTCATGATCTCTGCATTCATATTTATAGCATCTGACTAGCTCTAGATTGCCTACACGTTCCCCATTCAATGGTCTAACTGAACTCTAACTAAACTAGGAATCTCAGTGTGCTCTACTTACTCTACTTGAAAACCTTCTCATTATTCAAGAGGCACCAAAAAATGACACTTGCCAGCTTCCATGGCACTTATCAAAAACACACGGCACTTTCCGCTACATTATACTCTTTACTATGTCTTTGTATCGAGGTTATTCCATATTTGACATCTATCATCCTCCGCTTCTTTGAAACTTTAACCACTTATAGAAAATGGTACCCACATCACTTCTCACCCAAGTAAATTCAAAAGGAGAATGGGGATAGGTGGCACTTTCCATGCATCTTTCAACAAGGACACGTGGTGGTCTCTGCTGATTTTAGATACCTTTTGAGAAACTTGCGAAAGGTGACACATGTCGGTCTCCGCATTGCTTTAGCTATACTATAGAAACACTTAGGCCTCATTTCAGATTTACACAGATAGTGGCACATGGTAACTTCCACTTGCCACAGAAACAAAACCTAGGGCCCACCAAAGTTTTTACTTAATCAATGAAGCAAAATGAAGAAATTGTGGATGCTGACACTTGGCGGCTTCTGTTGCTTTTAGCTAGGGCACGTGGCAACTTCCGTTGCTTTTAGAAAAACATTTTGAGACCTTCAACATTTGCCACTTGGTGTCTTCCACTTGACCCTGGAAGAAGCTTATTGAAATAAGCTTTTAAAATGTATAACAATTATGAAATGTGGATGCCAACACTTGTTGCACTCTACTGAATTACTATGAGACACGTGGCACATTTTGAGCAACTCAGAGAAATTATAAAATGTGTCTCGGCTGATGGCACTTGGCAACTTCTATGTGACTTTGATACTTAGACAAAATTTAGGTGAAAATAAACTTGAGCCCACATTTTGAGTCAAAAAACTTCACTGTCTTGAACCAAAATGTGCAGGGATAAAACTTGGATCGCGCAACTAAAAATCAAAATAAAATGTAGAGTATTTTTTACTCTACATAAGGTAAGGTCATATTTGGTCATATAGTGATCTAGGGGTGTCATGAGGATATAATTCATGGTAAATTTGTGTCATAGGTTATTAGTGATTCATTAAAGTCATTTCATGTGTTAAACACCTTTTCAAAACATTTCATGAAGTTTTGGAAAGTTTGAAGACCATTTGCTAACTCTAAGGTGTTGAATATGCATAAAAAGTGGATTTTTAACTAAAATTTGTATGTTATAAAGTTACCTAAGTGAAAAATACATAACACACATATTCAAATGTATTTTAAGAAATTACACAACTTCCACTCCTATTAGAGAATCAGAACAAAGTTAGAATCTTGCACTTCAATGCTAGTTTGAGGAGTTAAAGGTAAGTTGTATGAACTTGTTAAAGTCATGTGAAAGTGAAAAAAGTTTAAAGGTGTCATTTCATCTCCTAAAGGTCATAAAAAATCTTGGAAGGAATTTTTATAAAAATCACTTCTCTCCTCCATTGCTCCTTTCACAAGCTAGTGAAGGCCAACTTCAAGCAAATGGTACAGGACGTACAAGTAGAGTTATGGGATAATATTTTGGAATTTTTTTGGGACCCATATGGTATTAAATTTTTTGTCATTTTTAATTGGATTTATTTTATTATATTTATGAACAATCATTAGGAAGGTAGACTATTGTTTGAAGGCCTAAAATCCCATAGGCTAAGTTTGGAGTAACTTCAATGAAAACAATGAAATTATGGATGATTTAAACCATTTGTAATTTTTTTTAGATGTCTAAATATTATTTAAAAACATTCATTCCTCATGGTGGCATGTGTGGATGTCCTTTTGGCAAGTAATTTCTCTTTTGTGCATTATTTGAAGTGACTAGTCATGTTTTCAATGTTTCTAAGTTTTATAGGTGGTAAAATTATTTTTACTAGTTATTAATTTTCATATATTCACTTATAAATCCATTAATATCCTCTTATCATTGAACATTCTATACAAGTTTCTAGAATGATCATTTCTTCATTTACTCTTGGGACTATGTTTTGTGTTTGCATAGTATATTGAGTTAGAAGTGTTTGAATATGTTTTTTAGGGAGTTTGGAGTTGCATATTCATCTTAATATGTTGGTAAAATTATGATAATTCTATTTCAATCATAGTGATCATGTTGTACTCTTACTTCCAAGGATTGTTAAACGGTCCTTGTTGCACCTTCAAAGTTCCAAGGCATACAAGATTGTAAATGACCACTTTCAGAACTATAGGTCTATCACTCAGAGAAAATCAAGGTTTTTAATATTTATTTAAGGTTATCCAAACATGAAATAATACTGGTAGGCTTAAAAAATGATAAAGAGGCTTAATTTAAGATCACCATACAGTCATGCCTTCAAGGCAACTATCTATAGTCAGACAGAGAGAATTTACTCTTGATAGAGAGGATGATAGGGTTTTGAGTACTTAAAGATATTGAGAAGTATTGAATAATTCAATATTAATAGGATAGATCCATTATTATGCTTTTAATATTGGTCTAAGGATCTAAAAGGGCTAAAACTCAGCTAATTGTTCAAAACAACTATCTATAGTCAGCTAGTCAAGAAATGGCCTTGAAAAGTAAAGTTTGTGATGTTTTGGGGTCTTGAATACATTAATAATAGTTTTGAGATGTAAAAAACAACATGAAACAAGAGTTTCTTGAAATTTTTTGGAGATTTCTTGATAAATTTATGAAACTCTTACATACAATCTTACTACATATACACTCAGAACTTTCTTAGCAGTCACCTACAACCTACATTGAAACATGCCTTGAATAGAGATGTTGTGACATTTTTGAGTCTTTAATACTTATTAAGGGTCTTGATTTATCACAAAAACATGAAAAATCCATTTAATATGTTGGTAAATAGGTTTAAAAACCTAAAAATCTCTAAACACAGTCAAAGTGCCTAAATGTGCACCTACAACAGGTTAGGTATTGATTTGACCTTGAAACAAGAGGTTTTTATGATGTTGGGAATATTAAATACATTGAAATTATTTTTAGACATCATGTCAAAAAAATAGGGTTAGAGTTAAGGAGAATTTTGAAAATTGGTTTGGAGGACCTAGAAGGACTAATCACAGTCCTAATAGACACAATCATCTATAATTACTTGTAGGCCTATATAGAAACTAAATGTCTCTAAAGATATTGAATATTGGTTTGTGTGAATTATATATGGATAGAAAAGAGTTGTATATCTTAATTCATTAGGATTAATTGAGTTCTAATCTTTGAAATAATAAATAGGGGTCACAATATTATATGCCTATACACAGTCCAAACACCAATTTATCTATCTAAGCTAGTGAGGTTGTGTGATTGAAGATATATATATATATATATATATATATATATATATATATATATATATATATATATATATATATATATATATATATATATATTATAGGATGTAAACATGGTTTAAAAATATTCTCATCACTTTTTGATTCACTTTGGCATATACTTGCATTACAAACTCTACCTACAAGTAAGACTAGTATGCACAAGCCTACTAGACAGGGTAAACCTAAGAAGTGGTGAGGTCAAGTGGGGTTGGATGAGATTTTGGATCCTTGAAGATGTGATAAATTACTTTAACAAGAATTATATTAATCTATAGAATCATAAAATATGACAAACAATTTTGACCACCCTATTCAACCTAAAAAGGTCTTGAGTATATACACAACCCTATAGGTAGACTTGAGGAGTGAAAAAATATGAAGTCAATTGAGCTGAGATGGAATTTATAGGATAAAATAAGATGATTAGTAACCTACACATATACTTCATGAAGTCGTAGACATCTGAAAATGATATAAAAGGTGAAAATAAGTAGCTAGGGTATGACTGTCAACTTGATCTAAGAACCCTAGGCATAGACTAGTGGCATAAGTAGAGATTTTGGTGAAGGATTTTGGTTATATAAATATTTAAATAGGTAAATATGGACTTAAAATGCCTCATTTATGTCATTTGAGACCAAAACCAAACTTAGACAAGAACCTACAGACTACAAACTTATCTAGATCCCTCAAAATACTTGTTCTCAGTTGATAGGTCATTTTGCTTTGCTTGGTATGGTTAGGAGGATTTTCATGGTACATTGTGATCCTATGGGAATTTATCCACCCTAATTTACTTCAATTTTATGTAATTGATTTTAGGATTCATACGTCCATCTTTATGAATCATCTTTAAGAACCCAAACCACTTTTAGGCTGCCAAAGAGGGCCATAATGACCAATTTACATAGAAGGAATTCTAAAGTAGATAAAATTAAAAAAATTGCTCCTAAAACCTCTTGGATGTTATTGAGGACTCCAAGGAGGTTCTTCACATGTACTTGAGTTTTAAAGACTATTGTATGTATTATCAAAAATGCCTTATTTTATGTGTTTTTTAATATTTTGAAAGGATTTTGGAGATATGGATACTTTAAAACAATTGGAGGAGGTAATATGGGAATTATTTAATCTCATAAAATCAATAAATTTTCTACAGAACCCCTTTAAGTGACCAAACAAACTCCATTTTGCAAAGCAGTCCAAATAGGCTTGTGAAGGGCTTGTTTTTTGGCCATTTCATGGTTTGGATATAAGCACAATGTTAAAAAATCCCAAAATTTAAATATATGTTGGTATTTTCATGGGTAAATTTAATCACACACTTCCTATATATTTCAAAAGTGCAGGAGGAGTTTAGAGCCAAAATCCACTTTCTAGGCCTATAGGTCTAATTAGGCCTAATTGGTAGAAGAGATAGGCATAAAAAGTAGAGTTTCACTTGAATTCAGATCATGAAATTTGATATTTAAATATAATTCATATAGGTTCATATAATATGACTTTATTTTATTAATATAATCCTTAAAACTCCCACACAAGGAGATTTACAGTAATAAAGGTTACAAGGAATGAGGCCTAATTTGGGGCTTTTCATAGAGATCAAATTATTAGGGATAGTTTGAGAAATAAAAATGGGTTTTTAAAGGTATTATATGAGTTCAATAGGCCATACATGAATTTTGGATGAGCTAAAATAACTGAAACCAAGTTTTTATACTTGTGTGCAAAATAGGCCTAAGGAGATGAAGAGCCCTCAAGAGACCTTGCAAGAGAAAGAGGTTATGTATCCAAGATAATTTATTGGGGTCAGATTATAGGTTTCAAGTTTAGATAAAACATGTAGTATAAACTTATATGACCACCAATAAGGCCATTTATCCTTCAACATATCAATAAGAAGGGAGGTTTTCAAGAGCTAGTCAAGGTGTCAAACAAGATTTTCAACTCCTATGCCACTTGAAGAGCTAAAGCATCTGAAGAGGAGTAACACATGGCATCCTAGACCTATTTAAATTTTTTTTAACTCCTCTTATTTTTTTAATTTACATGAAACTTGTCTACCTTCTCTCTCTTACACACTTCTTCTCTTCTCTCATGCATGTGTTATATATGAGCCACTTTGGCTTTGAAATGTATCCTCCACCTGGGTATGGAAAATCCATGCTCATTTTTTATACCTCTAATCAATAAAATATCTGATTTTTTCCTCATTATATGTTTACATGAAGTGATAAATCTCTAAATGGTTGATCTTATCAAGTGTAGATGTATATCACCTTGTTTGTGTCCTATTTATCTTACCTCATATGGTTGTTTCTCTATTGTAGGTTATAGTTGGTGTCATTAGGGGTCTCTTGTGGGTTTTTAAGTGTAATTATTCTTCCCTCTTATCCTTAAAATGCCTTACCTTTATACAAAAAATTGATTTAATATTTTCATTCTGGGATGTGTGTATGTTCATGTTGTCTTGTAGGTCTTAGTGTATTATGCAATGTGTGGTAGCGGTCAAAAAAGCTTGGTGAATCACTACTATAGTTAGGTTTATTTCAATTATTTCTTCCCTTTTCCAAGAAATTAAGTAGTTAAAGTGAGCCTAATTGATTCATCAAGGGTAGCTAGCCCCTCATCTAGAGTTTTACCCTTGCTATAGATAACCCACATGTCTAGGGGTAATCCCATGTTTAACCAAATTTGGAGAAGTCTGAACAGACTTATCCTAGGGTAAAAAATTGGTTATGACACTTTCCACTTTTTTTTTCTTTGGATTCATAGAGTTTACTTTACTACTCACAAACTCAAAAGGATATGGGACAACCTCATCATCCATAATTGCACACATAATTTCAAAAAACATAGAGTATTCTTGGGACATGACTATACCAATGACATTTTTATCTTTATCACTTATAATTTCAAACTCTATATTATTCTCTTCATCCATATTAATTTATTTTGTAAGGCCTTAGCCTTTGTTTAGTTTTTTAAATGAGTTGTAACCTACCAACAAGAGGGTCTGTAAAATTTTATACTTCTATTACTAAAAAATATCAAAAGTCTTTACTATATGACCATTGAATCTTATTTCAAGAATAAATTCCCACATTTATCTAGTTGTCATTAGTGGGTCAGTGTCCCTATCCATTGTGATATCACTATATATTAAAAATAATATTGAATGTGTACTATAAACACACTAACAAGGTATTAATAGTTAATTCTAATAGAACAAGGGAAAAAAATATTAGCACTATAACTTAAATCAAACAAGATAAAATAACAATGCATGCATTTCTATCTATTGAAATTCTAAAACTAAAAAAATCTAAAATAATATTTTTTTAATTATACATCATGATAAAATATGACGTATAAGCATAATTCCCTATGATTATACTTAAGGAAGACAAAAATTTGACAAAATACTAAATGTAGCATCCTATTTCCAATAGAAAAAATATATTATGTTGTTACAAAGACAAATTTTACTTTTTCTACATAAATCATTATTTTTTCTCATGACTCCCCCTCACAAGATACACTAGCATGCCCCAACATAAACCCAAACATTATATAGAGCACATAAAAAATGCATATGAACATAAAAAACACTATTATTTTGGAAATATTTGCATAATAGTATACATTGAAGCCCCTATTTGCCTCACAAAGTTGTTGCATGATTGTGAAATTTCATTTCCAACTCATCATGTGAATATTCCTTTATTTTTTCTTAATCTAATATTTAAATTTATCCAATTAGGTTATGGGTCCACATCACCTTCTACTTAATGTCATATATATTACCAGTATATCTTACCTTCACTTTGATAAAAATTTCAACGAGGGACCTTGATTTGTCATGTAGTTAGATCAACTTTCGATAATTGACATTATAGGTATCATTCATTTGATTATATATTAATTAATAATTAGTTTACACCCATATCATAATGACCCCACATGTGAAGGCTACACCCAAACCATCAATAAGCATTTTGTAATATGAAACATTGATTTTTCTCCCATTTCTTAATTCATTATTTAAATTGTATTTCTTTGTTGTGAGGGCCATACAAAATATATGGATACTTGAATCCATCATTGTTTAGAAGGGAATAAACCATAATGCACAATAGATATTTTTTGTCCATACTAGTTCCTATAAATACACAATAAATCCTCCCATTGGTTCAATGATTATGGACTTCATACTTGGAATAGAAATAAAATATAAAAAGCATATCTAGACATATTAGATTGTGACTGGAACATACTCCCAATCAACCTAAATTGACACAATCATACAATATTATTATTAAACACCTAAAGAGATATAAAATAACACCATAGGATATTAATATTAATCACCTACCAGTGACTATTATTCACCAACTAACACTAATGACTACTATTTTTCAATCAACGTTAAATAACTCATTATCATCTACTATTAACACGGCATTAACCAAACAATAGAAAAAACACCCAAAATTACTACAATTTATTTGTAATATAAAGGAGAGGGGAGAGGTGGAGGAGATGGGTCCAAAATAGGTGAAAGTAACTTTTTATTTTTATTAACAAACACATTTTTACTGATAATACAAAAGTTAGAGCTCAATCCATATAGGAATAACCATTAAAAGTATAAACATAATTAGGATCTAACCTAAAATTGAAATGTCATGAAATAAATTGAGGAAACATTTTAAAATACACCCTCAAATATCTTACCATGTTCTTAATTTGGCACTCCATGTAGATCATATTAAACCTTGGTGTTCAAGGGATTTATGAAACCCTGGTGATCCTCTAAAAGTTACAAAAAAATCTAATCCAAATGCTATGGAATGGGGAATAATAATGTAGGGTTTACATAATGTTTGCTATCAAATAGAGTTATTCTCCACACTTTCATCTTAATTTGTGTAATTTTATCACTTGTATTTCCATCATAATTGCAAATATGTGAGGGAAAATGGAGGTTTTTAGGAAAATTATACTAGGCTTAAGTATACTTGTAGATATGTGATAGACTCCTTACATGTTCATGTGCATACACCTCTACTTTTGCCTAGCCTTGGGTACCACCCCTTCAAAACCTACCCATCCCAAGATTATTTAAAAACACCTTAACCCTTAAATACACCCCTAGTATACTAGTAGTGATTTTAGTAGATTAATAAACCCCTAATATGCATGTATGTGATATTCCATTATAGACACCTAAATTTGATCTTTGGCATTGTGGAAACATTAGATTTTGTATAATTTGACATAATTAGACAATGCACATATATCTAAATCTTGAGCACACTTTCCATGTATCAATCTACCCATTTATTATCCTAGCCACCTATATCTATCAAACATATTTATTTAGGATTAGCTTAGTCTATACAAGGACACCTTTAGAATCTTAGATGAAAATTATACATACTTGAGATGTTTTTTTTCACTTCCAGGATAGTACCAATAAACCTAGATAATGTCAATTACCATAAGTGTATCCCTATGCCATAAGTTTCCAAGTGCCATCAATGAATATTATTTGAATTGGGAAGTCTCAATTAGGTTGCTTTAGAAACGTTTCATGGGTTAGTAATAGCAAGAAATTAATGAAGATTCACCTATATATACAAATCACCCCTAATGTTATTTTTCACTTGAACATCACTTATAAAATACCTTTCACTTTCTTAGAAAATTATTCAAAAGGAATATACAGATATCAAATATTCAATGAGTAGCATGTAGATCCAAAATTGTATACAAAATGTCAAAGTTGCATGGTGTTCACTATCAATGATCAAAATATGGAACTATATTCTAGATTGTTCATTGTTATTCACACACACACACCCACACACACACATGTGGGAGAAGTATAGTTTCAATCCTATTTGAAGTATTTGAACATAGTCAATGCTTAAACATTCTTCAAAGAGTGGTTGGGGTATGTTCAACCCTAAGTATTAACCCATTTTTAAGGGCATCTTGTGGTCAGTCAAACACAATTGGGGATTGGGAAAAAAAGATAAATTATAGGTATTATCACATAGGATCAAAGAAGTACACATACACTAAAAAAAATTACATACATATATGTAGGGCTTTCAAAAGTGTTAAAACCCCATTGTGCATAGATAATTTACTAGTAAGCCCTCACAATGTCAGTTATAGTAGGCATATACCTTTTTTGACAATATCAAGGCAAGTTTTTAGAACATATTTTAGGTTTGACTAAATTATGAAGCACATCTAGATAATTTATAGATCTTATGGCATCTCCTATGAGAAATAGATAATTAAAACCAACTAATTACATCATCATTATTTTGTATTTTCATTTATAAATCAATCACACCATCTATTAGCACATTTCAATTTAGATTATTATATTTATTATAATATTTTATGTAAACTAAATTAGTGCATATTTTCCATTATTTTTTATCTCTTAGGTATAAAATACTAAATACATTTTGGTGAACCTGATTACTAATTTGAGTATTGAAAATCCTAGGTATCCTTCTACACCACAACTTTAAATTTTTCTTATGATTTCAAATTTATCCCCTCTTAGGTTTTATTCTTAGGTCCTTTCTTTTATTAGGGTTTCAAGTTTTTACATATAAAACCTTAAAAAACCCTAATATTACTACAATGAAAGATACCAATGATGAAAATACTTATTATTTTGGAATACATAGAGATACCAACATATAATATAATAATGGACACTTTGATGACATAAATGGAGTTGAGCTAAAAGAATGTCTTGAGATAAATCCCCATACAATTGAAAAATTATTGCATGTAACTAAAGATGAAACTAAAAAATATAACTAAGGAAACAACATCTGATGAAGCATATGATAAACTTTTGAATGATATAAATCCACCTTATAGAGGATCACATCCTAAATTAGATGTTCAAACTAATATTCATAGTAATTATATTCATGTGTCTACACGTATGTTTACACAAGTGATGTTTTCACCTAATATAACTATTGTCATCAAATTGTGCACCCTAGGATACTCTATGAGACCTAAAATTTGATGCAACATGGAATCATTTCTCAAGTTTATGAGAACTTGTAAGAGAGATGAATCTCTAGATTATGAGAGCTAGCTCCCTAGATTCATCTTTAAGTGCTTATCACCTAATCTAATGCTTGTTTATGGGAAAAGGGCTAGGATTTTGCATGAAAATTAAAATTAAAATAAAGAGGTGATAAACCAAGACACATTTCCACATGAATATCACATTCCTTACTAAACAAAAGGGCTTTCCAAGATCAACTCTAGGATTTTCAAGGACTCTAGCATAATTGTTTTAATGTGAAGGTAGCCTGCATAAGAAAACCAACAAGATAAATGATAAAGGGGTAGATAACACACCATATATTATGTTTATTTCTTGGAGAAGATCATAAAATAACCAATACACTTTACATGACCTAATAAAATCAAAACTCTTGCTCAAGCATGAAGGATAAAGAGGAATAAGGATGATACCAACACTTAGCTCCACTATTCATCACTTGCACACTTAGACAAATATGTTCAAAAAAAAAAGTAGAATTTTATTCAATTTTGAAATAACAAAATTAAGTGTCATACCAGCATGGATTTCACCATACTAGTTGTGGTCTCCTCTACAGTAACCAAGATGGTTCACATTCATAGAATTTGGAAGAAAAGAGGGAGAAGAGAAGTTGAAGAGGCACAAGGAAAAGCATCCAAATGTGAGTATCAGATAAAATAATATAAATGAGGTGTAAAATGAGTTATTAAACTTATTTAGGTATGTGTTCATCTAAACTGAGCACCTTCCTCACATGTTGTGTTGAAACTCTTCACAAGCATCTTTGAGTATTGAAACTCCTCCTTGACAAGTGGTAAAAGGAAAGAGTTTGATCATGAGGTATCTTGGATATTTAAATTTACATCCTAAGGACATTTTTTAATAATATTTAATCATTTAAATCAGTTACATCACCTGAAATCATCAATTCCTCTCTTAGGTGTCACAAGGCTCCTTTGTCCCATTAGGCCCAATTTAGCCAAAATAGATAAAATTTTGATTTATATCAATTGGTGAAATTTTTATTCATGGAAGGAATATTTTAATTAAATTTGAATTAAAAAAATCCATTTGGAATCATCAATCTTTCACCAAAATCCCATTTTGCCTATAGGGCCTTCACTAGACCTAGTCTTCTTGTAGCCCTAGTTTTGTACAAATCCATTGGTGAGGAGAATGGATGGAATTCAAGGAATAATTAAAACCATTTATTATTACCCTTTTTACTCATTTTTATCTATGCCAATTTTCATGGTACTACACTCAAATCAAGTGTGTATGTTGATCCATTAGTCCTCCCAATTAGGCCTCTTTAGTCTAGAAGACCAAAAATGCTCAAAATGGATTACACACACGTGAAATATTATATAAATATTTTATTAACTTTCACATGACCCATAAAATGTTACATATCAAATTTTATCTTTTGGTTTATTGTGGAAGTATGAAAACCCTGAAATGGCCAAAAGACTAGTCTAGGTCTTTTTGCATGCTAGATAAGGAAAATAGATGTTGGGTGAGTACTGAGCTTCAAATTGATTTTATTTGAATATTTATTGCTAAAAAACATCTTATATACATTTTTAAAAATTAATAGACCAATTTTAAGGCATGAAAAAGGTCAAAAATTCACATGACCCTCAATTTGGCTTTTAGGCTTAAGGATTCCCTTCACCCATGACTACAACCCTCCTTGGTTAGAGCATCATGTTTGGTTAAAAACACTATATAAAGTTTTTTTAGGTCTTATTAGGTCCCATAAATATTAATTAAATCATAATTTGGTCCTTTTTTCCTTTTATTCCATTATTTCAACATTTTCCCAAAATTATCCCCTTCATGCATGCTAAAATAGCCCCTACACAAAGACAAACTAGAGAGGGTTTTCCATGTTATATGATTAAATATTATTATTTTAAAGTTTCATATGGGTCATAATTGTACTATTTACCAAATTTTGGCACATAAATCTTCCATTTAGACCTCCATCTCCACATATTTCTAAGGCAGACTTTATGAATCAAGCAATTTATGAAGGTAGGCAGAGTATAAGTTTATATTTTTTCTTTGGAAAGGATATTTTTTAATTTTTATATTAAAATTATTTATATTAAGTGATTTTTTTAAATATATAAACTTTTTTAAAATAATTTCCCAATGTGTTTCTTTACTAAAGCATTCACATACCCTATTCTTTTTTATACTGGCCACATGCTTTGACTATACACTGTCCTTGTTTTGACCCCTGTAGGTGTTTATAGGTGATAATGGGTATTAATTAGGTTTTGTATGATGATTTATAACCTTTTTTAGGCCTTAAAAAACATTTTACTTGACATTTCCACTTTCTCAACCCAAAAGTAATTGGAAGCTCCTCAAAATCCATTGTTTTGCTCCATTGCCAACATGACTATGTTTTTGTGAGTTTAGGGGCCCATAGATCATGAATTTAGCTTAATTTTATTTTAATGGTCCTAATTTAAATTTTAATTATTCCATTATTCCATCATTTTATTTTAATTAACTTGACAATCCTTCAAACCACATCAATTCCATGCTTAGGTCCTTGAAGAGGATACCCCTACCTTGACTGGGACAATCATCATTCTACCCCTATAGGGTGCTTATTTGGCATATTTGGGCCTATTAAATGGTATATTTAGGTTTATAATAAGTTAATTTAGATAAATTATCACTCATTTCACTTTTTATCCACCTTAATAACTCCAAACCAAGCTCAAACTTCAAACTTCTACCTCACTACTCGTCTCAGTCTGTACAGGCCTGTAGGTACATTTGGGAGCATTTGAAACTTATTTAAGGTGTTTTTGATTGAAATTAAAGGATTTTAAGTCACCAAACCTATTAATCCCTTTTAACTTTTAAAACAAGATTCAAACTTGACCTTTTATATCATATACTTTAACTTTCAAGCAACCTCCTTAGCAATACTGTGTCTCATGGTCTTTAAGCCTGCCTGTAGGTTGATTTGGCTCTATATGCACTTGATAATGTGATGCTTAGGGTTGTATTGAACCTCAATAGGTCACTTATTATTCATTTTTCTTATATACTCCTTGAATAAATCATAAAACCCCAACTAGATACTTTGTTTACAACTTTATCTCATGCTTAGTTGTAGGTGGTTGCTCTCAATCCCCTCTATGGACAGGGATGAGTGCATTAGTGACCAAAAAACCTCAAACTACACCTCTTCTCTATCATCTTGGCTCAGGGTTCCCTTTTGAACCATATTTAATGATTCCACCTTGATATCATGGTTTAGGACTATCAAATTGAAGTGCACAATGAACTTTTTCATCAACTCCTATAGAGTTCACTGTCATTTTTCATTTATTTTTAGCCATTTTTAGGCCTTATAAAATCCATCTTCCACTCACCCTTGGCCTTCAAAACTGGCATGAGTGTTTTTAGTGGATATGGATACAAGACAAATCAGTCAAGGATGTTAGAGGCTCCTTTTATCATGAAATATGTTATCTCATAAAACATCAGGGATCTTTGTTTTCCACTTTTAGGGATAGAGGAACCAAAGCAATCCAATCATTCTTTTGAAGGGGAATTTCCACTTAGAATAGTATTCCAAATATCATGGCATTGACACTATGGATCTTAGGTAATTTTGGATCTTCAAACATGAAATTTACCATGTGTTTCACTCTTTGCACCTCTGTACAAACCTCTTGAACTCTTGTAGAAGGCAGTTGTGAGCACATTTTGCAACCAAGGTAGTAAACAAGGGAATTTGACAATTTGCTTTGAAGTGGAATTTATTTGATTTATCCCAAGATTAATTCAATGAAATAAACTTTAAAATATGATTCCAAGCATTAAACATCTCATGGAACTCCTCCCACATTGAAAACTTAGGTTACATGCCCATGAATGCAAACTTTAAGAAACAAGCACAATTTTGGAATCCTCCTTCAAGGGAATTAAGAGAGAAGTGTTGTGTGATTGAAACATCATGGATAGGACCCTATTACCACCTGAAAACACCTCATCAAACTCACATAGCTCCCTAGATTTCTAAAAATAAGAAACAAATACAAACTTACACCCCTCTTGAATGCAATTTCATAAAAATCTACCTAGAGTGTAAATGATTGTTCATAAAGGAGAGGGCACAAAATTGAAACTTATTATTATTAAAATTAATTTAACTCAGATTAAAATTCACCCCTAGAAGCACTCTTTCTAATTCCACTTGTAGCTTCCATAGTGAGTGCTTGAATCTACCCTTCCTTGGCTTGCCAATGGAAAATGGAAAAAAAGAAGTTGCAAATGAATTTTATTGCATTATCCTTGAAATAAAAACATGTAAATGATATGAGGTTAGGTGAAGATTTACTCCACATTTTCAACTAATGGTGGACTTGAGAAGTTCGTATAAGTGCCCAAAGGGGCCTATTTTTTAGGAAAAATTGCCATTTGATGATCATAACAGATTTGTAACTACCACCACCTGACATGATTCTAACATCATTTGACCTCCCAAACATTATTATCAACCTTAGGGACAAATATTTTTATTTGAAAGTCCTTAAAAGTCATTTAATCAAGCTAAAAGGTGGCCAAATGACCCTTTTAGCACCTGAAACCTAGCAAGTGGTCAATTTATGACTTGTAAACATATTTAAACCTATGAAATACCATTTTAAGACATTTATAAAAAAAAATATCCTCTGACTAAGTTTGACCATAGTTGACCAATGTCAACTTTTGTTGATTAGGTCAGTACCAAGAGAATGAGCTTCAATAGGGACTAGGGGAAGAGCAAATGAGACATGTAGGATAATATATAACCCCATATGACATATGAGACTCTATCTAAAAGTTTAAAATAGTAGGTTTTGACCCAAATTTGACTTAGGGTCAAATTTGGTCAATAATAACCACTATGAGGGCACCACAATTTACTCCTTAGATATATATGGGTATTCCTATACAACATAATCTCTCTTATGTGATGTTAGGCATACAATTCATGTAACACCATTTATTCTTAATATATTTAATATGGCTACCAATCCTAATAACCTAACACTTAATACAACAAATTTTTAATATTCAAGCCAAGGTTGAAAAAATATTATATAGTTATAATAGAGAAGGTTATACAACAAAATATTTATAATTATTACATAACCCTTAGGCCTTAGATATTTAAAAAATTTGCTTACTTATATAATTAAATCACCTAAGCTTACACCATTAGATGGTAATTGTGATCCATCACAACACCTTGGAGCTTTACATGTAGTATGCTTATATTATGCAGCTAATGATAAGTTTAAAACAAAGTTATTTCCTATAATCCTTAAGGACTATGCCTTGAAAAAAATATATGGCCTTCCTCTTATATTATAACATGATTTCAATCCTTAGGGTGACAATTTATTGGATTATTTCTCTATTAACATTAGTGAGAAGGTCTGTTATGCTCAAATTACACAACTCAAATAAGGAATTAATGAGCCCAGTAGTGATTATGTACTTTGGTACAAGCCTTATTCTTTGAAAATTGTCAAATCTTATAATATACTTTCAATCAAATTCTTTCCTAGACCATCCATGAGTCCATCATGTTTACATGTTCTTAATATTGTAATGAATTGCCATATAGTCAAAGACTATGAGGTCAATATTATCACCATTAACAAATATAAGTATGGGAATAACCCTCCAACATATTCTAATACTAAGTTTCAAATTGAAACTAAGAATAATGATACTCTAAAACAACAATCAATGTGGTTTTGTATCCTATTAATAGTGTTTTCCTTGTTGCTCTTCCATAGAAATATTGCACATGACTATCAAAACCTCCTCACAAGGTGTTACAAAGTTTACTTGAGTTAAACCTTGTATCCCTTTCTCCACCTACAGTAATTGACATAAAAAATTGTAATTAAATTACTTGGATGTTCATGTAATAGAATATTATATCACATAAATAAGAGTAGAATATGTAGATCCATAACAATAATTGATTGAAGAGTGGAATGCTTGATAAATATAGCTGAGCCACTTTGAGGGGGCAACCTCCATAACAATTCACTAAAATTAGAATTTGCAACATGATGATCAAATACTAATCACTACCTCCTATATATACTCTACTTAGCCATGGATATTTCATAGGCTGACCTTACTAAAAACATAGAGAGATGAAAAAATATAATATAAGATGTATGTAAGCCATAATTCACCCACACATATCCCCAGACACACCATAGGTTAAGGGCATAGCATGCCCCTCCCCTTCAGAACAATGTTGTCCACAATATTAAATCAAACCAGGATGTTGTTGTAGGAATGTTTCATCCTCGCATGTTGTATCTTCAAAATGCAAATTATTTCATTTGATCAAATACTCCTTGATCACTCTAGTCCATAGTTGCTTAGTGCACATGTGAAGGATATACTTAGGCTCTATAATGATTCAACCTTATTCATCTAATTCAGGTAAATTAGTATAAGTAGAAACTTTATGTACAATTAATTTGTTCAAGCAAGAGACATGGAATACTATATGTTTTCTAGCTTATGGCCACACTACCAATTTTCTATAAGATTTGATATGGGACATAATATTTAGAGAATAACTTGTTATCTTTTTTATGTTGCTTCAGAGACATATTATTATATGTATACAAACACACAAAGGCCCAATCACCTATGTCAAAATTTCACTCACTATGATGTTTATCCACTTGTTGCTTCACTTTATTATGTGTCATTACTAAATTCTCTCACAAACTAGTTAGTACCGCCTAATGATGGTGATTGTTTTCCTCAATAGCTCAAAATTTGAGATGCACCTTTAAGGATAAAGTGATGGATGGGGGGTGATACCCATAAAATTTCACAAAGGGATAACTTTTTAAAGAAGTGTGAAAATAAGTGTTATACCACCATTCAACTAGTGGTAAGGAATGAATCCATTTATCCTATTTGTCAGAAATAAAACAACAAAGATATCCTTTTATGCATTTTTTATTTGTCTTTATTTATCCATCATATTAAAGATTATAGGATGATCTATGAGCTAATTGGGTTCCCAAACATGAAAATAATTTAATCCAAAAATTACTCATAAATTTTGGATCTCTGTCACTTACAATTATCTTTAGAGTACCATGTAATTTTTGAACTATATTGAGAAAATCAGAAGCTACTATACTAGTGATAAGTGGTTGTGATAAGGAATAAAAATGATCATACTTGATGAGTCGATCCACAATTACCATGATAACATTTTTACCCTTAGACTATGGTAACCTATTAATGAAATCCATGGAAACCTCCTCCCACCTCTAGATAGGGATGGATAAAGGTTGCAAAAGACCTAGGGTCTTAATGGTTTCACATTTGTTCTTTTGACATACCATGCATTCAACCACATATTTATAGATATCCCCTTGAGTCCTTCCCAAAATAAATCTTGCTTGATTCTATGATATGTTTTTAAAAATCTAGAATGACCTCCTATTGGAGATGCATAAAGTTTCTAAAGGCTTTTACATTTAAAAAGAGAATACTTACATAGGTATAATATATATTTATACCATAATTCATTCCCCTTCCATGAATTTTTTTCAAATCCCCCTGAACCAAGTTGAATATTTTGAGTAAAATCTTGGGTATCCCTATCATTCTCCCATTCATATCTTGCTTCCTCTAGCCAATATACCTACCAAATCGTCATTGCACATAACAATGCCTCAAGTGGTCCATCCCACTTGGATGGTGCATCTACGACCACATTCTCTTTTCCTTTCTTATATACTATTTAAAAATCATATCTTAACATTTTAGTCACCCATTTTCATTGTTATTCTGGTGATAATCATTGTTTTAAAAAATATTTGAGGCTATCATGTTTAGTCTTGACCTAAAAGTGTTGACTCATCAGATAAGGTCTCCATTACTTGACTACATGTAAAATATCCATCATATATTTCTCATAGATTAGCTTGAGCCTAATTTTTCCCTTCGATTATTGACTCTCAAATGCAAGTTTTTTACCTTCTTGCATGAGAAAAACCCCTATGCCATTACCTGATGCATCACTTTCAATAATAAAAGTTTTATAAAAATCATGGGTAGCCAAAATTGGAGTGGTGCACATAGCCATTTTCAATTATTTAAATGCCTTGGTATTTATTTTAATCCATTGGAAGGAATCTTTTTTTTTAAATGTGAGTGAGACTGCAATGTTTCCATAATTTTTGACAAACCTACGATAATAACCTATTATCCCTAGAAATCCCTAAAATTCCTTAAGTTTCTTGGGCGCTTTCCATTCCATCATCACTTAGATCTTTTTGGGATCGAATTTCATGCCTTCATATGAAACAATATGATCTAAATAATCCACCTCTTTGATGTCAAAATTGCACTTGGAAGGTTTGGCATAAAGTTAATGTTGTTTCAAAACCAAAAGTACATGTTTCACATGCTTTAAATGGTCTTCTAATTTTTTTTTGTAAATTAGGATGACATTAAAAAACACCAACACAAAATTTATCAAAAATGGCCTAAAAATATTATTCATCAAACTATAAATGTATATGGTGCATCTGTGAGACCAAAAATCATGAACATAAACTCATAATGGCCTTCATAAGTTTCAAAAGTTATTTTAGGTATTTCCTCTTTATGAATTTTAATCTAATGATACTTAGAGTGAATATATAATTTGGTAAATTAAGCATCACCATACAATTCATATATCAAATCATAAATTAATAGAATAGGAAACTTATCTTTGATGGCATGCTTGTTGAGTTATTTATAGTTTGGGCACATCCTCTAAGTGTCACCCTTCTTACACACCATGACCTCTAGGGAGAAATATTAGCTTTGGTTGTGTTTGATAATTCTTTCCTATAGCATCTCTTGTAATATATCTTTAATTTCATTATTATGGGAATATGAATACCTATAGGGTCTAATGTTGGGAGGTGTACTACCTAAAAGTAGTCTAATCACATGATCATGTATTCTACTTGGAGGAATTCCTTTTAGCATGGAACCAAAAATAATAGAATGGTCATTCAACACTAGTTTTAAATCAGGATGGGTAGACTCCTTGGTTGGTTGAACTTCTATAAAAAATAATTGCATAACAAATCCTTCAACACTTTTTTTGAGCATCTTCATCATTTGGTGAGAATTAACCAATTGTTGAGATTTAGCCCATAAACTACATAGTTAAAATGTCTCATCTTATGAATGAAATTGCATAAATAATTCCTAGAAATTCATCACAATTTTTCCCAAAGTGGTGAGCGATTGCACTCCAAAATATTTTCACCCTTACCCATGGGAGTATAAAACATAGGATAATATAATAGGTAGTATCCCATAACAATTCTAATACTATGGCATTTGATAAAATAGTTGATTGTACCACCATTTATAACCATGACATAAAATTATGGAGTTAGGTAAATGAAATAGTTAAAATAAATAGCTAAATTACTATTGATGAAGTTGTGTGTACTCCTAGATTCAATCAACATAGTCACCTTTTGTTTCCTGAGGAAACCCACCACCTTAAGAGTTTGAGGAGTACTAATACTTGAAAGTGCATGACAAGAAATAGTAAGTTGAGAATATTTAGTTTTGTCCTTGGGTTCTTTTATACTTGTACCTAAGGCCTCATCATCTTCTTCATCCTCATTATCACCTTCAATGTTAAACAAATTCTTTTTAGCACATCTATGTCTTTTGCACCATTTTATATCACAACCAAAACATAACCCTTTTAGACACTTCTCTTCAATTTGTTGAGTGGGAAATCTTATAAGTTTAGGAAATGATGGGGCTAGTAAATTACGTTTGTAGACATTAATGAAATATATTCATTTGACTAGATAGTTTTCATCTACCATGTGTATTATTGGTATGGATTCAAATACTAATCTAGGACTAAATATGTGAACCTCCATTTGGATGTTATATTTGAGGCCACTTGAGAATAGGTTAGTTGAATTTGCCTTAGTGATGTCATCCACATGTAAGGAGAGTTTCCAGGTTAGAAAATACACACTGAGTAACTTGAAGGGCCTTATTTTTATTTTGAGCACACAAGTATATATACCAAAAGAATTGCTCAGGTTCCAAATACAAAGAAGCCATGATTATAATTTATGCATGTGTATTTTGATGTAGATAAAATAAATTTTTGATTTGATTGATCCAAGTGAGGATGCTTACCATAAAACTTGTACAATTCCACTTTTATCAGCAACTACTTTGGACCAAGATTAGAGGTGTTATTGTTTGAATGGGGAGAACCAAACTAGAGTGGTGGAGGATTATTTTGTTAAGGTTATTCTATAATATTTGATAATTTCCTAGTTATAATTTTAAATTAATCCTTCAAAACATTCAAGTTCCCTCTTACCCTAGTGATGTCCCCTTTGACCATATTGAGATAATCTTTCTACACCATGCTTTGTAAATCTAAGTAAAGTCTCAGACTCCATGTCATCCTTGTGATGATTTTTTGGCATTTCTTACCCTTTTCTTCTCCTGTGAGTGTTAGGACCAGCCATGAAAATATTTAGGATGGAGGTTTTCACCCCCAAAAAAGTGTATTAGTAGATATACCATTATGATCATATCATTAAGATGAATATAATGACCACTAATGTGCACAAAGGTGAAAATTTTCAGCCCAAAAAGTGTATATTATATTATATCATTGTGATTGTCTCAATGAGATGAATACAAAGACTAATAATTTGTAAAAGGGTGAAATTTTTCCATACTTTTTTTATTTATTTACTATTTTTTTCAAAAAATCACTTTGAATAATACTTTAGTGACAAAATAAATAAATTCTTCCCTGATCCCAAGTTATTTTTTGTTATCCTTCTACTCATAGGATACCCACAATGCTAGATATAAAAAACACACCATATAAACTTTCCCAAATAAAATATTTGATACCACTTGTAATGAAATTAATTAGATGTTTGCATAATATGATATTATATGGTAGAAAGAAGAATAGAATATGCAGATCCAAGATAATAATTGATAAAAGATTAGAATGTTTGATAAATATAGCTGAGTCAATTTGAGGGGAAAACTTCCATAACAATGCACTCAGATCAGAATTTATAATGTGATTATCAAATGCTAACCACTACCTCCTATATATACTCTACTTATCCACTTTTATTCCATAGGTTGACCTTACTAAGAACATATAGAGATGTGATAAGATAATATAAGAGGTGTGTAAATCACAAGTCAACCACACATATCCCTCGACATGCCATAAGTTAAGGGTATGTTACAAAACCACAACCTAATAATTTATATACTAATGCATATTATGATTGGCATAGATGCAAATGGCATTAAATAATAGATGTTTTAGTATAAGACATAATATCCAAGACTATGGTATCAAATTACCAACTAAAGAGTTATATTTCATTTGAATGAGTAAAAATAAATAGAAAAATGGAAATGGGTTGAGAAAAATATGGGCTTTATTGGAATACCATTTAGCCTTACTAGATAGTTGGCCCTTTAACCCAACTGGCTAATGTTCTTACACTCCTCTTCTTATTATCCATTCCCTCTTTTGTAGCACAACACCTCCTCCAATTCAAAGTGACTATCAAGAGTGATGTCATAAATTTAAGGTAACAACATCCCTTCATCTTCATTATCTAACATAAAAGGCTCAAAGAGACTTAAGTTCTCAACATTGACAATAAAATAAATTTTCTTATAATGAGGCAAATCAAGTCTAAATGAATTCTTACCCATTTTTCTATAAATTAAAATAGACCATACCTAATAAGATTAAACTTCTTAATCTTACCTTGAAGTCTCTCTTTATTAAATTAAAACCATACCTTGTCTCCAACAAGGAAACTATGCTCAGTCTTATGCTAAGCATGCCTTGATTTGTACTTGTCTTGTGACTCTTTCAACCTTTCTTGCACTTGGAGGTGAATTTTTTGATTTTTTTCAATAGATTTGTGTACCTAGTAATCCACCTTCCCATTTCATTTGTATGGTTATCTCAAAGAGACATGAATTTCACATAGAGGTAAATAACCAAAACAAGTTTCAAAATAAGTTTTACTAGTAGATGAATGTAGTGCCATATTATAGGAATATTGAATATACACCAAATTTTCATCCCAAGTCTTAGGATGTTTCCTATTAAACCCTATCAAGATTTGTACCAATGTTCTCTTCACCACTTTTTTTAACTCGTCGATTTGTTCATCTTCCCTCATAATGTGGCTAAAAAATTACCAACAAATCTTAAGTATCGATCTTAAATAATAAAACTAAGAAAACCTAATGAACCCACACATTAGAAAAGAAAATATGTCTACATCACTACCTTTGAGGGTATTATTACAAAAAATAATAACACACTTCTTACTAATTTGATCCACAACCACAAAGAAAAAATCATGCCCCTTTTTTGACATAGGCAACCCACCTATAAAATTGATGGAAATACTCTCCCATGGCCTAGAAGGAATTGATAATGGCATATAAAAACTCAAATTCCTAATATTAGGATTTATTTTACTACATAACACACATCCTCTTATGAACTTAACAACTTCAAATTGCATATTAGGCTAATAAACATACCTCTATAAAGGTGTAGTGTTATTATAACACAAAAATTGACCTATAACTTTTGATGTATGTGTTTCCATCATTAGCTAAACTCTTCCCTCATTAGGAAAATAAATCTTACCTAACTTATAGATAAACATATATTCGAGGTAGTAATCCCCATTGGACTCAAATCCTACACCTTAGGACATATTTTGCTTGAATAAATGGCTCCCCAAAATTAGTATCAAGCTCTTATCCTTATACATAAGACTCACACATAAAAGGCTCAAGAAGAGTTATGGTTCCCATGTCTAAAATAAAATGAAGTATAGATAACATATCAACTAGTTTTTTAGCCACACCTTTATTATATTTGATAATCAAATGTAATTTTTGTAAAAACTCCATCCATCTATAGTGTCTAGTTTGTTAAAGTTTGTTTTGTGCTTGTAAATATTGGAGAGGTTGATGATATATGTGGACAATAGTTTCCTTACCCATAATAAAGTGTTTCCTTTTCTTGATCAATTGAAATAGAGCATACAATTTCTTATCGTATGTGTAAATATTTAGAATTTTACCATGAAATAACTTTGAATGCTAATACATGAGCTTACCTCCTTTTAGTATGATAACCCCCATATCATAATTACTAACATATGTTCCCACCTCAAAAGGGAATTAAAATTTTTAAAATATAATAATGAAACATGACTAATCTTGTGTTTGAACATATCAAATGCATCTTATTTCTTCTTAACCTAAATATATATATAAAAAAATTGTAAAGGTGTGTAAATGTGCAGATGTGGAAGAGAAATTATTGATGAACTTCCTCAAATACTAAATTTTAACAACAAAACTTCTTATTTATTCACATTTTAAGGCTTCATTCAATTCATTATTTCTTCTATCTTTGTTGGATAAATCCTTAATTCCCCATCTCCAACCACATGTCCCAAGTAGATAAGTGATTATTGATAAAACTCAATTTTTCTCATTTAACACTAGATTGTTCTCCAAAACTTGAAAAACTTATTTCAAATGATAAATATACTCACTAATTTTTTTATTAAAAAATACACAATAACAAATGAATCAATAAATTGCCTCATTACCTCATTCATGAACCAGATGAAGGTAGTTGGTATATTGTATATCCAAAATGGTAGAACTAACCACTCATACAACCCTTGCCTTATCTTAAATGTTGTCTTTCAAATGTCCACTTCTTTAATTATCATTTGGTGATACCTAGATTTTAAATCAAACTTAGTAATACAATTGGCATGCTTAAGTTTATTTATAAGGTCATCAATCTATAGAAGAGTATACATATTCTTGATGGTTATGTTGTTAAATGATAGATAATAAACACATGTTCTTCATGAACCATCTTTCTTAGGAATTAAAATATTATGAGTAGAACATGGACTACCTATACAACCTAATATTTAGAAGCAAACTATTTGGTAGTAACTAAATTTCATGATCAATAAGCCTTAATGATGAAAACCCCGTAGACTTGTGAAAAACTTCCTTGAAATACTACACCAACTCTTGCATACGCTTCTACACTTTGTTAGTAAACATGTTACATAAATTTTTATGTTCAACCACTTCTTTATCTTTAACATATCTCAAAATAAGTAAAACAAACTTCCCATTTTCATTAATAAGCCTTTTAACTTGATAGGCACTTACTAAAGAGATTCTAGAATCACCTTTGTAGGATAAAATAATGTAGCTCTTATCATCCTTTACCAAATGGTATTGATTTTATTTCCTCATGAAGACAAAATCCCAAATATATGAATAAGGGTTTCCAAACACTACATCCCATACATCAAGAGGTACAACAACTACTATAACTTCATCACTGAAATGTTTAATACCAAACTTAATTTTACATTACTTGGTCACCTAGTCTACACATTTCTTCATCCAAACAAAATCATATGGGTTTGGATGATTATAATTCTTTATCTTCAATTTGTCTATTAACTTCTTGCTTATCAATTTGTTTGTGATGAATTATCAAAAAGAGCATACAATTTTTTCTTTATTTGAATTTCAAAATGGAAAAGCTTAGAAATTTCACTCTATCGAGTACTAATTCTATCCAAACATACATCTCTATTGACATAGTTAAAATAAATGGTCACAGCCACATTGAAGCTGCAACGAATGTCTTCACCTTTGAGAGAGGGAATAACTCTTTTTATTTTTTTGTTTGTTATTTAATGAGTTTAATTTTGGATGCAACTTATAGAAATTTTTCTCAAAATGAGTATCAACATCACAATGGCCACATTGCCATTTAGAATCCTTCTTATAAATGGAAGTAGCATTATGCTTACATTTTATTTTACCTTCACCCTTATGTTTAGATCCACCTTGTTTCTTTGGAGTAATTTTAGAGGTAGATGGAACATTCTTTTTGTTTGTCTCTAAGTAATGAGATTGAGAAAAATCCTATGGAGCATTACTTTTATCCATTTATAAGTAATGAGCTTGAGAACAAGCTTCATCTACATCTGTGTTATACCCAAAATTTGAATTCATGATTTTTTAAAAATTTGGTTCACACATGAAGAAATCAAAAGTTTGAAACAAGATCAGTTGGGCCTCATGGGAATACTAGGTCTTTTACATGTTTCACTTGAAGAAATTTCATTTTGGAGAAGTTATATAAATCAAGTACTATACACACCTCCAGTGCACATCTAGGTGAAAATTCTCCATTTAGCATATCTTTCACATTCATACTTTGTTTTAGTTCCTATTTGATACATTAGAGATATATTTTATATAGGATCATATTTGATTTATATCTTTGAAAATGCATATATTGTTCACACCGTAGATCAAAAACTTTAGATCCGACAAGTACCAAGGGCTACCTAGGTGAAAATTCTCTATTTTGGCATATGTTTCACATCTAGACTCTATTTTGGTTATTATTTGATGTGTTGGAAATATATTATCCTAAGGCTCATCTTTGATTCAAATATTTGAAGCCCAAACTTCATAGATTTTTCACACCAGAGTTCTATAACTTCATAGCCAATAGGGACGAAAGGCCAATCAAGTGAAAATTATTTGTTTTGGTATATATTTCACATCAGATCTCTATTTTAGATATTTTTTAATGCATTATAAATATATTGTCCTAAGTATTATCTTTGATTCAAGCATTAGAGGCCTAAACTTCATATATTTTTCATATCATAGATCCATAAATTTATATCTAGTATGGATACATCGCCAATCAAGGGAAATTTTTCAAATTTTTAATATATTTCACATCATGTCTCTATTTTACTTCTCACTTGATTTGTTGGAAAGATATTATCTCAAATATCATCTTTGTTCAAACATTAGGGGCCCAAATTTCATAGATTTTTGTAATACTTAATTTTAGATCTAAAACTCTCTAGGCCAAAGATATAGAACTTCCAAATCCATTTGACTTGACCCCATGGGTGCATCAAACGTAAGGATGTGTCAAGGCTCAAATTAAAAAAAATTAGTTTCATATTTTAGTCATAACTTTTACATCCAAAGTCTGTTTTGACTCTCATTTGAAGCATTAGAAAGGTTCTAAAATGATATATCTAATGATGTAAAATGTTTTATCCTTTGATACAAATTTTTCCTAAAAAAATATGGAGAAATTTTGTTCTAACAGTACATCATGGGGGAACTAGGAATGAATTATCCATTTGGCCATATCTTTCACTATGGAATCTATTTTATCTCTCATTCGAAGCATTGGAAAGTTATTGAAACAAGAAATCCTATGATGTAAAAAACTTTATTTGTAGAAACTTTTTGATGTGTTTAATTCTTAGTTATTTCTAAATTACCCTTTGCATGACCAATTTTCATATGTTAAGGTGTGGAACATATTATTTCCATACTCTATAACCTAATGAAATAGAATCGATGGGCTTGATTTGTGATTTATTTGAGTCACTTTATTAAAAATTTAAAAATAAATGTAAAATAAAATAACACAAAATTTAGAATGTGAAAGGTCAAAGTGAAAATATGAAAGGTAATTTCATCCTCCTATGTGTTATAAATAGGAGATATTACTATTATAAAATGATTATTATTTATTTCAAGATCTTGAGGAAGATTTGGTGGCAACTTTGTGTGTGACCTATGTATTTTTTCATATTTGAGTAATGGAATGCAAACAAGCAAGTGATATGATGTGGAAGCATCAACTCATAAGTAGAATAAGAGCCATGAGAAGTTTTGGCTTTAGAAGGCGTGTGAGGTAAATTTGGATGTATAAGAGAGTATTTGGAGTCATCATAGTGATTTTGTTGACTTATTTTCTTGTGGATTTTTTCCTACCAAAAAACCATTTAAAAAAATTCAAACTTGTAATAATGATCTAGAGGGGTTTTGAGAGCCTAAATTTAAATGTGATAGAGGAATTATGTCTGTATTAGGTCTATGAGGACCATATGGTGGTGTGTAAGTTTTTATTATATGTGAGAGTCTTGATACCAAAGGTAATTTCAAGAAAACAAAAGGTAGTATTCATATTTTCCACCCTATATGGAGGTGGGGTGTGAAAAGGATTTCCTCATGCCAAGAAAATATTTTATGGAGAAGATGGCATACATGTAGGGAGGTAGTAGAGTTATGATATAAGGTAGGTATATTATTATAAAATTATAAATTTAAGGGGTAGAGGTATATAAATGGAGAGAAGATAAGAAAAATATCAAGAGAGGAAGAGAGCTCTACCTACCCTTTCAAATGTTGTGTTTGAACAATGTAAGAACATCGTAATCAAGAAATAAAGAAGGTTTTAAAGAAAGAATTTGTGGATTCTTAGTGATTATTAAAATGAAAATATATTTATATTTTTTCTCTTGTTTTAAAGTGTGTAATCTTTTTCTAATCTACATATTGGTGGTGTATACATACATGTAGATAACTTTGCTTTTGTGATAGTTAGGAATAGAGCAAAAGGAGGTTTGTAGCATACGATGTAGTAGTATTGAGTGATAAAATTATGATAATAAGTATTTATTTGATGATGATAATATTTTTGGGGTTTCATATAATTGTTTAGAAATCAAAATTCTGTTGTAACCTTTCCATATAATGTATACAATCATACACAAGCACACAGAACTCTGTTAACTTGGTTGTAGAAGTTAGAGGAAGTGGTCATGAATGTATATCTATTAGAGGAGGTAAATTAAATAATAATAGACCTTCAAACCCTTTTTAATAACTCAATTTTTGTTTAGAAATGGAATTGACAACATAAACCTTGACACACAATCAAGAAAGAACACTCATATTTCTATAAAAGTGTATGTGGAAGCCTTTTATGGGTTGTTTGTGAAAATTTAGCTATGGGAGAAGATGTAAATAGGTGTGATATACCTATTCCACATCTTAATTATGTTTTACATTGTTCAAAACTCATTTTAGTTAATTGTATAAGCCCTCAACCACCTACAGGCTTGTGTTGTATTAGAACTAGGGTTTAAAAATTAAAATTGAAATAACTCATGATTCCACCCTTAGAATCTGGTAATTTTTTTTAATATAACCTCATTTAAGGTAATATTCAAGATTCAATTGGTTTTGTATTTTTACATGACTGTATTGTACAGTTTCCTAGACTGTGTGGTCAAACTAGGCCTAAGAAACTTAATTGAAGAATAACCTTTGTGAGTTAGTAGGATTGCTAAGGGATTTAAGCCATGAAAATTTATGTGGATCTAAATGAAGATAAATGGTACTCAAAATTTTGTTTAATTTATCTTGAAGTGTTGTGTATTATTCTAAGCTACTAGTTTTATGTATAAAAAGGGCTACAAGTAATTAGGCAACAAGAAGAAAAGTGAAAAATTGGTTGAGAATGTAGGTTTGAAATTGAACATGATGATTGGATGGGTAAAGGATATTTTAAATGATCATATTAATGATCATTATATCCCTTCAATATAATCATTGGAACTAGGTATTAAGTTTTTTGTTTATCTCAAGTAATGAATAAGATTCAATCAAAATTAAGAAATGAAGATTACAATCATGAGGGTTATGAAAGAGATGGTGAGATTGATAATAATAAGGGAGAGACTATAAAAAGTGATAGTAGGTATGGTAGATCTCATGTTCATTAATGAGTTTTATAATTAGAGACTTTGATCAAGTGAATTAAGCTTAAGATAGGCCTAGTGAAGAGCAAGTAAAGGTAAGATGATTGGTAAGAAGTTTAAAATATATGGGCATGCAAAGATTGTTTCAAGAAGAGAATATAATGCAGAGGTAGATGATAAATATGAAGGTTGATATGTTTCAATAAGAATAACTAGATGCATGCAAGGAAGCTTAAAGCCTATTGAAAGCTAAGAGTGAACAAGAAAGTCAAATACAAGCCAAGTACCTAGAAGAAACAAGCAAATCAAATAGAGAAAAGAATAAAGAAAGAAATTAAAAATCTAAGAATATAACCAAATAAAAAAATTAGAGCTAGGGAAATGTATAAGGTATGTGTATGTTACATCTACATCAAAAAAATTGGTTATCATCTGGATCATTTTGGTATTAGAGCATGTAATCTCTTGGAATTATTTATGATTTTGAATTGATTAAGGTTGCTTATAGAGTTTATATTTTCATTTGAGTTTGATTGCTATGGATATTGTATAAAATTTGAGTTGTAGGGATAAATAAAAAGGTAAGAGAGAGTGTGTGGTATAGGTGCAGCCCTAAGAAGGTAAAGAGAGATGTTAGAAGCTTAAGTGAAAGCCCAAGGAGAGCTTAGAGAGAGAAAGAAGAGTCCTAAGCAAAGGACTAGAGAGAAAATAAGTCCCAATTATGGTCAATAGATCAAGTAAAGTAGGCTAACTTGTCAAGAAGAATAGGTCCAAGGGATGCCTAAATAAAGGTAACATGAAGATGGAAAATAGAATGAAGGTGCAGGGCATAGTTGAGGAAAAACACCCAAAAAAAGATGGTGAAATAATGCATGAAAAGGAAAGAGATATACATATGAAGAGATATAAAAGATAAGAAATGAGTTGGGGCAAAGCTTTAAAAGAATAGATCTCATGGTTAAGCTCATGCAAAATCAAGAAAGCCAATGGTTTGGATGAGATGTGAGAAAGAGGATTAGGTGGCCTATAAATCTACTTATGGAGAGACAAAGAAGAGTTGCCTTGAGAAAAAATATAAGATCAAAAAGATGAATGCCCATAGAGGCTTGAAGAGTAAAGAGTTTCCAAGTGAGAAACTAGAAAATGAAGTTGTTAAGGTTATTCTCATTGTGGATAACATGAAGGAAGATAAGAAGGAGAGTAATGAGAAGAGGAGAGTATTCATGAATAAGACATTTATGGAGATAATAGGTCTCTTATTTTGTTATTTAACTTTGTGTTTAAGTGTGTATATGCAGGTATGAAAGACAACCTTATGAAGTTCAATAATAAGACCTTGAAGTTTGCAATAAATGGGTCAAGTGAAGCACCCATAGATAAGGATGAAGAAATAAGAAGAGGGCTTGTAATAGCTCATGAAGAAGAAGATGTAAATACAATGATATATACCAATGGGGAAAATGAGGATGAATTAGAGTTCCAATATGCCTTGGAGGATGTAGCAGAAGAAGGAGAGAAAGTACATAAAAAAGAAATGATTGTAGACAATGAAACTTTGAGAAGGATTTTGCCAATATATCAAGGAATAGAAAAGGTAAAAAATAGTTCAAATTCGGTTCTCAATCATGCATTTAAATAAGAAATTATAATAAACTAATCCATGAAATAAAGTACATCTAAGTAGCAGGTTCTTAAGAGAGCAAATGGGATTTCAAATGCTACTAAAACATATAGTACTACTAAGAGGATGAATGCAATTACACAAGATAGTGAAAGGAAGAACAAGATGGAGAGTTCAGAAATAGAAATAGATCATGGGTATAGGATGCCCAAATGGATACAAAAATTAGTTGATGAGATGTCTTCTATAAAGCTCAAATAAAGAGTTGAGGATAATTTCAAAGAATAAAATGATGTGTTTTTAGTACAAGTTAAAGAATCAAGTCCAAGCATGGAGAAGACAGTGCATCAGGAAGCATTTCAAGTTATAATAGAACCAAGAAGACCCTTTTATGGTCATGAGAAGAGAACATGTAATGAGAAAGTATATAGTAAAGGAAGAGAGACACAATGCAAGTGGAAACATTGTCAAATAGCCATTAAATTCAGAAAGATAAAAGAGATGAGAAGAGTCTTCAAGGCCAAAGAAAACTAGTTTCAAAGTCAGAGCTAGAGGACAAAAAATAGTGAAAAGTTCCTATAACAAGTATGAACCAGTATGCATAAAAATTTATGGTGTAACCAAGTAATGAGGTTGTCAAAAAAAAATGGATGGCCAGGAATCTAGGTGAAGTAAAGAAGGATATGTAGAAAGGCATAATAGTGCAAAAGAACTCCAAGTAAAGGATAAAGAGGAGATGAAATACTTGTTTACACAACTAGATGGAATTTAATAGCATGATATGAAAGTAAGATAATTATCCCAACAAGAGATCTTATTGATGCATAAATAAAAATATGCTGAGAAGGTTGAGGAAAAGACATATAAACAGGGTCATGATGTCCTTGAAGCAAGAATATATGGTATAGGTGATGAAATCCAAGAAGAGGATATCAATTTTCATGAACAAGATATGTCATGCATTAATGATATGGATGGTGTAGGTTTAGATCTACAAGAGAAGGTTTCACCTCATAAGTTGATGAATAAGAGAAGGGATGAGCCACAAAAGCTCATGATAAAGACTATAGAAGACAAGCAAGTGAGAGGTGAACAAGAAGAAAAACAAATGAGTAAATGACAAGGTAATAAGATAATTTATTTCCATGATAGTTTTGTAACTAAAATAATTGATGATAGGAATGAAAAAGATAAAGGGTTAATTTTCAAAGAAGCATTGTATATGTGTGAACTTGATTTAAAGAAAAGAATGATGTTCCAAGTGAAGCAAAGAGTCCATGAGGAGATTCACTTTCATAAATAAGAATTTAATGAGATGAAAGTAAAATAAGATGCAGCTGAAGATATGATAAGGATAAATAAGAAGTAGAGATTTTATAACATGAAGATCAAGGAGGAAACGTTAATGATAAGATAGATGAGCAAAGAGAGCATGAGAAAGTAAAAACAAGTGTAAAATGAAGGAATCATCAAGCACCACTAATAATGATGACTAGAAATCAGAATTTTTAAGAACGTGATCAATAAGAAGAGCACAATATAGAAGAACTAGATATAGAGGGAATATTAGATGAAGAAGATAAAGAGTGGCAAGGACTTCTACATTTAATTGAGGTGGAGGAATTAACAATAAATCAAGACAAAGTGATGAGATAAAATCAAAAGAACCAGTTGAGAGGAAATCAAGCTAAGAGAAGAAGCTATATGAGGAGTTCAAAAGATCAAAAGATGAAGAATTGGAAAGCTAGGAAGAAGAAAGACAAGCTAGATATTTGAGCTGAAGCTAAAATTTTCCCCTAAGGGGAGTATGATGTAGGAACATCAAGGAAAGTGATGAGTAGAATAAGATTCATAAGAATTTTTGGCTTTAGAAGGTGTGTGAGGTCAAGTTGGATATATAAGAGAGTATTTGGAGTCATCATAGTGGTTGTATTGATGTATTTAGGCTTGTGGAGTTTTTCCCACCAAAAACCCATTTTTTTAAAATTCAAACTTATAACAATGATCTAAAGGGGTTTTGAGAGCCTAAAGTGAAATATGATAGAGGATTTATGTTTGTATTGGGTCTATGAGGACCCTAGGGAGGTGTGTAAGTTTTTATTATATGTGATATTATTTATCCCCAAGGTAAGTTCAAGAAAAAAAAGGCAGGCTTCATATTTGCCACCCTACATGGAGGTGGGGTATGAAAAAGAGTTCCTCGTGCCAAGAAAAAGGTTTATGGAGAAGATGGCGTGCATGTAGGGTGGTATTAGAGTGATGGTAAAAGGTAGGGAGATTAGAGAAAAAGTATAACTTTGAGGAATAGAGGTAGATAACTAGATAGAAGACAAGAAAAAGATCAAGAGAGGAAGAGAGCTCTACCTACCCTATCAAATGTTTTGTTTGAACAATGTAAGAACATTATAATCAATAAATAAAGAAGTTTCTAAAGAAGGCATTTTTGTATTCTCAGTGATTCCTGAAATGAAAATATAGTTATATTTTTTTATTTTTGTAAAGTGTGAAATATTTTTATAATCTATAGATTAGTGGTATATACATGCACGTAGATAACTTTGTTTTTGTGACAGTCGGGCATAAAGAGAAAAATAAGGTTTTTAGCATACCATGTAGTAGTTTTGAGTGATAATTGATAATAAATATTGTGTTAATGATGATAACATGTTTGGGGTTTCATATAACTATTTGGAAATCAAAAGTCCATTGTAACCTTTTTATATAATGTATACAGTCATACACAAGCACACAAAACTTTGATGACTTGGTTGTAGGAGAAATTAGAGGAAGTGGCCATGAATGTATAGATATTAGAGGTAAATTAAAGTATCATAGACCCTAAATATTTTTTATAACCTTTTGAATAACTCAATTTTTTTTATAAATACAATTGACAATATAAACCTTTACACACAGTCAAGAAATAACACTCAGATTTCTATATTATTATATGTGGAAGACTTTTATCATTTGTTTATGAATATTCAGCTATGGGAGAAGATGAAAATAGGTGGGATAGGCCTATTATAGGTCTTAGGTATGTTTTACATTGTTTAAAACTTATTTTATTCAATTTTATAAGCCCTCAGCCACTTATAGGCCTATGTTGTATTATAACTAGGGTTTGGAAATTGAAAGTGAAATAACTCATGATTCCACCCTTGGAATTTCCTAATATTTTCAAATCTAACCTTATTCAATGTACTCTTCAATGTTCAAGTGGTTTAAAATTTTTACAGGACTATATTGTATAGTTTCTTAGACTATGTGATCTAACTATGCCTAAGAGACCTAATTGAAGAAGAACCTTGGTGAGTTAGTAGGATTGTTAAGGGTGTTAAGCCATGAAACTTTAGGTGGAGATAAATTAAGATAAATGGTACTCAAAATTGTGTTTAAATTGTATTTAAGTGTTTTGTATTTTTTTAAGATATTAAAATTGTGTGTAAAAAGGGTTACGAGTAATTAGGCAACAAGAAAGAAAGGAAAAATTGGTTGAGAATGCAAGTTGGAAATTGAACGTGATGATTGGATGGGTAAAGGATATTTAAAATGATCATATTGATGATCATTGGATCCCTTTAATAGAATCATTGAAACTAGGTATTAAGTTTGTATTTTATCTCAAGGAATGAACAAGATTCAAGCAAGATCAATAAATGAAGAGTACAGTCATGGAGGTTATGAAAGAGATGGTGACATTGATAATAATAAGGGAGATATTATATAAAGTGATAGGAGGGATGGTATATCTCATGTTCATTAAGTATTTTTACAACTAAAGACTTTGATCAAGTGAATTAAGCCTAAGATAGGCCTAGTTAAGAGTAAGCAAATGTAAGATGATTGGTAAGAAGTCCAAGATAGATGGGCATGCAGAGACACTTTCAAGAATAGAATAGAATGCAAATGTAGATGATAAAGATGAAGTTTGATATGTTTCAAGAAGAATAAATAGATGCATACAAGAAATCTTCAATCCTATTGAAAGCTAAGAGTGAACAAGAAAGTCAAATACAAGCCAAGTACCTAGAAGAAATAAGCAAATCAGATAGAGCAGAGGATAAAGAAAGAAATTAGAGATCTAAGAAGAGAACCAAAGAAAAAAATTAGAGCTAGGTAAATCTAAAAGGTATGTGTATGTTTCATCTACATCAAAAAGTTTGGTTATCCTCTGCATCATGATAGTAATCTTTGGCTTCATGGGTTTTGATCTTATTTATTTTTGAATTTTGTACTTCTATTCATAGATATAAAATCAATTAAAATTATATACTTTTCTTGGTTGTGTGTAACTCATAATTTTTTAAAACTGTGTTGTAAACCTTGTGCATGGGCTTTGATCCAAGTTTACCTAATCTAAGTTTTGAGGAGACTTTGTGCTTCCAAGCAAGCCTTTTATGCCCATTACATCTGTTATCCATATTTATTTTTTTGTATGAGAAGAAGAATTTCCAATCAATTCATTCAAATATAAGTTATTCTAGTGATTCTCTACATTCATTTTGGCATGGATTTATTTCCTCCATCTTCCTCCATTATTCTCATCTTTCACCATTTCCCAATTTTGTTTCCTTTTTGTGTTTTCTAGTTAAAGACACACAAAAATCCCTAAAAATACACATATCTATGAGGGAGATACCCCTATCAAATGCATAATAAAATCACCATCTCAATGGTGATTTATCCAATTATTTGAAAATTTGTGTCACTCTCATTGGGTGAGTCATAAAATTAAGAAATATAAAATCAACCCAAATTTTTACCAAAAATCTGTAAGCTTGGCCAAGAAAAAATCTCCTCAAATGACCATAGAATCTACAAACATAACTTATTGAGATGTCACAATTTGTTATATCCTTGCCCATTTGGATAGTTTTCTTACAAAACTCATTGTATAATTCAACACACTTTGGCCTTACTTTTTCCAAAGATATTACTAATACATGGACCTCTCTTCGTCATAAAAAATACAATAGTATCTTAAAATCATCCCACTTAGTAATAGTAGGAAGCTTCTTAACTACCAAGGTATGAACACAACACCCAAACAAAGTTCAAACATGATTATTTAATTTTATCCTTTCAAAATAAATATGTTGGATCTCATCAATATGATGAAAATTGAAATACCTCTAGTTGGGCTAGCCAATGGTCCATCCTCTCTACATCCACATCTCCATCATATGGTTGAATCTTTATATTTGCCTCAAATTTGAATGAAAGTGGAGCTTGATTAGCATTAGGTTTTTATTCCACATTATCATCCTTATGATCATCATCCTTATTTACTTTTAACACATCCATAGAAACACCAAGATTCTCCATGAGAATCCCCATGATGGACTCCAACTAATGAAGCTTGCTCATAGAAAGATAGATGATATCCACTCTATCTACAATTTTGTTAAATTGATATTATATTGTATGGGAATATTACCCATTGAAATTAATAATACTTCTAATATCTCACTTCTACTTCCTTTTGTAAATGTCTTATTCAAAGGGAACTAGGATACCTTGACCACTAACACTACTTGATCTAGTGGTAGACATATATTGTAATGTAGTCACAAACATATAAAAGTAAAATTGATACTAAACTAGCTTTGATACCAATATGATCCATAAAATATGTGTACATTCCATAATAAGCTTCATCAACATTGATCTAATACTCCTAGCTCTATAAATGATTGATTGATGATTGTTATAAAGAAAATTTAATGCTAAAACATAGATAAACAAGTGTTAGAAATGAAATGTACAGTAAAATGAACATTTGAAAGAAACATCAATTGAGACAAAGCATAAGTTGAACACAAGAGATGACCTTCTGAAATATAATGTGGGAAAAACTCAAGTTGGAGAAATAATTGCAGTCCCATTCCACTATGTAATTCAAAAATTGTAAAAGGTACCATCGTGAACATAGTTTTCACTATTACACTATCCAAAGCTTGTATACAATAATTATTTTCACTTCCTAGACACTCCATAATGATCCAAAACAACTAGAATAACTAGGAAATAATGAGACCACATGAAAAAAGACTCAAACTTGTAAACTACAATATGAATCCAACTTCAAAACTTCTCACTGACTCCTCTAATGTCCTCTATCTTTCATAGAGGTTGTACTTATGTCCTTCCACCTTGGACCCCAAATTATAATCTAAATGAGCCACCACCAAGAAGTGGAAACATTTTAAACCATTTCACATTCGAATGTTCTATCCAGTGGCAAAACTATTGCTTTATGTAGATCAATAATTATAAAACCACTATGGTGATTACATGACTTCCACCTACAAATACTGATAGTTAAATAATAGTTGGGGTAGTTATGCAATTTCCACTTGTAGATACTAGTATTTTTTAATCCTTGACAAAATCCTTAGTTTTAAAGGTTATAAGCTACTGATTTCATCAATACAAGAATTATTAAACTATCCTAACATTGATTTCGCTACTGCAACTTAACTAAAAAATTTCAATTTACATGAAAAAACTTGAATAAGTGTCTTTACACAATTTTTTATATACATTAATTATATAATTGAGTATGGTGTAAATTAACTAGACAACATGTATAGTAAACTTCATCCATTTTTTATCACCTTACCTATAAGCATGATGGTGAGGTTTTTTCTCTTTGTTAGCCTTCTATTTTGGGCCTTAACTTACGTGAATTATATTCAATCTATTCCCATATCCCTTGGGTGGTAAATAATCAGACCTTAATGGAGTTATTGGCTATTGATTCTATTATTCTTTATGAATTCTCTACTCCCCTACAAACTTTCCCTCTAGAGGTGCCTATAGTAGAGTTCTATGATCATCGTTTGATAGAGACCAAGAAAAATGAAATGAGTAGGTAAGTAGTCTCTATCCTCTCTAATAAAATTATCCCTAAATTAGGAAAGTACTTGAGAGGATTTTTGCTTCTCATCATTACACTTTTATGATTATTTTTTCCTCCTTTCTACCATCTTCCCTCTTTTGTGGTTCTTTTAAATTAGCTTTCATCTTTGTCCTCCTATTTTTATCTTTGTTTTTACTCACTCTCTCCCTCTTTTATCCTTTATCAAAATGTAACATTTTTTATTTTCTCCAAGGGTGAAATCAAATAAAAACCTTAAATTTACCAATAAAAAAAAATAAAATGAAAAGTTAAATTTGAAAAATAGGATAAATTAGGCTTAACTAATAGAATAAGGTTTTTTATTTTTTTAAATTTTAATGATTTTTTAAATATTAGGTAGTGCAACCATTAGACCATCTCGTGGAAACATAATTGTGAGGGTATTACATAGTGTGGGTTGTGTCGGGTCTAGCATTTATGCTACCATACATCACAACATTAAGGAGGATTACCACACTACTTATACACCTTGATAATCTTAGGACATATACAAAATTAAATAAATTTTCATTTTTAATTACTTTTGTATATCATTTTTATTGGGAGTTTCATTTTTTATTAGGTAATTACACAATTATTGGATATCTATGATAAGGAGGAGGATGTGATTTGTCTTTATTACACTATTCCATTTGGTGAGGTGTCTTGGTGGTTACTATTTGATACTATTCCTAATTGGCACTATTCTTGATGGACACTATTTTGGATTGAATATGTGGTATGGGGCACAATTTTCCTTTGGAGGAGCCTTGTCTTTTGTTATCATTCCTCCCATGTGGAATGTGGCATGGTATTCCTTGATCTTACTCCTTTTATTCTTGTCATGATTCTCCCAAGTGGATGTGGGATGTAGATGCTTGGTTGGCCATTCTTCCTTCATGATTTCCTCTCCATGTGATGTGTGGGGCTTATTTTTGTTTATCTCCTTTATTTCTTATTTTATACAATATTTTATATCCATTCTTGGTGAGGGGAGGTGAGTTTGGGATGGGATAGAGAGAGGAAAGCCTTTGTGCCTCCTTGGCTTGTGAATTCCAAGTTTGTGTAATGAGTTTGAAGCTTTGTTGAGAAAGCTTGTAATTTTAGTTGATTAATGAGAAATATATTGTCATTTTGAGAGAAGATTAATGTTGATTTTTATTGAATTCATGAATGAATTTGTGTGAGTGAGTTGTGGCAGGTGTCCACATAAACTAGTATCAGAGCCACATTAGGATGAGAGGGAGAAGGGCATTAGAACAAGTCCACGTCCTTCCTCTACTACTAAGGACCAAGTGTAGAGGTATATTTTTTATTTTTATTTTTTAAATGGAATTATTTCAGTTGATTTTAATGTTATTTTATTTTTATGGTTATGATAATAGGTCCATAAGTTATATGAACCCATGGGAGGATAAGGTTTGGACAAGTTGAAATTTTTCCTATACTATTAGAGACTTGGCATAGAGATATATTTTTTATACTTGAATTTAATTATTTAAATTCACTATAATATTATTTGATTTTTATGGTTTTAATAACATATCCCCTAGTTATATAAACCCATGGGAGGATGAGGTTGGGATGAGTCGACATCCTTCCTTTAATATTATGAACTCAATACATAGATATAATTTTAAATATTTATTTTTTAATTTGAATTAATTCAATGAATTATAATATTATTTTCCTTTTTGGAGTTTTAATAACAATCCACTGGTTATATGGACCCATGGGAGATAAGGTCAAGTCGATTAGATGTCTTTCCTTTATTACTATGGGCCCAACGTGGATGTGTAATTTTCATTTTTTTTGTTTAAATTGAAGTATTTTAATTACTTATTTTCAAACATCTCAATTTATTTAAAGTGAATGTCACCTATGCTTCATGATCACCTTGCATTGAGTAGTATGAAAGGGACAAGACCCTATCATCCTTGTCATGCTCCACCTCCTCCAAAATGTATGGATGCCTTCCCATCTATTCATGACTTTCTCACACATAATTTATATGTGGATGAGGGAGAGTCATGCCACACTATAACAATTATCATCCCTCTCATCTAACATGAGATACATAAAGACACCAAGTGTCTAGGTCTTTAAGAGTGAGGTTAGGTGTGAATGATAATATGTAAATATTTGATGATGTTTAGAGCTAATAAATTTTTCAATTTTTTTCATTTAATATTTACAATTTATAGTTATTTATTTTTTTAATTTCTTTAAAATCTATTTGACATTATATATATATATATATATATATATATATATATATATTATTTTGGGTATTTTAAACAAAGAATAAGTCTGTAAATGAAAAAAAATGTGAAAAAAATTATATTTAACACAACAGGTTTTCAATGGATTGTAGACAATGTCTCACCAAAGTCATTAAAAAATAATTCAATAATGCCTATTATAACATAGAAGTAATTGAAAAAGCATCCAACAATTACACTTAATATGATGAGAAGGCATATGAGGGTAAGGCCACTTACACACACACACATGTAGCATTTTTTTCATTTTTTTAATTTAAAACATGCACAAAATGGAAATATAGATGTAGAGAGAAGACTTTGACCTCCTAGCATAAAAAATTGGCCCTTGGTTAAACTTGTATAATGCTTGGCTCTAGAGAGATAGAGATGAGGTTGTAGGTCAGTTAATAAATTTAATGAGATATAAAAATGTATTCAATTTTAATATTTGGCAATTTATATGTTTTTTATTCATTACAATTAATATAGGGATCAAGAGTAGTGAGCATAAGGCCCAAGAAGTGAGAGTTAATCAAGGGTTCTTGGTGGCTCATTTGCTTGGGGTGAATGAGTGAAAATTAGGTTGCACATAAGTTTTTAAGTTTTTTTTACATATGTTTGTAATTTTTTGATTTATTATATAAATATATTACACCTCATTTCATGATATACATTTTATTACAATAATGATGATGTGACTATGTGGCCACAAAAGAATTAAAAAAAAATACTTGAAAATTCTAGGATGGGACACAAAATAATTTAACATGTTGGTCCAGGCTAAAGGCTACGTTAGTAATAAATTTACTACTTGATTAGTTATAATAACTATCTAAATTTATTACTTGATTTGTAGTTGTAATTAATTATGTAAATTGTAATATTAAATATTTATATGAAATAATGTTTGATTTGAAGGTGGATAAACATTGTGTCCTAGTTAATGGTCCTAATATTGAGGGGGATGATTAAGAGGATCCTATTTACATTGATTAATTAGATTATGATATTGAGCTAGAGGATGCCTAATTATACATATCTAATGTCCCTAATGATTAGATTGAAGATGAGGAGAGCAACTATTAGGATTTAGGATAATTCAACTAATTTATTTTTATTTAGAATGGATATTATATTAATTATACTTTGTTTATCATATATTATTGTGTGTATATATGTGTGTTTAATTTTATAATTTATATAAAAAAATATTGTAGATAATATTTTTTAGTATAAATTTGTCAATATTTTTGATAAAATTAAAAAAAATGAAAGTTCAAATTCATAATAATTTTTATATATAAATAAACAAAATATGTATTTAGATAATAATTTAATAAATATGTATATATATTTATAAATAATAAATAAATAAAAATAATAATCAAAGATATAATATTATACACACACACACACACGTTTGTGTGTGTGTGTGTGTATTACAGTTTATTATAATTGAATTTGCATAACTTCATTTTGTAAAATTGGGAGATGGGATTAAGATAGACCTAATTGTTGTTTTATTATTAGCACACATAAATTTTTTTAATGGAATTAACATTTTATATATTGTGTGCTACAAAAATTGACACAAAATCATAAAATTTTCAAAGCAAAAAATCCTAAAACCATGAATTTTTAGTGCAACTCCGACCTAAATTATAGCACAAATCACACTTCATGTAATAGTGCATTATTTTATAACTTTATATATGAATAGAAATAATTATTACCTCAACCATGCATCCAAAGTGGCAATGTCCACCATCATTAGCTACAAAATGATCCATATTATTTTCTATCCATCAAGAAGAAAAACTACTTATCACCGAGACAACAATAGAGTCAGACATAGAGTACATATTTGGTTTATGAATTACTTTTAGGGAATGTTGAGAGGAAATACCATAGATGTTCCTCAACCACCATCTTTCATCTCTTATAATATGTGTTAGTTATCTATTATATGTCCTCCACTAAATAGTTACGTGGTTCTTCAACTATGACTTAAGCAACCTATATTATTTTTTTATGACCATTGTAAATACCTCTTTAAAATTTGCCTTAGAACTTTGATAATGAGCTGACACACAGATATGTGTTACACAAATATTTTATCACTACCTATTTTTCATTCAACAACAAAGTTACATATAAAATTATGGCAACCTTCGTATTCAAATTCATATTGTTTTAATCCATGACCTTCACTTGTAAGTTTTGCATGAGTCTTGTGATAATGCCAAAATCATGGATCTAAATAAATATATAATGACATACATATCACCTAACATACATTGAATCTTCAGCATTTTAGGACCCCAATGACCAATGAGGCTACCACACAAACACTCAAGGAAACTCCATGAACTTCTATAGACATTAATATTATTACATATCTTCTCATTTTATGTAAGCTATAATTTTTTTTCTTTTTTGTATGTTTATGTAGTTTCCAATTATCAATCCCAATTATAAGTTAATATTGTATTTATCAACTTTCCTTTAAATTTTTATAATATATTGACATGTGGATATGCATTAAAAATTATTATATTACTACACATTTTTTATTAAATAACAATGTTATGTTCTCTTCTACAAAGTTATATAAAGACAAAAAAAGAAAGGCCTATGTGGAAAACAAACAAATATAGAAATGTTTATAACTTATCTTTTACCTTAGTCAAGAAAAGAGAATGTAATATGATGATGGTGACCTTTAAGGTCCTTTAGAACAGATTGATCTATAAACCCAAAAAAGTGTACTAATAATTCATTTTTTCTTCAAATCATATGTGAAGTGGAAGCTTGTAATTGTCTTGTTGATGCCAACATTTGCAATCCATGGGCACCTTCCAACAGAATTGATTCATGATTAATAATAACACAACTTATTATGCACACTAATTTCACTATTTCTCAAAATAAATTCAAATCATCTATTATATAAAGCCTACATGATATGCACACTACTTTATTTAATTATCATAAAATAAAAGATTCTACAGTTTCAAGCCTCCATGAGCAATGTTTTTTTATTAGAACCACCCAATATAGTAATGTTTTTGCACTCTGACCCTTCACTTGTGTGGATTATAAATATTACAACCCAAGGTGTCAACATAGGTAACTACAAAATTATAATTTACTAATAGGATCAACTATATACATCAAACAAAAAATGTTAACAACAAAATCACTTGATATGCAAACTAATTTTCCTAATTATACAATGGAAAATAAAATTGTTCGCAATATAAAGTTTATGCAACATCTATAATAGGTAAATTGTAACCCATAACACAACATTTTTAATAGAATTACCCATGCCAATAACTTTCATTTGATTGCCACAAAATATGACACATACTTTATCCTATTATTCCACATTCAAAGTAAATAGATATTTACTTTTTTTTTAAAAAGGAAATGAAAGTTGATTTTATAAAAAATTTCTAATCCACAATGCTTTCCATATTTCTCAAAATAAAAGCAAAAAATCTACTATAACAAGATTTCACAATTTCACATAATTTTCCCCAATTCTCAAAAAAGCAAAGCATCTTCAATATCAACATTTCATGATACACACAATGTTTTCCCTAATTATACATGGAAAATCATAACATTTGTAATATCAACACTACAAGGAAACCATTTTTTCTTAACCACATGTGCCAAGTATCTATAATATAAACTTTTTGTAACATCTTAGCTGAGAAAATTACATTATATAATATAAAATTTTTACTAGAATCACCCTTTCCAGTAATTTTCATTTAATATCCTTAAAATATGACACATATTTCTTCTACATCTTCTAAATTCAAAATGAATAAATATTTAGCTTTAAATTCAAAATAAAAAAGCTAATTTTATAACTACTGAGAAAATGTTATGATTTTTTAGAGCACCTAGCATGATGGTGTTATATTAATACACCATATATGGTAGCCATATGGCATGACTTTTTTATGAAGGAATGCCAAAAATTTACTGAGAAGATTTTAGAATGATCTCTGCTACCCAAAGCTCGAATATCATTGATTAAATGGATCATGGATCGTCCACTATAGGTCAACAATATTTTATATCTTTGGAAAACCACTTGACACCATAGTGATACATCATATATGGTAGCCACATGACCCTAGTCTATAACAAATATGTCATATATGATAGCCATATGGCCTAATTTAAATACCCTCATTTTGTCCATGTAGACAAACCTAATGATAAAAGGATGCAATCAATTGTGAATAATAATGTCCTTAAAATGAACATAAAAACATAAAACTAAAAACATTTATAGAAAAATGAAAGGTGAAGAATACCTCACTAAATGCCTGTCAAGCAATGATTCAATCAAAAACATGATCTAGTCAACTAGGTGCAACCTTTCTCCTACATCTATTATAGCAAAAACTCAAAGCTCAAAGAACTTGATTTAAAAAAAAGTAAAGCACAAATGATTTCCATAAATCAAAATCAGATGACTTTTACTTAAATGCACGTTATTAGGGTTTTAACCTAATGTTCACTAAATAAGAATTAAATCGATCTATCGATGCCTAAATCAAGGCCCTCTACAAGTAATTAGACTAGATTTTGGATTTCTTATCAATGATACACATGCATCTCATTTTTTTGATGCATTGATAATAGTTGATGGCATTTATCTTGTAATAAAAATGTTAATTATGAAATGTGCATAATCTTGTGGCAAAATTGGGGGTATTCTTAGTGTTTAAAAGAGAGTCAAAAGATAGTATCAACAATGAGTGAATAAATATTGGGGCTATTTTTAGTGCTCTTGGTGAATAACCAATAAAAAATAAGAACCACAACCAGGTTATTCATCGAGTTAGTAGAGGATCCTTCCTTATACAAAGGGACAGCTAAGGAGACCCCCAAAGAAGGTAGTAGTTGGTCTGAATTTCCTCCAATGATCAATTTTAGTAGATTATGAGCAACTTGTAGACAACAAAATTTTAGTAAAATAATAATCATAAAATTTTGACACCCCTGTTGGGTGAATATTTTGTCACCATCTAACTGATGGGAAAAATAGGTGTTTCAACCACAGCATAAGGAGATTTATCAGCCAAAATGTGTGGGTCTACCACATCAAAATGGGACAAGTCTCTCCTCTCATCAAGGGGAGGTTCCTTATAGCTATGAGATACTTATATATACTATATATATATAAGCTGAAAATAACACTCAGGGTAGGATAATGCCATCCATCTCTCTTTTTTCAGAGATGATGTTCACAAATCAAAGGAGAAATCCTAGGTAATTGTTGAAGGTATTTCTCTTCTTTCAAAAGTAATATTCAGTCACAGCTAGATTCCTTCCTGGAAGTAATAGTAACTGGACGTAGAAACACAATAGGATGAAGTGTAGCACAAAGTCTCCACCTCAACTGCCAAAGAGTGAAATACGAAAGACAATGGGGGCAAAAAGTTGTCCCAAGATCCTTTACACAGAAATAAACTAAAAATGCACACACTAAAAACAATTATGGTAGCTCAAAGTCTTCCCACAACTGGCTTTAGGACACCTTCCATGTTACTTCCACTAGTTCTGCTTATTTAATTAAATGAACAAGAACGCATTCAGGAAATAGACATAAGAACAATTTCCTCAACAACACAATCTATTCTAGCACAAAGTCTAAAAAGTCACTTGCTTTCTCATTTAAATAATGAAATATGATTAACAATCTAAGCTCAAAGTCTCAGTAATGCTTTTTAATTTGGGTAGAGTTTTGCTTTCAATAACAAAAAGATCTATTTTGCATAAAATAAGAGATTACAATATATAGAGCTCCAAGAAAGACTTGGGTGCTTTGTTTCATGGAATGGCCCATGCTGCATTCAATTCCTTGAATGCATTTTTAGTTCTATGAAGGGTCCATGCTGGAACAGGTCATTGGCCTTGACTTTGGTATATAGAATCATCTCTAATGTCTTCTCCTAAGCATGGGTTGTCTAGTCTATTTCTAGATATGTACGTGGTTGTCCACTCAATTTTATTCAAAGGAAGAAAAATAAGCCACGCCTTTGAATGTTTAAGCACTCAGATGTCTACTTGGTGGACTATTCCACCTACTAGAATAACTCCCCTGTAGATATTTTAGTATCTCCTATAGCTTTCCCTCTTTCTTGTTGTAATTTGAGCTCTCGGGTCATCTTCTTACCTTCAGCAAGCTCTTTTAGCTTCTTTCTTTAGCTATTTTCTGATTTTTGTCTTCAAATTATGTGCCATATTTGAAAATAAATGAGTATTTTATTACCTTGAATTTGACATCCACGGGGACATCATTGGTCACTTGGTCATCTGAACTACTTTGAACCTTGAACCTTTGAGGTACATCAGTTCAATGGTTCAAGCAGTCCTATCAGCTCCTTAGTTCAATTGCTTCTTTGGTTCAATCGCTTCCTTGGTTCAATTGCTTCCTTAGTTCAATCTCTTTCTTTCCTCTTCAGTTGAACCATCTCTTCGAACTTGTCTCTGGAATCTTCCGCTTCCTTCCTTCACTCGAAGCTTCCTTAAACCTTTGAACCTTTGAACTTTGAACCATTTTGGTTCAAAATTCAATGGTTCATTCTCTTTCTCTGAATCCTTTGGTCCTTCAAAGTTTTTGGATCCTTTTCTTTTCTGTTAAACTCATTAAACCTTAGAACTTTGAACCTTTTGGTTCAAAGTTCAACGGTTAAACCTTTCTTTCTTAGCTCTTCGAATCCATTGTTCTTCTAAGTCTCTCAAACCTTATTGAACTTGTTGAACCTTTGAAATTTGAACTCTTTTGGTTCAAGGTTCAATGGTTCAATCTTTTGTTCTTTGAAGTCTTCTTTTCTTTAAGTCCTTTGAAGTCGTTGAACTTTCTGAAGCTGTTAAACTTTGAACTTGCTGAAGCGCTTAACTCTTTAAGTCTATCGATGTCATTGAACCTTTGAACCCATTGAACCTTTAAACCTTTAGAGGTGGGGTTCAATGGTTCAATCTTTTGTTTAAAGCCTGCCGATAAGTCTTTTGATTGAACTTCAGCGTTAAACCAGCCTTGAAATGCCTAAGTGTTGGGAACTTGTTTCTTTGTGAGAGCTCGCTTGTTGAAGTTGTTGAACTTACGAGTCCCTTAGCTAAAAAAGCTTGAATAATTGAAGAATTGGAGTGCTCAGAACATTTTTTGAGAAGGGAAGAGAGAATTTTGGCCTGTAGGACCAAAATAGTTGATATGTTGTCCCCAAAAATGAGTGACTAATTTTGGGAACAGTAGCTAGCTCCAATTGGAGAACTTTCATCGATTGTAAAAACAATCGAAGGGAGTAGAATCTAGAATCTCCAGTGCCTTTAAGTACACCATTGGGCTACAAAGTCATGCTACCCAAAAATAAACAAAAATGAACAACATAAAACAGAACTAAAGACTATACAAATATATAAATGTACAATTGGACTTATCTGATACTTCAAGAATTGAAGTGCTTCAGATGCTACCGACTATGAGGTAATGGAAATGGCGTGCCATCTTCATAATTCAACAAGAAACTATTTTCACCATTTAGCTGATGAATATAAAATGGGCCTCTCCATTCCCATGCATTCCCTTTGGTTCTCTTCTCTTGTCCCATAATAGAACTTGATCTTCAATCTAGAAATCATAGGTTTTTGCTTTCTGGTTGAAGAGATTCTTCACCAGACTTTGATGCGTAGTGATTTGGTCTACCACCATAGTTCACTGCTTATCCAACTTAGTCAATCACATGATCCTTTTGTCGATGGAGCTTTTATATGTTTGATCTTCGACTGCCTTTGCCAATTTTAGTGCTAGCAATTCTAGGGTGATTAGTATCTCTGCATTGAGACCATACAAAAGTTGGAATGGTGACATACCTATCAACCTTTTGGGTGTAATTATGTTTACCCATAAAGCATCAAACAATGCTTTATGCCAAGTTCTATGGTTGTCATCCACCATCTTCTTGATGATGGTTATCAGGTTCTTGTTGCTCGATTCTGCTTGGCCATTCCCTTATGGAAAATAATTAGAGGAATGGGAGAGGGTAATACCATAATAAAAATAGAACTGAGTAATCTCATGGGAAGATAAATAGACTACATTGTCTGTCACAATCTTGGTTGGGACCCCAAACCTAAAAATGATGTTTTTCTTGAGGAAATTGCATACTACTTTTGAAGTAGCATGCTTGGCTGGAATAGCTTCCACCCATTTGGTGAAGTAATTTGTGGCTATGAGAACATAATCATGTCTAGCACTTAAAGACGGGTTTACAAAAATAATGAAATTGATTCCCCATTACTGAAATGGCTCTTCTATTACCACTGGCTTAAGAGGCAAATCAGCTAACTTGGGTCTTCCAATGAACTATTGGCATAGTTCACATTTTTGTACCCATTTGTATGCATCTTGAAATAGAGTAGGCCAGTAATACTTGGCTCATAGAATCTTATGGGTAGTTACCGATGTAGAAAAATGTCTTCCACAAGCTAGATTATGGAAGGACTCCAAAAGTTGGTTATGTTGCTCTTTATCCACACAGTGAAGGAACACTCCATCAAGGTTCCTCTTATACAAGCCATTGTCCCATAAGACAAAATTGGCAAATTTTAACTTGACAATCCTCTTTTCTTTACGAGACAGGTGAGCAAGACACTCACCATAAGTAAGGAAATGAGCAATACTCGAATACCACTCATTTGTGGTGGAGACAAAGAGGATTGTTGGCGTGTCTTTAATTTCTACTTCTTCATGCCCTGTTTCTTCTGGTCTATTATCAGCAATCAATTGGTAGAGACCCCTTCCCTACACAAGTTTTGTTGGTTTGATAACTATATCACACTCTTAGATTTTAGTATTCCAATTGCCCCTTTTTGTTACAAATTCATGTTGAGTTAATATGGACTTGACTATTGCATCAGGAACTAGGGCAACAACGTGTGAATTCAGAATGTAAAAATGAAATTACTTTACTACCTTTACTATTGCATAAGCATGATTCTCCCAATTTGAATATTTCAATTCATGAGCTTTGAGAGGATAGCTCATGAAGGATATGGGAGATTCCACACCTTCTTTGTTCTGTTGAACTAGAATTGCAGAAAGTGTGTTGTTAGAAGCATAATTGTACATTGTGAAATCTTTGGTATAATCTAGACAAACCAGAATTGGGGCATGGGTGATAGATGTCTTGATGTCTCAAAATGCCAATTTGCCTTCTTTAGTCTAGCTTAAAGTGGCCTTTCTCTTCATCATGTTCACAATGTGGCGAGTCTTCTCGGTGAACTCAGGAATGAACCTTTGTAAAAAATTCACCTTTTCAAAGAAAGAGTGAACTGCAGTCTTACTTATGGGCAGAGTAAGCTCCTGGATAGATTTGACTCTTTTTGAGTCAATTTTTATGCCTTCTCAGGATACAATGTGTCTGAGAAGTTTCCCTTCTGTTACCCCAAAAATAGACTTCTTGGGATTTAGAGAAATTCCATTTTGGCGACATCGTTCCAACACTTGTTGCAAATGACGCACATGATCAAGATGATGCTTGGAAAAGACTGTTAAATCATCAAGGTAAATCACAATGAACTTACCCATTTCATCTTTGAAAGTAAGGTCCATATCTCTCTAAAAAGTGGTGCTAACATTTATTAGGCCAAATGGCATTCTTTGATATGCAAAGGTGCCCCAAAGTGTGGTAAAGGTAGTCTTATGTTGGTCTACTTCACCAACTTCCACTTGTGTACCTTGAGAAGTTGTCTAGCATTGATAACATCTCTGAACAAATCATCATCTGAAGGACTTGATCCATGATGGGCAGAGGGTAATTATCCTCTAGGGAGGATTGATTCAAATTCTTAAAATCCATGTAGAGGTGAATTTCACCATTCTTTTTTCTCACAGGAACTATGTTTTCAATCCATGTGAAATAATGGATTGGGAAAATTATTCTAGCGTTCAGCATTTTCTATATTTTAGATAGAATAGTACTTGATATTTTTGGATTATACTACTGAGATTTTTTTCTTGTAAGGCACCAAATCACTCTTGAGAGGAATTTCATGGAAAATTTATTTAGGCTTGACCAACTTCAGATCATCATAGGAGTATGCCAAAACATCCATGTAATGGCAAAGCAAGGTAGTAAATTTAAGCTTCTTCTCAGGAGTGCAACACTTCCCAATGTTAACCATCTTGGGATTTTCTTTAGTACCAAATTTATTTGATCAAACTCTTGGGAGGAGCTTGAATCCATTGATAAACCTGTCATGCTTGTCAAATAGTTTCTCAAGGGAAACCAATCCTTTGGGAATTTTATTCCATTTTAGCTGTAGGAATTCTTCACCTACATCTGAACTTATTTCAGGGGCTAATTCAAGTTTTTGAGGCTCACTTCCTTCAAAGTGAAGCTATTCAAAGCTATTTTTTTATTCTAAAAAGGCGATGATTTGGTTGTCGCCATTGAACACTTGCCAATGATTGGCATTGTCAAGCACACTTGGTTGAAAGATCAGTTCGATAGTATACCTGTCTCCCTTAAAATTTGAGTGAGAAATCAAAAGAGTTGTAGAAATAGCTAATGCATCAGCTCGGTCATTGAATTCCCTTAGTACTATAGAGATACTGAAAGCATCAATGCTTTCAATTTGATCCCAAACTAGATTATGGTAATGGTGCAATCTCTCATTTTTGGTTTGGTACAGGTTCCTGACCTAGCAAACCACCAGCTCAGCATCTCCTTTAGTGTGAAGGAGTTTGATGCCCCTGTCTTGAGAGGCTTTTAATCCGAGTAGCAGTGATTCATATTTAGCAATATTGTTGGTGTTACTGAATTGTAATTTATAAGAATAAGGGAAAATATCTCCTTGAGGAGATTCCAACACAATCCTAGCTCTTGAGTTGGTATAAGAATAGCTACCATCAAATTTGAGAATCCACACATTATCAAAAACTGACCTTTCCTTAGATTTTTCTTCATTTGGAAGGGAGGATTCCTCTAGGCTTACACTGTGCTTTATTAAGTCTTCTATTGTTTTATCTGAACCAATTTTTAGATTTTCATCTTTATAAGTTTCATCAATTAGGATAGGAACATCTTTTGTAGTCAAGAAGTAATTACCCATGCCTGAAGACTCAAACAAAATTTGAGCTTCAGGAGCTAATGTTTGAGTGACAACATATTTGGCCTCCTTCTTAGGGAGCAACCTCTACATGATGCCTTTGATTGAGATCCTTGCTTCAGACAATTCCATACTTAAATCACCACCAACATCTTTGTAGAAATTTTACCCAAGAAGAATGTCGTATGAGGATGGGACGTCAGCCACCAAGACTATCAACTTAATTCTCTTGTCTAGGAATGCCGCAAATGTAGATTGGGCATCCTTTTGTCCCAGCAGTGGCACTTATTTGTTCTCCATGGAAAAATATCTCCCAAAGGTCTTGGTTAGTGTGAGTCCAAGAGATTCTTCCACTTTGGCAGGCATGACATTGTTAGATGCACCTAAGTTTATGATATAATTCTTCAGCTGGTGTCTATTTATCAGCAAGGAGACATAAAATGGTTCTGTCCACCTGGGAGCAGCAGGAGGAGTAATGACAAGGTTATTCTGGGTGGATGTGGGAGTCACCTTTGGAAGAGTTAGTCTTATAGGGACAATTTTATTCTTTACACACTGAACCAACTGCTCAGGGTTGGATTGCAAGAATTCAAATTCAAACATTTGAATTTTGGTTTTCTTGACATGGTCAATTATATCAAATGTCTAAAATGAATTAGTAACAGGGGAAGGTAGTTCATCCTTCTATTTTTTAAGAGGGGGGATACTGATCTATGAAATCAAATTTGAAGGTGAAGGCATACTTGAGGTACTTACTTTTTTAGGGATCATCGGGTCCTTTGATTGAAAAGGCAGAGTGGTTCCCCACTTAGTAATTGAAATTGTTGGTTGAGGTCAATCCTCTATTTTTTCCTTATTAGCTTGTTGGGCTGACTAGTTCTAGGACCAGGTGAATACAATGTATGACCCATCAAACACTTCACCTTTACTTTTGGGTTCATCTTGATAGTTCAAGAAACTAATGTTAGAGTCGCCAGCTGATTCTTGTTGGTTTTCTGCAAAGAGATCAGAATCATCTTCTGGGTTCAACTCAAGTTGGAAGGAGAAATTAGATTTTGTTTCAAGATATCCAATTTCTAAATTGGTTGGAGATGATTCAATGGCAAGTTTCCCTTATGGGGGAGGAAGATGATTTGGCTACCCTTGATTCCTGGCAGCATTGCCTTGGTATGACTGATTTGGAGAAGTCCTCCTTAGTATATCTCAGTATGAAGGAGGAGAAAATATTCCTTGCACCATTTATTTTCTAAGAGATAACAACTCATTTTCCAGCTTCTACATCATAGGATCAGTGGTGCCTGTAGATGGATATTTAGAGGGTGAAGAAGATTTACCTCTGTTAGGATCTCTCCTTATCTTCCTCGCCAAGATGAGATCATCTACCACCTCAGTAGCCAAATCCTACACTGCAGCAAGGTCTATGTGACTAGCACGTCTCAATAAGAAACTCACTTTAGGAAGCTGAGAGTTGATGAAGAATCATTTGAGATTCTCAGTTGTTGGCTAAGTAATGGTAGGAATCCTATTCCTCAACTTGTCAAATTTGGCTATGAATTCCCTCATAGGTTCATGAGGTTCTTTCTTTATTTGTGTGAGCTAGGCTAGCAGGGCATGTGCATCTTCTTTAGGCTTGAACCTGGCTTTAAATTTGGCTTTGAGGGTGTTTTAGTCAGTCATAGTTTGTGCTTACAGATGATAAAACTAGTCTACAGTAGTGCCATGCAATATTTCCACAAATAGCCTGACTGCTACATCCTCATACTCCACACCTATCATGCCATAGGCTATGTTGAAAGCTGCAATATGTTCATCAAAATGAACTCTCCCATCACCATAGAACTTGGGAAAATTCTTTCTGGAATTGTGAGGCAGTTCATGTAGAGGTGGAGTTAAATTGAGTGAGCCAAAAGAGTTACCCCAAGGGCCTTGAACTGCCATGATTTGACTACTGAAGGGAGGGATAACAAATGTCTAAGGGGTATGTATTGAAAAAGCTCTGATAATACTAGAAATGGATGCTTTGCTTGGTAATATAGACCTAAATTTTGTAGGAGGAAAACTCCTGGTTCGCTGAAGGTGAGATGGAGAAGGAAACAGGTTAAAATCACTTTGTTGTATCAACTCGAATACAGGGTCAACAATACCTTTAGATCTCTGGCTTCTTGTATACCATGGATCTGCTAGATTGTAAAACTAAAATGGACAAGGGTAGGAACTGCTTCAATTTGAATCTTGAGGCTTCAAACTACAAAAAATGTTCTCCAGCGGAGTCACCAAAAATTGTTGGGTGAATATTTTGTCACCAGCTAACTGATGGGCAAAATAGGTGTTTCAACCACAGTATAAGGAGATTTATCAGCCAAAATGTGTGGGTCTACCACATCAAAATGGGACAAGTCTCTCCTCTCATCAAGGGGAGGTTCCCTATAATTATGAGGTACTAATATATACTATATTTATAAGCTAAAAATAACACTTAGGGTAGGATAATGCCATCCATCTCTCTTTTTTTAGAGATGATGTTCATAGATCAAAGGAGAAATCCTAGGTAATTACTGAAGGTACTTCTCTTCTTTCAGAGGTAATATTCAGTCAACAGCAAGATTCCTTCTTGGTAGTAATAGTAACTGGATGCAAAAACACAGTAGGATGAAGTGTAGCACAAAGTCTCCACCTCAACTTCCAAAGAGTGAAATACAAAGGACAATGGGGGCACAAAGTTGTCCCAAGATCCTTTACATAGAAACAAACTAAAAACACACACACTAAAGACAATTGTGGCAGCTCAAAGTCTTCCCACAATTGGCTTTAGGACACCTTCTAGGTTACTTCCACTAGTTCTACTTATTTAATTAAATGGACAAGAACGCATTCAAGAAATAGACATAAGAACAATTTCCTCAACAACACAAGCTATTCCATCACAAATTTTGAAAAGTCACTTTCTTTCTCATTCAAATAATGAAATATGATTAACAATTTGAGCTCAAAGTCTCAGTAATGCCTTTTAATTTGGGTAGTTTCTTTCGATAACAAAAATATCTCTTTTGCATAAAATAAGAGGTTACAATATATAACACTTCAAGAAAGACTTAGGCATTTTATTTCATCGAATGGCCCATGTTGCATTCAATGCCTTGAATGCATTTTTAGTTATGTGAAGGGGCCATGTTAGAATAGCACATCAGCCTTGACTTTGGTGTATAGAATCATCTCAAATGTCTTCTCCTAATCATGGGTCATCTAGTTTGTTCCCAGATATGTACGTGGCTGTCCATTTAGTTTTATTCAAAGGGAGAAAAATAGGCCACACCTTTGAATGTTTTTCACGCTCAGATGTCTACTTGGTGGACTATTCCACCTACTAGAATAACTCCCCTAAAGATATTTTAGTATCTCCTATAGCTTTCCCTCTTTTTTATTGCAATTTGAGATCTCAAGCCATTTTCTTACATTCAGCAGGCTCTTTCAGCTCTTTCTTTAGCTGTTTACTGAGTTTTGTCTTCAAATTTCATGCCATATTTGAAAATAAATTGGAATTTTATTACTTTGAATTTGACGTCCATGGAGACATCATTGGTCACTTGGTCGTCTGAACTACTTTGAACCTTGAACCTTTGAGGTGCATTGGTTCAATGGTTCAATGGTTCGAGCGGTCCTATCGACTCGTTGGTTCAATCGCTTCTTTGATTCAATCGCTTCCTTGGTTCAATTGCTTCCTTGGTTTAATTGCTTTCTTTTCTCTTCAGTTGAACCATCTCTTCAAACTTGTCTTTGGAATCTTTCACTTCCTTCCTTCACTCAAAGCTTCCTTGAACCTTTGAACTTTAAACCATTTTGGTTCAAAGTTCAACGGTTCATTCTCTGTCTCTGAATCCTTTGGTCCTTTGAAATTTTTGGATCCTTTTCTTTTCTGTTGAACTCATTGAACCTTAGAACTTTGAACTTTTTGGTTCAAGGTTCAACGGTTCAACCTTTATTTCTTAGCTCTTTGAATCCTTTGTTCTTCTAAGTCTCTCAAACTTTATTGAACTCATTGAACCTTTGAACTTTGAACTCTTTTGGTTCAAGGTTCAATGGTTCAATCTTTTGTTCTTCAAAGTCTTCTTTTCTTTAAGTCCTTTGAAGTCATTGAACTTTGAATTTTATGAAGCGCTTAACTCTTTAAGTCTGCTGATGTCATTGAACCTTTGAACCCATTGAACCATTGAACCTTTGGAGGTAGGGTTCAATGGTTCAATCTTTTGTTTGAAGCCTGCTGATAAGTCTTTTGATTGAATTTCGGCATTGAACCAGCCTTGAAACGCCTAAGTGTTGGGAACTTGTTTATTTATGAGAGCTCACCTATTGAATTTGTTGAACCTACGAGTCCCTTAGCTAAAAAAGCTTGAATAATTGAAGAATTGGAGTGCTCAGAACATTTTTTGAGAAAGGAAGAGAGAATTTTGGCCTGCAGGACCAAAATAGTTGATATGTTGTCCCCAAAAATGAGTGACAGATTTTGGGAACAACTCCAAGATACTATCTTAGAAGTCTGAATTGACAAAATGATTTTTCTAATCTTGCATCTTTCTCTAAGAAGAGGATTTCCATCCCAATAGGCAAAACAAACACAAGAAACATAAAGAGAAATGTATCTTTATTTTTACTATTTTTGTATCTTTTCTAGAACACTTTACTTTGTAGCTGGTTATTTGATAGTTGTCCTTTATTTGGGTTATTTTTTGAAACTATCTTTTCTTTATCCTCTTGGTTTTCATTGTCACATATTTCAATATTTATGTAATAAGGGTTTGGGACCTTTCAAAAACCCACATTTACTCTTAATAAAAAAATTAAAAAATAATCTAATGTATCTTGGGTCATATGGCTTAATTAATGTTAGTAGAGGTTTCTATAAAACCCTTCAGAACATGTTAATATGTGTTTATGTGTGAAGTAAGATACATGTTCAAAACATAGACAGAGTTTTAGAAAGAACTAATATTCATTCAGTTCAAAATCACGTGTTAGTTTAGAAAATGTAGACTGGAATTATACAAAGGGGTAATTCATGTTATGTAATTAGAATAGACGTAAGTAAAATAGAGTATAAATTATGCATGGAACAAATACAAAAAGACATTAAAAAAACCATCATATCTCTATATTAATTTTTATATTTTATAACTCTTTCCCCTTACAATCAATCACTATATATAGAACCTCCAAATCTTTTTTAGTTCATATTTTGTCTTTCCCTTTCTATCTCAAAGGATTTTTTTCATATTAATTAGTCTTTTGGGATACATAAGTAGGCTGAATACATACAAAAATATATATGTTATAAATATTGGTATACATCACACACTTTGCATGCATCTACATTTTGTGATTTTACAAACCAAATTATACTACTAATCATTACTTAATGGTAAATAAAAAAATTAACTCCTTTACTTGTGTACCTCCTTCCCTAAACAAATAGGAACATAAAGGCAAAATCATTTTTCACTACATCATTATTACTACTAATTTTTTGAAAACTACATTGTATGTCTACTTGGAAAAAATCTTATATTATATTTTCATTTTTACATTTCTAGGACCAACACACTTTATTATTACAAAAATTACACATGGATACACATGCACTTATTGATTTATGGGAGTATCATACCCATACACATGCTTTGAGCATATATCTTCATGCATTTACCTATGGGGGAATGATACCCACACACAACTGAGTATGATAGGCCATTTTTATTATACAATTGCTATTAAACCTCTTTGGGTTACATGTAATGATAAAATTATAATCAACATCCTAACATTGGATAAAATAAAACATTTTACACTATATTGAGCATTACTAAACTATTATTAATTTGGGGGCATAATACATGTTTCCCATTATGTTTGGCTAAAGGGTGCATCATATCTTATTGTGTTGTGATTGATATGACATTATCTTTCCTAAGCTAGATTGATATTTCATGATTCCACATAGAATGACTAGGATGTTAATTCAACTTCAAACTATGCAAACTTTTCAATTAATTATAATGATTACAAAATTTAATTACATATGTTTCCAAGATCATAACATGATTCAGGTAATTTATTTTTTCCTAACATATGGTCTATTTAACATTCTCTTTTTAGATGAGTGATTTCAACACAGGTCTTCATCCCTCACCTCAAAAGGGCATCATATATCAAGGCATTTCCAAATCTAGTTTTAAAAAATGGTACCAAACTAAATAAATTTATCTACTTTCCTGATCAAAAATATGATTGGGCATTGGTGACTCTCTAAGAAGTGTTTGGTTATGTTTTAAATGCTTTTTACAAGCCTAATTGGGTTATAAGGACTCAAAAATAAGTGTTGGTTATGTTTCAAAAGCTGTCAAAATTTTTGTTGGTGTGATATTTGGAAAGAATATCAATCAAGTGTATTTGTTTCTATCCTATTATCAATTTAGAATACATAAATTTTTAAATTTAAAACATCAAATTTTTCAAAAATAAAAATAAAAATGATATTTCTTTGTATATGGCCATCGCTCATAGGTACATCAAGCTTTCAAACATCAATGTAGATGGACACATGAAAAAAATATTCATCTTATTCTTCCTAAGGTAGGTCAAGGTACGCACTTAAATTTATGTGTTGTTTTTACTTTTATGTACACTTGCACCACCTCATATGCACCTCAAAGTAGGGCTACTATGTAGACACCTAAATTTGATACAAGCCTCATTATTGAAATAATTTTTGCATCACTTTGCATATATGGCTTGTTATCTTGATTCAACAGTTTATTGGCACATTTACTGGTCTTGGTCTACTCTACCCTTCTCTAAGTGAAAAAATAAGTATATGTAATATTTGATTGAGTGCATATTTTAGTCACTCCTAACTAATAGTTTATTTTCTATAACAAATTATTATTGTAAAAACAAACTTTCATGGTTATATATTCCAAGACTCCCTTGTAGCATGCAACAACATATTTTATTCTCTTATAGTACCATTATTACAGCTAGGATACCATTATTGTAACCTAAACATAGCTGGGAAACCATATTTATTTGCCTTCAAGGGTTTTAAAACAACAAAATCATGTTTTTTCATCCATTTGCAAAATCAAATTTCATTTTTCATCAAAAACATGCCTATTCTTCTGCAAACTAATCTCTAAATATATAGAATCATGTCAAACTTTTTCAATGTTTGGTTCATCTTGTTTTTATATTTTTAAATCATTTTGAATTTTGAATTTAATTTATAAATGCAAAAGTTATTATAGTTTTATTAATTGCTACTGAAAAAAATAATATAGTAGGAGATTATTGCTAAAGTTTTTTAAATAAAAACAATATATTATGGAGAAAATGTTTGAGACTTTATAATGCTCCATGGTTCAATTCTGGTTCTAACAATTGGTTGTAAGGCTATGTCGACTCCTTTTTACTTAAGTGTATTTAAATTTTTGTGCAAACTCATTAAAATAGGTCATTAATGATGGAAAATGGATTTTGTAATAACTTTTGATTGGATACTTGGATTTGAGTGTCACTTTCATCAAAAGTGTATGGCTTTTCATGTCCATTACATTGGTTGCATTTGTTTTGAAATCACACTAAAATTATAAAGTATCAAATTTAGGAGATCACTGTTGATTAGTTTCAGGGGTGTTGGTGTGTAGGGTTTTCCTACACTTTTCTCCTTGCTTTCTTCTCTTGTACATTTGATCACTTATTCTACTCGGAGGTCATCATCTACATAATGGAGGTAAACTTAATTAGGGTGATTGGACTCATTATCAAACAAAGTTAGTTTTATATTTTTTCTCTTTTGGGGGGTGTTTTTCCTACAAGTTTTCTCCTTTTATAGACTTTATGAGAGTTTTTATGTACTTGGGTACCTCATCAAGTCTCATTTATAGGACTTAATTCTTCTACCCATCTAAGATACACTTAAGGGGGGTTTTGGTGTAGGATATTTCTTTTCTTACCATTCAACTTGCTTAATTTTTTTTTGTACATTGGGTAAGTTTATCCCACATGTATTAGGATGTTGGTTTCTTGCCTTTCTTCCACCCATTTTGGGGAAGTTAGTCCCACATGAATGGTATGTTTTGGATTATTCTAAATTCCACCTATATGTACATATTGTGATTATAGGAATCCAAGAAGGGAGGTTAGTAATGTGTTAATTCAAGTAACAAAAACTCAAATATCACTAACACTTACACTCCAAGCCTAGAACTTAGGGAGAGTTTAGTAACAAATGACAAATAAAAGCACAAGTAAAATTCAAAAGACAAAATCCTTTATCTTCCTTAAGATCTCTAAATGCATTGTTGAGTGGATTTATCGGCTTGTGCATTAAAAACTATTTGGTAAATGAAGCTTATTGGCTCCTTCTCTCCTTAGCACCATTAGATTTAATATGGCTTGATGTAGTTTGGCTCAAGATTTTGGCATTATAACATTGCTTGAAACAAAATACCTTATGTCTCTCTCCAAATTTTCATTATAACTTTGGCTTAGGAGATCTTAAAATTCCAGAGACATGGAATTGTATTTATGGCCTAAGGATTTAAATCTCACCCAAGGTGATTTAGGGTAGAATTAAGGTGTGAAATGGGTTCAAACCTAACCTGGTGAGTCAAATATAACCTCAATAGAGTTAATAGTTGTCAATTAATCATGATTTGCAATTACTATGCATGGGTATCTAAAATGATATATTTTTGGATATTTTCAAAGAGCTTGACAATTCATAAAGGTAATGATGATAGGCTAGGATATTTGAATTTTTTAATTTCCTTTTTACAATATTCATTAATTTCAAATATATAATTCAACTAGGCATTTAATTTGGTTTAGATTCTTCATTAATTTTGATTAGCCTGTTAACATTTCCAAGATTTGATTTAAGAGTGCAAGTGCCCTACTTAATAAGTCCATAGGCCAAATTGATTGTTGTGATGGCATTGGATGATTATGGATGAATCCATGAGAGGTTATAATTTCATATAGTAGGATACCCCAATTAGAGATGTCTTAATGTGATTATAAGCTTTGATGAATGATGCACAATCAAATTTGGGATGTTCAGTGATTCCTAGGCTTAATTTACAATGGTTGGTAGGAATCGATCTAAAGTTTGATCAAAATCCACTTGTGCCCAGTTTTAGGTGTCTATAGTTTGCCCCTATTTAGGAAGGCACTACAAGCTATAGGCATAGTAACGTCTTCTCAAAGAATGAAAAGGTCATGTATGCCTATGACTTTAATGGCAATAGATAGAATGTAGGTGCCCCCTCAAGGGAATAGTTGGTAAAAAAGGTCGATGATCAGTCCCTCAAAAAGAGGAAATAATGGGACCAAAAAGATAAAATGGGTGGAAGAGACTGATTTGCCCATAAGTGGTTATAATTAATGACATGATGAACTTCCCTAGTTGGATAGATAAATAGGATGATTTGCCCATAGGTGGTTATAATCATCAGCATAGGTAGGATAGAAGAAATAAATTAACCCATGGGTGAGGTTAATCCAATCGAGAAAATGCTTGCATGCATTGATTTAAAAAAGTATTGATTTACCCAAAGGTAGTTATAATCAGTAGCAAAGGTTGAGACACTGATTTACCCAAAGGTGGTTATAATCAGTGGCACATCCATATGCCCTAGTTAGGGAAGATGAGTCAAAATAATGATTTACCCACAGGTGGTTATAATCATTAAGATGACCTATATTGAAAAATGATGTTTGATTTTTCCCTAGTAGGGCATATTAGCAAGCATAACTCAAGAATATAATCTATTGCACAGATTAAAGATGAGCAGGTGAAAATGTAGATGTGATGGTCTAATGATTGAAGAAGCCACAAACAACTAGGCATACAAGGATGTGCAAAGTTATGGAAGAGATGATTAGAAGAATAAGAAATTGATCGATATAAATGATTTAGTTGTATCTGCTAATGTAAATATGTTCATCCTTATTAGCATTGGTATAAAAAGAATGGTCAATGGGTTGACTTGATCAAGGAGGGTGGGAGGATTTGTCAAAGCTACCAAGGAGAAATTTATATGGATCTATTACTTGTAAGACTTATCAAGTTGATTTTTATTATAGCATGTGATGGTATGCATCATGATATAAAACACCATGAGAAATTAGCTGAAATATGCATAAAGATTGACTCTCGATCTATTAAATAATTGAAAATAATACACCAAAGATAAAAATTATGATGACAATGTTAACGTATGAATATGGATAGACTCAAGAATAATGTGCAAGGAATCACCCAATGAATTCATATAGACTAAGTCAAGGCACAAAAAGGAAAGCAAACAAACAAAAAACAAATAACTAAGTAGACAAACACACAAAAACTAAAAGTAAAAACAATAACAAATATCATGTTATAAACCAAGTCAATACCTATGCATGAAGGCCCAATGGAATGAAAAATAAGAAGTTCTCCCAAGTAAGGATATATGCAAAGGGAAAGGTCACACCCCCAATAGCCATGGAATAAACAAATAATGGATTTTTCCTAGTAGGGCAGATCGAGGATGACTGACTAGGTTTAGATAGGATAAATGTTTTTAGATTTTGAAATTTTTGAATGTTTTTGGAATTTTGAGGTATCTTAAATCGTTAGATATTGACAAGACCCCATTCATAAAATGGTAAGAGTGTTGGCTTAGGTTGCTCATAAAATGGCTAGATCATATGGAAAAGGGAGACTGAGATGACCTCAACATGAATTGAGCATGGCTTGTGTAATTCCATTAGGAATTGAAGTCATAGTAATTCTACCCACACAAAAGGTGGTGAGAACCAAATAGGTTACAAAAACTTTGAAAATTAAGGCAAATGAGAATAGTAATGGCAAGGTGATTTGACAATGTATGGTAAAATGTGTTTTTCTTAATTTGCCCATAGGCAATTATAATTAGGAAATAATGGCATAGGTTTGTGATACTCATTTGCCCATAGGTGTTTATAATTAGTAATACAAGGTGAAACACTAATTTTCCCATAGGTGGTTATAATCAGTGGCACCAGTCAAACTTAGATGAAAGATAACTTAGCAGATCCACTATGACACTACTTTCATAAGCTATCATTTAAACACAAAATTATAAAATGGTTGAAACTAGATCATAATCCCCTCGTGAAAGGTGCGAGAAGAACCAAAGGAACCAAGATTAAAATAGGCTTGAGTAGAGTGTCTAAAATAGTCTTTGGTTTAAATAGGGATGGTATGGTGAAATGGTATAAGATATGGCATGGTTTAAGGATGTAAAATTAGATATAATGGAAAGAGGGTTGCTCCCAAATGATAAGGCAAGGTAAATGGTAGGGTAAATGGAAAATGGAAATGACAAGGTTTTTGGCCAGGGAAAAGGTATGGATTTTGTAAAATGGCAATGATAAGGTAAATGTTTCTGGTTAGGTATATGATTATGTTGTTCTTGTTGATGTGGCTTTGCACATCCTAATTAATAAATGATACAACCAAAATAATTAATCATGCAAATTGTTAGCCCACACCTCTTCTAAATAGTAGCTATCAATAAATGATACAACCAAAATAATTAATAATGCAAATTGTTAGCCCACACCTCTTATAAATAGTAGCTCTATCAAGAACTTGTTGTAGATTTTAATTCCAATAATGTTTTTATGATCTTCATTGGTCATTGATTCTGTTTCCTTCAAATGTTGAGACAAGGTATCTTTGTAGCCTTTATAAAGGAAATTATGGCCAAGGGTGGTAAAAATGGATAAATGGTGGATGATAAGTTTGGTTTGGAAATGTAAATGTGGATGATAATGGAATGTATAATGGCTGGGAAACAAATGAAGATCACGATTTTTAGGCACACACAAAGCTATTGATTCTAGATTCAACATAACTTTGGATGTCATAGGGCCAAAGAATTTTGAATATGCTCTTGATAGGACCACCAAATTTTTCTATTGTTTGGGCCTGAGAGTAGTTACCATCTGATTATGCTATATATTCAAAGTTGTATTGATTTTTTCTTTGATATGTCTTCATCAATAAGTGAAGAACTTTTGTGCTCATCTATTGGCACCTTAAGGAGGTTTTCACCAATGAATTTGTCTTGATTTATCCCATAGCACATTCAAGAAGGTTTTACTAAGGAATGTTGACTTTTGACTTTTATTTTCTTCTAGCTCTTCTAAAAATGTTTCACTAGAAGATGTTGAGTTTGAACTTTGATTGTCCCCTAACACCTTTGAAGAGGTTTCACTAAAAGATGTTGAGTTTGAGCTTTGATTGTCCCTTAGCACCTCCAAAAAGGTTTTACTAGAAGATTGTTATTTTTCATGAATGTGGTCTTAGCCTCCCTAATATTCTACAATTGATATGTTACCATGGATGCAATTTAACAAGGTGTGATTCTGTCAGTCCTAATCAACACTTGTAGGAGGTGGAATGTCAAATAATGGCTAAGTTAGTGTTAATGGAATGTGGAATGGTAATGGAATGTGGAAAGGAAACACAATCCTCATAGAAGATATTAGAACTTATGTTGACACTAAAGTAATCATATTAAAAAACCATGGAAGGATCACATATGTATTTAAATTGATCTACAAGGTATGTATAATTAATGTTGTAACAACAGCAAACATATTCTAATTCTAAAGTTGATTCTAACTCAAGGGACTCTAAATTAATTGTTGAGACTAACATTGATCTGATTTTGGTGTTAAATTTGATGTTGGTTCAAGAATAGAACTTGAATCTAATTATAATTCTTCATCTGGTGTGGATGTTGTTACAATGATGTTTTGTTGAATGTTTGGTATTGGACAAGTAATGACCTATGATTGCATAATGGGCTCCATAGAGACTGGTTTGTCAAAGTGAGACTCATCTATGAGGGGGAAATGTCAAGAGATAACTCCATAGAGACTAGATTGGCAAAGGGAGGATCTTAAAAATTAGGCATATGGTCAAGGTAATGATTTACCCAAAGGCTGTTATAATCATTAAGAAGTGACTCAACAAAGACTAGATCATCAGAGTGAGTCTCCTCGATAATAGGTATAATATTAAAAGGTGATTCATTATAGGTTGACTTGTCACAAATATTTGGTTTAATAAAAACATCATGGATTGGTTGGTTCTCTTAGCCTTGGTTTACAAGCAGTTGTAAAATACCAATTTTGAATATATATTGATCTTCAAATGATTGGCTTGGTTGTTGAGGTATTTATTAGCTCATTTTTTGCTAGATGATTGGCTTGGGTTTTCTAAAGTGGGGGATGGTTGGTAATGGATGAATAATAGCCTACAGTTGGATAATGATAGGCTTAACAAAATCTATTTCATGACCTAGGATAGTAACTGTGACCTGTTGAGTTATGATTGGATAACTTGGTTGGGATAACAAGCTACCATACTTAGAACGGCTAGGACTGGTAATGGTAGGTCATTTCAAATATTTTTTACTCTCACAATCCAAAAGATAAGGTCCTTGAATAGAAATGGTATGGAATTACAAAGCTTGGTTGCTTTCATAAGCCAAAGTATGAGGTCCTAGAATGATAATGGTAGGGCATTATGAAGTTTAGTTTCTCACATAAGACAAAGGACAAGATCCTAAAATGGTAATGGTAGGGCATTGCAAAGCTTGGTTGCTCACACAAGACACTAGATGAGGCCTTGGAATGGAAATGGTAGTCCTTGGACATTTTAGAGCTTAGTGGCTCGCACAATCTAAAGGAGGGTTAATGGTATATGTAGAGAATCAGATGCCATGATTGGTAAGAGGGTGAAGATCATACATTAACTGGCCTAAAAAATACACCACTGCATATTACTCTTGAGGATCTTAGATTTATTCCCTAAATTTAGGATTGTAAGGAGGATAAGGATCCATCTCATAAACCACTTCTTCACCATAGGGTTCTTGAACAAAGTCAATTTATGTGGCCATTTTATTATAACTTAGATTGTACATGGTTCCAACATAAGTGTAACGAGACATATCCACATCAATGATGAATGTTTCATAAATGGCCTAGAGTTATACAAACTCTTAAAAATAATTTCCAAAGGATAAAATGTTTGAACTTGGTATATCTTTGTCTAGGGGAGCTATATCTCCAAAACAGTCTGTGCTAAAACTTGGTATAAAATAGTCTAACATCAAATGTCTCACACAAAAGGTCAAGTGTATGAATAAAAATTGGCATGATAAACTCTAAGTCCAAAGTGTTCCAAACAAGTCTAATCTAAGAAAATAAAAGTTGCTAGGTCTTTTGAGCAAATGTGATGTCAAAAGCTAGGCTCAAAACAAGCATGTGCTAGGACTTTTGGCAAAATAAGCACAAAATCTAGACTTAAAAATAAGGTGAAATTTAATTTAACAAATTTGAAACACTTTGGCATAAAATCAGCATACAAAATCAAACATGAACTTGGTCAATTGGCATAAGGCATGAAACAAAAGGCATATGGAGAGATAGGTTGTTTCTCTCAAATTTAGGCACAAACAATAGTTTTAAAAGTGGGTAAAGAATTAACCTAAGTTACACAACCCAAAAGAGAAAGAAAAGTGTCTAGGCTCAAAATACACAAAGCATAAACAAAAATCAATCAATGTTTTAATTTGAACTTGGCAAGGTTAATTAAAAACTCAATTTAGGAAACTAGTATTGTTTGAACAAATAACAAACTAGATAAATTGAATAGCATAGTTGTATTAGGCAAAGATCCAAAAGGCACATGTGGATTGGTTCCAAAAATGGAAACTTAGACACAAGTAAGTCTGTGAAATGATTTGAGAAGCATAACGATGTTATCAAGCTTTAAATATGCATTTGATGGTTTGTTTCAAGACTCCAAGGTACAAAACTTGAAATGATTTGGGTAGTGTAATGTTACCCTTTCCAATCAAGTGACACACACAAAGATTTGTCAAAATACTAAGGCAAAGGTATGGTGTCAAAGGGATAACATAATGCCTCCTTAAATAATGGAGTGATGTACAAGACAAGATTTTTTTTGACATGGCATAACAAACAAAATAGATAGTTTAGACTCAAAAACAATGCAATAAAGGATAAAATGACATAAACACCTAAGTGTAACATCCTAGATCCTAAAAGTGACAAGGTTGCATAGTACCATAAAATTTTATCTATGTATGTTCTCTTGAGAGAATTTTAAGTGTTAATCCAAAAATAAAAGTATCTGAATGAGTAGGGTTTTTACACCCCCCTTCTCTCAAGATATTATACAACAACATGGAACTTTTAGTTACTCGCCCTACACCAACATTATGTCTATGACAGTGGGGTTGTTCTAAAACTAAATTTTCATGTATTTTTAGATGCTCCCAAGTGTGGATAACAAAATATATGATCATGTCATTTGGATCCACATTAATCAGCTTGTTGTGAAAATTTATTGTCCTTTTCACAACCACTACATCTGTTACTTGCTAAATGTAGTTTGATGTCTAAGTTTCCCCTACGGTTCAAGGTAGCATCTTACTAACAGAGTTTGCTTAACCACTCAAGAAAATGTCCCAGTAAGTTGACCTCAATTTGTATACCCCATCATGGACTGGCGTTAAAATGATGCTAGGAGATAAATTCTTGGGTTAACTCTTCCCTAGAGAACCCATGAGGATGCTACAAACTCCCACTCACAAGATAAATTGCATAAAAATAAATGATAAGTAAAAATACTCTAAGGTCACATTTAGATCACCCAAACCATACATATTTGAGGACATCTTTAATAATATTCTTTTCATGCCTTAGACTAAAGCAACAAGGCAAAGAAATAATGATTTTTGTCACCCAAGTTCCCTAAAGGGGATAGGAGGAGAGCATACATGCATCAATCATTGTACGAAAATAAATAACTTTGAAAGAACAAGCATAAATCAAAACACTCTTAAGAGTATGTAATCTAAGTGTGAGTGTTTATTTTATTGCACCAAAGTAAGATGTTTATGAAATTTGGCCTCTTAGCCTTAGTTGAACAACTTATAAAAAAAATTCACAAATTAACTAAGCATAAAAACACCTAAGTTCCTTGTAGGTACCAAATAAAATGTTCAAGACTTAACCACTTTCAATTTTGTGCCTTTTTCTAGCTTAGGTCCTAAAATTTTTAGAGGGTTTTTGCCTACTTTGAATCACAAATGTGGATGATAAATAAGATTTCAAAACTTTTCTCTCTAGTTTCTCTCTATTTTCTTGTCATAAATATTGGTGACAATCCACGTAGGGATCGATGTTGATCTATATAAATCAATGTTGGTTGGTCAGGGATCGATGTCGATTCCTTCCTGCCTACAAAAACAAAAGAAAATGGAATACATTTTCTCACAAAAATATGGTTATAAATATGAGCATAAAACCAATAAATAAGACTAAGTCCTTCAGGCAAATAGTCAATCAAATGATATTGAAGTTGCTATGAAAAAAATGAAAACTAGAAATCTCAAGAATAACTTGTCAAACATTTCTACCATGCCCTGTTCTACACATAGGAGTCAGTGTTGGTCCTGAGTGGATCAATGTCAGTTTTGGTAGGATCAATGTTAATTATATCAGAATCAATGTCGATCTCTATGTAAACTATGTGTCACTAAAAAATAGAATACATTAAAAACAAAGGTAAAACTTGAATTCTGAAGATTCTTAAGCATTCTTTAGCAAAACTAAAAGTTACATAGTAGTCTCCTTGCATGTATGGGATGATCCATAAGGTCCCACTGAACATGCCATTTTTGATCATAGGAATGTAAGAAGGGAGGCTAGTAATATGTTAGTTCAAGTAACAAAAACTCAAATTAAAACACACTAACACTTACACTCCAAGCCTAAAACTTAGGGAGAGCTTAGTAAAAAAAGACAAATGAAAGCACAACCAAAATGCAAAAGACACAAAATCCTTTACCTTCCTTGAGAGATCCAAATGCATTATTGAGTGGCTTTCTCATCTTGTGCATCAAAGAGTATTTGGAAAATGAAGCTTATTGGCTCCTTCTTGTAGACATCCAATTCGTAACACCATTTGCGTTGAAATTATCAATCTTACTCAAAATTTGTGAAAATGCACAAATTAGGCCAAAATCACATAAACGTGATAAATGTTTCACTTTTCATATATAAGTGGCAATTTAGGCTAATGTATCCATAAATGGAGCAATGCATTTTATTGATTATTAACTTTTCTCAAATCATTTCGAGTCAAAATGATGAAATTGTAATTTGGTGCTCTGTATCACTCTTTTCTTCTAATCATAAGTACATGAAATGTGCATGTGTTATTTTGTTTTGACAACTTCATAAATAGGATAAAGGTCCATACATAACTAGCATCACCTTCTAATTCCTCTCCAGTTAAATTATGACCCAATAATATGACTTTTTGACTAGTTTGATTACTGAAGTGCACAAATTTTTAAAGAATTGCACTAAAATTGATTAATCTTACTTAGGCAAATAAAACCAAATTATGAACATAATTAAGAATTCCATAGAAGTTATTTAATATTTATTTATTTGAAATTAATTCCTATTAACTACATCATCAAATGACATCATTTATGGGGCACATTCATAAGCCATAAATGCAACAAATAACAGGATTATGGCTTCTCATGCCTCTTTAATGCCCTTTCCTCCCAAACATTTATGAGGATATTTATGGATATTATTTATGTAATTATATTAATTCATGTCCACACATCTTGATCTCAAGATGGATAGTCATGGTTTATCCTGATCAATTTAAAAAATATATAAATAGGAGGGCCAAGACCACTTTGATTAAGCTTAATTTGTGTAAACTTATAATGCAAGATTCTCTCTACAAGCCATTTAAATATAGTTTGATAATGCTTTAATTATAATAGGATAGCTTCATTGATAGGCATAACATTGATTTCATACCATGAGCCTAGTTTAGTTAGTGTTCTTGAGATGGTAGAGGATCTTGACCTTGCACCATTGTTGAAGACTTGAGCACCAAATCAAGGGGAAAATCACGTTTTGAGATGCATTTGTGTGATGAGATGATCTTGGGAAGGTAATATGTATGTTCTTTTCTTCATTTACTCTTAATTATCATTTTCAATACCCCATAGATTAGGTTGGCTTAGCTTGTTAGTTCTTTATAATCTTTTCTTGGTTTTCTTGACTAATTCTTGATCTAACAATCTTTGTAATCCATCTCTACATATTTTCACACCCAATGGGACAACACAACACATTCAAGCAATGAAGACACTTTGGCATTTCTATAAAATATATAAAGTCTTTAAAAATCCTTAACAATCAATTTTTACCTTCATTTTCTCAATTTTTTGACATTTTTTATTGATATATAGGTCACACAATGACCGATGTCAGTTTTGTGTAACCAACATCAGTAAAGGCTAATCAACATTGGTTAGGTCGTATGGAAAAACACTTTTAAAATTTTCATTTTTAGATCTTTATTCAAAGTTATAGCTTTCAATTTGGGTTTATAAGTCTCTGTCTGAACATCTATTTACATGATCTAGAAGTTTCTTTTGGAGATGTTATTCTAACTTAGGCTAATAAGAGTTTTTGTGAAAAATATTTTTTTCCTAAGGGTTCATAGATGATCATTATTGGTCATTTTTTACCATCATCAGTTAGTTTTATGACCAGCATCAGTCTTGTTATAATCAACATCAATCACTATTGACCAACATCAGTCTCTATGTGTAAAAAATAGAGAACTCAAGAGAAAGAATTCCAAACTTGCTTGTTTGATTATCAATTGTGCTTCTAAGCAGGGGGAACTCTCTAACCTTGTAGGACTTGCATGGAAAATTGATTAGAATTTGAGCATGATTTAAATCTTGAACCTTCCCTTTGGTGTTTAAAAGGAACTTAGATTGTTTGTTTAATTATTTTGTGAATTTTTTCAAAGTTTTTACAAACTAAGGCCAAGGGATCAATAAATTCACTTAAAATTTCAATTTGTTTCTTAAAACCAACATTCACTTAAATTGTAATCTTTTCAAAAGTGTGTTATTTTATGCAAATCATCTATTACTTGTATGTTCTTTGAGAAAAATGAAGAGTACATGTATGCTCTCCCCTATCTCTTTTAGGGAACTTGGGTGACCAAAAGTGCCTTTTCATTACGATTGTGGTTTTTTCCAAGGCATGAAAAAGAAGTTGTCTAGGCTCTCCCCAAAACCCGTATGGTTTGGGTAATCTAGAAACAACCTCTAAAGCTTTTTCACTTCATTTATTTTTATTTAATTTGGGTTGTGGAAGGGCGTTTATAGCCTCTTAATGAGTTATTTAGGGAATCTTTGACTCAGGGTTTCATCTTCTGACATTGTCTTCAACCCCACTCCAAAGTGAGGTATACAAAATTGAGGGTGACCCATTAGGACATTTACTTAGTAATTAATCAAACTTCATAAGTGGCAATCCAACTCAGAACATATGATCAATCAGGACATCACACTACACTGAGTAATTGATGGATGTAATGGTTGTGAAAATAACAAGACCTTTTCATAGCAAGCTAATTGACATGGATCCAATTGATGTGTTGCATCTCTAGTGTTAGCCACACTTGGGACCATCTATACGGTCATAAATTTAAGTTTCAGACAAACTCCACTTTCCATGGAGTATTGTTGATGTAAAATGAGTAACCCAAAGGTCCATGTCACCATACAATCTCTTAGGAGAAAGGGTTGTAAAATACCCTACCACTTCATGCACTTTTATTTTTGGATTAACAATTAAAATCCTCCCAAGAGAATGTATATAGATGGATTTCAATAATACAATACAACCTTGTCAGTTTAGGGCTTGAGACAATTTACTTACTTGTACTTGTCTTTGTCTTTACTTACTTGGTCTTGATTTGAGTCTAACACTTGTTTTTAAACAACATGTCATAACCAAACATATTTGTTGTCCATGATTTATTGAACAAGGAGGCATTACACTGGTCATATCCAAATAATCTTTGCCTTGTTCAAAACCTCATCTTAAAACATTGTGTTTGTATTGTCTAAACAATGCAATTATGTTACCCATTTGAGTTTAAACCATTTTCAAAAAATCTTTAAGTCCATTAATAATTAAAATTTAGAACTGCACCTTTCTAAGTTCTTAGTTAATGTGTTAATCAAGTTTTTTGATTGCACTTGACTTGAGTTAACTTGGGTTCAATTTCCTATTTGAGTTGAATTTCATTTATAGACTCATCATCATTTGATTAATGTGAACTTAGGTCATCTTACATGTTGTTTATGCTTTAAGTTTTAGAACACATTTTATTCTACCTCCTATTACCATGTGGTGATGTTGTGCTACCCATTTAGTCTTAGTTTTATACTTAGAAATTCTTGCATGTTTTCACATCTTGAGTTTCTTGGTTTGCATTATCACCTTCCTAATATGAAGGGATTTTTTCTATATTTCTAGTAGAAACTCATCAAAGTTGAACTAGCTTTTATGGTATTGATGTATCTCTTAACCTACATTTGGTGCACTAATTGACACTTAGGTTTTTTGAGTTATCATACCCTCTTCTAATTTATATGATTTAAAACCTACCCAAGGTTGAGTAAGTTCATGAACACATTCTTCTAATTATGTGATACTATACCACCTCCTTTTTATTATATTCTCTTTGTTACCTTGTCACTTTTTTAGGGAAAATATCAAAATATACCTTGTTTAAATATTTGTAAAACATTTTCAAAATCTTGGAAAACATAGAGAGAAACCTTTTTAGACATAACTCAAAGGTATACTTGTAGTGGGGTCTCTTACATCTCTAGCTATGAGGAGGAGCACTTTTATGATGGTCAAGACAATCCTGTGGTCTTTGAAGACATTCCCACAACTATAGGATCTAAAGAAGACTTTTTGGAATATCAACCCCAAGAGGACAAATATGAAGCACTCCTAAGGTTGATTGAATTTGGTGCTAGATCTCCCTCAGATTTTTCTATGGAATAAATACATACTTTGGTTAGAGAAGGAGAGAAATCCTTCTTGAATATTGAAAAAACAAACATACCTTCTTCAATAAAAGGAAAGGAAATACTTATAGAGTCAAAACCCACTAATAAAGATCTTGTCACCAAGATTAAAAAGATAAGTCAATGATATAAAGACCAACTTATCTTATCCTTGACAGACTCTTTAGTTGCTGCTTCAATTCATAATGACACTTATAAGAAATAAGGGAATGTGGTTGAACTAATACAAAATCTAGTTGAGAACATAAAAATTATGGATTAAGATGTCTCAATCAAACAACCTAAATCTCAAGAGGTTCTGTAACATGCCTCGCTAGACACAGATCATACATTTTTCAATCATCAAGAACCACTTTTTCCTTTACAAAACCAAAGACCAAAACATTCAGTATGCATTGAATAAATCATATAAAATAATTTGTCTAGCTCATTTCAACCAACATGTACATTGGTGAATAGACTATGAACTCCCAAAAATCAATAAAATACATATAATTTAAGGTAGTAGATTCTAAGGAATCAGTGGTTTACTTACTCAACTCAAGGAGAAAACTAGAACCAAGTCATGGACCATAAGGTGTATATCCCTAACAAATCCATGTAATAGGGGCACATACCACCCCAACAGTAGTAGGGGCACATACTACCCCAATAGAATTATGTTCCACCCATTATTGAACCAAACATGCAAGAATGGAATTTCATGAAGGAGATTGTGTCACAATTAGAGATAGGAAATAGAATTAATAAGTACAAGTTAGATGAGATATGCCCATATCCATTTGATTTAAGTATTTTCAAATTCCCCTTTCCATCTCATTTTGAGCAACCCAAATTTGAAAAATATAAAGGAAAGGGTGACCCTCATGAACACATTTAGGCATTCTTTGTGTTAAGCTAAGAGGTTGTTTATAGTAACATTTATTTTCTTAATTTGTTTTCAATAATTTTAGTGGGACAAGCTTTAGATTGTCTACTTAAGTTACACAAAGGATCAGTTGCAGATTGGAATGAAATATCCAAAAAAAATATCAACCACTTTTCATACAAAATTGAACATGAATTGACCATTGTTGACTTGTGCAAATCCAAATAGCATGATGGAAAAAGATTCATAGCATATTTATAGTGGTGGAGTACATTATCTAGTCACTTTCAACATAATTTTCCAAACAAATAGTTGGCAGACATTTTTACACATAACTTACACCCTAAGGTGGTGTACAATCTATGGATTTCTTGAGCAAACACATTTGAAGAAATCATAGAATAGGGTGTCTAGATTGAGAAAGCTCTTATTATCAAAGGCCTTGTCAAGATTTGTGTGTAGGGTCAAACATCAAATCAAACCCAATCACTAGTTCAAATAGTTATAATAGAGAAACCTAAGGTTTTCAACAAGAATAAGAATATGGTCAGGAATGGACTAATGAAAACAAGACACATATAAATGGTGCAGGCCCCACCAAATCCAAATTTGAAATTATCTCCCCCTAATCCACTAGCCAATTTATAAATACAACCTCCATGGAGGACATTCCACAATCAATTCAGAGTCTTTAGCAAATTAGGAGAGCCTATTGAGACAGTGTTTCAAAATTTCATAGCAGCTAACCTAATTATATGGCCTATACCAAGACCATTTCTTGCAAATCAACCAAATCCAGATTGGTACAAGTAAAATGAATTCTATAACTTCCATCATGTTGTTGGTCATGATGCCTATCATTTCATCTAATTGTGACATATTATTGAATATTTGATTAAGAGTGGTGAAGTTGAGATTAATCTTGATCCATAGGGCACTAATTAGGATACAATAATCTATCAAGATCCATTTCCTCAACATAATCAAAAATTATGAAGGAAAAATCAAAACCAAGGATAGAATCAGTGGTAGAATCAGAATCAACATCAAATTCAAAACTGTAACTAGCATAATCATAATCAGGATCATAATACCCATGTTAATAACCTGGGTTAAAACAACATGATTTATGACTATAAAAATACCATGGGATACATTTCTATGAACCACGTTGCCACTATCACTATTAAATCCCATGAACTATCATGTAACCCTCTTAGTATCATACCCATTATTATAGGGTCAATACCCTCTCCCTTTAGTAACATCATGTTGAGTTCACATAATTTTGTTACAACTCTGTTTGCACAGGTTACTATTTTTGGATAATAACCTTCCTTTAATTACAATGGCTCCTTATTGACTCAAAATTGCTCAAATACAACTAGAGGCCCACGAGTCACCCTCCAAGGCCCTTTGCCTTCATCTTCTAATTATAATGGCTCCTTGTCACCTCTAGATTAGGCAATCGCAACTAGACACTCATGAGTTACCCTTCAGGGCTTTTTGCCCTCTTCTTCTATTAAATCCAATATGAACATTGTGCCTTCAGATCCAAAGTTGAATATTGTGCCAACCAAGTCCAAACCATCTTGTCCTAATGTTGAAAATCCTTATAGTCTATCAGACCAACTGAGTAAAACCCATTGTCAGATTTCCATTGTAGATCTCTTGTGTATGTCTAGAGTCCATAGAATTATTTTTAATATCCTTTTATAAGAATAAACTATTCCAAAATATATTAATCCTAAACATTTACAAACACTAGTGGGACATTTGTTTTCATTTTGACAACTCACGTTTGATCAAAAATGGTTGTTCACCCTAAGTCTAAGCCATAATAACCATTGTATATTGAGGTCATCATTAAAAACCATAAGATCAAGTGTTCTTATAGATAATGGTTCAGGGCTAAACATAGTATCCCTCAAACTGGTAAAGAGATTAGGCTACACTGTGAAGGATATTTAGCTAGAGATGATCACCATAAAGGCTTATGACAACACCAAGAGGGAGTCTTCTGGTACCATTTATTTATCGATCATTATTGGGTTTATTTCTCACCACATATTGTGGATATTGAGTTGCCTTATAACATATTTCTTGGTCATCCTTAGATCTATGAATTATAGGTCATTCCATCCACCTTGTACCAATGCATTAAGTTTGCCCATGATGGGATCTAGGTTACTATTCTCGTTGATCTACAACCTTATCAAAATTGCAAACATTTGGAGGTTGAGTTCCTTAATTATAACTATTATCTTGGTTCTGAATTTGTTATAAAGAATAACAAGAAAATAGTTTCACATCTACCACCATCCAATTATATCAACCCAAGTGACCTTGTGTCCACTTCAACTGATCTATTTCCTATAATTATTTCAAAGTAGGTTATTATAGAAGATGTGGACATTTCCATGTACCATCTCAAGGATGCCTTCCATGTTGCTAAGTTATTGAAGTCTCCTAAAACATTTGGTAAACCCAAAACTTCTAAAATCCATAACAAACCTAACTTGATTTGGTAACAAAAGAAAGAAAAATGAAAACCATATATGGTATTTGTACCTACTACTTTGCCAAAATAGTATCAAGAGGATTTCACTGAAGGAGACTAGTTATATTATGATGTAATTGTTGATTACATTCAAAATCCAAAATATCCTATCCCTAATCATATCATGGATAGTTTTGATTATAAAGAAGAGGCCTTGGCCCATGATCACAAGGAATCCTAGAACCTTTATTAGCTAGAGTAGCTAATTTAAATCATGATATCAAATTTATACTACTTGGGGGTGACCTCATGAATTTTGATAGTGATTATTTTGAATCGACTAGCGACAAGACTCCTAGTAGTGATGTAGCATCTCATTATAGCCTTTTTGATGAGCTTATTGACTCAGATTTATTTGATCAAAACACCATTATGACCTTAAAACCTCATTGTTTTATATGTCTTTGCCATCTTAAACTCATTGATTGAGACTAGCAAAATTCTATAATATGCCTTCATGAATTCTAGAATGAAGAATCAATTGTAGAATATATGGGCTTTAGAAATGGATTTCCCATTGGTGACCAAAAACAAGGATTTGATTTTTCATTAGATCCTTCTACCTACTTTTGAGAGCAAGAAAACTTTATTAGTCATAACAAAGATAAAACATCAATATCTTCAAGTGAAAACCTCTTCGAAGCACTTGTTTATTAGGGAAAAATTAAAGATAAAGACAAGCCCTTGAGTGAAAACCTATTTCAAGCACTCTTAGATGGGAAATTTTGATCATCCCCAAAGGACACTCAAGGTCCATCAAGTCCTAGCTCTATATCTAGTACAAGCATTTTTTCTTCATAACAATAACAAATTTTGGAGCATCATGCTCTTGATTTTCTTGATATTTTTTCTACTTGGCCATTACCTAAGATGGTAGATTTAGATTCATCACATTATCCAGAGCTTTGAGGAGAATAACAAAAAACTGTAGTAGAATAAGATGATCATGATCACACCTTGTCTACTATTCTTGAATATGGTTCTATACTTCTTGTAGAGAACATTGTTTAAGTAAACCTGAGAACATAAAATGATCCCAAAATTATTTATCTTAGAGCTTCCTTTACTGAAGTAGAATGTGAACACATTATATCCATTTTGATGGATTTTATTGATATTTTTACATGGGCATTCTCAAAGATGTTAGGCTTAGACCCTCACTTGGTTATGCATCATCTTGTTATTCATCTAGATGTAAAACTTGTTAAATAGAAATTGAGGAAGATGCATCCATGCATCACTCTTTTGGTAAAATCCAAATTGGAGAAATTATTGGGAGTAGGCTTCATTAGACTACTAGACTATTTTGAATGGATATCAAACATAGTTCTAATTAGCAATAAGCCACAGGGTATATGTCTGTGTACTAATTTTAGAGATATCAACAAAGCATGCCCTAAAAATGATTTTCCTCTATCCAACATTGACATGATTATTGATTCTACTACTAGGTACGAGATGTTGTACCTCATGGATGGATTTTTTGGATACAACCATATCAAGATAGCCCAAAAATATCAACACAAGATTACATTCACCATTCTATGGGGAAAATTTTATTACCAAGTCATGTCATTTGGCTTGAAGAATGTTGGAACCACTTATCATCATGCCATGGTTGTCATCTTCGATAACATGATGCATGATATTATTGAGGACTAGTTGACAATATACTAGCTAAATCAAAAACATATGTTGGTATATGTCTTTGTATTAATTTTAGAGATATCAAAAAAGCATGATCTAAAGATGATTTTCCTCTGCCCAACATTGAAATGATTATCAATTCTACTATTGGGTATGAGATGTTGTCCCTCATGGATGGATTTTTTGGATACAATCAGATTAGGATAGCCCAAGAATATCAACACAAGACTGTGTTCACCACTCTATGGGGAACATTCTATTACCAAGTCATGTCATTTGGCTTGAATAATGTTGGAACCACTTATCATCATACCATGACTATCATCTTCTATGACATGATGCATGATATTATTGAGGACTATGTTGATGACATACTAGCTAAATCAAGAACACATGTTGGACATCTTGACGTTCTACAAAGAATCTTTGAGAGGCTTCATGAATATAAAGTCCACCTGAATCCTAAAAAGTGTGTCTCTAGCATCACTTGAAGAAAATTTATAGGGCTTATTGTATCATAAAGAGGGATTGAAGTCAACCCTACTAAGGTCAATACTATTTTTAAAATGCCTTCACCTTCAAATATTAAATAGTTTTAAATCCTGCAAGAAAAGATCCAGTCTATATGCAGGTTCATTTCTCAACTAGTAGATAAGTGCCACCCATTTACTCATCTTTTGAAGAAAGGGGTCACATTTCAATGGGATGAAGACTATCAGTTAGCATTTTCAAAACTCAAGACATATTTGGCCAACCCACCAATTTTGAAACCAACACCTGGACAACCACTACTTCTTTATATATCAACAATTAAGCATGCACTAGGGGAACTTTTGGCCCAACATGATGATCAAGGTAAAGAACGTGCAGTTTATTATTTAAGCTACACACTAGTGGCTTATGAAAATAATTATATTCCTATTGAGAAAGCGTGTTTAGTTATTATTTTCATGTCCCAAAAATTTTGATATTATATGCTAAATAATAAAATAATTGTCATCACTAAGGTGGATCCTCTTAAATCTTTATTATCTAAAACAACTCTCACAAGATGTATGGCTAAATGGGTCATGCTCCTTAGTGAGTTTTATATTAAGTATCAAAATTAAAAATCTATCAAGGGGTAGGTTATTTCTGATCAACTTGTAGAAGCCCCTATTATAGACACTCAACCACACAAATTTGACTTTCCAGATGATTCTATCATGATAGTGGAATAAGTGCAGAGTGAACATGAATAATGGAAACTATATTTTGATGGTTCTTTCACATATCAAGGATCTAGATCTAGAATAGTATTGATTACATCACAAGGGGATTTAATTCCCAAAGCATTTCACATTAATTTTAATTATACCAACAATATGGTTGAGTATGAGGCACTTATTGTAGGACTTCATCTTGTAGTTCAGTGGGATATTCAAAACCTAATAGTCTATGGTAACTCCCAATTGATCATAAATCAGACCACTGATTAGTATCAAAATAGAGATGATAATATTTTACCCTACAAGCTCATTATTGATAATCTAAAAGTTCATTTTAAAAATCTATAGTTTAAACAAGTGCCAAGGTCCAATAACAAATCTATCGATGCAATGTCAATGATTGTGTTTATGATACAGATTGATAATAGTGCTAAAGAGTATCAATTTTTAATTGAAAATATTATTTAGCCTGCACATATCATGCCAGATTCAAAGAGGTTATGGATTATTGTTGATCTCAATCCCCCACCTAAACTACCTTAGTTCCAATACTGTTATAATTATTTCTATGATCATGTTTTCCCCCTGACTTATCCAATAACTGACAGAAACTATTCCTTCACCGTCTAGCCGTTTATACCCTCCTTGAAAACATTATTTATCACAAAGGCTATGATGGAACTCTAATTCATTATTTATCTTCAGGATAATCCAAGCTAGCACTTAGGGAGGTTAATGAAGGAATGTGTGGGGCCCACACCAATGGTGTAGTCTTAGCTAAATATTTCCTTAGAATAGGCTATTATTGGCCAAAAATGGAGACAGATGATTGTAATTATGTAAATGTGTTCCTTGTCAACAACATGAAAATTTGATACATGCACCTTCTTTGCCACTACAACTAATCACAACACCATGGTTGTTTTCTACTTGGGGCCTTGATCTCATCGAGAAAATAAATACAACATCTTCAAATGGCCATAAACACATTTTAACTACTACCAAGTACTTTACTAAGTGGATTGAGGCTATTCCTCTCACTTATATTATGGAAAGTAGATAGCCAGGTTCATTCATTACCATATCATCTATTGATATGGCATTCTAGCTCACATTATATCTAATAATGGTAGATCCTTTGTAAACAGATATGTTAAAGACCTTTGTGCAAAATTCAAAATCAAGCACAAGAAATCCACACCATATAACTTGAAAGACAATAGATAAGTTGAGGTGTCAAACAAGACCATTATAGCCATTTTAATTAAGATTGTTAATGATGTTGGTCGTAATTGGCACTTACAAATCTTTCCTACCCTTTGGGCTTATCAAACCAATGATCGATCCCCCATAAGGGCCATTATATAATCCCTTGTTGACGACACAAAATCTATTATCTTGATTTAAATCGAGGTGCCTTTATTTCAAGTTTATTTGGATCATATTGAAGATGACGAAGAATATAGAGTCTCAGGGTTGCAAGAACTATAACTTATTGATGGTAAGCATTTGAATTCCCTAGAAAACTTGTAAGCCTATCAGAATAGATTATAAAGAAGCTAAAATAAGCACATTATCCCTCAGGAGTTTGAGATTGGTGATTTCATTTTGAAAAAGAATAAGAAGAACACAAATTTTTAATGAAATAAAAAAGGTAAGTTCCAACCTAATTAGTTGGGACCATATATTATCACAACAAATTATGGATCAAGGGTATATTGACTGGATGCTCCCAATGGTGAAGAACTTATAGAGCCCATAAACATTGTGTACCTTAAGAGGTTATACGCTTGAAAACTTTGAACCATTGTCTACAAGACCCCTTACTTAGGGGTAACTTATGTTAAAGTAATTTTATTCTATTATTATATCCCAGACCATCTCATGTTGGACCATATTAATTTTGACCTACCCTAGACTATTATTTTGAGAACCATATTATTTTCATGACTCTGGATAGTGAATGATTTGGAACATTGGCACTCTAAATACATTTTATTCTAACTTGTACCATCCTCTTTTGGATCACATTCATTTTGTATTATCCTCTTTTGGACCATATTCATTCTAGACCATTCTCTCTGAGAACCACATTCATTTTATGTCTTGGGTTATTGTAACCTAAACATCTTTTATCCCTTAACCAATTATGATCCTAATTAAAATTAATGGGCATTATGAACACAATCAATTCCAGTTTTACAAAGCAGTTCAACCTAAATAGTATTTTGTAGCTTCTTTTACACACAAGTAAACATAAACACCTTTTCAATTCAAGATCTTTGCCTACTAGATGGTTCCTTAGAGATATCTTATGCTAAACATTTTTATATTATTTTGTTGTTATTTGGTATGCATTGTTGCCGTAATAGGACCCTCACTCTCACTGATTTATCATCATGTGCCATTGTAACTACCTTTAGCTATTATTATAACTTCTACTCTTGAACGTGTATCTCCTTGATTAGTTGGTTCCCCTGGACATTTTTTGCATAGCTTATCCCAAAAATACCCAAAACATTAGAAAATGATCCACAAAATAACAAAAATATTGTCTTATACTTTTGTATATTCTGATCCCATGCTCGTGTCATTTTGAAATTGATTATCCCATGTGATTGCCATTTTGCAAGACCATTCTCATTTGTCTCAATGGCTTGCCATTTTGGCATGGCCATTCTTATCTTCCCTTTTATTCTATAAGATTAATCTTATTTTTTTAGTCATCACCTTTTTTTTATCCCATTTCCTAGGAGAACTACATTTGGCATGAAGTTCATGTTGGGCCACACATTCATGGAACCATATAGGCAACGTCTACTTGTCTTGTACATCTGGAGCTAGTTCAGCCATCCCCTTCCTTTCCTTATTTTCCCCCCATTTCTTCTATTTTTTCCCTATCACTTGGGTGCAACCTTGTGTCCTTGTTCTTGTTACATTGTGGTAGATAGTAATGCCTCTACTACATGTACCTGAATAATTATTTTTAAAACCACACTCACATTATTTTTATTTTTGTGTATTTATTTGATTTTTAGTGGTGTTTTTTTGTGCTTTATTGCCTCTTTATTTATTTCTTTCTTTCCTTTGGTTATTTCTTCTTGTTCCTTCTTAGTCTTCTATTTTTCCAAGTACATCTTGATGGTCCATATGGATCTTGATTAATCATATCTTGATCTCATGTTATTAAGTTGTTTTTGCTTTTTTTTTAAACATCCTTGTTCTTGCTTAAATCCTAATTATTCATATCTTGATTTTAAGTTGGGTTCATGTATGTTTTTATTTTTCTTTGTTTTTCTTTATTTTTATTTAAATGTAAATGGTTGTAACTCTAGTATTAGTAGTTCTTATCATTATCCTTAGTGATAAACATTCACATTTAAACTAGATCAACAAAAGTGAAATGCCATAAAATTATAATATCATCATACTTATGATGCATAATTTCATTTTGTTGTAACAAGCACTATGTGCTTTGGTTCTAAGTCTTAAGATCGATGCAGCTTCAATGATCAAATTTCAAGTGCACCAATGAAACTAGGTACCAATAGCTTATCTTGCACTTGAATCTATGAAAGACATGCATATCTTGGCATACATTATGAGTCTAAATCAAACACTGGTCAATATTCTTCATCTTTCATTCCATTCTCTTCCACTTCTAGGTAAACTACATTGGTTTGAGGTCCATTTAGACTATAGAGGTAGCGCTTGGATACATGACGTATCTTAGGTCAACTTGGACACCTTCATGCTTCTTTTCATCTCTCTCATCACTTTTTTCATCCTTGTATGCCTAGTTTTCTATGATTGTCTCAGTCATTAGACCATCACCTCTAGGTTTGCACCTATTCATCTTTAATCTATAGATTAAGTTATATCCTTGAGATATTGCTTACTAATTTACCCTATAGGGGCACAACATTTGAACTAGTCATAAATATAAATCATCCCTACAGGGGCAAACCATTCTTTATCAGTGATTAAAATCCACCCTAATGGGGCAAAATTACTTTATCAAATGATCAAATTTTCTCTACTAGAGTACATTATTATTTCTTCTATCTTTAGAGACACGATTCTCCTTTAATTATAATTCCAAGCTCTAAGTAATTTTTCCCTCGTTATGGAAATATTTTAGTGTGCAACTTGTCTTGGGATTGATCATTCCATAAGCATATAGCTTGCATCCTAGCTATGGGTGTGTTTAAAGTGTGTCGATTATATTTTTGGATTGTATCCTTCTCCTTCCCCCCATCCTTGGGGCCCATTATATTATAATTATAATTGATCATTGATGGAATCAATGCATATAAGCATTAGCTCACTTAGATTTAATTTATTCAATGGGTTAGTCTCACTTTATCTCTCTTTTTGAGAGCCCATATTTCTCTTTCATACTTGTATGTCCTCTCGAGGGAGCATCATGGGTCATTTCCTTCTAATTTCTTCTTGAAAACTTTTTTTTTTGAAAAGATGTTACTTCATTGAATGTCTCTATACACCTTCTCAAATAGGGGCAAAATTTAGACATCCAATTCATAACACCATTTGGGTTGAAATTATCGATCTTACTTGAAATTTGTGAAAATGTATAAATTAGGCCAAATTCACATAAACGCATGAAATGGTTTGAGATTGTCATATACAAGTGTCAATTTAGGTTAATGTATCCTAAATAGGGTAATGCATTTTATGTGATTATTAACTTTTCTCAAATTATTTTGAGTCAAAATAATGAAAACACATTTTGGTGCTTTGGATCACTCTTTTCTTCTAATTTGGCAACACATGACACATGCATGTGTTTTTTTGTGTTGACAACATCCTAAATGGGATAACGGTCCATAAAGAACTAAAATCACCTTCTAATTCCCCTCCAATCAAATTATGACCTAGTAATATGACTTTTTGACTAGTTTGATTAATGAAGTACAGCAATTTCTAAGGAATTATACTAAAATTGATTAATCTTACTTAGGTAAATTAAACCAAATTATGAGCTTAAGAATTCCATAGAATTTATTAAATATTTATTTATTATAAATTGATTCCTATTAAATACATCATCAAATGACATCATTTATGGGGTGGCATCCATAAGCCATAAATGCAACAAATATTAAGATTATGGCTTCCCATACCTTTTTAATGCCCCTTCCTCCCAAATATTTATGAGGATATTATTTACATAATTGGATTAATTCATGACCATGCATATTGATCTCAAGATAGATATTCATGGTTGATCTTGATCAATTTGGAAAAACTATAAATAGGAGGGCCAAGACCATTTTGATTAAGCTTAATTTGTGTAAACTTATAATGCAGGATTCTCTCTACAAGCCATTTGAATGTAGTTTGATAATGTTTTATTTACAATAGGATATATTCATTGATAGGCATAATATTGATTTCATATCATGAGCTTAGTTTAGTTGGTGTTCTTGAGATGGTAGAAGAGCTTGGCCTTACACCATTGTTGAAGACTTGAGCACCAAATCAAGGGGACAATCATGTTTTGAGTTGAATTTGTGTGATGGGATGCTCTTGGGAAGGTAATATGTATGTGTTTTTTTTCATTTGCTCTTAATTATCATTTTCAATACCCTGTTGAATAGGTTGGCTTATCTTGTTAGTTATTTAAGCATTTTTCTTTATTTTCTTGAATAATACTTGATCTAACCATCCTTGTAATCCATATATACACTTATCTCCTTGGCACCATTGGGTTTGATATGGATTGATGTAGATTGGCTCAATATTTTGACATTATAACATTAATTTCAACAAAATACCTTATGTCTCTATCCAAATTTGCATTATAACTTTGGCTTATGAGAACTTAAAATTCAAGAGACATGGCATTGTATTTATAGCCTAAAGATTTAACTCTCACCCAAGGTGAGTTAGGGTAGAGTTAAAGCTTGGAATGAGTTCAAATCTAACCTAGGTGAGTCAAATATAACCCTAGTAGAGTTAATAGTTTTTTATTAAACATGATTTGCCATTACTAGGCATGGGTCTCCAAAATGAGATATTTAGGATATTTTCAAAGATCTTGATAAATCATAAAGGTAATGATAATAGGCTAGGATATTTGAATTTTTTAATTTTTTTTATGATATTTATTAATTTTAAATGGATAATTTAACTAGGCATTTAATTTGGTTTAGCTTGTTAATTAATTATAATTAGCCTTTTAGCATTTCCAAGATTTGCTTTAAGTGTGAAAGTGCCCCACTTAATAGGTCCATAGGCCAATTTTACTTTTGTGATGTTTTAAGATGATTAGGGATGAATCTATGAGAGGTTATTATTGCATATAATAAGATACCCCAATTAGGGATGTCTCAATGTGATTCTGAGTTTTGATGAATGATGCACAAGTAAATTTGGGACTTTTAGTGATTTATAGGCTTAATTTGTAATGATTGGTAGGAATCAATCTGAATTTTGATCAAAATCCAGTTATGGCCAGTTTTAGGTGTCTACACATCCCTTTGTAAGCTTCATAGATATGAAATATTTGGAGTCTTCTAGATTATGGTGAGATACTTAGTTGTGAGTTATGACAACTTTGAGAGTTGTGAGAGTTATAAGTTTTGAGATTTTGTTATGTAATTCATCTCTATTAAATAAATATACATCTATTGCAGTTCTACTTGTTTCTTAATTTTTAGCTTCAACAAGTTTATGTGTTTAATCTTCTTATCATTGATTTTTGACATCCATTCTTGGGAAAATGTTGCAATCCCTACCTCATATTTATAGTCTTCTTAGGCTATGGTTACTCCATATGTAAACCTATCTAGCCAAATGAGATCTTATAGAAATGAAATATGATAAGGAATGGATTATCTAAGCCATAAATTAGTTACACATATCCTAATGCACACTATAGGCTAAGGGCATAACATGCCCTTCCCATTCAAAATAATGTTTCCATCAACATTGAATAACTTTGGATGTTTCTACAAAAAATATTCATCCTCCCATGTTGTATTTTCATAGTTTATATTCTTCCACTTGATCAAATACTAGGTAATTTTTCTTATTTTTAGTCTCTTAGTTCAAGTTTGAAGGATATCCTCAAGTTATAGAATGATGCAACCTTCTTTATCCTATTCTAGTAACTCAGTCTAGGTAGAAATTATCTATCCAACTACCTTCTTTAGGAAAGATACATGAAATACAAGATGTATACAAGTGGATTGAGGTAGTTCTAGGTTGTATATAACACTACCATTTTTTTGTAGTATCTTATAAGGGCCATAATTATTTGGATAAAATTTATTATCCTTTCTTTATTGCTTCACATACATCTAATTATATGGTTTGAAGTGCGCAAATACCCAATCACCTATGTCAAAATGTCTCTCACTCTGGTCTTGGTCTATTTGTTACTTAATTCTATTTTATGTCATTACCAAATTATCTCATGTACTTTTTAATACCTCATGTTGATGTTGAATGTTTTATTTAGAAAATAAGGATGAAATGATGGATGGGTGTTGATAAACATAATGTGCCATAAATAGAGACCTTTTGGAAGAGGTATGGAGGTGTCAACCCCCAAAATCAACCAAGTATCTAACAAGTGCATGCTTATATGCTTCAAGTGGAATTCAACACCACTAACTGATAGGTACACATAATCCAAACCACATAACTAGTGTGCATGCCTTTAATGAATTTACCATCAAAATATATATTAACTATCAAATACTATGCCAATGCATATTACAAAAAAAATTGGTAGAACCCAGGTAGAAGTAGCCAAGTGGACCCAAGAACCACATGGGATATAATAGGGGAAAAGATAGGTGGATTGGATATCTATATATCTTGACACATAATTACTATGGTACAATAATGGATGGCATGATAGTAAGCCTCAGGATAAGTTAGACAATTCAAATTTGTGCTTAGGCGGTAAAGGCTCAAGAGAGGAGGCTCAGAGAGAGGTGGAAGAGAGGAGAAGACAAAGAAACTATTAAGGAGAGTGTGTTATAAGGAAGAATAGATAGTATTAAACAATAGAGAATAAGAGCTAATGAGCCTTAACTGAGTGAATTTAGGATGAGCACTAACATTAGGCTAAATAGGGAGAGACAAGAGATGTGGGTAATCTCTAGATTTTAAAGTGAGAGCACTTAGTGTGTTGAATGTAATAATATACTCCTTGTCATGAAACATATATTTAATTTAATAAGAATATTATTTATTATGTTTATCTTTTGGATGATGTATAATGGTATGTTTGAGAGCTTCCTAATCTAATTGGTACTCTGCCCCATCCACTTCTAAACCATATTCTCCCATTACATATATCTAACACTATATATGCCTAGATCCTCTATTCCTTTACACCTTCATTGAGCTCATATGGGTTTTCCTCCCCTATGTGATATGTTGATTCAAGAACTAGTTCACAATGAGCTAGACTAGGTAATAAGATTTTTGGTTCCATTGTTGAGATAGGCTTGTCTTCATTTATTGTAATAGTCATAGGGTATATGATACATTAATAATTCATCAAACAAAACTCCACACGCATGACCTACATAGTGAGAGGATCAAAGCTCAACATGGATCCCTAGGAAGGTAAGAGCTCAAAAGGTGTAGATGTAATGAAAATTAGTAGATATAAGTGGCCAAGTAAGATCCTAGAAGAAGGGAAGAATCCACCTTTGTAAATGTCATGAGGACCCTTATAAGAATCAAAGGGCTTGAAGCTAACTCTTGAATAGAGAGGATATACTCCAAGGGAAGGATTAGACATGCCATGAAGTTGGAGTAGGATCTGAAAAGAGTTGAAGAAAGGACCAGGTGCTTAGAGGTTAGTGATATAACACCTGATATCCTTGATCCTAACACATGAGCTTATATATCCCTCTTGGAATTAGAGGAGATATTTTAAGATCCACTAGGAGTAGATGCTAAAAATATAAAATTAGGGACTCTACTTGAGTAGGTGTTTCATGACTCCTACTCAAACCAAAGATAATACAGTATATATGCACATTATGACAATCGAGGAGGCTCAGGATAGGATATGTTATAGCAGGAGGTGGTGTGATATTAAAAATATCTAGAGGAGGCTGACCCATACATGTTTCCTATGGAAATGCCTCCCTGATGTAGACTATGAACACACTGGTCCAAAAAATCTACTTTGTACTAGATATTAACCTTCTAAAATATTATGCCATGAAATATGATTTAGACCATGTTCACAGGTGTTGGATCATTTAGATATCTTAAGGGATTGACAAGTTGGAGTAGATGGTAGACCAATTTGTGACCACTTTATGAGGGTGAACACATACCTAGTACATGAATATTGATCTAACGTAGATGATATAGCCTTTACCCTTCTCAAGACCACATTCCTAAAGGAGTTTGATGTCCCAAAGATGAAGTACATAAATGTTTCCATGTTAAAGGACATCAATTAAGAGTCATTAGAGACTATATGAGACTATGATTTTAGGTTTAGGACCATGCTCTTGAAGCTTCCAAGCACTTGAAAACACCAATTGGTTCAATTATAGATTGCTCCCACCTATTTGACATCCTTTATCCATGTTAGAACCCTTTGATCCTTGATAAGTGACTGAAGTCAAGCTTAGAGCCAAAGTCACACATTGGATGGATGAAGATGCTTAAAAAATATTAGAATCATAAGTTACAATGATGAGGTATCCATTGCATCAAGTTATAACTACATAAAATGCCAAAATAAGGGACAAAAATAGTGGCCCAAGTAGACATGGAGCATGCAGGTGTTCACACGTCCATAAGTGGAAGACTAGTAATGGCATAAGAGGTTTGAGTCATGATGTATGAAGATAATTAAAATGAGAAGTGATATAATCCACTAATAATAATCCACCCAAAAATGTTTCTCAATCAAAGGGTCAAGGTAAACAATGACCCTACCCACACTCATGTTACAAGTGTTGATCGTTGGATCATTTCTAGTGTGATTTCCCATGAATAAAACATAATGTCAATGAGTATTATAACCTTCATGTTAGGATTATAAGATGAAATGAGCTAAGGAAGACATTCAAGAAGGCACATCATGTGAAGAAAGCATCAAAGTAGCTTAGGGTTGGAATTATAACCCAACTAAATAGGTGTGTAAGTGTAGCACAGACTAGTATGTGCCCATAAACTAGTTACCCTAACCAGGCATGACAAGTGAAAGCATTACACAAACCCATGTAAATCATTTAGGCCTTGAAAAGTGAGCTCTAGATATCTAAAGAGATGAAGGAGTTACTTCAGGCATAACTCTAAAAGTTAAGAGCACCAGTGGCTTCCCTTATTAATCATCATGCTCAAGAGTTTGTAAGACCCAAACCATATAAGGTTGAGTTACTATGAGTAGGTACTCCAATAGAAATCAGAAAAGGTTCCAAAATCATTAAGTATGGGAACCTAATAAGGAATTGTGCCTTGGATAAGGACTTCCTAGTGAGTTTACTGAAGCAATAAATATCTTAAACTAGTCTTAACCAAGATGCAGGTTGGACACAACCCAAAACATCATTGGTTGGAGTAGAATGTGTCCCTTGGGTATGGTAATCTTATGAAAAAGTTGAATGGGGATATAACATAGTGAGATTCAACTTCCCTCTTTATCCAAATAATGATTTAGTTTAGACTTTGAGTAGACCATCAGTAATAAATGGCCACAACTGAGGAGTTTTAAGGGTAGCACTCCCAAAAGATGAGATGGTATCTCATCTATCAACACCACTACAAAACTAGTTGAGTTTCACCCCGATGGTTGACCTTGTGTCTACTTTTATTCTAATGGTCATAATTGTAATATTAGAGAGACATGAATAACCATGTGTACCCAAGATGAGAAATATGCCCCACATCACAAATAAGGGTTGGCTAAGGACATTGCTTCATTGAAGTCATCTGAGTGATGGATCGACTAATATTTTTTGGATGACTAGACATCTCCTTAGTAGTATAAGGCCAAGAGCCTCACATATTGACACCTTAGGTGTTATCAACTTGGGTTTTAGAAGACCTAGGAGCCATCATGTAATAACGTTTTCATTTCCATTATTTAATAAGGCTCCCATAGCCATTTTATTTTTGACCATTTTGTTTTATGGTAGAAATGTTTTGGGTAATAAAATGCACTCACCTCTTAATATCTATCTAGGTGAGTTGAGCAAGAACTTTCTTCAAATAGTCTCCATGATAGATGTCTAAATATTTTTGGTGAGGTTTGGAACACTTTAAAAATCATAAAAATCATTTTAATGTCACCAAAAATAAATTTTACATAAACACCCAAACATACACATCTCAAATGAAATACTGCGTTGGAGGACCAGACGTAGATTTTAGTGTGGAATAGGAGGTGGTACTGAGAAAAAGAGGGAAGAGAGGCATGTATTAAATATGTCTAAATAAAAATGTGTAGAAGAGAACATGGGGAAGTATAAAAAGAGTGAATAAAAACACATGGGAAATAAGGTGTGTTCACCAAGTCAAAGAGCTAAATAGGAAATGAAAAGTGTCATGTAAGGACATGAGAAACAAGATATGGATGGTTATCTAGCTTGATGGAGAAGAATGATGGTAGATAAGTGGATATACATTAGTATTAACACAATCTATAACTTGATCTGGATTTATTGTTATCAAAGCTAAGTGGTGAAGGAAGTGACTTATTTAAGAAAGGACAAGCACGTGAAGGATCAAGGCATGTGAAAGATTCACTACCTATCAAGAATTTCAAATTTTGAAGCATGACTTGGACATGCTACCATATACCTAGCTGGAAATAGGCATCATTATGGATAGTTATCAACCTATCATCTACATCAATTGATGATTCATTTCACACCTATAAATATAAATAGGGTGGATGGCCCATGATATAACTTGAGTTATTGGGATCAAAATTAAAAGAGACCATTGAGATCATAAAAAGTTAGCCCTAAGAGGCTTTCTTACTGAAGAGATATAAGATAAATCCAAGAAGAGAGAATAGAGGAAGGAGGAAATTATACCAATAGGGTTGAATCTCTAGAATTTGGATAGGAGGAACCAAATCCAAGGAGCTAAAGACACCACACTACCCCATAGTCATGGCTCGGTTGTGTTAGTGTAGGGTTTTTCCTTTCATGGTTTTTCCTACACATTGGTTTTTAGTTTTCTTAGGTTCTTTTTATGTACATTAGGGAATTTATTACCACATGTATGGTTTTGTTTGGATTCACCTATCTTCCACTTATATGTGTACCTATTAACCTAGTCATTCATAGGCAAGGTGAGTTATCCATATGAAGAATAATTTTGGTATTGTATAATATATTTGTGGATAATATATAGTTTATTCTTTGTGTGTAATGCATTAGATTCATGGTTATGGTAATGATCCCTTGGTGATATCTTAGTTGAAGGGTTTTCCAAACTCTTTCAAGTTGTTTTCAAAAAGTTTGCATAATGGAATATCCCCTTCTATTGGGATATCACAAGAAAATCAAAGACCTCTAAGTAGCAAGAGGAGAAAAAAGGATCTCATCAACTAAAAGATGGAGTTGAGAAAAAGATGACTCAAGATAGAGTCATGGGTCTCCATCAAACATAGATGGATAGAGGCTAGATAAGACATTGATGACTTAGAAGGAGCACGTGTGAGGAGTTTATCTAAAGTAGTAGAGATGACAGATTGAAGTTGGTGAATGCAAATGCATGATGAGGGAAGTTATTCATGCCATGGCACAAGGATGTTCATAATGGTTTTTTGAAACTAGAGTAACCAAGGAATTTGAGGATAATATCAGGTGGAAAGCCAAGGAAAGAAGACTAGTCAAATCTTCACAATCATCCCAAGTAACATTTAGTTAGACTCATTAGGATCTGATAGGAAGTCCCTAGGGGTTGGGGTTGAGTGGGATGAAATGGGAGACCCCATAGAAATTTTTCCTCTATATTTGAGGAAACCCTAGTGTAACACTATGATTAATATGAACTCATATAGTTTCATGGAAATATATATCCCTCTCTAAATTTATCTTCTTGAATGTTTGGTACCCCAGGTAACTGACACACACCCTAAGGATATGAGAATGAGATTGAAACACTAAGAATCATGTGGTAGCATAAACCTTCATAGAAAGATGCATAGAGAAATTTTGTTGAGAATCACAACCTATAAAATAGGTGATAGGTAAAGGATGAGTACTCTTTCTGAGGGATTTGAAGGATACATACTTATACCATGGCATAGGAAGGCTAGATGATATAATCTCAGAGCAGTCACACTGCTTGGCAAAAAAGATCTTGAGACAAAAGAAGGGATGAAAATAAAGCTACTGGGTGGGAGAATAAATGAGAAGTCACATATAAATGTTTCTAAATAAGGAAAGCATATTGAGATGAATCATAAATAAAAGTCTTTCAAAACCATGCAACTCTAGACAAAGCATTTGATTATGATAAAGCTTCAAAAGTAGTTAATTTACATAATAAGAGTAAATAGAAGAAGAACTCATTATCTTTGGATAGAAACTAGTTTAGTTTGGGGTGATGTTGACCTCAAAAATTAGATATGTAAAAGTTAAGCATGTACTTATGTGCTTCAGGTAGCACTCAGCATGACTAACCAATAAGCACATGCAATCTAAATCACATAACTAGTGTATGCACCTTGAATGGAATTATTAGTAAAGTAGATGTCAATTTTAAAATACCATGACAACACATGCTACATGACAAAGTGGTAGGACATAGGTATAATTATCCATGTGGACCCAAGAACTACATGGGATGTTATGGAGGAAAGTGACATGTAGATTGGCTAGTTACAAATATTGACACAAAGTTATTATGGTACGACAATAGAGGGTGTGGTGGTTAGCCTCGAGCTAAGTTGGAAATTCAAATTTTGTCTTAAGTGGTAAAGGATTGAGATAGTAGGATCATATAAAGGTGGAAGATAGGATAATATGAATAAACTAATAAGGAGAGTGTGGTGTAAGGAAGAAGAAATAGAAGTGCATAATAGAGAGTGAGAGCTAGTGAGCCTTAACTAATTAAATATAGGTTGAGCACTAAAATTAGAATGAATATGGAGAGACAAGAGTTATGGGTAAGATTCATATTATAAATTGAGATCACTTAGTGAGCTTAATTTAATAATATGCTCCGCAATAAATATTTAATATAATAAAAATATTCTTTACTATGTTTATCTGTTGGATGACATCTAGTGGTATGTTTGAGAACTCCCCAATCTAACTAGTACTCTCCCCCATCTAATCCTTTTGAAACTTATTCTCTTATTACATATAACTAACATGAGCCCCACCTATATCCTCTATTCTTTCTCACCTTGAGTGAACTTTTAGGGGTTTTCCTCCCCTACATGATATGCCGATGTGAGAGCTGGTTCATGGTGAGCTAGACTAGGTGATAATAAGAAGTGTTATACCACTATTTTGTGAGTAATAGCCAATGAACTCATTGTATTTGTTTATCATATGCAAAATAGTTAAGATACCCTTCTAGTTATTTTCTTACCATTTTTATTTTCCCATCATATTGAGGATGATATGATGAGTTATGATCCAACTAAGTACCCAAACATGAAAATAAATCAGTCCTAAAATTACTAGTAAAGATGGGATCACGATCACTTATGATTATATTGGGAGTACCATGTAACTTTTAAATTGTATCCAAAAAATAGTAACTACCATACTAGCTACAAATGACTATGATAGGGGGGAAATGATCACATTTTATGAGCCTTTCCATGATTACCATGACATGTTTACCCTTAGACCTTGGTAACCCTGTAATGAAATCCATAGAAACCTCCTCCCACATTTGAATTGAAATAGATTAAGGCTTTATAATGCATGATGTCTTAATTATTTCAACCTTGTTTTGTTGGCATACCATATATTCAACCATAAATTTATGTATATCCTCCTTGAGTCCATAAAAAATTCATGATTGATTCTATGATAGGTTTTCAAAAATACAGAATGTTCCCTATTGGAGATGCATGAATCTCTTGAAGGATCTTATGTTTAAGGATAAAATTATTACATAGGTATAATATATATTTATACCATAATACATTCCATTTCCACTCAAATTTTTCAAAATCACTAGACCTGTTTTAGATATTTTGAATCAAATCCTATGTATCCCTATCACTCGCCCATTCTAATCTAGCCTCTTCCAACCAATCTACTTACCAAATGGTCATTTCACATAAAAGTGCTTCCATGTATTCAACCTTATTGGATAGTGCATCTAATACAACATTCTCTTTGCCTTTTTTATAGAAGATTTCAATGTCATATCTCAACATCTTAGTCATCCATTTTTTGTTATTTTTATGAAGATAATCATTGTTTTAAAAATTATTTTAGACTATCGTCATTTGTCTTTACCTTAAAATGTCTACCCATCAGATAAGGTCTCCATTTATTTATTTCATGTATAATATCCAACATCTCTTTCTCATATATTGGTTTTAGACTATTTTTACCCTTGACAAATCTCAAATGCAATGGATCTTCCTTCCTACATGAGTACTCCCCCTATGTCATATCCTAATGCATCGCATTCAACAATATAAGTTTTGTAAAATTTATGGATAGCCAAAACTGGAGTGGTGCACGTAACCTCCTTTAGATTTTCAAAGGCTATGGTCATTGATTCATTTTATTGGAAGGAGCCCTTCTTCAACAAGGTTGTGACTAGAGTTGTTATACTACCATAATATTTCAAATATCTATGATAGTAACCTATGAGCCCCAAAAAACCTTAGAGATTATTGAGGGTTTTTGGAACTTTCCACTCCATCATATCTTTGATCTTTTTAGGGTCTAATTTTTCTCCTTTGTGTGAAATGCTATGACCCAAATACTCCACCTCTTAGACTCCAAAATCACATTTTGAAGGTTTTTCATAAAGTTTATGTTATTCTAGCACTAACAAAACATGTTTCACATATTTTAAATGTTCTTCCCAAGATTTTTTGTAGATTAGGATGTAATAAAAAAATACCAACATAAATTCCATTTAAAAATGCCTAAAGTAGTGTTCATCAAACTTTGAAATGTAGATGGTGCATTTGTGAGACCAAAAGGCATGATGAAAAACTCATAATGGCCTTCATGAGTCTTTAAAGTTATTTTATGAATATCCTCATCTCTAATCTGATTTGATGGTACCCAGAATGAAGATCTAGTTTTTTTAAATAAACATCACCATCTAACTCATCTAAAAAATCAATTACCAGAATAAGGAACTTATCTTTGATCGTGTACTTATTGATCTCTTTGTAGTGTAGGCACATCTTTCAAATGTCATATTTATTATGCACCATGACCACTAGAGATGAATATTCACTTTGTATATATCTAATAATACCTACCTATAGTATTTCATGTACCAAATTTTAAATTTCACTTTTCTAGGCATATGGATACTAGTATGGTATGATATTTTGTGGTTGACTCCCTGGAATAAACCATATAGAATGATCATGTTCTCTTCTTAGTGGAAGTCCTTTTGGAAAGGTGTTAAAAAAAATTGGGTGGTCATAAATAATCATCTATAGATTAGGATACATAGACACCTTTATTGGTTGAAATTTTATGGAACACAATCATGTTATAAATACTTCAACCCCTTTTCTAAGAATCTTTGTCATCTAATGTGGACTAATGAATTATGGATATTTAACCTGTAATCCACATAGTTTAAATATATTTCCTTTAGAATGAAAACATGTGAATAGTTCTTGTAAATTCATATCGATTGTGGCCAAGGTTGTGAGCCATTAGACTCTAAAAATAATGTCTACCCTACCCATGGAAATAGTAAACATAGAATAATCTAGCCTAAAGTCACCCATAACAAGCTTAATATTATGGAATTTTATAGAACAAATGATTATACCACTGTCTACAATCATGACCTAAAATTCTAGAGATGGATAAATGAAACAATTCAAATGAGTATTCAACTTACTATTGATGAATTTGTGTACTCCCTGAGTTAATCAACATCATTACCTTCTATTTCTTGAGGAAACGCACAACTTTAAGGGTTTGAGGAGTGATAATACCTAAAAGTACATGACAAGAGATGGTTGGGATTCTTCAAAATCTATATTTGGCACCTCTTCATTTTCACCAATTGCTTTGTCATCATATTATTCCTCATTTACCCTTTCAATCTAGAATAATTTCTTCTCAACACATTTATGTCCTTTTCTCCATTTTCTATCATAATTGAAACATAAACCTTTCATTTATTTCTCTTTAATGTGTTGATATGTTAATATGGTAGGCTAAGGGAATGATGGTGACAAGTTGCTTTGATATTTGATGTTGGTAAATGACTACTTGATAGATAAAAATGACTCCTATACCCTATGATCATTGAGAATAGATTTAGAGATAGTATCTAGATTACACATGTGTAGATCATGTTTAATGTGGTTTTTGATACCTTCAAGAAATAAGTCATTCAGGTGTTCTTCAAGAATGTTATCCACATGCAAAGAGAGGTTTTTTAATTGATGAATATAATCCTTGAATAATCCTATTTGTTTTAGCTTTTTTAGTTGACTAAATTGGTTATCACTCACACTATTTCCATAGTGTATTTGTAACTCCTTTAAAGCATACTAGGTTAGAGTGAGAGTCACCTTTTTTTTTTTAGCACAAACCATTGATACCAATTAAATTATTGTTCTATATATATATATGGATTACATAACCACCTTTTAGCCATATGGAGTCTAGTGTATATAAAAAAAATCTTCATTTGGTTGATCTAAGTGACTAGATCCTTCCCATCAAAATTTCACATTTCCACTTTTGGCATCATGTTCCTTAGATGTAAGGTACCTAAATTTGGACTAGGTTGGCTAAAACATCCACTCTAGGTGGGTTTGAAATGATGATATCTTGTTGGTTTGTCTAAATATTCTTCAAATTTATTATCATATCAACCAAGTTCGGTTATATGATCTTCATTTCAGAATGTAGGCCTTACACATCAGATCGTATGTCATGCACATCATATTTAATTTGGATTAATTTATAATTTGTCAAATGAAAAATTTAGAACAATTTATTCATTAAATCCTCCTTTTGAATCCATATTATCTTTATGAGGATTTTTACCCCAAGTATCAATACCCTTGCCTTAGCCCCTAGTTTACGGTCCTACCATAACAAGGCTTGATAATGTCGATCCAAATTGTCACATTTGGCCCAAATTTAACCAAGAGTTTTTTCACTAAATTCATCTTCAAAAGAGAGATTAAAAATAATAAACCATAACTATATTTTCAAATATTTCTAAAAATGTAAATAAATCTAAAAAATTCCTCAAAATGAGACTTCTAGAGTGAATTTATGAAAAATCCTAAATCAGTAATAACTAGCACAAAATAGATATCTAAACTCAATTTTTTTACTGAGATATCCTTAACTAATCCTCAAACTCTAGTAAAAAATTCAATAAAAATTGACAATCAATTTAGAGATAGAATTAATTCTCTAATATTAGGGTTTTGCACACTCAATGGCCCAAAATGACACTCTGATACCACTTGTAATGAAATTACTTCACCAATAAAGTATAATAACAAAAATATATCACAATATGACTGAAATATATTAGAATGTATGAATAAATTTCAATCCACTTCATGGGGTGACCTCTACATGCTTCAATAAGAGTAGAATTCACAATATGATGATCAAGTACTTATCCCTATGTCCTATTTATAGTCTTCTTAGGCTATGGTTACTCCATATGCCAATCTATATAACCAAATGAGATCTTATATAAATTAAATATGATAAATAATGGGTTATGTTATCCACAAATTTTCTACACATGTTCCAATAAATGTTATAGGCTAAGGGTACAACATTGTATCTTTTATTTTTTATGGGTCCTTTGACCCTACCCCTTTTCATGTACTTATTTAGGTCTGATTTATTCATGTCATTATTTTTTTTAATTTTATATTTCATGAAAATAATTATTAATTTAAATAAAAATAAGGATATATATACAAGGATCCTAAAATGGATTACATGTGAGGGAACATAAGAAACACAAGCATCTACAAAGTATTATACACCTCAAAATCAGTTTGAGCACAATCATAAAAGATCTTAGTCTAATCATAATTACTAATGCTCAAATTATCAAAATTATTCTTGTACTAAAGGAGTGCCTAAGTGAATTATTTCTAGTTACATCTCTACCTATGAATAAAAGGTGTAAACACTACCTAGAATATTCATCTACATATTACATGAACTATAAGGGGTCTGATTTCAACCATGGAGGATATGTAGATTCTAAATCACTTTGGTGGCTTCCAAACCTTATTAATTCTCCATTATATTATTTTGTATTAACATTTTTAATTCAATCTAGGTCAAGAAAGAGATTCTTAAATTTTTCACATTCTGCCTAAAAGATTAACGAAGTGAAGGTATAGGCATAACATAAAGGAAATAATGCACATGACAAAAAGATCAACCTATGAAACCTTAGTAATATATACACTACCATAAATATATACAAATTGTCTTAATGAGACTGTCATGATAGGGTATATATAGGGCACACCCATATAGTGCATGGATTTTTTTGGGAGGACAATGCAATTTATAGATTTCAAAAACATGTTTCATATAGTTAATACAATTAGTTTAGTCTCATATTTCTAAAATATAAAATAGGTGTGATTTTTCCTTATCCTTTTGTCCTTTACATTTATTAACTTATTTTCATTATGGCACTTAGACTTGGTTTTATTTGTATCCTGGTAGATATATGTGAATTTTGTACTTCCATTCATGTATCCTTAGATGTATTTAATTACAACTAGTTTATTCCTTATTTTGCATAAAAACTAGAATTAGGATAAACAATAGATTCAAAGTTTTAATTCCATTATAATTCTTCTTCAAACACAAATATTCATCACATGTATAATAAAATTAAAGTTTTTTTAGATCCAAATATCCCTTTAGCATTCATCTTAAAAACTATAAATACTAGTATTTGAAACAAGTTTAAAAAGGTAACTACATAACTACCTATTTTTATCTCAAATAGAAATGTTTTTAAACTAAAATAATTTTGTCAATTATCCTTAAGGGGACCATGTGATAAAATACCACTATGATAAGGTGATTGATTAAGACCATGAAAGATTTGTAAATTTTCTACATTGGCACATGCCTACATCATGAGAAGATGTAGGATTTACTTTCAACCAATATTTTTGAAATTATTTAGAAATATTTTGCACCTTATTAGAATTAGGAAGGATAATGGAATAATCATGGTATCCCATACATATAACTCAATTGAGAGATCTCCTTCATGCAACCCAATTCTATATCAAAATTGCTTCATATCCTTGATTAATTTGGAGCCCTGAACACTATCACAATAAAAATATTGCACCTATACAGCATGTTCCCTGAAATATTTTTTTAAATCATATATTATAGTCTTTTTAGAGTATAAAATTCCATATGCATCAAACAAAGGACACTTTATCTTTTTGGGTGAAATGACTAATATGGTTATTCAATGAGTCCTTTCTCCACATCATCATATGCTCTATTTAATTCATCAAATGTAAACTCAATATTTTAATTCCACTCATTATATAAATCTTCATCAATGTAATAAATTAATTTACCTTCAATTAGTTATTCAAGTGGAATCTTGAACATCAGAATGACATATAGATGACTCTTTTTCAACACAATTTTTTATAAGATTACTTCATCTTATTGTAGTAGCATTGTAGTTTATCATAATGTTTCACAAATAATAAGTCTATTAATGGATGCTTTCTAAACAAACACTTTCACACCATGGCCAAATCAATTGATCCCACCAATTTTTAGCAGCATATTCATATACATTAACATATATGGAAAATTAGGTAGATTCACTACCTTCTTGGAAGACACATGATGCAACAAATATTCAATATATTGTCTAAGGCCAAGTAATTTCCATTCAGAGTTGACTTTGAAACTCCATATTTATCAAATTGGTTCATGTTGTTCAGATAAGCCTAAATGAGTTGACTTATGACACCATCTTGATTGGGTTTTGAAAAATGAAAATTTTGCATAGACTAATAAGCATCATTCAAATCTTATTTATTTTTATCAACATTTGGAGTGGTAATCTCAATATAAGTATGGCCCAAATCATCAATCTTAAAAACAAATTGGGCTTGGCACTTTATGGAGTCTTCCTTTTCATGTAGTAGACACAACATCAACATTCAAGATCATTTATTTCCCAATAAGTTTTTTTCATTTTATTCACAATTTTCAAAATCTAATTAGACCCTATAGTTGATTTTTATCTATATATAATTATATTATTATGGTTGTCTCCCAATTAGGAGGTAAGAATGGAAGGAACAATATACATATCTTGATCACAAGGAAAATTAACATTTGTGGAAAGTGGGTGATATTATTTGAAAAAAGGTAAGGCAATAACATTAAAAATTTGTGCTTGATTCACATTAGAGACTACATAATTTAGAGGAGGTCGAGTTTGTGTAGTCTACTTATAAGATTTAATAATTTCACAATTTATAGTAGATTTAATCATCCAATAAATCACTCATATCAAAAATATTGGGAGACAAAAGAGAATTATCCTTCATTAGTTCTTATTTTATTAGGATCGATAGGGAGAATGACCTTGATCCTCTTGCCTAAATTATTTTTGCATTTTACACTATTGCATTTCTTATGATTTAATTCAAATTTGAGATAGTCATTTAAAGTTATACTTATGACACATTTATTATAAGATGTTTTTGTCACTCATTACTTCAACTTAAATTTTCAAACTGTGTTATAAAAACATCATTTAATTGTTGTAACATTTTGAGTCATTCTTGTATCATAAATATTAATTTGGGAGTCATAAATTTGTTGATTGGGTGTAATTAACCTAACATTAAGGTGTCATAACTTTCACTTAAAGGGTGTTATATGTCAGACTTAAGGATGCCATAAATTTTTGAAACTATTGCAACACTTACAACACCATTTTTTTTAAAATGAGTGGGAAAAGGCAACACCCTTTAGATTATTTTCTATTCTTCCCTATAATTATTATGTCCCCCTTCACATTATTAAATATATTTTTTCATTTCCCTATCACTGGTATACACCTATCATTTTCATTTACCTGGATTCAATGAAATGGAACCCATGATGAGAGAAGCCTCAACAAGACAAACAAGTGGTGGTAGGAAGAATAAGAAGATGAGTGTGGAATATTAATTTGAGCCAATGAGACATTTTTTTATGGTGGATAGATGCCTTTGAGCATACCAAGAACCTTTGAGGCACTCTCTTCAATTTTCTAAGCCTCCAAGATAGAGCTTAGAAAGGAGGGACAAACATGATGAAGGGCCTTCCACAGAACGTACAATAACAAGGAGGGCATACCACAAATTCAGAGGAAGAAAAGATAAGGTTTTCATTCAATTTTTATTATTTTTAAAATATAAACATAAGTTTAAACATGCATAAAAGTTAGAGTTTTTTCAAGGATCCACAATAAAAACTTAGGAATTTTTGGGGGATCAACAATGAAAAATTGTATTTTGTTGGGGGGGATTTGTATAAAATATTTAATTGTTGATCATGTAAAAACATTAGATGTTTTTTTTAGAGTTTACAATGAAAATTAACATTTTTGGGATCCATAATGAAAATTTAAAGGTTAATCATAATGCAAATTTAGGGTTTGTGGGAATAATTTGTACCAAAACTTTAAGAGGTAATTGTGTAAATCATTTGTGGGGTTTTTAGGGAGATTTATAATTAAAATTTAAGGATTAATTGTACAACATTTTTTTTAATCTTACCCATGAAACTATATATTTTTAATATAAAAGGGATTTATATAATTCAAATTTAAGGGTTTTTCAATTAAAAAATCCAAAGATTTTTTTAGGGTAATAGGGTATTTAAAATGATATTTTTTTGGGTTTCTAGGTATCTTAGGGGTTTGGAATGACAAGTTTTAAATTTTCATGAATGGTAATTGTTAATTTTTTCAAAGAATAATGAAGTGATCTTCAATGCCAATTGTTACCATAAAAGATCATTCCACATTATTTTACCAAGTAGGCCAAAATTTCATGCAAGTCATGTACGTGTACATGTCATATAAAAAATAAAAATTATTTAGAGGATGACACTTTAAATTATTTTATATGTGGAAGTGTCAAGATTATTATATTTTTTATTTATTTTTTTAAAATTAGGTATAATAAGTACTTTAGTATTTATTTTTAATGTTTTTTTTTTTTTTTTAACAAGTTTCTTTTTCAAAAAATATTTATATTCTATAATTTATATAAGTAATACATTAATTTTTATTTAAAACCCTACTTTTATACATGTTGAACAATTAAGGTTAGACTTGAATTTACTTGATCATGTCCAAAGCTTGCTTAATGTCACTGGTGTGTTATATACTACTCATCTTAGGTATGACAAATGTATTGACCAACCACCTCTAGCTCATTATATTTTAACAACACTCTAATTTATGTGCTGACAAATCCAACTAAGTGATTTTTAATATTAAATTATTTTACATATTTATATATTGCATATTGTAAAAAAATATATGTTCTTTTTATTTTATCTTATGTTAGTATTACATATTATTTGGGATAATTTATTTATCCTAAGTTTCATTTATGTGTGTAGAATTTTTATTTTTGTGAATTATAAATTCACATAAATCCATATTCCATGAAGTTTCACTCACCTCTTTGTTCCCATTTAGGATGTGAGAGTTACTTACACAAGTAACTCTTTCTTCCACTTGGCACATACATCCCTTCACTCTATAAGGGAATAAGCCACTTGCCACACATAAAGGAGGCTTGTAAGTTAATAATGGGATTTCTTGTAACTCATTTTCCCTTCTTCTTACTCTATTAAAGGATCTCTCTTCTCCTTGTTTCCTCACTAGAAACTTTAATCTCTCTCTTCTTCTTGAATTCATCTTACTTCTAAAGTTGTAATTATGGATATTTTTTGTGACAAGTTTTATTATAAATCATGTGGATTTTTATGTGATATATTCAATTTTACACTTTAAAAATATTATCGTATTTGTGGTTTGCACTTGGAGAGGTAATTTTACTTCTTGCATGTCTAATTTTTTTCACTTTCATTATTATTGATGAATATTTTTATCATATATCATTCATGGTTTCAGAGCTAGGTTCATCTTATTAACATTGTTTTGAGAGTGTGTAGGTTTTGGGAGAAATTTTGAATTTTTTTATAAGGGCTCCACCCTTACACTCTTGTCAAATCCGTCTCTCCTAATTTTTTTTTGAGTTTTATTTTCTAACCCAGTGTTTCAGGTTACTCTAATAGATTTTTTTGAATCCTACATCTGGTTTTGCTCAACTCTTCAAGTAGGCCGAGTCTTATATTCTTGACACTCAATTTTAAAAAAAAAAAAACTTAAAATTTCCTCTATTTCATCTTCACTTAATTAAAGCCTATTTTTTAACTTAGAATTACAAGTTTATTTAGGTGTTGTTTCAATTTTACTTCAACCTATTTAAATAAATTTATAGTCTTATATTTCTATGCAACTAATCTACATTTTTTTTAGTTGTAGTTTTTTTTTTACCTCCTTTAGCACTTACCTACTTGTTTTTTTCTTCTACAACTATTATTTTTTTTGAAACATTTTTAATCTCTTTTTCCTTTATAACCATTGTTTTCCCTTCATCTTTTGGTTTTTTATTACATCACAGCATTGTCTTCTCTTCCTTTTTTGTTTGTGCCTTGGGCCTCTCCTTTTTCTCTACAATTTGGATAGAGCATCTATCACCTTATTATTCCTAGAGGGTACTAATACTAGACATTGCATTTTAACCTGTGATTGATCTATTTTTTTTTGGCCAATGATATGGCATTAATTTTTATGCTAGAAAAATTTCTCAAACTTTCATAATGGTAAATAACACAAGATTTACAGGAGTATATAAAAAATATTATTTTGATTGGTTTAGAAAATTATATGTTATTGGAGAATTAATTTTAATCAAGACAAGGTAATGATTCTATAAAACTATCATCATTGTATAGGGTTTTTGAAATTACAGTCATAATAAATATTTAATATTGTTTATGTTGCCATATGTTCAATGGTAGTGGTAATGGCAGTGGCACTTCTTCCAATTCTAGCAAAACACTAGCTTGTGTGCCTTAAAAGACATCAATCATAGTTTGCATTTACTCCTCTATTAGAACCCTACCATTTTTAGAATCTAGGTTGTCATGATAACTTGGCTTTAATCTTGACAATGGCAGTAATTTTCCTTTAGAGGGGTGGAAGGTGCACGTGTAATCATTTAATGCACATTCATCTTTGACATCAAGCATAGATTTAATAGGCTCTAAATAGAGAGCCCAAATATTTTATCCTAGACACACCTTATATAGCTAAAACCTATATTCAAGATCACAAGAGTGTAGGTATGATTACTTTATGTTTTATAGTGTCAGGGTATTGATTCACAGTCACTTTGTCGATGATTCACTATTCAGCCGATGGGGTTCTTCTTCATGAATAATTTCATGTTTGGGTTATCCATTCCTTAAATTAGCTAAATTTTTCCCTAATTTATTATGTAAGTGCCTTTGTAGTTTTATCCATAAAAAAAGCTTATTTTTTCACACCAATTACTTGTACAATCAAGTCTTAGTATTTGGTGTTGAATATTTCAGGACCATGTTGAATAGTGGATTGATTTTTCTTCTTCAAAGATTGACATAAATATCATGTGATGGTATTACCCTTGAATTGGATACGGAGTGTATCTTCCCCTGGTTGGTTCTTCTACCTTTTGACATTAACATATGTCATTTGCAATTATTAAGATAGTTTCAGCAGGCACTAAAATTTAATTGTTTATTGTTATAGGTAGAGGAAGCCATAATTGTTGGACTCAAGAGAGGTCTAAGTGTATTGAATACTCATCTTATGACAAAAACCTACCTTGTTGGGCATTCAGTGACCCTAGTAGACATTATTATGACTTGCAACTTGCATCTAAGTTTCATTCATTGTATGACCAAAGATTTAATGAAAGACTTTCCTCATGTTGAAAGGTACTATTGGACCATAGTCAATCAGCCAAATTTTAAGAAAATTTTGGGTGAGGTTAAATACGCAGATGTTGTTTCTCCCATCATGAAAACTAATAAAAAGGTTGTTCAAGCTAAATAGCAAAAGTAAAATCCCAAGGAAGATCCAAAAAAAGAACCTACAAAACTCAAGGTTGAAGGTCCTTTGGTAGGGGAAGAGGATGAGGAGGCTCACTAGCCAAAGCCTAAAAAAATTCTTGATCTTTTTCCACCTAGTAAAATGATTCTAGATGAATGGAAGAGACTTTACTCAAACTCCAAGATCAACTTCTGTGAGGTTTCCATCAAAGGTGGGTTAATGGTTGTTCAGCTAATATGATTAAAATATGATAAATGTGGTGTATTTTACTATTTATATGATAAATAAACTACCCACATGATTGATTTGGGTCTACATTTTCTAATTGTTTTTCCTATTACCTCACTTATCCTTACTACATTTGTGCAATTTTTTGGGATATGTATAATCCAGAAGGATATTCCTTGTGGTTCTATGAATACAAATACAATAATGAGAATAGTGTTTCATTTGTTACACTGAACAAAGCTACAAGATTCTTAAAATGCATGGATCTTGCATGAAAGTATGCATTTGGGAAGATGCTCATCATTGGCCAAGATCCCCCTTTCAAGATAAAGGGATTATGGCTCTTCTAAGGCCTTGAGATTCCAAAATTTGTTATGGAGGAGTGTTATGACATGGATTTGTATGAGTGGACTAAGGTGGACATTAACAATGAGGTTCAGAAAGAATGTGTTAATTCCATGATTGAAGATCAAGAGCCCTTTGAGGGTGAGCTTCTATTAGAAGCCAAATGTTTTAAGTGATCTATTGTCTTGAATGCCAGTTTTTTTCTTGCCTTGTAGTGTATTATATTTGTCTTTATTTTAGCTATATGGTTTAAACAGGGAAAATTTGAGTTCTATTCGTAGTATAATAAAGTATTTATTTTGAGAGTTTGCAATATTGTCTAGATTACTTCTACTTCCATTTTCAACACATTTGCTTTTTACAATCTAAATGGTTTTGACATTAAAATTTGAGTTTAGCATTGATGCCATTTTTTAATCATGTATACAATAATTACATAGTTGGATCATGATTGGAATAAAACTTTAGGAAAAACTATGATTTAAATTTTGACGTTTCAGACCGTGGTCCTTCATCAGGATGAATGTTTATAAGTGTCAAATTTTTTAATGGGAGTTGGTGTGCATATAATTTTTAGGGCCAAAATTTGGTTGTTTTTTTAATGTCTAAAGGTTTGGGTGAATGTTTTTAGAAAGTGTTTAGCCTAATATAATGCCAAATAATCTTTAATAAATAAGTCTGATCTTTTGTTCAATCTGGTGAAAGGAAAAACCATGACATCACCTAGGGAAGAAAAAAACCACTACATCATGAGTTTAACCTCAACAAATCTGTAACCATGAATGAGCAAAGATTTGGCCATCATCAAAACTTTAGCCTCCAATAAAGCCTTGGTCAGGAGATGAGAATTAAAATAGTGTCATTATGATGAGGTAAGATCAAAGAACACCAGGTAATCAATATTAGTGTAGTGTAATTCCATGTGGACATCTAATAGTACTCAGAATATAGACTACTCTTCCCTAGAGACCACCAATTTTGATAAAGAGTGACAGTAGAAAATTTACTTTTAGTGTGCCAACATATAGAAAATAAATACTTACTAACTTTTTTTTTTTTGTTGACGTTCAGGTTGAATATGTCTTGAGATTTCCATGGCATATAAGTATGCTAAGACTGGAGGAAAGAAACTATGTCAAATAATACTGAGCTAATGATATATAGATTGGAAAGTCTAAAACTATAAGAATTCTCAAATACTTTTTAAAGACCCTTTCCTTAGGAGAAAAATTGTGGACGGTGGATGGAAATTTATTCAAACCCTACGTCTAACCCTATAATGTATCTTAATATGGATGAATGTTAAATGGTTGTGGTGTTTTCCTGTGGATTATTGGGTCCAATAGATGTATGGAATTCAAGGGTTTTTAGTTGGTATATTTTGAGGCTTTACTCCTCAAAATGTATTGTACCATATATGTAGCATTTTCAAATAGGATAAAAATATGAGGATTGTTGAATGATGCCATGTATGTTATAGATTATGCCCACTATTTATTTCAAGGGGGTTTTTTTATCCCCAACAAAAGCTCAGAACCTTTTAACTTCAACTGAAACATTGTTCATGGTCTATTATGTAGTTGTATGATGGTTTATTAGAATATATGATAGCACTAATTCATTGATTTTAGGCAAAAATTAGTAATATGTATCAAGCTCAATACTCTAGCACAGCCCTAATTTGTTTTCTTGTGACTATACAATTTAGGGTGCTTACCTTTTATTTTCAATGAAAACATCCTTCAGCATGGGCTTTGGGGTAGGATATCAAGATTATAACTACAGTATAATTGGTATATCAACTATAAATTAAATTTATTTTTAGAGACTACAAGCCTCTCAAACATTGACACATCTAGGTTGCGCTTCTCACCAAGCTTTTGGGATGCCACATATAGTTCAAGCTACATATGATCACCTATAATAATTAGATGTTTAATGCAAGGGTTTAAGCATACAAGAGTTTAATTATAAGCAGGTAGTTTCCCTTGGCTATAGTTACTCATGAGGTTACTTTTACATGTTTTAGAAACCATAGTTGTACCTACACAACAAAATATTTTGACTCTGAATCTTGGTAATGTTTTCTATTGAATATAAATGTTTGTCCTTGTAACTTAGAAATTATGAATTTATAATTCAATACGACTTACATAATACTTATGTACGATACTACAATTACAAGTAAGTAATTTATATATAATTACTTGTGACAATGTTTCTAGGCGGATGGTTGGTTGGATGTTTTTATTTATAGAAAGAAATGTATCTATTCCTTTAATTTTGTATCACTAAAATAATTTACTTAGTGTTTTTCTACTAATGTGGTTTGTATTTTGCATACAAGAAAGTGGATCTATATAATTGCAATAGCTTGATAGTGAAATCGGAGATTCAAAAATTCAAATAGACTACGTAGACAAATTCAAACAAAGCCACCTCAGATTATTAACCACTTTCATTTCATGGTCTGAAAATAAAACACAATTAATCACTCCTCCCATAGGGACTTGGCACTATGCACCCTTGTCCTATATTATAATCCTTATGTTGTCTTATTACACTTCTCTGACCAATGTTACACCTTTTTCTATGTTATTTTATTCCTATTCACCTCACCTACCTATATTCTAGTGCCATTTTTTTCTCTTAGCATCATTTGGCATTTTAGGACTTGATGTAGTTTTGCACTCATATGGTTGGTTCTCTCTATTTTTAAATATTTGATTTCATTATTAATTTTATTTATTTTTCATTTCACTCAATAAATGACACTTGCACCTTATATATATATTATACATCTTGTTCATACATGTTGAAAATAATTACAACTTTTAATTTTACTTTGTCACTTAATTAAATAAATCTCAAACTGTAGTTTCATTTTTACCTTGGCTCTTGGTGATTGGTTTTTCTTTAGTTTGCTTTCTTTGTTAAATATTAAAAGCTAAATGCATTAACAATTATTTTTTTTAATAATAAAAACAAAAATAGGCATGCTTAAATTTGTTTATATATATTTTTAAAAAATCCTTCTTTCTTGTGTATTTGTTTCGCAAATCAAGTTTTTTTTATGTGAATTTTTTTTTTTGCTTTAAAATCAAAATAACCTTACTTGTTTTTCAAAAAATACTCAAAAGAGCTCAATTTATTTGCTTTCATGCATAAAATAGAATTAACATTAAAATTAAAAATTCTCTAATACTCATTTAGGTGATGATAATCCATTTTTTTAAATGTTTTATTTTTTTTATAAAAGCATTTTTTTTCATCTAGATGTACATCTCTATTTTGGTATTACTTTCAACAACACTTCAATATTGTTTATTTTATTATAATCTAACAAAGTAAACATTTTTTTTTTAATTTCTTGCAATTTTCTTAAAAACAAAAAAAAGTTCATTTTTATAACTTCTTAATTGTTTTATGGAGTTTTAGTGAGGACTTATATTTACAAATTTATTAATTTTTTGGATCAACTCAAAATTTCTTAAAATCATTGTAATTGTCTCTTCCTTTACAATTTTTATGTTTAATTTCTACAATTATATGCACTTTTATCCATCTTGAAGTCTTTTCATTATTGTGTTTTTGTGCAATTCTCAAATTGTTGATAGTTCTCGTTTCTTCCTTGTCTCATTTCTTGCACTTCAATAATAGCCCATATTTTTTATCTTCTTGTCCTTCCTTCCCACCTACTAAGTTCTTATTAAATTTTTTTCACATTCACTTTATATAATGGGGTGAGTTTTTGAGGAACAATGACTCAATTATTGTTTGACTTTAAACTTGTATCCACCAATTACCATTTATGAAAATTGTATATGTAATACATCTGTTAGAATTTAGTCTTTACATTGGTATTTACTTTGGTAAATAAGTATTTACATGAGTGGTTTTATTATAGGTTATATTGTTACTTATTCAAATATATTATTGTGAAAATATATTTCATATATAGCTTTGTGAGTAAATTGTGGAGGGTATTGTTGTAGCTATCTTCTAGTTTATAAGAGCTTGATAGCCTATATGTACTTGTGACATTCATGTATAAAAGAATAGTGAGAAGAGAATATTAGTATATATTTTGTTTGAATTTGATTATTTTTCCTATGTAAACAGTGTTAATCTTCTACAAATCTAAACCAAACTTATTATCTAGTATTAGAGCGAGCATTTTTAGATCAGTTATGGGTCTATGAAAGTAGGTGAGGGGTAGTTAATTGGCACTTTGTCCCTGTAGATGCATTTAGTTTTGTGTGAATCAACTTGGAACCATTTGTATTAAGATTTATTTCTATTTTTATTACCTAATAACCACGTATCATCCACTCTACTATGCAAATTTATGTCATAAGATGCCAACTTTGTCTATAAATCTTGTTTGAATCTCATTTATTTATACAATGAACAAAATCATCTACAATTTCATTTCTATTTTTATTTTTCATGGTTCATATTATTTTAGATTCACATCTATGTTTTTTTATATAAAATTTAACACAATGACTTCATCATCCTCAAAAATTAGCACATTAAATCATCTTCAAATTGTAACCATTCTCAACTTGCCTTCATGATTGGGAGTGAAGTATTTACATAAAGGAGAGTTTCAAATTCATGATTTGTGTGAATCATGGTTAGAATTGAATGATTATTGGTCAACCAAAAAGAATATTTCAATATTTTGAAGAGGTTTTTCAATCAAAGGCTTAATATTCTCTATTATACCAATGCATCAACATGAAGAGACATCTTCTAGCATATCCTTCACTGTGCATTATGTCACTAGAGAATTCCACCTTAGATCTACATTGAGACCTTTTCTTCCATACATCTCTGATTGGTACTTGTATTAACATCGACTTTTGACAATAATCAGGGCATCATCAGCTATCATGTGGCTTTTAATACAAAATCCAATTGTATGCCTACATGATCATTGATCTCATTCATTTATCCTAGGTGCAGCCATAGGAAAGAATACTATTACTCTGTACAACATCCACATCTCACCTCAATTTAACTATGCCTCTAACTCTAACTTTACCCATTTATTGAGTGTCACTGCAATCCATGTTTTTAGTTATCATCGCTAAAATCATCATGCAATTTATCATGATTTTTATATCTAATCTCAAGCTCTCAGATTTCCATTTGAAATTGGTTTGCAAATACGATCCATGGTTTTCCTTTTTCCGTGAAGTTTATATTTATTTGAAATCTTGTTTAATTTTTAGGTATATTTTTTTACTATGAGAGTCTTAGTTTTTTATTAATAGTGTGTCAAGCTTTAGTTTGAAGTATTTTTTTAAAAATAAGTATAAAATTTTATACTTTTTTGTCATGTTATAATCTTTTTAAGTTTGTAATGTTTAAATCATTCAATCTAGGTTTTATAAACATTCAATTTTATAAAAATAATTTTTGTTATAGTTTGGTTTCTTTAGTTTATAAGTAGGACGTTCATTTTTTTAAATATGTACAAAAATTTCAAAGTGTCAAAGTCATCTTTATGTCAAAATTATAATAATAAAATATTTATGGATGTATTTTCAGGCAACTCTAACGTCTTATGTATTGTTTCACATTGAGGGGGAAGTACACCCAATGTAGAAACATTTGTGCTTCAAATCTTCATCAGCTGAGTAAGCAGCTTCACTCACTAAAAGATGGAGGAAACAGAGGCTTGAGATTCTAGATTCTCTCATCAGTAAACAATGACGAGGCCCTAAATTATTTGATGATAAATTTTGTGTGGTGTGTTTTTTCATTTTTTCAGTGTGGTGTGTTTTTTCATTTTTCAGTGTAGTGTTTTTTATGCCAAATTAGCTAATACCAAGGAAAAAAATTTAGTGGCAGTGAAAATTGTCTATGTTATTTTTACTTAAGTGGAAATAAACATCAACAGAGGTTACATAAGATGATAACGAGGATTTATTCCTCATTATATTTTATTTTTTAGTATTGTGTGTGTTTTCATTCCTCTACTAGATTGGAGAAAAGGAGAGTGTAGATATAATGGAATGTGGAAACAGTTGTATAGGAGGGAAACTAACTACAAAAATCTTTTGATTACCATACTTCTTTATGAATATGATTGGCTAGTGAAAATGTTTATTGCATTCACATGGAGAAAATATGAGATGTGTTCTTTGTATATTAGTGGTCATGTGCAATAAGTTACAGACAGCAAGCTTCAAATAGTAGTATGTAGACCTAAAAATATGCATTGGAATATAATTCTGTTTGGGCCAGTTCTTGAAGATATACATTCTTCCCATGTAAAAACTAGGGGGGGGGATGTTAGAGTTTAGTCTTTACATTGGTATTTAATTTAGTAAATAAGTATTTACATGAGTGGTTTTATTATAGGTTATATTATTAGTTATTCAAATATATTACTGTAACAATATATTTTTTATATAGCTTTGTAAGTAAATTGTGGAGAGTATTGTTATAGATATCTCCTTAGTTTATAAGATCTTGATAGCCTATATGTACTTGTGACATTCATGCATGAAATAATAGTGAGAAGAGAATATTATAATATATTATGTTTGAATTTTATTATTTATCCTATTTAAATGGTGTTAATCTTCTATAAATCTAAATTAGACTTATTAACATCTTCATTTTCATATACTTAGTGCATGTAGTAGATGGAAAGGACCCCAAACTTGATAAAAATACTACTACCATCGATGTCCAAGAGAAATTCCAAGTAATGAAGAGGAATTAGGTTTTATTGGCATAGTCATGACCTCCAACTTGTATGTACATATTGATGGTTGTCTATTTGCATCTTATGTTTGGTCTAAACTTTAAACTGTTTATAATGTTGTGAATGAATCTAATAAAAATCAAGTTCATGATAAATTTTATAATTTAAATTATAATGACTTTAAAATTATGAATGATTTCTTGATTGAAGTTCACTCTTTACATTCTCAATTAATTATTTTAGGCATTAAATTTTTTGATTTGAATTTAATTCACATTATCATGAAATATGCTTTCCTAGACCTTTTCAAAATTTTATTACAAATATTCACTCGTAACTAGCTTTTCTCACTTTATCTACTTAGTTGGCATTTGATTTATTTTGTACTTTGTTACATCAAAAAGAAAAAAAGTTAATTTAATTTGGTAGTCTTAAAACTAATAAATATGCTTTTGTTTCTAAATAGAAACACAAAAATGGCAAAGATCATGCTAAGTCCAATAATACACATGACAAAAAAGATCACAAACCTAATTCAAAACCTAATAAAAAATTAGAGTGTAATTATGGTGACAAAAACACACATGATGAATATTATTATTTTAAGAATGAACATGATAGTAAAAATAGAAAGCTTAACATCAAAGACAATGCTAGCACTAGCAACACAAAGACTTAGAACAAATAGAAGTCTAATACTAAAGTTGATTTTTTTTATGCTTTGTTGCTTCTTCCATTGAATGGATTGTTGATTCTAGTGCTACTCAATATATGACATCTAATATCAATTTGTTTATTTATTTAGAACCAGATATTTTGAACAATCATTTAAGTCTTATAAATCATGTGTCTTATAATGTTAAAGCCATAGGAACTATTAAAATCCATAATAATGAATTGAATGATGTCTTGCTTGTTCCTGATTTAAAATTGAATCTAATTTTTTGTTTCTTAATTATGAAAATAGGACTATAAAGTAAAATTCTTTAATTATACTTGTTATGTTAAATATACCAAGCAAGATTTTTCAGTAGTTGTTATTATTTTTTTAGACAATGATAACTTATTCAAGTTTATTAAATTATTTTCTTCCTCTTCTACTCATTCTTTGCTTGCTTTTATTGATGGTAATTTGTGGCATAAATTATTAAGACATATTAATTTCCAAAATATTGCACTTATGCATAAACTCAATATGGTACAAGGATTACCTAAAATTCCTTCCACTGATTATGTTTGTAGTGGATGTATGGCTAATAAAATTCATAGAGAATGTTTTCCTAAGAATAAATCTTGGCATGCTAATAAAAAGCTTTATTTAATTCATAGTGATCTTTTAGGCCCTATCCAAACTCCTATTAATGGTGCTAAGTATACTCTAAATTTTGTTTATGATTGCACTAGATGAATTTGTATTTACTTCTTGAAAACTAAATATCAAGTTTTAAACACTTCCATTAAGTTTCATGCCTTTGTTAAAAACAAATTTAGTTATTCTTTGCATATATCATGCACTAATAATGGTACTGAATATGTTAACAATTTTTTTCTTACATATTATAAGCAACATGGTATTAAACATGAAAAAATTATTTCTTACACAATTGATTAAAATGGTGTTGTCGAATGTAAACATGAGACTATCACTAAAATGGCTAGGTAAATGTTGCATTCTAAAAATATACATTATAAATTTTTAGATTAAACTATGTATTTTGTTGTCTATCTCATTAATAGGATTCCCTTTAAAGTTGTTTTAAATATTACACCTAAAGATGCTTGGAGTGGTATAAAACCTAATTTAAAGCATTTACATATTTTTAGTTTTGATATATTTGTTCATATTCATAAGGAAAAAATAAATAAGTTAGATTATAAAAAAAAACTTTATCTTTGTTAGTTATGATGAATCATCTAAATGTTATAGGGTTTATGATCCTCAAACTAACAAATTCAATATTAAAATGGATGTCCAAATTTTTGAAAATGGTGTACTTGACTATGCTTCCAATTTAGATTATCATGATATAATTTATGCTTCTCTTGCTTTTTAATCAAGTGATGATCATAATCATGTTTTGCATAATTCTATGCCTTCTAGTCTTGCTCCACTCTATGCTTAAGTGCGCCAAGACTACTCTAGAAGCTTATAGAATTGATGTAGATATTAATCTTACTCGTAGAACAAGGTAAAAATTTTGTAATTATGATTTAATCCTCAAACATTTAAACAAGGTCAAGGTCACCCTCATTAGTAAAAACCCATACATGATGAATACAACTCATTGATTTCTAACAACACTTGGGACTTAGTCCCTCTTCCCAAAGGACATCATTTATTTAGTTGTAAATGGTTGTTTAAAATTCAGTTCAAATAAGATAATCAAGTTGAAAAATATAAATCTAGATTAGTTGCTAGAGGTTTTTCTCAAATTGAAGGAATTAACTATAATGAAACTTTTTCACCTGTAGCTAAGATGCCTATAATTAAAATTATTTTAATTTTATATGCTCACATGTAGTGCATGTTTATCAAATAGATGTTAAGAGTTATTTCTTAAATGGTGACTTGAATGAATAAATTTACATGTCTCAACCTCCTAGTTTTATTAAGCAAGACAAGGAAAATCTTGTTTGTGGGTTTAAAAAAATCATTTATTGTTTGAAACAATCTCCTAGAGAATGGTACTATAAAATCTATCAATTTTTTCATAGCTTTAATGATCCTTTGTCAAAAACACCCCAAATGGCATAATTATCATTATTTTATGTGTAAAATACTTAATCATAATTTTTATTAATAATTTAATGGTTTTTTTCACTAAAAATGCCTTAAAGAATACCTTTGAAATGATTGATTTGGGTCTCTTACATTAATTTTTAAGCATTCAAGTTTGGCAAGAAAAATATAGCATTTACATTTCTCAATCTAAATATGAATACGATTTGTTATCTAGGTTTAATATGTTAGATTGTAAACATGTTTCTACCCTTTGTGAACTTGGTGTTAAATTGCTTATTAACATGGAAACTAAAAATGTTGATCCAACTATTTATAGATAATTAGTTAGAAATTTGAATTATCTTACTCATACGCATCTTGATATTACTTTTTTATTAGATTGGTTTCTCATTTTATGTCTAAAACTAAAACTACTCATTTTAAAGTTTCTAAAATAATTATTTGTTATATTTAAAATACTCTAAATTTTATCATCAAGCACACCTTGAATATCACTTTTTCTTTGACAAGTTATTCTGATTTTGATTGTGTTGGTCATCCTAATGAACGTAGATCCATAAGTGGTTATAATTTTTCTTTGGGTTCTAAAATAATTTCATGGAATAGTAAAAATTAGATTATAGTATCTTTATCTTCTATTGAATTTGAGTATAAATCTTGTAATCATGTTGTCAAGGAAGTAATTTGGCTTTGAAGACTTCTTACAGATTTAGGCACCCTCAATCTTTGGCTATTCTAATTTTTGGTGATAATCAAAGTGTCATTACCTTAGCAAAAAATATAGTTTTCCATGCAAGGTCCAAACACATTAAGATTCTATTGTCCCGAAATATGTGAATGCCAATTTTAAATGTGAGCCAGCATATTATCTTTGATCTTCATGTTGAAGATCAAATGAGAAAATAATTAGTGAAAAGGTTGCAACAAAGGAATTTTTTCCAAGTATATTTAAATCATTTTGCACCTATGCCTACACACCAAATGTAACCAATTAGATACCCCCCATGAATGCACTGACACAAAGGTACAAGCCTTTCATGCCCACACTTGGGAACCAAACATGATCAGTCAAAAATCCCCCACTAATGACCCAATACAAAGGCACGAGCATGAAGTCAGACACATCTAGACAAACAACCCCCATAGATGCATATATGTGTAGATGTGAGTCCCATATACATTCATGTGAACACACTAGTAGAGGTGCCAAAGATGGCCTAATATCCCTCATGCATGTGCATGGTACCTAATTTCTAGTTATTTCACGTCAAGTTGTCTAGGGGGACTTATATATAACTTAGAATTTGTTTTTTAATTCACTTCTCATCATGATATTTCTTTGAGAGTGATAATCTTACCCCATATTCTATCCCTACTAGTGAATCCCTATCAAAAAAATTATCATTCCCTAGAAAAATTTATAGTATTTTGCCAATAGTTTACCCTGAGTTTTTCCTCTAACTAGAATCTCATTGTGAGATTATTTCACCTACATCATGAGCTTTCTATATGACCAATATTTCCCATTCACTCTAACAAATATATTATTTCCTACTCATAGATCCACTTAGACTACTTTTTCTTACTTGTGAAACCACCTTTGTGTACCTAAAATGAATCAAGATGAAGTATAAATATATGGGGTATGATCCAGTGCTAATGTTGGACTATGATATTCCCAAGATCATTGAGTCACAAATTAGACACGTAGACTTGGAAAAATTCCACTATAGGCTAAACTTAGAAAATATGAGTACCTTGGTTACTCATCTTACATAAAGTGGCCTTCCTTAGGTAGAGGGTTTCTTGACTTCTATTTAATTTTCTGACTTGGTGTTCACCTATGCAAGGCACTATGATCCAACAAATCATGAAATAAAATCCAATAGTGGATAACTCATGGCCAAATTAAATAGTAAAGTAGTGGGGATGACAATGAGAATCTTGGTTCCTAAAAACATCATCAACATGAGTATTGATAAAGGAAAAAAATATTAGGATAAGGATAATCGATATGTTTGACTGCAATGAATAATTCATGGTTGAAGAATAAGAGGGAAAAACTCTCAAAATTGCTAAAGAATTTATACAGATCATATTTTCAATAAGATATTTTAGACATGATTTCTCTCCTTAATTAGGTAGTAGTAAATGAGGACGCTAAGATTTTTCACCCCTAGATGTTTATGCCAATGAATATCATTTGTTATGGTAAGTAATTTATTGATTGGGGAGAATGATCAATGACTCCCTACACTCCTAACTTCTAAACATACACTTAACTAAAGAATTATTTATGACTTATTACCTCATTTACTCTTTAGCATCTTAGATGGTTTACCTAGGACATTCATAGCATGGGAGTATCACCCTTGTCACCCAAGTCTATGAATGATTCCCCTAGCTGACACTGGAAAAAATAAATGAACATTTCAAAAGGGTGAATGATGCATTCACCATGAGAGTAGTGCATATTTTGGATGAAGATTGGGGCAAAAGTATTTTTGATGAAGTAGCCACCCTAATCAACTGATATAGAATCTTCTATCTTCAATATCAAAAATTCACCTACATTAGGTTGGTGGCTTTGGAGGTTACCCATTAAGACTCCCCAGACTAGCCAACAACAGGATAATATTGATAGAGCTATACAAAAAATTGAGTGTAATATATAAATTTTTTAGGGACAAACATGGCTTGGATGTCTCTTTCCCTATTTATTTAGGACACTTCACTTTTAAGATAATAATCAATGCTCAAGACATTAAATCATACATCTCCCAATTCACTCTCTGATTGTATGCCAATCAAGTTGTGGTGGATAATAATAAATATGTAAAAAGATGCCTTGGTATCATCATAACCTATGAACATGTGCCTCACTTGGAAGACTATTAGGTATATTATTTATATGAATATGAGGTATTCAAGAGAGATTGAATCTGAATGACCATAGATCAGCTAAAGGCATTCATTAAATAATGGGTTCTAGATGGCATGGTTAATGGCATAACTTAAATCATCGATCTTAAATACATATCTAGAATTTATGTTACTCCCTACCTACAATAAATTAGTTCATAAGCGAACTGGTGGATGTTCATAAGCAAACTCAGAGAGTATGATCTAGAACCAAGAAATGGTTTGATCATATATTGGCTGAAGTAATTGGAGTCAGTGGTTTAAGAAGAGGAAACATTTCACCTCCTCCTAAAAAGGATCCTATAATGACTCTAAAGAAGAGAAGCACTACCATGATAACTAAAACATTAATATTTTCAAGTTATAATGATGGTGATGATGATGATGATCTTGAGTAAGAAATCTAAGAAAAAACTGTGAATAAAGTCCTATAATTGGTAGGAAGAAGATAAAAAAGATAATAATAATGATGTAGTTTTTTTTGCTCCCCTTGGTGACCCTTCTCTTCTCATCACCAGTACTATACAAAAAGCACATTCAAAATAAACTGAGGTGATACTTCCCTCATCTTCTTCAGTCTCCCCAAGTTATCCTCATTTTACTAGTGTTATCTCTCCAAAATAACCTACACACATTCCAATTAAAACTCAAATGACCCATTTTGGTGATATGTCCTTCCAATGGATATAGCCTATGCTCAACAAGAAAAGGAGGGTGGTAGAAACATATGTCCCCAATTTTGACATAGTAACTAATCTCCTTAAAAATCCTCCTCCCAAGAAGGATAAAACTACCTCTAGATTAGTTTCAAATCCTTATAGCACTCAATTTTTTGAAATTTCAAAACCCAACATGGATAAGTATGTATCAGAGATGAATGTGAGTGACTATACTCTTAAGAGAATATCACTCAGAGAGGAAACTAGGAAAAGTGACATCCATAACTTGAGGGAGATGACTGAAAGGATCATCAAAGGTTAGAAAAGGATGAGTTCACTCATGAAAAACTCTAAGATTAAATCAAAAAGTTTGTAGAGTATGTTAACTACCTCCTCAATACAGTCGACATACCCACATCACATCAGATTGATGCCCCTTCTCAAGTACCAGGAATAAGTAAAGAAGTCATTGTTACAATCAGCAAATACAATTCATATGGTAAGACTTTGGAGGCTTGGGTGGAGGAAGTGTTGATAATAAGAATTAAATAATTTGAGGAGGTGATGAAATTATTTGAAACATTTGATAAAGAGGTCATTAATATAAAATAATAGATCAAAGATCACACTAGTAAGTTAAACATATGGGAGAGTGTGAAATAAGACATTCATGAAATGATTGAGATAGATACAAATGTGATGGTCAAAGTTGAAAACTTTGAGAAACCTGAGGATGAGACATCCTACAAGTGGTATGAATGCATTCTCATAAATATTAAGGTGTTGAATCGAGCAATAATATAGTTAACGATTAGGTCAACACTGTAAAGGAGAAAAAATGATCTCTTTTTAACATAGATGTGATTCATTGTGACTTATTCCATGAAGATACAATAACCTTGCATACCATGAATGAAGTTAAAGAGCAATTTAATAAAGTTATAAAGGAAAAATTCTTCCATGAAAACTCTTTTAGTATAGCTTCCATGTTTATAATCAGTGAGATTAATTTTTCTATCAAGGAAATGAATAACCAATTGGCTAAGCTTGGAGAAATTTTTAATACAATGATGCTTGTTTTTGAGAGATGGATTACACAATGTAAGCATGTGGTAATCTTGAAGGGTCATGATGTTATGAAAGTAGTAAAGAAGTTCATAAAATTTGAGGCCACTCAAGACAAAATATGAGCTAGAAATATTTTAGTAACATTGGGTTCTTCATAACCAGCCACCACATCAACAAAGGCTCCTTAGTAGAGCCCATAATTTCTCTTTTATATTTTTTTCTAATTTCTATTCTAGTAAAATCACTATTTTATTTTTTTTAATTGAAAAGTATAAAGCATAGAATAGGAATAAAAATAGAATACTAAGAGTTTTTTAGAATGTGAAAGGTTAACCCATTCCCTTTCATATAAATATAAGAAATGGCAATTGAAAAAGGGATTTTTAATGTCTATAATTTGGAGACTTGAAGAGGAAGAAGAATGAAACTTTGTGTTCAGTCTTTATCTAAGAACAAGGAATTACTTAAACTTTGTGTCTGGTTGTTTCCTTAATGGGTATGTGTTTTTTTATATTGATACATTTTTCATTATTCCAAGCATGAATTACATCTGATATCCTAAATTAAACTACTCTTTTCTATTTATTTCATCATGCAATTTAATGAAATCTATATTTTCTCATTCACCCAGGACTCTTCACCTTTCTTCTTGCTTTATTTTATTTTAGTTGAATGTTGTTATTATTATAGGCCCCCCATTCAACTTGTAAATATTGTATATAACTAGATTCATTTTTGTTGCTTTCAATAAAGGGAACATCCCCTCATAATAGAGTATATACTTTCCAAATTCTATACTATTATGAAATTCAAATTTGTCATGAAGGACCAAATATTTCACTAATAATTTTTGGCACCCACCATGGGGCATGATCTTTACTTTTCGTGCAACCCACACTATTTTAGCTATAGTCATTTTCATTATTATCCTTGGAAATCAGAACCCAACCATCTAATTAAACCTTGATTGGGCACAAAATACACAAGTATATATTTATTTTGATTTATGGTAGTTTGCCTAGGGCCACGGGTTGAAACATTCTCAGGTTTAAAGAGTTGCAATTATGTTAGATGAATAAGAACAAAGCATCGATTTTTCTAATAGAATCATTGAGCTTATTGACATTAAAATAGTGATTAGATCTCCTTGAGAATTTCTATCATCATGGATGATATAAGTTACTGTTGGCCATTTTTGGCCCACATACTAAAGCTCTTACATTTTTTTGAAGGACTATTTCAAAAAGGTCGAAGGCATTTTTAAATTCCAACGGTCCATTCAAAGGAATCCTAAAGGTACTTTTCCTTCATAATGGACCTTTTCAAATTTTCTAAAAGGTACTTTTCCTTTGCAAAGGGCCAAAACATTTTTTATGAAAGATCATTTTCACAAAGTTGGAGGGGTCTTTTCAAATTTTTGAACTAGTCTTCTTTCCAAAAAGTTCAAATAGATAAGTCTAAGGATGGTTTTCAATTCTTTCGAAGGGCGCTTTTCACTTCTTCTGAAGGGCTTTTTCAAAATTTTGAAGGATAAAAAAGGGGGTCACTTTCAAGAAAGCCAAAGGGCACCTCCCTTTCAGAAAGGGGAATTTTCATAAAGTCTAAAGACATGAATTCATTCAGATAAATTATCCATGGGAAGGGTCTAAGTGAATTGTCTAAATAAAATGGCCGAAACAAGTTATTCAAAGGAATTGATGATGGGCCCACAAACATCAAAATTGAAACCCCTGAAAGTATCATTGGTATTTAAAAAGATCAAAGAAGTTATGCAATCTATAGACTTGTATTGACACAAATGGATATAGGAAAACTAATTTCCTTAGATTGGTTTTCCATCTATAGAAAATATTTGGCCCAAGTTTCAAAGTAGGAGCTAGTGTATATAATTGATGGTGAGGCTCTCATCTTTCGACATGGCCATCATCTCTGACAAATAGCCACTCAATTCAGAGGTAGCATGACACATCCTAGATTCAAAGTTATGGGTATTTTGTCCTTATATGTGTAAGACAAGTGAAGGATGGTGTGGAAGTTAAAGATGAAGATTAGGTGATTAGAAAAGGTAACTCGAGCATTAAAGACAGTCTTGGACTTTTACTTTTTAGTGGATCATGACATCATCATCCTCAACAAGTTCTTGTATTATAGTGTGTTTCTCAACCAATGAGAGGGCTTGAATACTATTAGGGCTAATGGTGGTTAATTTTTTAAAGAAGGATTAGTTCTAATTAACCCAAATATGGGTGAGAATTCATGGAGGGTGGTTGGATCTCATTTATTGAATTCTATTTGCTTACCTCTTCTCTTTTTCTTCTTCCCTTTTTTTCATATATCTCGGTTAACTCCCCCATAAAAAATATATCCTCATTTGACAAGGAGAAACCCTATCCAAATTTGTAAGAAATACCTTTTAAAGCAATAAAGATCAATTCTTACCTATCTCTTACTTGAAAATTATGTTTAGTAAGCTTGTGCATGATGGTCTTGTGAAAAAGTGTTATTCCATGTCCATTATCCTTCTTTATCACCTATTTTTAGGTGTTTTCAAGTTATTTTTAGGTCTGAACTTGAGCTATTTCCACCATTAATGGATGTTTCGTGTGGATTTTGAAATTCCTCTTTATTTCATGTATGGTTTAGTGAGCCTAGTTTATGAAACACTTATGCAAATTAACTAGTTGTGAGGATGTGTGAACAAGAATTATCTTATGTTGAATTAGTTTTTATTTCATGCTTATGTGTATCACTCTATATTTGGTGCATCACCTCCCTTAGCTCAGATTTCCTCTTTATGTTATCCTCATATTCCTTTTCCTTATTTAGCAGTAGATTTTAGAATGGGAAATAAGAGCTAAAGTGAAACATTTGAGCAACTAGCCTTATAAATAGCCTAGAGTTTCAACCTCACTATAGGATACCCACATCCTCAAGTTATCCTAATGTCTATAGCTAGGAGTGAGAGAGCTTGAGAAACTCTCCCATAAGGGTGCAATTATATGCTACAACAGTTTCTAGCACGCCTAGTTAGACCACTTTCAAAGAAGATTGGTCAATTTTGATGTTGATTTGATTAATTTGTAGTGGTTATAGCTTTCATCTTTCAATATCTGGTGACTTCAAAGAACACTCAACAATCTAGTGGTAGAACAGTAACTATCTTTCATGCTAAAGGTGACTATAAGATCAACTTCTAGAGGTATTCCTTTTGAATTTATTGAATTACCTTTAAACTCAATAAGAAGATTAATGTTCACCCATACTCACCCATATGTAGGAAAATAATTTTTCTAAATTAGTTGTGAGGTATACCTACACAAGAAGACCGTTGTTAGCCCCTTTTTTTACCATGATTCCCCAAATATCTCTTGTAGGTTTCAGCAAGTAAAGTCCTTTGAATTTGCCACAATATGATCATATTCCAATAGTATCCCTCAAAATAATCCCATATTTAATAGAAGATCAATCCATAACTCCTATTGAACACATCACAGACATAGCCAATTTCTATAATATCCATAATGTCATAGTAGAAAATATAGCTATCAGACTATTGGTTGTATCCTTTAAGGGAAAGGCTTTAGATTGGTATAGAGGTTTAGATCCTAACTCTATTCAATCATGGGATCAACTAGGAACAACCTTATGTAAGATATATGTAGATAAGAGTGATCATTTGTCACTAGCAGAACATCTGACCACAATCAAGAGAGCTCCTCATGAAGTTATGTAAGACTTCAACACAAGATTCCAAAAAGCTTGGGATAGAATTATAACCACTATTATACCATCCCCTAAATTTGCATTCTTATACTATTTAAAGGCTCTAAATAGTGACATAGCAGTAATGATCCAATCCATGGGAGGAGATATATTACCAGACGCTTATGAGGTGGCTATCAAAGCTAAAAATTGTCTAGTTCAGACTGGCAAGCTTACTTCTAGGCCCCCAATGCCTCTTTTCCCTAAGATCAGACCACCTCCTATAGTTTTTCCCCCACTTGATGTTATTCTTCCAACTCCAACAATTTTTGTTATACCTTCACCTAAGCAAGAAAAGTTCTCCACTAGTGGATCGAGTGATTTCCAAGAGCAAAAAAACTACCTAGAACTTAAAAGCATGCTCCAATCCTTAACAAATGATGTAGTAAATGTAAAAAGGAAAGCTCAATTCAATAAACCTTATCAAGCTACATATCAGCCTCAATAATAGTCTTATAAAGCAAATATACCACCCTATAAAGGAAATTTCTAAGGATAAGGTCAAGGACAAGGGTAGCCTAACTATGCTAGACAAAACAACTATAATCTAAATACTATAGGCTTTTCTAATTCCTTGGCTCCTATTCAAAAAAATATGGCTCAAGAGGTCAAAGGGACAATGCCTTGAAATTAGTGTTTTGGAAAATCTATTATCCCAGATAATGGTTCTAACCAAGCATTCAATGACCAATGGTTGCAAGTTATTGCTTATAGATATAACCAAGCTCTTATGGATCAAAACACATAGATCCCCATGATGACAAAGCCAGAGCAATATCCATAAGAATAAGGATCAGATCAAGAAACAAACTATTCATATGCTACAATGGTCATCAGTGAGAAACAACAGTGATTTGCATCCAATCATTAGGCTAGCTCCAATCAAGCTCACATCCTAATGGCAGCAAATACAAGATTCAAAATAAGGAATATGGGTGACAACTAGGGAGCATTCAAGTAACCTCCTACCACCATTCCTTCATTGTCTAAGCCTAATGAGCCTGCTATCACTCCAAAGGTCTCGACACCTACATAAAGTTAACTGATTCAATAAATAGCAATAGTGGCTCCCAAAGCACAAGCAAAGGTTAGTAATACACCAATCAACATTATTGAATAAATGAAGAAATCTAATGTGAGCATACCAATGTGGGACATGCTTTTTATGTTGATCAAGTGGATATCCTTCAAGAAGGTTTGTCCAACATAGGTGTTACAACAACTATAGGTAAATAACCAAGAAAAGAAGTTGAGGTCCTCATTAATGTAGCCAAGGGTCCTTTCAAAGAAGGATCAAGTAAGGTGGTCAAACTGCATTCATTATAAATTTCATTAATCATTGGTGATTCTTTGGTACATAATTGCTTGGTAGATAGTGGAGTTAACACTTCAATAAGGCCAAAGTCTATAGCTGATTAACTAAACCTCAAATATGAGTTGCATACCATGGGAGTTCTGTAGGTTGACAGTTCTTCCACAAAGCCATATGATATCATTAAGGATTTGAATATGACCCTACATGTTTGTCCTAATGTTTCAACAGTTCAAGATGTGTTGGTCCTTGATGTAACTCCTTATTTTGTGTTATGCCTCTATAGAGAATTCATAGCCAAAATTGGGGCTTATCTAGCAGCAAATTGGTCTTACTGGCATTTAGAATAAGGCATGGGACTAAGGTATCAATCAAGGCTAATCTCATAGAAAAATTACACATTGAACCCCATCAACCAGATAGCATAAACCTTAATTATACTATCCTTGATGAGGATGAATTTATAATTGCTTAGGAACTAAATACTAATCCTAAGGAGATTCCAGACTTATTCTTGGATGAACTATGGGGGGACAATCAATTTCTCAACCCTTTGGAAGGTGTTGAAGAAAGAGACATGGGTGTCTATCTGCTACATGAAGAAAATCAACTCATGCCTTCCCTCATTAGACCTAAAATGAAACTCAATGGTATGTGAAACTTATTCTTTGATGGTTCAAGGAGAAAAAATAGAGTAGGTACAGGGGCAATGCTAGTTTCCCCTTCAAATGATAAGTATTTCTCTTCGTATAGGTTCCATTTTAGTTGCTCCTCTAATGTAGTAGAATATGAAGTCCTAATCCATGGCCTCCAATGGGCCAGTAAGAGGGGAATCAAGCAGTTACAAGCATATTGAGATAGTGAGCTTATAGTGAACTAAGTTAGGGGCCTAAACATTATGAAGAATCCTTTGATGAGTTCCTATAAAAATAAAGTGTGAGACCTAATTGAATATTTTGAATCCTTTAACATTCAAACTATGCCAAGAAACTAGAACCAGCATGTTGATAGGTTGGCAGTTGTGGGAGCCCAATTTGGTATTCCAAGTAAGCTAAAAGAGACCAAGGTTCAGTCACATGTTAAGGTGGTGGTGAGGCCATCAGTACCAAATAATGAATCCCAGTAGTAGGTATTTAAAAATTACAAACAAATTTCTTATTTCTTACAGTAGGAAGTAGAGTTCTCCTCTGCCAACCAAGGTAAATTTCAACACCAGTATGAGGATCAAATTGTTCAACTAAAATCTAACAAGCTTCCTAAAGGGCTAGTCACCATTGAAATTCTTTTCCATGAGGGAGACCATATGAGGAAAGACAAGGTAGTGATGTCAACTAATGAGGAGTACTATGAAAGAGTCCTTATTTTCAAGGATAAGCTCCTCAAGCTTGGGAAGGTAAGCAATGAGGCAGAAAGGCATGCTTTCATTAAACTCTATAATAAATATTCAGACATCTTTGCTTGGGAATACAATGACCTAAAAGGTTATGATCTAAAGTTAACCCATCATACCATAGAGATGGAGGCTAATGTTAAGCCTGTGAGGAAAAATCAAAGGCCCATCAACCCCAAAATAGAAGAGTTTATGAGGAAATAGCTAACCAAGTTGATTGAATCCAAGATTATCTTTCCCATCAAATACTCATTATGGGTAGCCAATTTGGTGCATGTAAGTAATAAGAGTAGGGAGATTAGGTTGTGTGTTGACTTTAGAAATCTAAATAGGGTCTCCTTAAAGGACCATTACCCTCTACCATCCATGGAATAGCTTCTTCAAATAGTTATAGGTTTAGAACATTTTTCTTTTTTGGATGGGTACTCAAGATACAACCTGGTGTTGGTAAGGGAAGCAGATCAATACAAGACTACCTTCACCACTAAATGGGGCATGTATGCATACCAAAAGATGCCTTTTGGCTTATCAAATGTTGAGGCCACTTTTCAAAGAGTAATAGACATGGATTTATAAGGGTTACTAAATTAAATGGTGGTGGTATACTTAGATGACATCACAATTTTCTCCAAGGATTCCAATGAACATATGGACCACCTGAGATTGATCTTTGATAGATGCAGAGAGTATGGGATCTCTTTGAATCCCAAGAAGTATGTGTTTGTTATTCATTAGAGAAAACTCTTAAGAGACATTGTCTAAAAATAATGATTAGCTATTGATCCTGATAGAATAAGTGCCATCTTAGCCTTATATTTACCTAAACATAAGAAGGGACTCCAAAGTTTCCTTGGGAAAATAAACTTTTTGAGAAGGTATATACCTAGTTTTGCAAACTTGGTCAAGCCCATCACTACTATGTTGAAGAATAACCAAGTGTTCACTTAGTTAAATGAAGGTAAATCAGCATTTGAGGCTATCAAGCATGCCATTTCCCAAGCACCCACACTCATGAATCATAATTTCTCAAGGTATTTCATATTGTATGTTTTTTCCAATATTGATAATATATTAGCAATGCTAATGCAAAAGAATGGGGAAGGACTTAAGCATCCAATAGTATTTTTTAGTCAAGGGCTTGATTGGTATGAAGTGAGGTATACTTTTGTAGAAAATCAAGTCCTTGCAGTAGTAAGAAGCCTTAAAAATTTTAGGTCAATTCTTTCCAATAGTAAAATCTATCTTATGGTGTCTCATCCTAGAGTGAGAGACTTCCTTCTTAACAAAGACTTGAACGAAAAGAGAGTTAGTTGGATTACCAAGGTCATGGAGTATGGCATGGAGATAAAGGTCACTAAGCTAGTAAGAGGTAAAGGCTTGTGTGAGCATATGGTCAATGACCTTCATGAAGACAAAGAGGTCATCTTGGTAACACAAGATAACCCACAAATAGATGCACCTCCACCTCACACTAGTTGGCACCAAGTTATGACACGTTTCTTGATAACATGTGAGTGCCCTTAGGGTATGGATAGGGTAAAAGAAGGTAATTATACTTCAATATATACTTTATGCATTGGTTAATGGGGTTTTATTTAGAAAGGACCTCAATAGAGTGTTCCTAAGGTACATAGATAATGACCAAGTAGCCACACTTTTAGAGCAATTCCATGATGGACCTGCAGGAGGTCATTTTGCACCTAGAACCACAGTAGAAAAGATAATGAGGGTTAGTTATTACTATCCCAACCTCTCCAAAGATTCATATGCATGGGTAAGAAAGTGTCAAAAGTGTGTTTTCTTTGTAATCAAAGATTAGCAGCCCTTCCTCTCAACCCAATTCAGGTAGAATAGCCCTTCATGCAATGGAGGTTATATTTCATAGGAATGATCAACCCTCCATCAAGTGCAGGACATAAATGGGTGCTTACTACAACTAACTACTTTACCAAGTGGGAAAAAGCCATTGTGTTGAAATAAGTTAATGAAGGTACAGTCCTAGACTTCTATGATAGCATTGTGACCAGGTTTGGTGTTCCATCCACTATCATTTATGATAATGCATTGGCATTCTTTGGTGTAAAAATAAGTGAATGGGATCTCAATATGGACATCTACCTTAGCACCTATTCTAATTATTATCCTCAAGTAAATGGATTGATTGAGTCCAAAAATAAGAATTTTTTGAGAATCATTAGGAGAACTATGGAAGAGAATCAAAGGGCATGGCATACCAAACTAAAGACAACCTTCTGGGTTGACATGGTGACTACTAAATTTACCATTAGAAATTATCCATATGTCTTAGTACATGGAAGGGAGGCCAACTTGACCATTTCTCTAGATCTACCTATATTAAAACTAGCCCATCATCTGGAGTTAACAGAAGATGAGCCCATGAATGTGAGACTGGCAGAACTCATGGAGATTGAATAAATGAGAGACCTTATAATGAAGTCACTAGAAACACATCCAAATTAGATTAAGAAAGCCTTTGACAAGAGAGCCATAACAAGGGACTTCAAGGAATGGGACCTAAGCTTTAAGTGAGATTTAAATAAGGATAAGACAGGTAACCATACCAAATTTGATAGCTTGTGGAGTGGTCCTTATTTGATCCACAGATGCAAACAACATAATGCTTTTTAGCTGGCCCAATTAGATGGAGAGTTATTACCCATCCCATTTAATGGGATTCATCTAAAGCCTTGCTATTATAAGAGTTTGCATCCATTGTATATATTATACATTCTATATATTTTTTCTTGTTTTCTCCTAAGTGCCTTGTGCACATATTTTTAGTTGCATGTTTCCCTTCCCTAAGTGACTTGGGCACAGTGTTTGTTTTGTTCTTTTTATCCTTGTTGCTTCAAGAGTAAGTTACAAAAAGGGTCAAATTTGTATCCAATTTTAGACTAGCTCAGTTGTAGAGGCTAATGACTCCATGCCCAATAAACTAGGCAAGGCAAGTGGTCTAGGTTCTCAAGCATAACATGCATGTTTCTCTGTGAGTCACCAAAAATGTTGGTCATTTTTGGCCCACATACTAAAGCTCTTGAGTTTTTTCAAATTACTATTTCAAAAATACCAAAGGCATTTTCAAATTCCAATGGTCCATTTAAAGGAATCTAAAAGGTACTTTTCCTTCACAATGGACCTTTTCAACTTTTTTGAAAGGTACTTTTCCTTCGCAAAGGGACAAAACATTTTTTCTAAAAGATCATTTTCAAAAAGTTGGAGGGGTATTTTCAAATTTATAAAGTTGTCTTCTTTTCAAAAGGTCCAAATAGATAAGTTGAAGGGTTATTTTCAATTCTTTCGAAGGGTGCTTTTCAATTCTTCTGAAGGGTTTTTTAAAAATTCTAAAGAATAAAAAAGGGGTTCACTTTCAAGAAAGTTGAACGACACCTCCATTTCAAAAAGGGGAATTTTCATAAATTCTAAAGACATGAATTCCTTGGGACAAATTGTCCATGGGAATTGTCTAAGAAAATTATCCAAAGAAAATGGTTGAAATAAGTTGTCTGAAGGAATTGATGATGGGCTCACAAACATCAAAATTAGAACCCCTACAAGTAACCATTGCCATTTAAAAACATCAAAAGAAGCTACAAAATCTATAGACTTGTATCGATTTAAATGGATATAGGAAAACCAATGTCCTTAAATTGGTTTTCCATCTATAGAAAAGATTCAAAGCAAGAGCTAGTGTATATAATTAATGGAGAGGCTCTCATCCTTAAACTTGGCCATCATCTCTGACAAATAGCCACTCAATTCAGAGGTATCATGACTCAGCCTAGATTCAAAGTTATGGAGATTTTATCCTTATACGTGTAAGACAACTGAAGGATGGTGTGGAAGTCAAAGATGAAGATTAGGTGATTAGAAACGGTAGCTCTAGCATTAAATATATTCCTGGACTTTTCCTTTTTAGTGGATCATGACATCATCATCCTCAATAATTTCTTGTCTTCTAGTGTGTTTTTCAACCAATGATAAGGATTGAATAATATTGGATCTAATGGTGGTGAATTTGTTCAAGAAGGATTAGTTCTAATTAACCTAAATGTGGGTGAGAATTCACAGAGAGTGGTTAGATCTCATTTATTGAATTCTATTTGCTTGCCTCTTCTCTTTTTCTTCTTCCCTTTTTTTCATATATCTCCATTGGATCCCCCATAAAAATATATCCTCATTTTACAAGGAGAAACCCTATCAAAAAATTTTAAAAAGACCTTTTGAAGTAATAAAGATCAATTTTTACCTATCTCTTACTTGAAAATTGTGTTTAGCAAGATTGTGCATGATGGCCTTGTGAAGAAGTGTTCTTCCATGTCCATTGTCTTTCTTTATTTCCTATTTTTAGGTGTTTTCAAGTTATTTTTAGGTCTAAACTTGAGCTCTTTCCACCATTAATGGATGCTTGGTGTTAATTTTCAAATTCCTCTTTGTTTCATGTATGGTTTAGTGAGCCTAGTTTATGAAACACTTATGCAAATTAACTAGTTGTGAGGCTATGTGAGTAAGAATTATCTTATGTTGAATAAGTGTTTATTTCATACTTATGTGGATCACTCTCTATTTGGTGCATTTAGGTCAGATTTCCTTTTTATGTTATCTTCTTATCCCTTTTCCTTAGTCAATAGTAGATTTTAGCATGGGAAATAAGAGCTAAAGTGAAGAATATGAGGAATTAGCCTCATAAACATCTTAGAGGTTCAACCTCACTACAGGATAACCATAGCCTGAGGTTATCCTAATGCTTGTAGCTAGGAATGAGAGAACTTGAGAAACTCTCCCACAAGGGTGCAATTCTATGGTACAATAGTTTCTAATATACCTGGTTGGACCACTTTCAAGGAAGATTGGTTAAGTTTGATGATGGTTTGATCAATTTGCAATGGTTATAGATTTCATATTTCAGTATCTAGTGACTCTAAAGAACACTCAGCAATCTGGTGGCAAAATAATAACTATCTTTCATGCCAAAGGTGACTACAAAATCAGCATTTAGAGGTATTTATTTTGAATTTTTTGAATTACCTTTAAACTTAGCAAGAAGGTTAAGGTTCACCCATACTCACCCATACATAAGAAACTATTTTTCTAAACCAATTCAAAGGTATACCTATGCAAGAATACCTTTGTTAGCCCCTTTTGTTACCATGATTCCCCAAAGATGTTTTGTAGGTTTCAGTGGCCAAAGTCCTTTGAATTTTTCACAATGTGATCCTATGCTAGTACTAGACCTCAAAAGTGTCCCATATTTCATAAGAAACCAAGACATAACTCCTACTGAACACACCATAGACATAGCTAATTTTTGCAATATCCATAATGTCACAGTAGAAAGTGTAGCTATCAAACTATTAGATATATCCTTTAAGGGAAAGGCTTTAGATTGGTATAGAGGTTTAGCTCCTAACTCTATTCAATCATGGGATCAGATAGGAATAGACTTATGTAATATATTTTTAAACAAGAGTGATCATTTGTCACTAGTAGAATAGTTGACCACAATCAAGAGAGCTCCTCATGAAGTTATGCAAGACTTCAACACAAGATTCCAAAAAGCTTGGGACAAAATTCTAGCCACTATTAGACCATCCCCTAACTTTGCACTCTTATACTATTTGAAGGCTCTAAACAGTGACATAGTAGTAAGGATCCAATCTGTGGGAAGAGATATATCACTAGATGCTTATGAGGTGGCTATCAAAGCTAAAAATTATCTAGTTCATGATGGCAAGCTTACTCCTAGGCCCCTAATGCCTCTTTTATCTGAGATCAGACCACCTCCTGTAGTTGTTCCCCTACTTGATGTTATTCTTCCAAATCTAAAAATTGCTACTATACCTTTACCTAAGCAAGAAAAGGTCTCCACTAGTGGATTGAGTGATTCCCAAGAGAAAAAAAACTACCTAAAACTTAAAATCATGCTCCAATCCTTGAAAAATGATGTAGTAAAATTAAAAAGGCAAGCTCAGTTTAATAAAACTTATCAAGCTCCATATCAGCCTCAACATTAGTCTTATCAATAAAATAGGCCACCTTATAAAGGAAATTTCTAAGGACAAGGTCAAGGATAGGGCAACCTAACTATGCTAGACAAAACAACTGTAATCCAAATGTTGTAGGCTCTTCCAATTCCTTGGTTCCTATTCAAAACAATATGGCTCAAGAGGCTGAAGGGACAATGCCTTGGAATTAATCTTTTGGGAAATCCATTATCCCAACTAATGGTTCTAACCAGGCATTCAATGACCAATGGTAACAAGCTATTTCTTATGGATACAATCAAGCTCTTATGACTTAAAACATAGAGATCCCCATGATGACAAAGCCAGAGCAGTCTCCACAAGAACAAGGATTAGATATTGTACCAAAATAACTAGATGCTATAATGGTCATGAGTGATCAAGAAGAGTGTTATGCATCCAATCAATAGGCTAGCTCTAGTCAAACTCATGTCCCAATGGTAGAAAATACAATATTCAAAATAAATAATGTGGGTGATAACTAGGGAGCATTCAAGGAACCTCCTACCACCACTTCTTCATTATCTAATCCTAACAAGCCTAATATCACTCCAAAGGTCTCGACACCTCCAAAAATCTCACAGATTCAATAAATAATAGTAGAAGCTCCTAAATCACAAACAAAGGTTAGTAATACACTAATCAACATCATTAAACAGATGAATAAATCCAATGTGAGTGTACCAATGTGGGATAGGCTTTCCTTACCCAGTCAAGTGGATATCCTTCAAAATATTTGTCTAAGATAGGTGTTACAACAACTGTAGGTAAACAATGAAGCAAAGAAGCTGAGGTCGTCACTAATGCAACTAAGGGTCCTTTGGGAGAAGGATCAAGTAAGGTGGTCAAACCTCATTCATTCTAAATTTCATTAATCATTGATGATTCTTTGGTACATAATTGTTTGGTAGATAGTGGAGCTAGCACTTCAATAATGCCAAAGTCTATAGCTAATTAGCTAAACCTTAAATATGAGCTACATACCAAGGGAGTTATGTAGCTTGACATTTCTTCCACAAAGCCATCTAGTATCATCAAGGATTTTAATATGACCCTGCATGCTTATCCTAATGTTTCGATGGTTCAAGATGTGTTTATCCTTGATGTAACTCCTCACTTTGTGTTATGCCTCTCTAGATAATTCATAGCAAAATTGGGGGTTATCTAGTAGCAGATTAGTCTACATAGCATTCAAAATAAGCTATAGGAGTAAGGTATCAATCAAGGTTGAGCCTGTTGTCCCCCAAAAATATCACTCATTTTTGGGACAACATTTGAACTATTTTAGTCTTACAGACCAAAATTGTCTCTTCCCTTTCCAAAATTTGTCCTGGGCATTAAAATTCCTTAATTCTCAAGCTTCTTAGAAATCTACAGACTCTACAGGATAGAATCTATGGACTTTACAGGCCAAGTTCAATGGGCTTAACAGGTTCTACAGGCAGGTTTAACCAAAAGAATCAGTTTCTAACACTTGGTCATTTTCAGAATTGGTTTGGTGCCTTGGTTCAATCAAAAATCTCTATCAGCAAGCATCTAATCAAAGAAGGCTTGAACCGTTGAACCATTGAACCACTTTGGTTCAAAGGTTCAACAAGTTCAAAGTTTAAAAGGTTCAACGCTTTCGGTTCAACGGCAGGTTCAATCAAAGGAACGGTTCAATGGCTTGGTTCAACCAAGTGGTTCAACACTTTGTTTCACTTGGGTGGTTCATCTACTTTGTTTCAACATTTTGGTTCATCCTTTGGTTCAATCAAATGGTTTGTCAGTTGGTTCAAAAGCTTCGTTTGAACCGTTGAACTAAATCTTGGTTCAATGGTTGGTTCAATGCTTCGGTTCATTCAATTGGTTCATCGGCTTGAACCATTTTGGTTCAAATCTTGGTTCATCGGCTTGGTTCAACATTTGGTTCAACTAAGCGGTTCAATTCTTTGGTTCACTTAGTTGGTTCACTCGTTTGGTTCAATGCTTTGCTTTGTTCACTTGGTTCAAAGACTTGGTTCAACGGAGTGGTTCAATGGATTGGTTCAATGTTTGGTTCAACTAAGCAGTTCACTTATTCAGTTCAAAGGAGTTGTTCAATGCAAAAATTCAAAGAAGCCTCCCAAAGGACAAGTGCCCTTGTGGAGGGCACTTGGTCGACAAAAGTGCCCTTCGGAAGGGTCATTTTCAAAGAAGATAATTAAGGTAAATTCTTTTAGAATTTTGTTTAAGGCAGACAAAGGCATAATTTTTCAGACTTTTGTTCGAAGGAATTCCTTTAGACAAAAAGTCTGAAAGAATTCAGAGAAGTTGCGGGTAGAAAGCCCGAAGAAATTTCCAAGGAGACAAATCAATTCTGTAGACTTTTTGTCTACGGGAAGTAATTCCATGAATTTTTTATCCATGAGAAATTGCCCACAAACTTTTGTCCACAGGAAAATGCCTGCAGAGAAAGCCCAAGGAAAATACCCATGGAGAAAGCCCAGGGAAAATACCTGTAGAGAAAGCTTGAGAAACAGTCTGTAGGAAAGCTGCAAGAGACTACCGAAGATAAAAGGCCACTGAAGGACCTCGAAGGGTAGGTGCCCTTGCGGGGGACTCTCGGCTGCCAACTTAAAGGACATTTCCTCAAAGCTGAAGGGGCACCTTCCCTTCAGGAAGATGCAAAATAGGAAAGTCAAAGAAGGACCAAGGGGTGACGTGCTCGAAGACGTCAAATTTAAGACAACGAACTAGTCATTGAAAACATAGTGACGGGCACGTGAACGTCAATTTCAAAGCTCATAAAATAGCCATTGATCCTTGTAATCTATAGACCTGAATGCATTCACAAGATTTAAGGCCAAGACCATCAGGAAGCGACTAAAGAACAGAACAACAAATTGAATCCAGGACCTGATTCAATTAACCAAAAAAGGAGGAACAATGAAGAAGCATTAGATCACCAGGTGGACATTGAAAGAAGCAAACTTTCAATAGCGTGACTTGTTTCTCTGCATTGAGAAAAGCAAATGGGTAAATTCTAGCATGTCTCCTTAACAAATTTCAATGCAACATGATGTGTTACTGTTCTCGAGCCCTTCTTGAAGAGGCTATATAAGGGACTTTCTTTTATTGTAAATGGATCTCTTTTTGACAATCAGAATGAAACTCTGCCCAAATTGAAAGGCATTACTAAGACTTTGAGCTCAAATCATTGATCATATTTTGTTATTGGAATAAGAAATCAAGTGATTTTTTAGACTTTGTGTTGTGATATCTTTGCTGTTGAGGAAACTGTTCTTATGTCTTTTTCCTTAATATATCTTCTGTTCCTTTAATTCAACAAGCAAAATTAGTGACAGCGGTTAGGAAGGTGTCCTAAAGTCAACTATGGAGAGACTTTGTGCCCCCATAATTGCCTTTCAGTGTAAAGGACCTTGGGATAACTTTGTGCCCTTATTGTCATTTGTATCTCACTCTTGAGCAATTCAAGTGGAGACTTTGTGTTGCATCTCGATTTGCTGGTTACTATGTCCCTAGTTACATTTTGTATTTACTACCAAGAGTATTCTTGTGGTTTGTTGAATAATAATTCTAAAAAAAGAGGAGTGTTGTCTGTCATTTCCCTTGAGTTTTTCCTTTGATTTGCATGCATCATCTCTAAAGAAAGAGAGATGGATGGTTTGTCCTACCCTTGAGTATTATTTTTTGTTTATATATATAGCATATCACTCTTGAACAATTCAGGTGGAGACTTTGTGCTGCATCTCGATTTGCTGGTTACTATGTCCCTAGTTACATTTTGTATTTACTACTAAGAGTATTCTTGTGGTTTGTTGAATAATACTTCTGAAAAAAGAGGAGTGTTGTCTGTCATTTCCCTTGAGTTTTTCCTTTGATTTGAATGCATCATCTCTAAAGAAAGAGAGATGGATGGTTTGTCCTACCCTTGAGTATTATTTGGATGACCAATCTTCCTACTTTGGCTGCTCTACTTTGGCTGATCAGACCTATTTTGTTTATCAGTACGTTGATCAACAAAATATTCAACCAACAATTTTTGGCAACTCCTTTGGGGATATACATATTTTTGTGCAATTTGGAACCTCAAGTTTTAGATTCAAACATCACCTGTCTTACCCATTATCATTATAACCCTTATCTATTATAGATTTTGGCAACTCCATTACTTGCCTTACCCATTATCCATTTATAGCCTTACCATCTTCCTCCACCTCCGTTATTTTATCTGGTCTGCAAAACCAGAGCTACTGGGAAAGAGTGCATAGTTTAAAGCCTCAAGCTTTAACTGAAGCAAGGTCAATTCTTTTCCATTTTTGTTTCACAATTTGGCAGATTCAAGGTATGAAGCCAAAGGGCTAAAGGTATCATTGACCCTGTATTCGAGTTGGTACAACAAAGTGATTTTGATCTATTTCCTTCACCATCTCGTTTCCAACGAACCAAGAGATTTCCTCCTACTAAATTCAGATCTCCATTGCCAGACAAAGTATCTACTTCTACTATTGATAAAGCTTTGCCAATAATTACTTCTCTGAGATTTGTTATCCCTCCTTTTCATAATCCTATAATGGAAGTTCAAGGCCCCTGGGGTAATGCTTTTGGTCCTCTCAATCTTACTCCACCTCTACATGAGCTTCCACGTAGTTTAAGGAAGAATTTCCCCAAATTCTATAGTGATGAGAAAGTTCATCCTAATGAACACATTGCAGCTTTTAGCATAACTTGTGGAGTAATTGGAGTAGAATTTAAAGATGTAGCAGTCAGTCTATTTGTAGAAACATTACAAGGTGCTGCTATAGATTGGTTTTATCATCTACAGGCTCGATCAGAAACTGATTGGAATACTCTCAAAGCTAATTTTGAAGCTAGATTCAAACCTATAGAAGATGCACATGCACTTCTGGCTCAACTTACACAGATGAAGAAAGAGCCTCATGAGCCTATGAGGGATTTTATAGCCAAATTTGACAAACTGAGGAACAAAATTCTTGTAATTGCTTGACCTACAGCTGAGAATCTCAAATGCTTCTTCATTAATTCTCAATTACCTGAAGTAAGTTTTCTTTTGAGACGTGCTAGTCAAATAGATCTTGCTGCAGCTCAACTTTTGGCCACTAAAGTAGAAGATGATCTCATCTTATCAGGGAAGATAAAAAGAGATCCAAATAGAAATAGACCTTCATCATCTTCTAAATATTCATCTACAGGCACCACTGATCCAATGGTGCAAAAGCTAGCAAATGAAGTGCTAGCCTTGAAAAGACAAATGGCACAAGGAATGTCTTATGTTCCTTCATACAGAGATATGCCAAGAAGGACATTTACAAATTAGTCATATCAAGGCAATGCTACCAAGAATCAAGGACAGCCAGATCGTCTTCCTCCCCCACAAGGGAAACTTGCCCTTGAAGCTCCTCCAACCAACTCAACAGTTGGATATTTGGAAACAAAACATGCTTTCTCTTTCCAACCTAAATTTGAGCAATAAAATGACGCTGATCTCTTCACGAAGGATCAAGAAGAATCAGCTAGTGACTCCCACATTGGTTTCCTGAACTACCAGGATGAACCCAGAAGCAAAGGAGAAGTTATTGATGGATCATATGTAGTGTTTACCAAGTCCAAGAACCAATCAGTCTAGCAAGCTGATAAACGGAAGACATAGGATCAGCCTCAACCAACAATTACAATTGCTAAGCATGGAACCACTCTGCCTTTTCAGTCAAAGGATCTGGTGATCACCCAAAATGTAAGTACATCAATTTCACCTTCACCTTCTACTTCAATCTCAAAAACTAGCCCTCCTCCCATCCCTCCTAAAACTTAGAAAGTTGAAGTACCCTTCTCTGTACCTAGCTCAATTCAACCATTTGACATAATTGATCATGTCAAAAAGACAAAAATACAAATGTCTGAATTTGAATATTTGCAAGCTAATCTTGATCAATTGGATAATTTAGCCCAATGTGTCAAGAACCAAACCATCCCTACAAGACAAGAGGTTAAGAAAATAATTCTTGAATCCCCAAAGAATATACCCATTCCAAATAATCTTGTCATTACTCCTCCAATTGCCCCTGGGAAAATAGAACATTTCTATGTTTCCCTGTTAATAAATGGTTATCAACTTAACAATTGCATCATTGATTTCAGGGCATCTGACAATGTCATGCCTACTAAAGTAGTTAAGTCTCTAGGTCTCACACTGACCAAAACATTTGGGAGATGTTTCTCCATGGAGAACAAGTAAGTACCATTGCTGGGGCAAATCAAAGAAGCCCAATTTGCATTTGTAGCCTTTCCAGACAAGAGAATCAAGATGACTGTCTTGGTGGCTGACATCCCAGCATCCTATGGCATTTTTCTTGGATGAAATTTTTTCAAGGACATGGGAGGAGAAATAAGCATGGACCTGTCTGAAGCAAGGATACCTATCCAAGGCATAATGAAAATATTGCTCCCTGAAAAGGAGGCAAAATACATGGTCACCCAAACATCAGCCCCTGTAGCACAAATTTTGTTTGAGTCTTCAGGCAGGGGTAATTATTTCTTTACCATAGAGTATGTTCATGTTTCTATATATGAAATTCCTATAGCTGATAATCCAAGAATTGATCTAAACAAGACTTTAAGAGAATTAGTAGGGCACAGTATAAGTAAGGAAGGATCTTTCATCTCTAATGAAGAGAAATCTGATAGAAGATCAGCTTCTGATGATGCTTCAATCCTAAAATCCAATGGCAGAAATTTTTCCACCAATGATGGAATTGGGACTATGTTGATATCTCCTCAAGGAGATATTATTCCTTCATGCAATTTGTAAGTCAGCAACACCAACAACATATTTGGATGTGAATCTCTGTTGCTCAGATTGAATATTGTTCAAGATGAAGAAATCAAACTCCTTCACATCAAAGGAGATGCGAAGCTGATAATTTGTCAGGAGTTTGATATGGACAATCCAATCATATGCTAGACTGAACCAAAAGAACAACCAATTATGGTAATGGACCATGGTACTGCAAATCAAAATCAGGCAAAGGAACCCTTTGCCAAGAAAGCAAGGAGTTATGGCTTTCAAATTGAAGACCACATCCTGCCATGGGGCAAGAAGAAGAAAGAGTCAATAGGAAGATGCAAAAAATCAGTTTCCTGGTGGAGAGCTCCATTCACCCGTCATCATTTCTGGGGACAAAATGTCTTCTTGCTAGTTTACCAAGATGGCGCACTATTTTCACTATCTCTCAAGAAGCAACATCTAAAATACTTTAATTCTTGAAGTATCAGATCATTTCATCTGTACATATGTATATTTGTATAGTTTTTAATTCTATTTTATTTTGTTTGTTTTCATTTTTGATGCCTTCCATTTACGGGTAGCATGACTCTGTATCCCAATGGTACACATGAAGACACTAGAGATTCTAGATTCTACTCCCTTCAATTCTTTTTGAAATTGATAGAAGTTCCCCAACTGAAGCCAGTTGTTGTCCCCCAAATATATCACTCATTTTTGGGACAACATTTGAACTATTTTGGTCTTACAGACCAAAATTGTCTCTTCCCTTTTTGAAATTTGTCTTGGGCATTCAAATTCCTTAGTTTTCAAGCTTCTCAAAAATCTACAGACTCTGCAGGCTAGAATCTACGGACTTCACAAGCCAAGTTCAACGAGCTTCACAGGTTCTACAGGTGGGTTTAACCAAAAGAATCAATTTCTAACACTTGGTCATTTTCAAGATTGGTTCAGTGCCTTGGTTCAATCAAAAATCTCCATCGGCAAGCATCTAAGCAAAGAAGGCTTGAACCATTGAACCATTGAACCACTTTGGTTCAAAGTTTCAACGAGTTTAAAGTTTAAAATGTTCAATGCTTTTGGTTCAACGGTGGGTTCAATCAAAGGAACGGTTCAATGGATTGGTTCAACCAAGCAATTCAATGCTTTGTTTCACTCAGGTGGTTCATCTGCTTTGTTTCAACATTTTGGTCCATCCTTTGGTTCAATCAAATGGTTCATCAGTTGGTTCAAAATCTTTGTTTGAACCGTTGAACCAAAGCTTGGTTCAATGCTTCAGTTCATTCAATTGCTTAATCAACTTGAACCATCAGCTTAAACCATTTTGGTTCAAAGCTTGGTTCATCAGCTTGGTTCAACCAAGCAGTTCAATGCTTTGGTTCAACCAAGCAGTTCAATGCTTTGGTTCAACGCTTTGCTTCGTTCGCTTGGTTCAACGTTTGGTTCAACCAAGCGGTTCAACGGAGTGGTTCAATAGATTGGTTCAACATTTGGTTCAACCAAGCGGTTCACTTAGTTCAAAGGAGCAGTTCAATGCAAAAATTCAAAGAATCCTCCCAAAGGACAAGTGCCCTTGCGGAGGGCACTTGGTCGACAAAAGTACCCTTCAGAAGGGTCATTTTCAAAGAAGACAGTTAAGGTAAATTATTTCAAAATTTTGTTTAAGGTAGACAAAGGCATAATTCTTTCAGACTTTTGTCCGAAGGAATTCCTTTGAACAAAAAGTCTGAAAGAATTCAGAGAAGCTGCAGGTAGAAAGCCCAAAGAAATTTCCAAGGAGACAAATCAATTCTGCAGACTTTTTATTTGCGGGAAGTAATTTTGCAAACTTTTTGTCTGTGGGAAATTGTTCACAAAATTTTGTCCATGGGAAAATGCCCATGGAGAAAGCCTAGGGAAAATAACCATGGAAAAACCCTGTTGAAAATATCTACGGAGAAAGCCTGAGAAACAGTCTGTAGGAAAGTTGTGAGAGACTGCCGAAGATAAAAGGCCACCGAAGGACCCTCAAGGGCAGGTGCCCTTGTGGGGACTCTCAACTGCCAACTTAAAGGACATTTCCTCAAAGTTGAAGGGTCACCTTCCCTTCAAGAAGATTCAAAATAGGAAAGCCAAAGAAGGACCAAGGGGTGACGCACCCGAAGACGTCAAATTTAAGACAGTGAACTAGCTATTGAAAACGTAGTGACAGGTGCATGAACATCAATTTCAAAGCTCATAAAATAGCTATTGATCCTTGTAATCTATAGACCCAAATGTATTCACAGGCTTTAAGGCCAAGACCAGCAGGAAGTGACTAAAGAATAGAATAGCAAATTGAATCCAGGACCTGATTCAATTAACCAGAAAAGGAGGAACGATGAAGAAGGATCAGATCGCCAGGTGGACATTGAAAGAGGTGAACTTTCAATAGCGTGACTTGTTTCTTTGCATTGAGAAAAGCAAATGGGTAAACTCCAGCATGTCTCCCTAACAAATTTCAATGCAACATGATGTGTTACTATTCTCGAGTCCTTCTTAAAGAGGCTATATAAGGGACTTTCTTTTATTGTAAATGGATCTCTTTTTGACAATCAGAATGAAACTTTTCCCAAATTGAAAGGCATTACTGAGACTTTGAGCTTAGATCATTGATCATATTTTGTTATTGGAATAAGAAATCAAGTGATTTTTCAAACTTTGTGCTATGATATCTTTGTTATTGAGGAAATTGTTCTTATGTATTTTTCCTTAATATATCTTATGTTCCTTTAATTAAACATGTAGAATTAGTGATAGTAGTCAAGAAGGTGTCCTGAAGTCAAATGTGGAGAGACTTTGTACCCCCATAATTGCCTTTCAGTTTGTTTTCTTTTCATTTTTGTGTAAAGGACCTTGGGACAACTTTGTGCCCTCATTGTCCTTCGTATCTCACTCTTGAGCAATTCAGGTGGAGACTTTGTGCTGCATCTCGATTTGCTAGTTACTACATCCCTAGTTACATTTTGTATTTACTACCAAGAGTATTCTTTTGGTTTGTTGAATAGTACTTCTGAAAGAAGAGGAGTGTTGTCTATCATTTTCCTTGAGTTTTTCCTTTGATTTGCATGCATCATCTCTGAAGAAAGAGAGATGGATGGTTTGTCCTACCCTTGAGTATTATTTTCTATTTATATATATATATATATATATATAGCATATCTATAGGGAACCTACCCTTGATGAGAGGAGAGATAAATCTCCTTTTGATGTGGTAAACCTACATATTTGATGACCAATCTTCTTACTTTGGCTAATCAGACCTATTTTGTTTATCAGTACGCTGATTGACAAAATATTCAACCAATAGAGCCCATGGCACAATTCCACATTGAACCCCATCAGCCAAATAGCATAAACCTCGATTGTACTATCCTTGATGAGGATGTATTTACAATTGGTTAGGAACTAAATACTTATCTTGAGGAGATTTCAGACTTATTCCTGGATGAGTTATGGGGGGATAATCAATTTATCAACCCTTTGAAAGGAGTTGAAGAAAGAGACATGGGTGTCTATCTGCTACATGAAAAAATCAACTCATGCCTTCCCTCATTAGACCTAAAGAGGACCTCAATGGTATGTGGAAGTTGTTCTTTGATGTTTCAAGGAGCAAAAATGGAGTAGGTGCAGGGGAAATCCTAGTTTCCCCTTCAAATGATAAGTATTCCTCTTCTTATAGGTTCTATTTTAGTTTCTCTTCCAATGTAGTAGAATATGAAATCCTATTCCATGGCCTCCAATGGGCCAGTAAGAGTGAAATCAAGTGGTTGCAAGCATATGGAGATAGTGAGCTTATAATGAACCAAGTCAGGGGCCTGAACATTATGAAGAATCCTTTAATGAGGTCCTAAAAAAATAGAGTGTGGGACCTAATTGAATATTTTGAAGTCTTTAACATTCAAGTTGTGCCAAGAAACTAGAACCATCATGCTGATAGGTTGGCAACTATGGGAGCCCAGTTTGGTATTCCAAGTAAGCTAAAATAGGCCAAGGTTTAGCCACATGTCAAGGTGGTGGTGAGGCCATCAGTATCAGATAATGAATCCCACTAGTATGTCTTCAAATATGACAAAAAAATTACTTGTTTCTTATAGCAAGAAGTAGAGTTCTCCTCCACCAACCAAGGTAAATTTCAACAGCAGTATAAGGATCAAATTGTTCAACTAAAATCTAACAAACTTCCTAAAGGGATAGTCACCCTTAAAAGTCTTTTCCATGTGGGATACCATATGAAGAAAGACAAGGTAATGATGTCACCTAATGAGGAGTACTATGAAAGAGTCATTATTTTCAAGGATAAGCTCCTCAAGCTTAGGAAGGTAAGTAATGAGGTAGAAAGGCATGCTTTCATTGAACTCTATAAGGAATATGTAGACATCTTCACTTGGGAATATAATGACGTGAAAGGTTATGATCTAAAGTTAGCCCATCATACCATAGAGCTGGAGGCTAATCCTAAGCTTGTGAGGCAAAAGCAAAGGCCCATCAACCCCAAAATAGAAGAGCTTATGAGGAATGAGCTAACCAAGTTGATTGAATCCAAGATTATCTTTTCCATCAAACACTCATTATGGGTAGCCAATTTGGTGCCTGTAAGGAAGAAGAGTAGGGAGATTAGGTTGTGTGTTGACTTTAGAGATCTAAACAGGGTCTCCTTGAATCACCATTACCCTCTACCATATATGGAGTAGCTTCTTCAAATAGTTGTAGGTTCAGAATGTTTTTCTCGTTTGGATGGGTTTTTGGGATACAACCAGGTGTTGGTAAGGTAAGAATATCTACAAGATTGCTTTCACCACCAAATGGGGCACGTATGAGTACCAAAAGATGACTTTTAGCTTATCAAATGTTGGGGCCACTTTTCAAAGAGAAATGGTCATGGATTTCCAAGGTCTACTAAATCAAATGGTGTTCATATACTTGGATGACATCATAGTTTTCTCCAAGGATGCAAATGAACACATGGACCACCTAAGATTTATCTTTGAGAGATGAAAAGAGTATGAGATATTTTTTAATCCCAATAAGTGTGTGTTTTCTTTTCATGAGGGAAAACTCTTGGGACACATTGTCTCAAAATAAGGATTAGCTATTGATCCTAATAGAATAAGTGTCATCTTTGCCTTATCCTTACCTAAGCATAATAAAGGACTCCAAATTTTCCTTGTGAAAATAATATTTGTGAGAAGGTTTATACTTGGTTTTGTAAACTTGGTCAAGCCCATCATTTCTATGTTAAATAAGAACCAAGTGTTCACTTGGTCAAATGAAGGTAAATCAACATTTGAGGCTATCAAGCAAGCCATTTTCCAAGCACCCACACTCATGAATCCTAATTTCTCGAGGGATTTCATATTTTTTACTTTTACCACTATTGATAATATATCATCTATACTGATGCAAAATAATGGTGAAGGACTTAAGTAGCCAATAGCATTTTTCAGTCAAGGGCTTGAGTGGTATGACATGAGGTATACTTTTATAGAAAAGCAAGTCCTTTTATCAATAATAAGCCTTAAAAATTTTAGGCCAATACTCTCCAATAGTAAAATATATGTTATGGTGTCTCATCCTTGAGTGAGAGACTTTCTTCTTAACAAAGACTTGATCAAAAAGAGAGTATATTGGATTACCAAGGTCATGGAGTATGACGTAGAGATCAAGGTCACTAAAGCTAGTAAGAGGTAAAGGCTTGTGTGAGCATATGGTCGATGACCTTCATGAAGATAAAGAGGTCATCTTTGTAACACAAGATAACCCACAAATAAATCCACCTCTACCTCACACTAGTTGGCTCTAGGATATGACACATTTCTTGGTAATAGGTGAGTGCCCTCAGAGTATGGATAGGGTAAAAAAAAGTATTTTACACTTAAATCCATACTTTATGCATTGGCTGATGGATTTTATTTATAAAGGACCTCAATGGAGTGATCCTAAGGTGCATAGATAATGACCAAGTGACCAAACTTTTGGATCAATTCTATGATGGACCTGTAGGAGGTCATTTTGCACATAGAACCACAGTAGCAAAGATAATGAGGGTTGGCTATTACTAGCCCAACCTCTCCAAAGATGCATATGCATGGGTAATAAAGTGTCAAAAGTGTGCTTTCTTTGTGTGTAATCAAAGATTAGTAGCCCTTCCTCTCAACCTAATTTAGGTAGAGCAACCCTTCATGCAATGGGGGCTATATTTCATAGGAATGATCAACCCTCCATCAAGTGTAGGACATAAATGGGTGCTTAGTACAACTGACTGCTTTACTAGGTGGGAGAAATCCATTGCATTGAAAGAAGCTAATGAAGGTGCAATCCTAGACTTCTATGATAGCATTGTGACTAAGTTTGGTATTGCATCCACTATCATCTCTGATAATACATTGGCATTCCTTGGTCTAGAAAATAGTGAATGGACTCTCAAGATGGGAATCTACCTTAGTACCTCTTCTAATTATTATCCTCAAGGAAATGGATTGGTTGAGTACACAAATAAGAATTTGTTGATAATCATCAGGAGAACTATGGAAGAGAATCAAAAGGCATGGCACACCAAACTAAAGGCAACCTTGTGGGCTGATAGGGTGACTCCTAAAGCTAGCATTGGCAATTCTCCATATGTCTTATTATACGGAAGGGAGGCCAAGTTGCCCACTTCTCTAGAGCTACCTGCATTAGAACTAGCCCATCAACTAGAGTTAATGAAAGATGAACCCATGAATGTGAGATTGGCAAAACTCATGGAGCTTAAAGAAATGAGAGACCTTGAAATGAAATCACTAGAATCACATCAATCTTAGGTCAAGAAAGCCTTTGACAAGAGAGCCATAGCAAGGGACTTCAAAGAAGGGTACCTAGTCCTCAAGTGGGATTCAAATAAGGCTAAGCCAGGTAACTATACCAAGTTTGATAGCTTGTGGAATGGTCCTTATTTGATCCACGGATGCAAATTACATAATGCTTTTCAGCTAGCCTAGCTAGATGGAGAGGTATCAGCCATCCCAGTCAATGGGATTCATCTAAAGCCTTACTATTAGAAGAGTGTGTAGCCATTGTATATATTATATATTTTGTATAGTTTTTCTTGTCTTCTCCTAAGTGCCTTGTGCACATATTTTTAGTTGTGTGTTTCCCTTCCCTAAGTGTCTTGGGCACAGTGTCTATTTTATTCTTGTTATCCTTATTGCCTCAAGAGAAAGTTCCAAAAAGGGTCAGCCTTGTATCCAATTTTAGACTAGCTCAGTTGTAGAGGCTAATGACTACATGCCCAATGGACTAGGCAAGGCAAGTGGTCTAGGTTCTCAAGTATAGCAGGCATGTTTCCCTATGAGTCACCAAAAATGCTGGCCATTTTTGGCCCACATACTAAAGCTCTTGCATTTTTTTGAAGGACTTTTTTCAAAAGTCTAAAGGCATTTTCAAATTCCAACAGTCAATTCAAAGGAATCTAAAAGTTACTTTTCTTTTGCAATGGACCTTTTCAACTTTTCTGAAAGGTACTTTTCCTTCACAAAGGGCCAAAACATTTTTTCCAAAAGATCATTTTCACAAAGTTGTAGGGGTATTTTAAAATTTTTTAAGGGGTCTTCTTTCTGAAAGGTCCAAATAGATAAGCTGAGGGGTGTTTTTCAATTCTTTTAAAGGGTGATTTTCAATTCTTTTGAAGGGCTTTTTCAAAATTTTGAAGGATAAAAAAGGCGGTCACTTTCAAGAAATCAAAAGGGCAACTCCCTTTCGAAAAGGGGCATTTTCATAAAGTCTAAAGGTTTGAATTCCTTTCAATAAATTATCCATAGGAAGCGTCTAAGAAAATTATATATAGAAAATAGCCAAAACAAGTTATCCAAAGGAATTGATGACAGGCCCATAAACATCAAAATCAGAACCCCTGCAAGTAGACGTTGGCATTTAAAAAGATCAAAATAAGCTATGCAATCTATAGACTTGTATCAACATAAATGGATATAGGAAAACTAATGTCCTTATATTGGTTTTCCATCTATAAAAAATATTTGGTCGAGGTTTCAAAGTAGAAGCTGGTATATACAATTTATGGGGATTTTGTCCTTATATGTGTAAGACAAGTGAAGGATGGCATGGAATTTAAAGATGAAGATCAAGTGATTAGAAAATGTAGCTCAAGCATTAAAGATGTTCCTATACTTTTCCTTTTTAGTGGATCATGACATCATCATTCTCAACAAGTTCTTGTCTTCTAGTGTGTTTCTCAACCAATTAGAGGGATTGAATACTATTGGAGCTAATGGTGGTTAATTTTTGAAGAAATATTAGTTCTAATTAACCCAAATGTGGGCGAGAATTCAAGGAAGGTGGTTGGATTTCATTTATTGAATTTTGTTTGCTTGCCTCTTCTCTTTTTCTTCTTCCCTTTTTTTCATATATCTCCATTGGATCCCCCATAAAAAAGATATCCTCATTTGACAAGGAGAAACCCTATCAAAATTTGTAAGAAATACCTTTTGAAGCAATAAAGATCAATTTTTAGCTATCTCTGTCCTGAAAATTATGTTTAGCAAGCTTGTGCATGATGGCCTTGTGAAGAAGTGTTCTTCCATATCCATTGTCCTTCTTTCTTGCCTATTTTTAGGTGTTTTCAAGTTATTTTTGGGTCTAAACTTGAGCTCTTTCCACCATTAATGGATGCTTGGTGTGGATTTTTAAATTCCTCTTTACTTCATGTATGGTTTAGTGAGCCTAATTCATGAAACACTTATGCAAATTAACTAGTTGTGAGGTTGTGTGAGCAAGAATTATCTTATGTTCAATTAGTGTTTATTTCATGCTTATGTGGATCACTCTCTATTTGGTGCATCACCTCTCTTAGCTCATATTTCCTTTTTATGTTATCCTTCTATCCCTTTTCCTTAGTTAATAGTAGATTTTAGCATCAGAAATAAGATCTGAAGTGAAGCATCTGAGGAACTAGCCTCATAAAAAGCCTAGAGGTTCAACCTCACTACAGGATACCCACAGCTTGAGGTTGTCCCAATGTTTGTAGATAGGATTGAGAGAGCCTAAGAAACTCTCCCAAAAGGTTGTATTTCTATGCTACAATAGTTACATAAGGTCCATAAAAAAAAAGGAATTTCTAATTCATTTTTTGATATTCAATAATAATTGAGTTTTAGACTTTCATCAAAATGAATAAAAGAGGTACAGCCTTTGAGTATAACTTTATCACTGTTGGATATACTTATCCTTGGAGTAATAGACCTTTATAATATGGTTATTGTTTTACATTGGGGTGCTCATATAGGACCATTATATTTAGGTGCTCAGCTTCATGGATTGCCAAAAGGCTCAAGATTTAATTTACTTAAGTTCACCGGTGATGGGAGACAACACCTCGATGAACACATAAAGGTTTTATTCTCCATATGTGGCATCATCGATGTCAAACATGAAGATGTGTTAGTTATATTGTCCATGAAAACATTAAATAAAAGAGTCATAAATTGGTTCCACCACCACCTCCTATTTCCATTCTATATTGGCAAGTAGTTAGAAAATTTTTGAAAATTAGTTTAAACCTGCTAAAGTAAAACACTCTCTTTTGGCACAATTATCTCAAATAAAGAATGACTCCCACGAACCTATGAGATATTTTATAGCTTGTTTTAATAATATAGTACATAAAATACCTATTGATGTAATGTTCATGGTGTAAAAATAGAAATTTTTATTCTTGAATGCATAAGTACCTAAGGAAAGCTTATTTCTACGAAGGAATCACCCTACAACATTGGAAACTACATAAACCCAAACCACTAAAATTAAAGATGGCATGATAATGGTTGGAAAAATGAATAAATATGTCTTCAAAATTAAGGATCATATTTCAATAGACCCTTTGATTTAGAAATTGGTGAATGATATCCTAGCTTTAAAGAAACAACCTCCTTTATCATAGAATACTCCATACAAGGATATACCTAGGAGGATTTTTGTTCCATATAATGGCAACATTTATTCTAGATTGCCTCCTTCAACTCTTCCACTTAATATTGAATAAACACCCATTTCCATTCACTACATGTCCATTTTTCATGACACCAATGACCATGATGGTTTGAACTATCCCAAAATGGCTATAATGTTGTAACTTTGCACTATTGAAGAACCTCCTGAAGAAGGTGTTTTGGGCAACTCTGATTCTAAAATTCAAGAAATTGATGGTGACTCCATTGTGTTTTATTTTAAATATGAACCTTAAGGTGATTATTATGAGGAATTATTGAGGATATGAATAAAAATTCATATGCCAACAAAGGTACCCCCTTACCAAATTTATCAAAGGATAAATAACCAGAAAGGTTTGGTAGTTTAAATTCCCCTCATGTGATTATCAATGAAGAACATGTTAATTATTCCTTGACATAATCAATCACATGAAAAAGACTAAGGTTCATATTTATAAAATTTAATACCTTAGAAATAATCCTAACAATTAGATAGACTGGTCAAGTTCATCAAAAAAGGAAATTCTAACACACCTCTCTAAGGAGTGCATATCAGGATGGCAATTTTTTATTTGTAAAATAATGTAGTTATCACTACTATAAAAAATTAAAGTCATGAGCCTTTCTATGTATCTAATTTTATAAGTGGCTATAAGTTGAACAACTATATAGTTGATTCATGAAACTCATACAATGCCATTCCATCCAAAGTTGCACATGTCTTAGGATTGAATTGCAATAAAACATTTATTTGTTGCTTCAACATGCAAATAAAATAAGTTCCATTAGGTATATAGATAAAATATGCACAAGTTTATTTAGAATATTTTCCACAAAAGAGAATGAATATGACCATAATAGTGGCAGACATCCCTCTCAGATATGGGATGCTTTTGAATGGGTTTTTATATCAATATCTTGGAGGAGAAATCAAATTAGACTGGACATAGGAAGTGATTCCCATAAAAGTATTTAATGAGAGATTACTCCCTAAACCAAATGCCAAGCTTTTGGTATAGAAATCAAATGATCCCCAAGCAGACATCTTATATGAGTAAATAGGACATGGAACTTACATGATAATGGATAAAAAGATCTAAAACTTCCTAAGTTGGTATAAGGTGACTCCAATGATATCTAGACTCTAGATTTTGATAGAAGTTTCTCAAAAATTGGTTAAAATTTTATCGTGATATTAATTTCTAGTCATAAGATTTATTCCTTTTCTCGTACAAACTTTAGTTTGAATGCACAAATAATACTATCGAGTATGAATCATTACTACTAGGGTTACAAGTAGCATAATAAATGGGCATTTAAAAGCTCAAAGTATAAGATGATTTAGAATTGATTGTCAAGCAAGTATGAGGTTAATATCAAGTAAAAAATGACATACTCAAACATTATATAAACATGGTTTGGGATTGTATCAAATCCTTTCAATATTTCTCTATAAATGTAATCATGAGGGTATAAAATTCCAAAGCTGATACCCTAGCCATATCCATTTATTTAATGCTTCCTCCTCCATAAATTGACAATGATCGATAGGTTATTGAAATGGTATATCTCCCTAGTGTGCTAGATAACTCTGAGCATTAGCAATTATTTAACAATGATGAACAAATCATCACTTTCTTTGAATATAAAGATAATTTTAGAAATCTATTTTTTAACAAGAACTTCATTGCATATAGAGAATTTTCTACCTTAGAAAACAAAGAGGAATAAACTTTAAAAACACTTGACATGAAGGATAATCAACAAGAAGACAACTTCATATAGTTGAAAGGAAATAAAATCCAAAAATCCCCATTTATTTGGAATAAATGTTTGATAAGCATGACAGGTACATAGGTACATCAATTAGAAGATTCAAGGAAATTCTAGAGGATCCCCTAAATATGAGAAGATAAATATTGTTACAAAAGAAGCGCTGAGGTATGTCAACATTAGGAAATGTTGTTCTAAATAAGAGTGTAGAAGGTTCATAGCTCTTTTTAAACTCAACAAATATGTATTTGCTTAGTGATATGCTAATCTAGAGTCTTTTAGACCAAAAATCATGCAACATAATATTTTATTGAAACCTGGTGTCAATTCATTTAGGTAGAATTTGAGGCATTATAATCCAAAAATTACTAGTAATATCTATGAAGAGATAAAAAAGATGTTATATTTTAGGATTATCTTCCCTATCCATCACTTAACTTGGGTGGCCAACATAGTGCCTATCTAAAATAAAAATGGGGAAGTCAGGATCTATGTGGATTTTTGCAATCTCAATCAAGCTTCATTCAAGGATAACTACCCTATACCAATCATGAATCAAAGTATAAAATTATTCACAAGATTCTAAATGGTGTTTATGTTAGATGGATTCTTAGGATATAACCAAGTCAAAGTAGCTATAGAAGATCAATTTAAAACAACTTTCACTACCCCATGGGGAATTTTCACCTATAGAAAGATGATTTTTGATTTCATCAATGTAGGGGAAACATTTCATAGGGTGATGGACTTGGAATTCAATGACATGAAGACTAAAATCATTTTGATTTATCTAGATGATCTCAAAATCTTCTCAAAGAAAAGAGAATACCATTTTGAGCACCTGAGAAAGGTTTTTAAAAGGTATCACTCTCATGGTATCTCTTTGAATCCTAAAAATTCTATCTTTATAATAACAAAATGTAAGATATTAGGCCATGTGGTCTCTAAATAAGGTACCAAGATCAATCCAAAAAGAGTAAAATCTATTTAATAGCTATTGCTACTAACCTGTAAACCTAGAGTTCACTCATTCTTTGATAAGGTTAATTTTTTTAGAAGATTTGTTCTTGACTTAATGAGCTTACTAGACACATTATATATATATATATATATATATATATATATATATATATATATATATATATATATATATATATATATATATATATATATATATATATATATATATATTATGAGTGGTAATAAATCCTTCAAATAGAGTGATGATGGGACGAAAACATTTAATGAGATCAAGGAAGCAATTACCAAGGCACCAGTTTTAACTTGTCCATATTTTAATAAGGACTTCATTGCTTATTGATAGTCCTTTGATTATACTCTATCTGCTATTTTGGTATAAAAAAATGAAGAGGAAATTAAATCCCATATTTCCTTAATTATTTTTGTATTGAAATACCATGAACTCAAACATTCACTGGTAGAGAAACACTCATAAATCATGGTCAGAGTTTTAAATAATTTCATATTTTATATTTTGAATTATCATACAGTTATCATGGTCTCAGAGTTAGTAGTGAAATCAATCCTCACTCAACAAGAACTTGGATAAAAAATATGTGGTTATATATCTAAAGTGTATGAGTATGATTTATAAATCAAACCTACAAAGATGGTAAAAGGATGAGGTCTTTTCTAATTGATTGTTGAAGGTGTTGATTCTCATAGGGGAAAAAAATAAGAGTTACCATTGGTAGCCTTCATGGATTCCCTTGAAGAATGGTATCAAAATATAGAATTCTTCCTCTCATATGGAGAATTTTTGGCTCATCTAAGTCCCAAGAAAAATTGAACTCTCAAGCTAAAAGCAACAAGTATTTAATTTGGGATACTACCTTGTTCAAGAAATATTTGGATGGCACGTTACAAATATGTGTGACAAAATAACAATAAAAGAAAATACTAGAGGCATTTCATGATAAAACTCGAGGTGGACATTTCTTTTTTTTAGTCACAATGTTCAAAATATTTCAAACTCACTACTATTGGCCCACGTTGTTCAAGGATGCACAAAAATGGGTCTCCAAATGTGAATCTTGTCAATACTTTGTCAACAGGGCTAAACTCATAGCATTACCTATCAAACATGTAATCATTGAAGAAGCATTTTAATAATGGGGATTAGACTTCATTGGGATTACAAATCCTCATTCTAGTGTTAGACACACCAATGACCTGATAGCCACTGATTACTTCATGAAATGGGTGGAAGCCATTCCAGTAAGATCTACCACCTCTGAAGTGGTGTGTAACTTCATAAAGGAAAATATCTTGGTTATATTTAGTGTTCCTCAATATATAGTGATGGATAACACTTATAGATTCTCTTCCATTAACTAATTGGTTTTTGTTATGGGTACGACATCTTTATTACACATTCTTCATTTTAATACCCTTAGGGTAATGGATAGGCAGAATCTAAAAATAAAAATATAACACCATCATCTACAAGTTGGTCAATGAAAATTAGAAAAATTGGCATAAGAAGATGTATGATGCAATAAGAGCCAATTACATCACACTTAAGAGATAAATCAAAATGTCTCCATTTCATTTTTTATATGGGAGAGATGTTATGATCCCTATTTCTTTAAAATTTCCAACTTTGAAACTAGCCCAAGCTATTGAAGATGAATAGTTCAAAGATGCTCTAGAGAAGAGATTCATGTACCTGGTAAAGATAGTAATAGAATGAATCACATTAATTGATAAAATTATAGCTCATCAAGAAAAAATCAAAGAACTATTTGATCAAAATACCCGATAACATGATTTCCAAATTGGTGATTTGGTCTTGTTTTGGGAAAAAAGGAGAGAACCAAGAGGAAATCATGGGAAATTTGACTCCCTATGGATGGGATGATTCAAAATTTGACATTTCTATGGTGAAAATATGTACTATCTATCATATAGATATGGCACTCACCTCTCATTACCATATAGTGGGTAGTATCTAAATTTGTATAAATAATAATGATAGGCTATCACTTACCATTTCCACTATGTTGCATGTTTTCCTATTTTTGTGTTTCTTCATATTTCCTCTCGACTTTGTTGCCTAATGAATAAGGCACTAGCCTGAAAAACCCTAAGATCTTGAAAGTTTAGTTTGTTCTTCCTTACAAATTCACATCCCCAACTTCAACCAACTATTGTCCCTTAAATTATCAACACCAATTTTAGATACGAGTTAGGATAACATATTTGATCTTCCTATCAAATTTCAAATGAGAATATAATTTATAAAAAGGTTGTATCAAAAGAATTTTTTCTATGTATTTTACAATCCTTTTGTACCCACACTCACATGATAAACATGGTTGATTAAACGGCCCCCATAGATGTGCTAACATGAATTTATGAACCTTGCATGCATGTGTTCGCACACTAGATGGCCCTCACAGACACACTAACATGAAGGTGCGAGCCTTTCATGCCTACATTGGCATGTTAGCTATGACCAACTAGATGGACTTTATAGATGCATGAATGTATAAATGTGGACCTTGTCTATGTTCACATGAGCATCTATGGAGGTACCAAGGATGGCCCAACAACCCTTATGCATGTATGTGGTCCCTAGAGGTCAGTCATTATGCATCAAGCCATTTAAGGGGCCTTTATATAGAACTCAAGCTTCATTTTTGCATTCACTTCTTGTCATCATCTTGTTTTGAGAATGATAATTATGCCCTTATTCTCTCCCTACTAAAAAATCCCTACCAAAAAAATTAGCATTCCTCAAGAAAATTTATAATATTTTGCCAATAGTTTACCTTGAGTTTCTCCTCTAACTAGAATCTCATTTAGAGATTGTTTCACCTACATCAAGAGCTTATCATATGACCACTATTTCCCATTCATTCTAACCAATCCAACATTTCCTACCCCTAGATATATTTAGAATCCTCATTTTTTCTTATGAAACCACCTTTGTTTACATGAAACTTGTCAAGATGAAGTATAAATACATGGGGTATGAGCCATTATTGGTGTTGGACAATGATATCCCCAAGATTATTAAGTCACAAATTAGACACGTAGACTTAGAAGAATGCCATTGTATGCTAAACTCAAAAAATCTAAGTACACTAGTTACTTAGCTTGCAAAAAGTGGTCTTCATCAGGCAATGAGTTTCCTGACTTCTATTTAATGTTCTAACTTGGTTTTTGCATGTGTGAGACACTATGATCTAGAAAATCATGAAATAAAATATAGTTAGTGGGGCATGTATACACATAATATTTTCACACTTTTATTGATTACTGACACTTTGTATCTTGAAGGAACCTACCGAGTCTCAATCTCTCTAAGTGCATGACTTAAGGGGTGTACCGAAAAAGGGGTGGGCAGACCTTTGGTACTTCATAAGATTATTGTTCCTTTTGCCACTTGTTATCTACACTCTTTCCTCCTAAAACCTTGAACCCTAAATTTATTTATCTCTTTCCTATCTATTCCCACCATTTGTCATGCTTTATCCCTCATTTCTTACCTTGTTTCCTTTTTGACTTGTTCAGTAAGCTAGGTTAAGCTAGTTGACCTAGCTTATTCTAGGGATACTTTGCCTTTCCTTGTTGCTTTACATCCTGACCAACCTAGCACAAACTTTAGGCATTAACCTGATAATGTGCTAGGTTGACTCGATTAACCTAGCATAGCTGACATGTCCAAAAGTCTTTAGGTTGAGATACTACTATATATACAAGGTCATTCCTTACCATCTCATAAGAGAGTTGAATTAAGTGAAGAAGTGTGAATGAACATCTACATATTGACCATTTTACTTGAGGAATAAAGCTTTAGGGTTTAATACTTTCTTTTAGAGCTCTGATCTTGTCTTTTGGAGAAGTATTTTGGATGCTTAGGTAGGATGTGTATCCTAGAGCTGATTTATCTTAGTTTTCTTTACAAGCCACAACAATCTCTTACAAAATGCCATTGGCCAAGGGAGAGGTTGAGACTTGGTAGGTTCATTTTCAAAGGTAAGTATTCCTAACTTTATTTCTCCTTTGTAAGAGTAGATAGATAATTTAGTATGTATTTTTATCTCCCATGTATTAGGATTTCATATACATTGACATGAGTATATGTCTCCTATACATGTTTAGTTTAGTTGTTATTTACTTATTTTGTTCTAACCCTAAATTTGTTCCACAAGCTTTAGTGAGCACTAGATTAGTTTACTTTTCTTGTTATTATATTAGTTTACTTTCTTATTTATTATCATAAGTGAATATAGAAACTAGAGGACTCTTTTAGGGTTTTTTTGTGATCTTGTTAGACTATAGGCTTTGGAACCCTACCTAGCATGATGTGTTGTGATAGATAATACAAGTGATCCCTTAATCAATTCAAGTAGATCCTCATATTCATCATGCTCCCACTTAAAAAGTGTGTACCCCTATCATAAGTGTAGGTGTGATCTATCTTACTTGATCCAGTATTGATTCATGCACACCATGCAATTTTGATTGTATATATTCTATTAAACCTGATGTGAATCAAACCTTTATAGGGTTTCTTTCACTTTTTTATTCATTTTGTCATATTTTCTATCATATGTTTTGACTTGTTGGTTTGATTCTATCAACTCATCTATTTTTCTCTATGTGTAGGAATAGGCAATTGGATCAACCAACTTGACCCAATATAGGTTTCCAACACTTTACAAACTTTTTGTTTAGCCTACTAGGTCGATCGGGTTGACCTAGCACATTTCCAACCACTTTGCAACAGGTTTATGTTCAAGATTCATAGTGTAGGTTCCAGATTTTAGACTTTTAGATTTGTAGTCCAACGAACTAGGTCAACCAGCTCAACTTAGCACATTTCTAGACATCTAGTTTAGTCTACTAGGTCAACCAGGTTGACTTCACACACTTTTTTAGCTTTCGTAATAGGTTCTTGTCTTACTTGGTCGATGAGCTCAACCAAGATCTACAAATTGGGCAAGTTCTCTCCAAGGTTATAGGTTAATTACCTATTCTATTTGCATCTCCAAAACACCAAAGTTAGTTTCTATTTCTTTGTTTCTACTATGCTTATACTTTTCTTTCAAAATTACTATCTATTTATATGTACTAATTGAATTAGCTAATGTCAATTCAATTGGTTGTGCATTTCATTTTAGTATCTACTTTTCTAGACTATCTATAGGCATATCTAATTTTATTTTTCATATTTTAAGTAATCCTTTCTCTTTTCCTTAGTTTTGTGCTACATTGACCAACTCGACTCTGCACTATCCCAAGCCTTACTTTCTACCTCTGTCAAACTCCACTAGGTCGACTTAGTTGACCTAGTAGTTCTTATAGCTCTTGTGCACTACACTAGGTCAATCAGGTTGACCTAGCATAATTTTTTGGCCTTTTCCCCTTTTCTATCAACTTTTGCTCTCTATACTAGATCGGTTCTATGGACCCTATCCAACTTTATTTTCCCTATTTTGCACTAGGTCAACTGAGTCAACCTAGCTTTGTTTCTATCATTTTCTGAATCCTTTATTTTCTCATCTTGATTTCCTTCCTATTTCATCATGGATTTCTTATTAGGTGACAACACTAAATCTCAAATAGCAGGCATGATGAAATTCACCAATCCTCATAGGGTTTCCCATAAAAAAAAGTAGAGTTCCTTTTGCAAATCCTAGTAATGTCCATATTGTAACTCATACAATGGACTATGGTTTCCCTCACGATAACTCTTTGTAATATAATCCTTCTTTTCTCCTACAAAACCAACCTAAGTTAAAGTATACTCCCAAAATGCTTTTCTTTATTAACCAGTTTCCCCAACATAAAGTAAAAGATCCATCTACCATTTACAATCTCATGATTAGTGGTCAAGACAATGAACCTCATTCACCACATTCTACATTTTCAAATAGATTTGGTAGTACTGATTTATTTGCTTAAAAACCTCTCCCTTTAATCATGACTACTTCTCATGCTTCTTCTTCTTCTTCTTCTTTCCTTTCTTCTACCTCCATTACCATGGTTGGTTCTACATCTAGTGTAGCCCTCTTAAGATCCACTTTCCTTAAACCTTCCAGTGGTTCATTGTTTGCTACCCAAAGCACTCATGCTTCTAGTGCTTCTTCCTCTCTTCCATGCACTAGTCCATCTTTTGATACACAAGCAAGATTTGCCACTATTACCTCTCATTATCATCATTCATCTTAATCTCTCAATAACACCAATAATGGTACCCAAGCCACTAATACCAACACTAACTCTTCTAATGATGTTAGTCAAACTTACCAACTTATATTACAAACTCTTAATCAAATGAATGCTTTCCAAGCCCATAACACAAATCAAATTACGAGAATTCAAAATCACCTTCTTCATCTTCAAATCCAACAACAACCAATGGCTTGGGGCACACATAACCAAAGTGTTCCTCCCCCTCCTCTTCGAGATTCTCAAGGAAATATTATTCCTCAACCTCATTTAATCAATAAAACTATCAAGCATCTACAAAATGAACCTCTCACTGCTCAAATTGCTAACATTGATATAGGAGGTATAACACCTACAATCTCTTATAATAGATTAATTGATCCTTCTCTTCATCTTAAAAAAAATTGAGAATATTTATAAAGATTAGGTTAAATTAAACACCTTTGTCATTACCAAGCTCCTTGCTAAGACCCTCACAGGTGATGTCTTGGATTGGCATAATCAATTTAGACCTCATTGCATTACTAGTTTGGAGGATTTAGTGAATGCTTTAGTTCAATGAATTCCAAACTAGTGATCTTCCTGAATACACTTTGGCCCATTTCATCAATTGCAAGCAAAGCAAAAATGAAATCACCCAAGCATTTGTTAAGCGATGGAAGACTTTATCAAACAAATTTTAACACAACATGGCAAATAATAATATTTTTCATCTCTTTACAAATGCTCTTCATCTCAAATTACAATATCAAGTTCGTACCCTTTCTCTATGCACTTTGGAAGAAGCTATTGATCAAGCTAAATGACAAGATTTCCTTATGCATCAATTCAAACCACCCCAACCTTCCATGGGTTCTCATATATTACTTAAAAGACAAAACCTATGATTTTACTAGTGATGGTGTTTTTGATTCATATGATACCATTCACCATGTTGAACCTGTTATTCCTACCCCTTCTTCAAAACCAGCTTCCTCTTCTCAACAATTTACTAATCCTCATTTATTAACAAATAGTATTAATGTTCATAAACCTCTTTCCTTAGTTTAATTGATTAAACGTATACCTAGGCCTCTTCCTCATAAAATTTACCCTATTCATCCTATGAAAACTTGGTATGATCCTAGCAAGTTTTCTTGGTTTTATGCTAGTTGGGGTCATTCTCATGAGACCTGTAGATAGCTTCATAATATAGCTATGGACTTTTTTCTTGGACCTAATTTTGATTATGATTTTATCATGTGCTAATTTCAACAAGCTTATGATCATGCATTCAAAGAATATAAATCTCATGATAAACTTCAAGCCTTGAATCAAGTAAACACTCATTTAGCTATTTATAAGTATCCTTTACCTAATCATCAACCAATTCAAGAAAACCAAGGTAAGCCCATCTCTTCCACCAATAATGTATAAAGTCTTGCGGTACCAATTTTTGAAGAAAATATGGTTATAATGACTAATATGCGAAGAGCAGTGGCTTTCATCGATTCTCAGCCTATCTACACCCTGCCTCCTTCTCATGAATACCGTGTTATCCAAGATTTTTTTCCAACTCATTAAATGAGTTAGGGAAATAATATCTTATAACTATTGATGAAGATACAACTTATGATTATCCTTTGAATAACATATCCCATGCTATTTCTACCACTCTTCCATCATATTTTCCTTCCAATGTTAATCAACCTTCTATTAACATCTCTTCTACTTCTCAAAATCAAGTTAAACCTATTAGTTCATCATATCAACATGAGTTAAAAATTTCTTATAAACCTTCTCATTATTATCAACACAAATTTCAATTCTCTTTGACTCCTCCCTCTGAAGACCTCCTTAACCATTATGCACCTATATCTAACAATCTTCTCATGGGTTATGATGAGTGGGATCCCATTTTGGAGCTCACTAATCTCCCTTCTCAAATTCCATTTCTTGAACTCATGAGGACATCTCCCCATCATCATAACTATCTTATGCAACTATTATTTGAGATGAATTTCCCTCATCCTCCCTTAGTAGGATGGGAGGTAGTCTTATCTAGTTTTGAGGATAGTATCTTACAACAATGTGAAGAGATATTCATCAATGCTGATGAAACTATCGACACTTCTCTTTCATTAAAATTTCCCATCATATATATGATTCTCGATGAGATTTTTCTTCATGCAGATGATCCTCCCCTATTTATTAGTGTCTAAATTGGTGATATCCAAGTTAAGCATGCTTTGATTGATGAGGGTTTTAGCACTTATGTTGCTTCTCTTAATTTCATTAAAACCTTTAGATATTCTAAATGCAATCTTAAGTCCACACGTAGAACCTACCAAAGATATGATAGAAGGAAAATTCCTCCTCTTAGGCGTGTGTGGTTTCCCAATATTGTCCCACCTATCACTGTTCATGTGAAGGTGATGATATTTAGCTTTCCTCTTTCTTATAACATCTTGTTTGGTAGGCCATGAACTCATCGTATGCAAGCTATTACTTCTTCTGTCTGCTAATGTGTTAAATTCCCTTATAATGGATCCATTTATACGAATCAAGGAGATACTAACCCTTGGAATTTTGAACAATTCCAAGATCATGGTGTCTTTAAGATTCCTACTCTTGAGCCTTTACCTAGCATTCCATTTCATGAATCACAGCATCTAAATTTTCTTATCAACTCAACCAGAGGATACAATGGGAATCCCAAGATTATTGTTAATATTCCTCCCAAAATTTTAGAATCCAATGATGATGATCCTGATGAGATTAATCTCAAGATCAAAACTTCTTATCTCACACCTCATCTCATCTCACAACTTCCTGCTTCCTTACAACCTCATTCTTGCAAACCTCCTTACGATGACATTCATGTAGTCTTATCCAAGACTCATCATTCTATTCACCATGATTCTTCTAATGATAAATTTATTTTGACTTATGTCATCGATCTTTATTCACCTGATTATGATGGCTATTACTTAGATGATCCATTATTAGGCGGTCTTATCCAAGCTCATGATATCAATATTATGTGTTATCATTCTTCTTTACTTGAGTCTTTTTGTGTATCCTCTCATGTTATAAATTTTGTAGTTCTTGATTTTTTTTCCTCTTCATCATAGAGTGGAGATGGTACCGACACCTCCATTTTTTAAAGAGCCCCATAGGACTATGCTAATGGATTGTTTTATGACCAGCCCTTACCATTTTTATAGGTTCCCTGATTCTCATCATTAGTTTACTCCTGAGGTTAGTGATACCCTTCTTAGACTTTTTATTGGTCCTACTTATCCTATATTGGAACCTATGTCAGAACCAGTTATTATTGCTTCTTCCCCTATTGATGAACCTACTCTTACTTTTTTCACTAATTTTCTTCCTATTAATACTAGTTCTATTCCTTCTCCATCATCACCTCCTCTTGGTGATGTTTTGATTCCTTTGCCTAATATGGATATTTTTCCCACCAAATTAGGTGATGAGTCATCTCCCTCTTCTTCCAAACCTTTACACCTTCTCCCGTGATTGTTCGTCATAATCACACTCACAAGCGTATCTATTGCTTTCATAAGATAGATACTCAAAATTCTACCCATTTTTGTAAGTTGTGACAATATATTGATACCTTACATCCTTCTTCTCCATATATAGACACTACCATACCTCCTCCTAAGTTTATTCTTGATTATATGCCTAAGTATGGTGAGAGGTATTATATATGGCACCAATGCGACACACATCATATTGATCATTATCATATCCTTCAATAGCATCTTAAGGATCATCTTATAGATATCCCTAGACTAACTACTATTCTTCCCATAGGTCATTCTCATAAGAAAGTTCCCCCTTCTTCGCCCATATTTATACCCCTTGTGGTTCCTTTTGTACCTCCACCTATGGCTCCTTCTCCACCCATGGACTCTCCTTCACTTGTGGATTCTTCTCCACCAGTGATTCCTCCTTCTCCTATAGATCCCATTCCCACACATTATTATGATCATCCTTTGCCTGATTTCCATCCTTAGCATGATCTAATGAGTATTCCTAATTTTTTAGTTGAGGAGATTAGAAAAGAATTGTTTTCCTATTACTTAATAAAGATTAATGACACATTAATGGTAGTTCATATCCAACTTCATAGAGATTTATCCAATGGCTTGGATAATGTGTGTGGATAGATTGACTAGTATTTATGAGCACATGCATGGTACTTTTACATTTATATTTAGATTGGATGTGTGCTCCATTTTTATTTCTTTTCATTTGACACTATGTCAAATTCTTGCTTATATTATATCATTATCTTCTTTGTTTTATTATATTTCTTGTTAATTTTATATTATATCTTTTTTGCATATGTTTGTTCTTCCTTATCATTAATTTATATTTCTACTTTCTTCTTGTTGCATCCTTTGGATATTTCTTTTCTGAGTTTCTTTGTAAGACTACAGATAGGACCTAACAGATCCTCACAAAATCACCATATTTAGCTTATTGTTGCCTTATGCCTTCATGATTGTTTGTTTTCTTATATTTGCTTTTCGTAGATAATTGTTATGGTGACTTGGTTATATTTACCCTATTCCCTTTGGTTATTGTCTCCTTTTACCATGTGATCAGTTAGAAAATAATCTTTCTCATTACTATTTCCTTTTACTAGTCTACCTTTAGATCTCCCTTTTCCTTTCTTCCTTTTTCCACAAACTAAGCATATGCATGGTTGAGATTTGAGATCACATATTTGTTCATTTTCAAGCCTAAGTGTCTTATTTAGTCTTTTATCTTTGGTTACTTAGATTCTTTTAGCCTTAGCCTATAGCTCATTTGTGTGTATTAATATCTCTCTCATGCTTGGTCATTCCAAATCCGTATGGAGGAGGAATCTACAAAAAAAGTCTTCAAAAGAAAGTTAAAATCCAAATAATTTAAACAAAAGGCAATGATATCAAAAGGCAAAAACATGCAATATTATTAAAAGTCTAATCACACTAAAAGATGTGATTCAAGAACATCTCCTATCTCCAATCGAATCTCAAAATCCACAGTCAACTTCACATAGATTCAAAGTCATTTAGGGTGCGATAGGCCAGTAGATTGGAATAGGAGATTTCAAAAAATATATATAGTGCTACCTAATTTCTCATGTAAGTACCCAATCTTCATAATATACCGATGGCTCTGTAAGGGGTCCCAAGGAGTGGGGAATATGTCATGGAGAGGTAAATCCATTTTACTTTTCATTGTACAACTCTACCTTCATGAGTTGATCTTAGTAGCACACTTATCTACCTACAAAGCTTTGTTTCTATAAGGAATAGGTTTCCTTTATATATAGATGACCACGAGTCACTTAGTGTCTTCTCATGTTCTTATTATGCATCTTATCTCCTAAGGTCTTCTCATCAAATGCCTAAGTCTTTGCTTTTTACACTACCTTTTTCATTCCCTTTCCTCATATTTCCTCTTGAGAAATATTTTCTTGTTTTCTAATCACACCCCTTGTGTTTGTCTTTTATGAGTTTTAATGTAAGACCACGGATTGGACCTAGCAATTCCTCACAAAATTACCATTACCTTTTGCATTTCAATCCAATATTATTATTTTGCTTGCCAATATTATTATTTTGCTTGCCAATGCTATTTTGGCATCCTTTTGGTTTTTTCATTTATGAGTGTTTTATCCTATTACCCTTATTCCCCATCTACTTGGTTATTCATGCTTATTACACCCCATGTGGTGTTCCCTTTGTTGAGTTGTAGTGTAAGACCATGGATAGGATCTGGCCCTCCTCACAAATTTTTCTAACAATAAATTCGCCATAAAATTACAATTACATGTGTCAAGTTTGAGATAAGATTCGATTGATTATGAAGTTACATGTCATTTGACATGCTTCCCAACTTGAACTAGTATGTTTTAAGCTTACTTCATTTTTTATTTTTCCTCTTATTTTCTTATTTTTTGAGTGCATGTAAGATTTAAACCATTTCTTGAATTTTGTCATACTTCCCAGCTTGAATGTGTGATAAATTTAAGACCAAATTTTCATTGACTTTTCATTTGTTTTTCTTACCTTGTGTGACCTTTTGCATACCTTCCATTTTATTAATTTATTTTTCATACTTCCCAACGTGATATAGTATAATTTTACTTATTTTAATTTGGTGAAAAAATCTTTCATCTTTGCTTTGAAAATAAATCCCCTTTTTACCATCATGTTTTCCATTTTTTGGTTTTTTATAATTAGTAATTTTTTATGTTATTACACATTTCCCAGCTTGAATTAGTGTGTAGTGCATTTTTGATCGATTATATTTTTCCAAGTATGTTTGCTTGTTTCTTTTTAACCATGCATGTGTTTCTCATAATGCTGTAAATGAAACCACATCACCTATATTTCCTATAACTTATACAACAAAGATAAATACATGTGCTAGAAATAAAAATATTCAAAGCATCCACATACACAACCAACATAATGATAATAACATATCCATAGTAACCACATACACAATCATATCAGTATTATATTATTATATATATATATATATATATATATATATATATATATATATATCTTGAGAGTTTGATACAACATATACAACCATAAGCAATGCTTTAGCTCTAGGGTTGGGCTCCATCCTATCTATCTCATGGCCTAGCCACGTTGCCTGCTAAGACCTCCATCTGACTCCTTCAATGGTACATTTTGATGAGGTAGTCTGAGATCTCAATCCCTCTACCTATCCCTAAAAATGTGTTATTTGCACCTGTTCCTATACAAACTCAGTCTAGGTCACTATATGTGCCTACATTAACTGGGTATGCATCATTGTATATACCTATGTTATCTATGTCACTATATCTAGATGCACATCTCTCTCATTAGCTAGGGCCTACTAGGCCTACCTATCTCTTACACCCATCTCTATTGGTGGATATTCCCTATCTATCTACATCTGTATCTGCTTCACAACCTCTCTCGCTAGTCTAAACTAGCTCACCTAAGCTGGGATAGATGGTATACTCAAATCCCTCTAGTGTCATGGGATCATATGGCTATAGAGTCTCATCTAAGATGTCATGGATTGATCCCCTAACTAGAGACCCCCATCTCTCCTCCTCATCCTTACAAATGTAGACAAAATCACACTAGATGGATATTAGATCACTATCATATATCACAATATCTATCTATCTATCTTTCAAATCAAAGCTTAAGTAAAAAATCAATCATATTTTTCTTACCTATCTATGTCTCATCTACTATAGTCTCACCATCTACACAACCACCTATCATATTCTCCCAATCTATGTGACCTCTTAGTACCTCCTCTATAGGTTGTCTCCTCAACTCAAAATTGACTATCATGGCTCATGTCTATCTTAACCTACACCTAAGTGGTCTCTCACTCATCTGTGTCTCCTCTAACTCTTCCACTAACTCACCAAGGATGATGATGGTCTTTACTCTCTCCTCCTACCTCTATAGATTTCATGTCTTTGATAGTGGTAGCTCATCTCTCTACAGAGTTGGTGGTGTTACATCTAGTATCTTACCTCTACTTCCTTTTACTCTACCCCTCATCATGCCTAACCAATCTATGGTCACTATCAGTATGGACACACTGTCAGCCTCATTATCAATGGTCTAAATCCCCTCTTCCCTTTTGGCTCCCTCAAATGTCAAATCCACTACTCGAGCATGAGTATCAGTGTCACTAGATTAGGTAGACCCATCAATCCTAGTACATGTGTCATCAGATGTGGCTTTTTCCACCATGTATAGTTTCATATCACCTCTCTCCTCTTTAATACTAGTCTAACTATGTGCCAAATCTCTTAGGTAGTCATTAACTACTCATATGGTCACCATACTATGACGATACATCTCACCATCTATAGTGCTAGCACATAGGGCACATCCTATACTACCTAGTCCTCTCTCTGTCTCCTCACTCTAGGTGACCTATCATCGACTGCATGGGGCAACCCAACTAGCTGATACATAGGAAATCTCTCATATTTCCATGTTTTGAGTAGTATGATCAGTCTCATAGTCTTCTACCCTCTGACTAGCATCTCATATAGATCATGCACAAGTTAGACCCAGATGGTAGAGACTAGATCGTATAACACTCACTCCTCCAGCATCATCCTACTCAAGGCTACCACGTATAGTGGTACTTTACCATCTAACTTATGATAGAGCACCTGTTGTGTCACAAGGCCTATCATCACCTTATAGAGATCTAGAATTTATGATATATAGACATCATCCATTCTCACTCTCCACCTTAATAATATCATCTTTGAGCCTATAGCTCACATGGCTAAGGCTCTCCTCTCCTCTCTAATATCTATTATCCTTATGGTCATTGGTGCTCCTATCATAGGTATCCCAAGGATGGCATGGACATCCTCCAATGTGATAACCACCTCTATCACATCCCCATCCACCTACCATCTGAAGGTGTTAGTCAATCATTCCAAACAACCAAGGAACATGACTAATAGGTCTTTACTTAGGGGTATCCTACACATATCTGCTATCCTTCCTAGACCTATGGATCTTAGTCTAGCCCTATCTCCATCTATCAATCTCTCCAACAAGTTTGATAGCCAAGATACATCCAGCAATCTCCAAAACCATCATCATCTCTACAATTAAGAAATAACAAAGGATGTATTAGTTCCTCCATGTCATGTATAATCATAATACATTCTTTATACATTCTATTTTTAATCATAAATAAGTATAATTTATTCATTTTTTTAAATTTATTTTAGCCTATTTTGGTCCCCCTTACCCTTCTTTGGTCATTTTAGATCATTCTAGCTCTCTTTTGACTTTTTACATGCTTTTTCATGCTTTCTTTGGTTCTTTGGTCAACCTAGTTTGACCAAAAAAAATCTTATTTTTCTCCACATTTTTTATTTTCCTTCTTATTCTCTTTTCTCTAGTTCTGAGTTTCCATTTTGGCCCTTACAGAATAATTAGATACCCCACACTATGTTTTTGGCTTCCAAAATGTGTTAAGTCAACCTATACCCTCTAGGTTGACCACATGGATTTCAGTTTGATTTACTCTACTAGGTCGACCTAGTCAACCTAGTAGGTTTTAGTGTGTTGACCTAACACATTTTGCCAAAAATTTAGTTTTTTTAGCTTTTTCCCTAATTCCTCCTAACCCATTTCCCATCTTCCTATTTACCTCCCTTAGAGTCTAATTTTTTTCATTTATCATATATAAATGCTTAAAATTAAATTTTATCAAAATTCACTTAATTCATTTCAAATTTCAAAATCTGGTTTGAGATTCTTAGATGCATTCTTGTAGTGCACCCACTCTCGCTCCTAGATCTCCCTCTCATCTAGCATGTCATTCCCTCACCATTCTAACTTGTTTTTTCTCCAATTCTCTTTTTCTCTTCTCTTATAATTTAAAATAACAAAATGACTTCTCTTTTTCATATCTAAAACTAGTTTTTATCCGTTCAGATTCTTCATTTATTTTCCTTTAGATTCCTTTTTTTCTCATATATTTGTTTCTATTCATATATTTTTCAAACCATAAAATGTGTTAGATTTATTATGACATAGAGATTCTTTTCCACTATTATATTCTTATCTTTAAAAAAAATGATTTTTGGCTATTTTTGCACTAACTTCTACAAGTTCACCTAATGTGTTTTACATTAGACACCTTCACTTTCTTCTAGTCTTCTTCTCTAGCACTAAGGTAAGTTAAAGGTATGTTTTCTTCACTTATATCCTTTCATTTATCTTATTTTATTCTTATTTCACTTTACTTAGCATTATCATTATGTGTCATCATGTTCTATCCTGAAACGCCATCTCATGTCACACTTACATGACACGTGATGAGCTTTAGCTGGGGCATATGTATACACATAATATTTTCACACTTTTATTGATTACTAACACTTTGTATCTTTTAGGAACCTACCAAGTCTCAATCTCTCTAAGTTCATACCTTAAGGGGTGCACCGAGAAAGGGGTGGGCAGAGCTTTGGTGCTTCATAAGATTGTTGTTCCTTTTACCACTTATTATCTACACTCTTGCCTCTTAAAACTTTAAACCCTAAGATTATTTCTCTCTTTCCTATCTATTCCCACCATTTTTCATGCTTTATCCCTCATTTATTACCTTGTTTCCCTTTTGACCTATTCAATAAGCTAGGTTAACTTGGTCAACCTAGCTTATTCTAGGGATACTTTGCCTATCCTTGTTCTGCATCTCAACTGACCTAGCACAAACTTCAAGCATTATCCTAATAATGTGCTAGGCTGACCTGATCAACCTAGCATAGTTTACATGTCTGAAAGTCTTTAGGGTGAGATACTATTGTATGTATAAGGTCATTCCTTACCATTTCATAAGAGATTTAAATTAAGCGAAGAAGTACAAATAAACATTTGCTTATTGACCATTCTACATGAGGAATAAATATCTATGGTTCAATACTTTCTTTTAGAGCTCTGATCTTGTCTTGTGATGAAGTCTTTTAGATGCTTAGGTAGGTCATGTACCCTAGAGTTGATTTATCTTGGTTGTCCTTACAAGCCACAACAATTTCTTATGAAACACCATTGGCTAAGGGAGAGGTTGAGACTCTATAGGTTCATCTTCAAAGGTAAGTACTCCTAACTTTATTTCTCCTTTGTAAGTTTAGATAGATAATGTAGTATGTATTCTTCTCTCCCATGTATTAGTATTATGTATACATTGATGTGAGTATGTGTCTCCTATACATGTTTAGTTTAGTTATTATTTACTTATTTTGTTCTAACCCCTACTTTGTGCTACAAGCTTTGGTGAGCACTAGATTAGTTTAATTTTATTGTTATTAGATTAGTTTACTTTCTTATTTATTATCATAAGTGAATATAGAAACCATAGGACTCTTTTAGGGTTGTTGTGCGATCTTGTTAGACTGTAGGCTTTGGAACCCTACCTAGCATGATGTGTTGTGACAAATGATACAAGTGATCCCCTAATCAGGTCTATCAAATCTTCATATTGGTCATGCTCCTACTTAACAAGTGTGTATCCCAATCAAAAGTGTAGGGGTGATTTATCTTATCTGATCTAAGATTGATTCATGCTCACCATGCAATTCTGATTGCATACAAGGCACTTGTGGCCAAATTAGATAGTACAACAATAAGGATGATAATGAGAATCTTAGTTCCTAAAGACATCGTCATCATGAGTATTGATAAATGGCATAAATATTGGGATAAGGATACCACTAAGTTTTTTATTATGATGAATAATTAATGGTTGCATAATAAGAGGGAAAGATTTTCAAAGTTTCCAAAGAATTTTTAAAGAGAAGATTTTCATGAAGAGATTTCAAACATGATTACTCTCCTTAATTAGGTGGTGGGTAATTAATACACCAATAGTTTCCACCCCTAGATGCTCATGTCAATGAATATCATCTACTATGACAAGCAAATTATCAATTGGGGGAAATGATTAGTGACTCCCTACACTCCCAGCTTCAAAGTATACACTCAACTAAAGAATTATTTATGACTTATTACCTTGTGTACTCTTTAGCTTATCAAATGGTTTACCCATGACTTTCACATCATGGGATTATCACCCCTATCAACCATATCTATGAATGTTTCCCCCCACTAATGATGGAAGAAAGTAATAAACATTTCACAAGGGTGAATTATGCATTTACCATGACAACAATGTATATTTTGGATGTAGATTGGGGTAGAAGGATTTCTAATGAAGTGTCCACCCTGATTAACCAATATTGTATATTTTATCTTCAATATCAAAAATTTACCTATATCAAGGTTGGTGGTTTTGAAGGTTACCCATTGAGACTCCCCAAACTAGTGAACAATAAGATAATGTTGATAGAGATCTATAGATAATTAGGTGTAGTACACAAACATTACAGGGATAAACACATCTTGGGGGTCTCTTTCCCTATTTATTTAGGACACTTCACTTTCAAGATAATATTAAATGCTCAAGACATTGAATCAGCCATCTCCAAATTCACTCTTTAATCATATGTCAGTCAAGTTATGGTGGACGAAAAGAAATATGTATTTTATTATCGTAACCTATGAACATGTGCCTCACTTGGAAGACTATTGGGCAAACTTTTTAGATGAATATGAGGTATTCAAGAGAGATTGGATCCAAATGACCATAGATCAAATCAAGGCATTCACTAAAGAATGGGTTCATGATGGCATTATTGATGACATGACTAAACTCATTGATCCTGAATACACAAAAAGAATTGTTGTTGCTCCCTAGCCTACAATAAATTGGTTAATAAGGGAACTGGTAGAAATTCATGGGTGAACTCAAAGAGTATGGGCCAAAACCAAGAAATATTTTAATCAAAAATTTACTAAACTAGAGCCGGTGGTTTAAGAAGAGGAAAGGCTTCACCTCATCCCAAATATGCTCTTATAATGACTCCAAATAATAACATTTATACCATGACAATTGAAACACTAAACTTTACAAGTTCTAATGATAGTTATGATGATGATCCTGAGTAAGGAGGACAGCTAGGTAAAACTTGTGAAGAAAGTCCTACAATTGGTAGGAAGAAGATATAAAAAAAATATATAATGATGTAGTCTTCTTTTTCTCCCCTTGGTGATCCTTATCTTCTCATCACCAGTATAACACATCATGCACATTTAAAATAAGTTTAGGTAGTACTTTCCTCATCTCCTTCAATCTCCCTAAGTGCTCCCCCTTATCTCCCTAGTGATACCCCTCCAAAATAGCCTACACCCCCTCCAACTAGAACTCAAATGGCCCATTTTAGTGTTATGTCTTAATGGATGTAGCTTATGCTCAATAAGAAAAGGAGGTGGTGTAATAATATCTCCCTAATTTCAACATAGTATCTGATCTTGACTCCTAAGAAGGCTAAAACTACCTCTGCATTAGTGTCAGATCCTTTTTGTGTTTAGTTTTTTGAAATTATAGAACTCAACATGATGTCTTAGAGATGAATGTGAGTGACTATACTCTTAAGATAATATCACTCAAAGATACAACCAAGGAAAGTGACATCCACAACTTGAGGGAGAGGATTAAAAGGATCATCAAAATGTCAAAACAATATGAGCTTACTCAAAAATAACTCTAAGATCAAATCAAATAGTTGGCAGGGTATGTTAACTACCTCCTCAATCTAATCGATGTACCTGAAGCACATCAAATTGATGCCCCTTATTAGTTACAAATAATAATAAAAGAATCCATTGCTACAATTAACAAATATAATTTGTATGGTAAGACTTTGGAGGCTTAGGTGGATGAAGTATCGATAAATGTAATGAAATATATTGAGGTGATGAAATTATTTGAAATAATTGATAAATAGGTCATTAATATAAAAAAATAAATCAAATATCACACTTGTGAGCTAAACATATGAGCGTGTGAAATAATACACTCACGAGATGATTGAGATAAATACAAATGTGATGGTTAAAGTTGGAATCTTTGAGAAACTATATGATGAGACATCCTGCAAATGATATGAATACATTCTCATGAATATTAAATTGTTGAATCAAGAAATAATCAGATCACTACCACAAATGAGAAACAAAACTTTATCTCTAATAACTTAGATGAGATTTGTTGCAACTTGTTCTAGGAAGATGTAAACACATTGCATGCCATGGATGAAGTTAAATATCAATTCAAGAAAGTTATAAAGGAAAAATTAATCAACAAAAGTTCTTTCAGTACAGCTTTCATGTCTATAATAAGAGAGATTCAAGTCTCTATTGAGGAAATGAATGACCAATTAGCTGAGCTTGGAAAAAAATTGAATATAATGTTTTTGGTTTCTGAGAGGTGGATTACATGATGTAAACATGTGGAATCTTGAAGGTTCATGATGCTATAGTCTAGCAGTAAATAAGTTCAAAAAATTCAAGGCCACTCAAGACAAAGGAAAAACTATAATTACTTCAATTGCATTGGGTTCTTCAGCACCAGCCACCACATCAAATAAGGCTCCTTAGTAGAGCCTACAGTTTCTCTTTTCTATTGTTATTTAATTTCTATTCTAGGAAATTTGCATTTCATTTTTATAAAATTAAAAATTGCAAAGGATAGAATAGAACAAAAAATAGAATATGAAGAGTCTTTTAGAATTTGAAGGGTCAGCCCATTCCCTTTGTTATAAATACAAGAAATGAAAATTGAAAAAGGGCTTTTTTATCCACAATTTGGAGAATTGAAGAGGAAGAAGGAAACTTTATGGTTAGTCTCTATCCAAGAATGAGGAATTACTTGAACTTTGTGTCTAGTTATTTCTTTAATGGGTATATGTTTTTATTATGTTGATACATTTCTCATTATTCTAAGAATGAATTGTGTCTGATCACCCAAATTAAACTACTTTTTCTATTTATTTTGTCACATAAGTGAATAAATTTAACATTTGTTCATTCACCCGTGACTTTTCACCTTTATTCTTGTCTTTTTTAATTTTGGTTTAATATTATTACTACAAATCCACCCATTCAAATTATAAATATTATATATAACTAGATTATTTTTTTATGCTTTCAATAAAGGGAACCTTCCCTCATAATAGAGGATATACTTTTTATCCTATAATATTGTGAAACTCATATTTGTCATAAAGTACCAAATATTTTACAAATAAATTTAACATCACTTTTAGCTTAAAATTCTTGAAGACAATCAAATTAATCACTCTTTATATTATACTCAAGAACAAATGGTGGATATCTTCACTAAGCCATTAAGTAAATAAAAATTTGTGTTCTTTTTTAATATGTTAGGATTAAAGGAATTTCTTGTTTTAGGCATTTTTTACTTTTGATTTTACCTACACGGTTGTTAGTCATTTTACTTAGGGTTGTTAAGGTCATCAAAGAAAATACACTTAATGTATTTTCTAATATTGAGTTGAGTTGTTACTTTTTTGGTGACCTAATATCTCACTATATAAAGTACCTCCTTTGTATTTTTTTGACTAATCAATTAATGAAAATTTTGTTGCATTTGATGTAATTTTTATTGTGGTTATTTTTCTCTCACCCACTCCTAGGTTTTTCATGTAATCTTGGATGTTCAAAGATATTAGAGCAATCTGATAGTTCTCATCAAGGGAGAATGTTAGTAATGTTTCCTCCTTTATTGTTTGTTTGTAAACCCCTAAATAAAATTTAAGGAGGAGTGTTAGTATTACCTTTTATTTGAGATAATTTATTTATCCTAAGTTTATTTTATGTGTGCAAATTTTTTATTTATTTGAATTATAAATTCACATAAATCCGGATTCCATGAGGTGTCACTCACCTCTATGTTTCCCTTTAGGAATTGGTAGTTATTTTCACAAGTAGCTCTTTCCCCCACTTAGAACACACTTCCCTCCACTCTCTAAGAGAATAGGCCACTTGACACACATAAAGGAGGCTTGTAAAGTAATAATGAGAATCCTTGTAACTCCCTTTTCTTTATTCTTACTCTATTAAAAGATCCTTATTCTCCTCATTTTCTCACTAAAAATTTGAAGCTCTCTTCTTCTCAAATTAATCTTGCTTCTAAAGTTTGAATTATAGATATTTTGGTGACAAACCTTACTATAGATCATGTGATTTTTTCTCTGATATGTTTAGTTTCCCACTTTAAAACTCTTGTAGTATTTGTGGTTTGCACCTTGAAAGGTAATTTTACTTCTTGATTGTCTAAATTTTGCACTTTTAATTTTTTTTATAAACATTTTTGACATAAATAATTCACCCTAATTTGGATCAAAATAGATTCCTTAATCTAATTAAGATATAACTTTGAAATGGAATTCAGATATTAAGATATAGCATTCAAGTATACATCTAAATATAAAAGACTAAGATTGATTATTATGATTTAATAAGTGGCATATGCTAAATACATTAAGTAAAATAAAGGGATAAATACTTAGATTTTTTTGCTGTCTATCTAAATTTAACTATATTATAGACGTGAAAATTAGGATAAATCAGTCTTGTGATTTATTCAGTACCAAAATTATTTCTCTATCTAGTTTGCTCGATTTTGTTAACCTGTGTCAGTATCATCGATCACTACTCACTTATTAGTCAGTATTGACCTATATGGAATTAGTTAATAGTGACTATACAATAACCTACACCTGTCTATACTTGCTTTGTTCTTGTGATCATGAACCTTGATGATGTGCGTAACTCCAGAAACTAGTCTACTCTACTTTGAAACTATAGGTGTACTTATGAGGGATAAAAACCTACAAATTGTGGAAATTATAATGGTTTGATCTTACCCCAATCACCCATGTTTGATGATTGAACGTTGCCTATTTATTAAATACTCTAAAAATAAAAATCGAGCCACATGTAGTTCTCCCTCCTAGTATGATTATGTAATTATACTCTTTCACTATATGTATGTAATTAGTGATCTGAATTTGATAGCTAAAATGCTTAATTTGACTTGGATTTAAAGTAATTTAGCCTTATATTGTGATTTATCCTAGTGATAACTTTGAAATTTGGAAATAATAGTGTAGATTTACTCAATGTGCAATGGTGTATAGATGTATATCAAAAAAGTTTTATGTCCCTTTTGAATGAGACCCTTATTTTATTATATATGGATCCAATTGAATAATTTCTCACGCTAATGCCATGACAATAAAATGGGCCAACCCTAAGGAGAGGTTTGATTTAATAAAATATTCATTGTTAAGAGTGGGTCAGTACCAATCAAATTAGGTCAGTATCGAATGGTGACACTTACTAAATTTAGAGTAACCGAATTATGTATAGGTAGACTAAATTAAGAATATGGAGATGTCTATGTAGGCTATTTAGTGGGTTTGAAGTATCTAGTGAGGTTCATGTTGGTGTATAACATCAAAAGAGAAGGGTTGACTCATATTATATTTTTCAAGTGTGAGAGAATCATAAATTAGGACCTTGTATAAGTGCTCAAGTCATGGTAGTGAATGTATGTCAAATTTGTCATTGTCAAGTATCGAAGACCATATTTTAGTATCTAAAATTTCCCCCCCTTTTATTATATTAATATAATTTCCAAACTAAAAGGATAAAATGTACCTAAGTGTGTACAACACACTTTGTCTTTGGTATGAATCTTTAAATATACAAGTCACTCAATAGAAAACCATGTAATCATGTGTAGTAAATGTCTATATTTTGACTATTATAATCTAAAACTATATTTTAAATTTTTTAAAGAGGGAGGGTTAGAGTACACTTATGTTTTATTGAGATGCATGTTTCCCTTGCAACTTATTAGAGATGATGCTTCTTTGTTGAAGCAATCAGAGAAACTTGTGCTTCCTTGTTGAAGCACATGGAGAGTTAGGGTGATTATGCCCCAAATTTGTGTAGCTGTGTAAGATCTTGGGGTGAGAAGGAAACAATATCCAAATTCATGAATGTGGATAAAATTACATAATGTAATAGCCCAAATAAATACACAGGTAAATGAGATAGCCATCAGGCTAGGTTTTTTGAAAGAAAATAAATCAACCAATGTTGATGGCTTATAAGTTCAATTATATAATTTCACTCAAGTTTGCTCCATGTAAACAAAAAACATGATAAAAAATAATGAATAATGTTTATACCCACATCATGTATGTAGGTTTCATTTTATAGTTTCACTCAATGTAGAATAGAATTCATAATCGAAATAGAATGAACAATGTTCAAACCCCCATCATGACCCTAGATCTGATAAGTGTGAAGTGGAATGAAAAACATTTTCTATTCAACTATAAATTATACTTTTTTGTATATGTACATGAACTAGTATCAAGTCCCCTTGAATTTAAAAATGTGTATATATGTGCATGAATAAGTATCATCCCCTTGAATCTGTACCAACTAATTTAGAATGTTATGTATCTATATGTTGAATGTGAGAACTTGTATCTTAAATATATATGTATATGGAAACCTATAATTTCTATTCATGTAAATTGTATCCATGTGACAATTTATTTCATGTAACTAAACCATTTGATATCTAACCGTTTTAAATCTCTAAAATCTATACTATGCTCTAATTTTCTACTCATGGAAGCTTACTTCTCTATGAAAAGACCATTGTAATGTCCCCCTTTGAGATGAGGGATGTATCCTATAAGTTACTCATCTCAAAATAATATTTAATTGTATCATGTCATGTATAAATATAACATCATGTAATATAATTTTATCATGTGGAGAGTATGTTAGCGCATGTGCCCACACACACATATCAAGACATGTATGTACCATGTAATTCAAGGCATCTAAATTTCATGTTTAGATAGATGTATCAATGAAACACTCAATATAAATATCTCTAAATAATATTGTGCATTAAAAATGCATGGTATAGATCATGTCACCACTCAATGTCAGTAAGCTCAACAAGCATAAGTGTTAGTATCACACATAAAGCAAAGGGCCACAAATATCAGACATAAAAATGTCACAAAAAAATAGGATAAGGGCCATATAAAAGGTGACATAAAATTATTGTAAATAAGGAAAATTAATTATGTCACATCAAGTAAGTCTTAGGGGCCACACATAATAGTCAAACACAAAGTAGCATACCAGGTAAAAGAGTAATAGCATCAATTGATCATATAACAAAGAACTAGTCTACACTATCCATGTATCAATGTCACATCATAGTATAATTGCATATCCGTGTATCACTTTAGAAGAGATGAGTAACTAGCAAGGCATGTGTAAGCAATATAATTATCTCAACATGGTACAAAGGTCATTAAAATATATAACCTATAATAGTAGAATTTGTGGAATAAGATGTCCCCAATATTGACATGGCCATTGGTTATAGAAAATTCAAACTTTTGTATGCCCATGTGTACCCTATATGTCCTACATATCTCTCAAATACCATGAAACACATGTGTGTGTATAAATAATATGCCAACTACTAAACATGAGATAAGTAACATATGTAAATAGTGTAATCCAGAAAGCATGTCATGCTCAAGTCCTAATTTTTGAATATTTGAATATTTGAAAGTTTTAAATTTTATGATTATTTTAATTTTTTTTATTTTTTTGAATATTTGAGATTTGGAATAGTTAACTAATGATCGCATCAATGGGAGGAACATGGAAAGTTTTTTTGAATATTTGAGATTTGGAATAGTTAACCAATGATTGCATCAATAGGAGGAACATGGAAAGTGCTTGTATCCTACTTTGAAAAAATATTTACTACTTTTGTTTATTCTTAAGAACCTTCCTCTCATGAAATTGTAACATAGTCACACATTCACACTTAAATGTAACATAGTCATGAACTATACCCAATGTTACTCTAGTTTCTCTTGACCATGATCTTTTTAATTTTGAATTATATTAATACAAGGTAAGGTTAATTTGAAATATAATGGAACGTGTTTTAAGCCCAAGTATTTTTGGCAACTTAATGCATCCAATTTAACACTGAGGCCCAGTAGTATTACATAAGTGTTCATCAATATGTTTCATTATAATTTGGATTAAGGTGGATTACTTAATCTAATTAAGATAAAACATTGAATGTAATTCAAATATCAATATATGGCATTCAAGCATACATTTGAATGTAAAAGATTGAGATTAATTCTTCTAATTTGACAAGTAACATATACTAAATATAGTAAGTATACTAAAGAGATGAATACTTAGAATTTATAGGTACCCAAGCCCATATTTTAGTACTTACATTTATTAATGAAAATATTAAGTTTGTCCATTCGTTACAAATATAGTATCGATCTGAGCTCAATGTCCCTTATTAACCTTGATATGTCTTACATCACATAGGGAAAGCCTCATACGTCAAGGCCAGCATATGATATGTCTTACATCACATAGGTTGGGGTTCATATCATATGACTATGATATTGATATCATATTAAGGACTCTACACATACCCATTAAGATGAACAAATTTGGAGATGTCCTTGTGGATAAAAATAATAGGGATTGTACAAGTTTTTTCATTTTGTGTAAGAAAATTAGTAAACTTGAATATTCCCATTTGAGATTTTAACAGCATCCATGAAATAAAGAAGTAATATTTATATTCAAATATTAGAGTTGAGTGGGATCAAGGCTTAGTCAAGAAACTATTTTAAAAATAAGTAACCATTTCTATGAGGAGAAAGACTGACAATCGGAAAAAGGAGTTCAAAATAATGCCAAAGGAAAAAAGGATTGTGAAGAAGTCACAAAAATATAATTTTATTTTTTTAATTTCTTAACTAATTTTAGGTATCTTTAAAGGTAAAATTTTGATTAATTTTTTATATTTATCTTATAAATATTTTATTTTTAAAGTACATTAATTTGTAGAAGTATTTGATTATATATTTTAAATATTTAAATATCAAAAGGACCAATGGCCATTTAACACAACAAAATGCTACACATAAGAGTTTGAGAAGGAGACTGAAATTAACCCATCACATTGGCAAAATCAGGCTTTCTAATGCATACATTACCATATTTGTTTTTTAGGTAATATCTTTTAATGTGTTTACTTTTTTATTTCTAATGTGTCATGTAAACATATATTTAATATGAATTTATTTATTATTTTTATATAATTAATTTATAATTAAAATATATAATTTTCCAATAATTTTAATATATAAATCATTAAATAAAAAAAGGGGTGCATCTAATTACGTCGAGAGGTGTAACTTACAGTAACAACCATGGAGTGTAATGGTTTGAGTGGTTTACTTTTATTTTCAATAAGCTGATAGATCAATAAAATTAAAGAAAAATATTAACCAACAAAAATATATATAATCAACTTGCATGTCATTTGAAAATAAATATATATATGAGAAAATATTCAACAAAAATATATAAATACACAACAAAATAGAGAACAAGAAAAATAGCAAACGAATATCTGAATCTAGAGCCATATATATTCTACAATGTAAGCATATATTTTGGAGCATTTTCCCTCTACTCAAAACTTTCTTTCTCTACCCAATCATCCACCTGCAAGTTGTTTATGTTGTCACTATTTCTTTCAACCCCCTACAAGTTGTCTCTACCACCACTATTTCTTTCAGTGCAGGTATGAAAAAAGGTGGTTTATTTATTTTATTTGTTCACTGCTTTTATCATCATTTTAGGTTTTTTTTCACCTACATCTATCTTGGGCTTTAGGTTAGTTATTTTCACCAAGAGATATCACAGGTTTTTTTAAGTATCATTATTTTGGAAACTATATATATTAAACCATATGATATCCACTTAGCGGCCAATCCATATTATAAATAATCAAGTAATATTCTAAAATTATATGTATCATCATTTTAGGCATATGTTATATCTTAAATATGTGATATTTTAGATGAATTTGGTTTATATGTTCGTATTTTTATGGTTTACATTAGATTTTTATTTAAATTTATTTTTTCTTTTATTATGTGTAAATTTTAAATAAAATTAAAATATGAAAAAGGTATTTATAAATTTAACTTTTATTTTCACGTATCTTTTTTATAAAGATAAAATTCATTAAAATATTTTTTTTAAGATGGTAAAATTTTATTTAAAATTAAAATAGAATTATACATGTATTATATAATTATTAGTATTTGATATTTTTTTAAGCTTATGGATAAATTATTTTCATTATTTAATAATTAATTAGGTCTACTGTATTTTAAAATTATTGGATAAAATTTTGAATGTTTTATGTCTATTTTTTATAGGTATGGCTCACCCACGATTAAATTTTGAAACCAAAGAGCAACGAATATAATATCAAAGAGAATATGCTCAACAATATCGAAGGCAACAATGTGAACAAATGATAGAGGAACAAAGACAACAACATAATGAGAATGAAATAAAAAGACGTGTAAAACATAAGGCTGAAATGCTAATTGAAGAGCTAAAATCAAAAATGAGACAACATGCCCAAGAAATGATAGTATATCATGAACAAAAATCATAAGATGATTAGCAAAGATTAAGAAGAGTTAAAATAAAAATGCATTTGAATCGATTTACAGTGGAAAAAAGAAACCAACTACAAGAATGTAATCATGAATGAGTTTAAAGACATCAACAAATGAATGATAATAATGATGCTAACTCTAAAGAATTGAATTCCATGACCATAGAACATGTGTTAGACACATCAAATAATAGAGAAATAAATGTCATGGATAATAATGTTGACAATAATATACAAAATACACATGATAATAGTGGAAATATTGAGGTAGATTTGAACACATTATAGATCATATTTCATCATCATATAGAAAAATTGGCTTCACCAAGTATGTGTTATGTTTATCAAGAAAGTTACCCTGGCATAAATATCTCACAAGCACCTGAAGGTATCATCTACCATAGACATTGACAAGAGAAAAATGATCATCAATTTTTAGCATCGAATAATATGGATCCTGATCCACAACCACCAGAACTTGTAAGCTTAACCCAAGTAAAGAGATGTTGATAGCACAAGTAAATCCAATCCTATAAGTCACACATGCAACTGGAGGAAAGTATAAATATAAAGGACATATGATCAATTTTTCAAGAGAAGTGAAATAAATTGCTAAGGTTTTACCACATCAAATAAAATATTTGTTGATCATTGTTATTTGAAGAAAAGATCAATGTAGAATAGAATGAATTATAACTTTATAGTTAATAGAGAGAGAGTATATAGGGCACTAAAATATAAAATAGAACATGATAATTTTAATAGATATTTTTAAATTGATGAAAATACACTTATCAAACTACCACCCAATTTTGAGAAAAATATATTTGACCAATTAAACTCTGTACATACGGAATTTAATTTAGATGTGAATGAATATATATTTCAGGGTCTGATGATGGAAATGGATGAAGAAAATATCATCAATCATATGAATTCAATGGCCTCCAAACCCCCAAATTCCATGAGAAAGATGGAATTAATCCATGCATGGGTGAATAATACTAATGCAGAACCTAGAGATCTAATGGATTGGCCAAGGAATGGTGCATCCCCTATAAATGAGTATGTCATAGAAGGGTTAATTGATATGACCTTCCCCACATTATTTCTAGATGGAATATGTGATTGGTTAGATTCGATAATGAAACGAGTGTATCTACATGAATTTGTTAAACATTTAATTCGATACAAGGATCACCATTTTGGATGACACCCACAATTTAGATATTACACGATGAACATGATTATGAGACATCATGCACAAAATTCATCTACAGTGTTTGTGAAAAAGAGTCTGCAAGACATGCCAATCACCATCAAATAATTACATGATCATATGGACAACATGCCCCACTCTCATCTAGATGATCATTTGATGGGTTTTGGTACCATATTGAGTGGTACAAGGTCTTATTAGGAAAAAATTCATGCAAAATTAAGTGACATGTTACATCAAATTATAACATCGATAATTTTATTCACATTAAGTGTAGTTGATATGTATTGGCCTGATATGCATGCATTAATGCCATGAAGACCACCAACCAATCCCAAAGAATCACAAAAATGTCATTGATAGCATATTATTGACTATCCTCATATAGTGACACACTACATGCACTTGTGACATACAATTTTCTAAAAGGAGATACTAAAAAAAGGAATAAAAGTGAAAGATCATTAGTCTAGATATGAATGGCAACATAGAGGTTCGCCACAAGTACATGGGTTCATATGGTTAGAGGAAGCACCAAATATGGAGAGTCTTGATTGGACAAATAATCATGGTCTACAAAATGCTCAAAAATACTTTGATTCTATTGTCCATGCTTAAAATCCACATGGAGATCCACATCAATGAAACATATAGGTATGCTATCAATATTTTTCATATATAATTTTTACATAATAATTAAGTTGTCTCATACTAATAGATTAAATTTTATATATTATGTAATATAGGTATTATAAAATTTTATGCAACATCCATATCTTTGAAATACACATCAACTGGCACTAGTGGATCTTGACCATGACTATGAAGAGTTTATCAATTGTGTAGAGCATCATACAACATGTAGAGAGGGTGTATATCTATGTAAGAAAAGAAGAAATATGGTTTATAGGTAAGATATTCATAAGTTCATTTTTTTCTATATATAAATATAGCATAATATGCTTACAAAAACTTTTTATTATTACTATTTTGATAGGTACAATACACTGTGGCCATTGAATTTGAATGTATCAATATTATTTCAAGACTCAGAAATAGGAGATAAAAAATATGAGCCTAGAATAAATGATGATCATGTAAAGACACATAACTGAAACATATTAAAATTGGGGAGAGCAAATGTAGATTAGCAACCTGGGCTTTTAAAACATGTGATAATCAATTACATTGCCAAATATATGGCAAAAGCTAAGAAGAGTTCTGAAACTTATCATCAAATGTTAATGCGACTTGCAAACATTGAAAAACCCTGATGAATAGCAGCTAGGGCATATAGAGGACTCCTAATAGAAACCCTTATCAAAAGAAACATTTGGGCATAAGATACATGTCATATGTTATTGTATATTCCATTGGTAAAAAGTAGTAGAGTTTTTATCACTTTGAATGTTTCACATGAAGTGTTCAAACTAGTGACACATACTATAGAACCAAAAAATGATAAACCCTTAAAATATTTCATCGATGGATATATGAATAGACCTTATGAGATCTAAAGTTTTTCACTTATAAAGATAGCTATATCATGGTCATATAATCCCAAGTGAAGGTAAGATAATAAGTGGGAGTTTAAGAGTGTGGCAACTATTGTGAGAGTATTCCCAAGGTTTACTACAGTACTAGTACATGAATCATAAAAATGGATTGATTTCTATTGGTCAGATTTATTGCTTTGCAAGCCATTTAGTAATATAGAAAGAGATATTGGACTTGATGATGATATAATAGCATCAAACTAGGAGTCATTTTATTACAATCCCTGGCATGTGGAGCAGAGGACTATGCCAGATGACATGAAAATCAAAGTGATGTTGAATGTGATGATGTTTAATCCATTCATCAAAATACAATGGAACATGAGTGGGAAATCATATCAAGGCTATATCATGGGAAAATCATGGAAAAATCAGAATTAGATATGTTGGGTAGAATAAATATTGATAGACAAGCACCATGGAGTTGTTAATATAAAGGAGAAGAATACACAACTTTGGCTATACAATTCATAAGCACAATGAAATACAATGGGTTACTCATATCAAATAATATAACAAGTAATATTTTATATGTAACCTTATATGCCAAACAAAAAAAGGCACTTGATATAATCATGAGACATTTTATTTAGACTCATAATGTTGCACCACTATACATGATAATTCAAGGAATGATAGGAACAAGAAAATCACATCTAATTAATGCCATTCGTAAAAAATTTCAAAATGAATCATTAACTATGCATCATTTTCCACTTTTTTTACTTACACTAACTGGATTTGCAGTGTTTAATATTGGTGCTTTGATAATCCACTCAACACTATGCATCCCAATCGTAGACTTTTCTAAATTAGAAGTACCAAGACTAACAAGTTTTCAATAATAAATGTGGTATATAAAATACATATTGATTGATGAAATGAGTTTCATTAGTGAAAAAATGTTGCAGAACATAGATGCATGACTTTGTCAAGCATTTTCATAAAATGCAAACATGAGTTTTGGATCTAGATCAATCATCTTAGTAGGAGATTTGGGCCAACTACCTCCTGTGAGTGATAAAGCATCATAAATAGTAATAAACATGGAAAAATATTATGGGAAGAATTTTAAATAATTGTTACTTTGGATACGGTATTTAGATAAGAAGGAGAAAGTGACGACCATAAAAGGTTTTGATAACTGCTCACAATCTTAGAGATGCACATCCGACTATTGATGATTGAAAACTATTGATGTCAAGAACAAATAGTGTATTACACCCAAGCATCATGGAATATTTTTAAAATACTATTCATTTATTTACAATAAATGATAATGTGAAAAACCATAACAAAATAAAATTAAAATCATTAAAAGGATCGATTGCATGGAGCATTGAAACTAGAATAGGTAGTACCAATCCATCAAGAGGTTAGAAAAATGAATTGGATGTGGAGTTATTAATATCTAAGGATGTAAGGGTGATTTTAACCTCTAACTTATGTATAGAATTAGGACTTGTAAATGGACATCTAAGAAATATTCAAAGTATAGTATACAAACTTGGAATTTCCCCACCAGAGCCACCTACATATGTTATGGTGGAGTTTTACAGTTACTATGGAATGCCATTTGCAGATGTAACTATACATACAATTCCAATTACATGAATACAAAGGGGATGGACATGATAACTACCCTTAAGACTGGCTTGAGGATTATCCATACACAAATCACAATGATTAACTCTTTCTAAAGTAACAATTGATATAGGGCATACAGAAAGATCGAGGTTAACATTTATGGCTATCTCACATGTAAAATCTCTAGAAGGACTCATGATTTGGTCTCCATTTTCATACAATAGATATGAAAAGTTGAAAACAGCTAAACAACTTTACAAATGGAAAGTTGAGGAAGAGAGACTCAAGTACTTAGAACTACAATAATGTTACATATTTAATATCACATATATTATACTTATTTTCACATTTCAATGTATATGAAATTATTTTCTTTAATTATCATTGAATATGATATATATTTCTTATTTGGATGAACATGAAATGATGCATTAATTAGCATTTATTTTTAAATGGGCATGCCACACCTGTGGGTGATACTAGCATAGATATCTTAAATACATCTACCTAAAATACGTCGAGAGATATCAATCCTGAGGTGCTTATCTAATCTACATCACAACATAGGTGCCTCGGGATTGATATCTCTCGATGTATTTTAGATAGATGCATTTAAGATATCTATGCTAGTAAATAAACTCCTAAGGAAATTATCATGTTACCTGACACATTATATAAATATTTATATTCAATTTAACTAAATGTTTAATTAATAATTTGTTTATTTTATATTTTGTATAAATATTCTTAAGTTAATTTCAAATGTAATTGTATAACTTAGGAGGTGTCTCAATACATGAATTTAGATTATGAGGTCGATGATGCAAGTGAGGATAATTAAATATTTATTAGTGACAAGAATATAATTTTATTTATTTAATTAAATTTTTACATTTTGTATAAAATTTTGATCCATTTGATATAGACTATTTCTTATTTTTCAAAATTTTAACCATGGTTGATTACTAAAGCTTTGGGTACTCTATTAATGGATATGATCATGGGATGCTTATAGTTATCAATGATGATGATGATGTCCATGGTCATCAGGATGGAATTAGTTCACATAATATTCCTCTTATAAGTGGTCACAACATTCAAAACATGTGTCTACCTGGTAGTGGTAGTCATAGTGGGAGCTAGGCAATGCTAGTGTTGTTCCTATTAGAAGTAGTGTTTGCACCATTACTGGTGTTTTTCAGATGCATCATAAAACTCACTGGAGTATACATATTATCATTATTCTTGAGATTTTAACATGATTTAATGTCTACATGGAGAAGAGCAAGACACTATAGTTGATCTACACGGTGACCAGATAGTTGTAGATGTGGATGTGTAAGGGTTGCCCTTAATTTATGATACATTAATATATGTACATATATTACATTTTTAAATAAATATTTCTTTTTATGTCAATGTCCATTACTTATATTTTGTTTTATTTTTATGTTTATGCACTTTATTTTTTAACAATCCTATATAAATTATAAAAATAAGTAATTTCATTTTATAATATTGTTAAATTCACTAAAATTAAAATAATATAAATTTAAAAAGCAAAACTATCTTTTTTTGATATGAGGGAAATCTTTGCTGAGGAGGATACCTGAAACCCAAAATTGGAAGTTTGAATTTATCCTTAGACAAAGTACTGTAACCCCATCAACATTGAGACACCCTATTCCCACAGTGCATTTGAATCGGGGGATTTAAACCGAGCTCAGGGGTATTAACACATAATTTTGACCACACATTTTACTCTTTGGGGATAACAAATTTTATTTTTATTAGTATTATGTTTTATTATTTAAATTAATATTTGATAAAATATCTAAATACTATTAAAAAATATAGATTTTTAGATTTTATTATAATATAAAATAATTACATAAATAAGACACTCAAGTAGGACATAAATATGCACATTTATTATTAATTTAATACTAGCATAAATATCTTAAATACATCTCTCTAAAATATGTTGAGAGATATCAATTTTAAGGTTTTTATCACATACCACATTGATTAATAAATTAATTACCTTCTCCTTAAATTTCTCACTGAATGCTAAAAAATGAGTTGCATCTATCTACATTAATTTTTTAGCCTAAAAAAATTATTTTTGAGGAAAAAAAAGGCTCCAAACTTCATTGTATGGCCAAGATATTACAATGTTTCTATTAAATTGTCCAAGAAAAGGAAAAAACTTCTTAATAAAGATCAAAATGACATAAAAATTAAGGTTGAAATTCACCCATGATGGTCAAATAGATATCAAATTCAATATCAAACATAAAAGTGAACAACTCACTCCATTTCACTGCAGCCTTTGTAGAATGCCTATCAATGTAATAAAAATTACGATACTTTAATGACACATTAACAAAAAATTACCAACACTTATATGACACATGTATAAACCTAAAGGGTATTTTTGTCACTCAATTTTTCACCCTTGGATAGGTAGTTCAAGCCTTCTCCAAATTGAGTGGAACATGGGATTATCTCTAGACCTGTGGGTTGTCTATAGTAGGGGTAAACCTCTAGATTGAAGGGCTAGATTCCTATATTTGTATATCTAAGATCATCACCTATACTACTATTTTATTGGAATGAAAATGGATAGAAATAAAATGAAATAAACCTAACTTAATGAGGTGATGCACCAAGTTAATCTCCACAAGACTACCATGTACTTGCACTATGGAAGATGATTCATAGAACTAACTTCAACATCAAAGGTTTCTCTAACATAAGTATTTCAAACATGAAGGTGAGATGAAATGCACTTATAAATATGTATGAACAAGAGGAATAATTTTAGACACTATTACTCTTCCTTACACTTAGATACATACGATAACACTAACTACACTTCATGTGACCTGTTAGAGAGCAGGCTACTTGCACAAAACATGAAAGAGTAAGGTGACAGTTGTAATTCTCATTTGAGAGTGTGTTTGGACTAAAAAATTCATTTTTCTCATGATTCCATTAGTAAAATATCATCTTATAACTTTTTACTATGACATGTTACTAATATCTGAGCTAAAATTAGTAATCAAACCTCCAGTAGACTGTCCAAACACAAGCCATATCTCTAAAGACCAAACACTTGAAGATTGCATACAAAAAATAACTTACAAGAGAAAATTAATGATATACATGAATTTTAATGATCTCCCATGATTTGTGAATCATTTTTAACCTCTGATAGTGACCACCATGAAGGCAAAACAAAAACTTGTAGTAGGATCCACTAAAATAACTTATTCATCAAGACACTTTTCTTCCAATAGAAGATACTTCATATAGATGAATTATATTATGAAAACACCATGAAAAATATATCCATGAGCTATGAAAACAACCCTAAAAACCATTATTATCCCTCAAATTTTAAATGGATAAATGGATGCAAGAACAGACCCCTCTCAGATGGATAGGCCATAGTGACTTGCTATCACTCTTAATGATTGTTCATAAATAATAGACCATAAAAATTCAAAAAAATACTACTTATTTAAATATTAATATTACCCCTATCAGTTTTCAAATTTTTAACTCCTAACTCTCTCTCTCTTTCTCTTGGCCATACCATTCAGTTCAAATTTACCTTCCTGAGCTTGTGAAGGTAATAATGAAGAAGAAAAGGTGTATGAAGTGTTATTTTGATCTAAAACTTGGTCCAAATATAGAAAATGATTTGAGAGATCCTAAGAGACATTTAAAAACTATTTACATCTAAAAATTGATCTTGCAAGGCCATATAAGTGCTTGTAAAGTGTCATTTTGCCAAGTTTAGGCATTGAACTATAGAATTTTTTAGACTTTGACTACCCCTAAACATTATCTAACCAATTTATAACATTAAGGACATTTGAAAACTTATTTAAATTTTTTGTTCTTAGGATGGTATGCATAACTCTTCCACATGGGCCAAAAGGTGGCCAAAATGTGATTTTTTGCATATGAGAGTCAAATAAAAATTTAGAGCATGATATTATGATATTAATGACATAAAAATAACCTTTTATAATGACCCTATACCAAACTAAACCTTTAATCATGTTTGACTATTTCAATACCTTGTACTTGACCCATAGGACTAGACAAGTGAATTATAAGACCAAACTTTGGACAATGCTAGACAAGGACAAATATAACCATATGGAACTATTTAAGATTATTTAAGACCATGACAAGACCATGTCAAAAATTTGAAAATCCTATGAAGTTTCAACCTAGAGGGGGTGACCAATTTTGACTTAAGATCAAAATTTGGTTATTATGTATCATAAAAATGTTGTATAGATAATGAAAATTTGTTGTAGCCAAATATGTAACTAAATGACTGATTTACGTTACATTTATGACATCTTACATTATTGTAAATTTTTCGTACTATAGACACCTTAATTTGGTATTTATAGTTTTCCAACATCAACTTTACTTATTTTGACATGCTTGGACAATACACATATATATAACTCTTGAGTTCACTTTCCCTTTATCAATCTACCCATCTACTATCTTCACCACCTATATCTATTAAGCATATTTACTTAGGATCATCTTGGTCTAAGTAGGAACACCTTTAAAATACTAGAGAGATAATATCCTTATTTTTTACTTCTAGGATAATATCAATAAATTTAGATAGTGTTAGTTATCACAGGTGTCTCCCTCTACCAAAAATGTTCAAATACATTAAAAAACTGTATTTCAAATTGGTAAGTCTCCATTAGGTCAACCTAAACACATTTAATGGATTGGCCATAGTAGTAAATTAATGAAGAGTCACGTAGATATATAAATCACCCCTAAGGTTATTATTCACTTAAGAATCACTTGGTAAATACCTATCACTATATTGATTCAATATTCAAAATGCATATTCATGTTAAGCACACACTTATAATGAGATGGGGGTGAATCAATATAAGGCAATCTTTTATTTTTTCAAATTGATAATCACAATAATATCAATCACACAACATCAGTAATTAAGAACACAAGATTTACATTGAAACCCTTTTGAGAAAAAACCACAATATAAACTTCTCTTACAAAATTTTTAGACACTTAGCTACTGGAGACACCAATCCCCACTATACAAAGATTTTTAGGCACCAACCTAATGGAGACACCAATCCCCAGTGCTAAGCACCAACTTAGCAAGAGACACCAATCTCTTCTTATATGAGGCACCGACCTCCAAATAAATAAAGTTCCACCTTTTGAATGTTACTTCTTCAATTGATGATGGTCAATTTGATCTCCTTTGTAAAAATATTCTTCTTATTCACTCCATATTTTACCTCTTCTTATTCACTCCATGATTGATATTTTGTTATTTGAATTTCCTTCACAAATCTGCATATACTCTCCTTCACAAATCTTCATATATTCTTCTTCACAAATTTGCATATATTTGATTGATATTACATTTTATCTTCTTACTTTCAAACTCCCATTCATATCTATTTTATATCTCTTCATGCCTCTTCTAAAGGGTGTGATTTCTCCCAAGGGATACAACCTCTCCAAGGGTGGCATCCCTTTATTTTAGATTATCATTCATTAGAGTTGGGTGGTGATTCTTATTGCCAATACTTAGGTGCTAACAAAGGTTGTTGGCCATCATCAATACAAATAAATTTCACTCCATTTTGTTGCTACCTTTGTTAAGGTAAAATTGGCCCATTATAAAGTCTTTCCTTTCAAATTGTTTAGTTGTTGCCTTAGTTTTGATAAAGTCTTTCCTTTTATAGTGATTAGTGGCCTTTGGCCTTTGAATCCTCATATGAAATTTCTCAAGACTTTGACATATTTTTTTCTTGTTTATTGGAAGATACTTTGGCATCAATGATAATTAATCCAATAATATCCCCCTCTATCATTGATGACAACCTTACAACCAAAGAGACAATTTGTGGATATAGTAAGAACATAATTCTCCCCCTTACTGTAATTCTCCTCCGTTGTGTAACTCTCCCCCTTTTAAATCAATGGAAAAGGTATGTTAATTATACTTCCATCCATAAATATATCATGGGAAACATCCAAGACATCTTCTTCAACATTCATATCCTTCTCATTGTTGTATCTGTACATAAATCAGCCCAAACAACATCATGGAAACCCACAAGCATCTCTTTTAATGGTCTTTTTTCCTTTAATCCACTATATGATAACTTTCTAATATGCAGTCTACTACTACCATATCATTATATTTCTGTAATATTTTATGAGAATTCATCCTTTGAGTTGTCTTCTTCATGGAGCTCAAAGATGATGCAATGATTAGTTCCCCCTGAATTTTTACTTCTCCTTATGAAGTTGGTGATACCTCTTGTGCATGAAATGCAGCTTACACAAATATATATTTTTCCTTCTCTTGTTTTTCTTGCTCATGATTCATATTCCAAACTTTTATAGGTTGTTCCTTTTACTTTTCAAGGGTATCCACCTTCTTTTTTTGTTTAGGAGGTTCCACAAAACCACTTCTACAAAAATGTGCTATATGACCATAGTTGTTGCACTTATAGCACATAATATTGTAATCTAATAAAGGAGTAAATGAATTGTAGTTCCTATTTGCAAAACTATAAGGACTTTTATTCTTGTTCCAACCAAAATGTCTTGCATGCATCCTACAGTCTATTGTTTTATGACCAAATTGATTACATAAAAATCAATAACTAAAGAAATAATGTTAGAACCTAGTTATGTGTGCTTGCCTTGGAGAAATGGATTTTCTGAATTTGTCTTTGTTATCTTTTGTAGAAATGCTTGTTTTCTATGAGACTTGATTCTCTTTCTTCTTTCTGATAGGAATTTTGAGAACATCAACATATTTTGTTTCTATTGCCATGAATAATATCTCTTCTCTATCGCTAGCATATAAACTCTCTTTGGATCAACTACTTTCCTCTTTGGAATAGAGGCTTTTCTTGTGCTGATGAAAGTTATTATTTTTCTCATCACTATTTTCATTTTCTACATATGGGTATTTGGCCATAAAATGTCCTACCTTTCCATAGTTAAATCATTTAAAAGGCAACTTACCTTTGTACTTATTGCATCCTTTCTTTAGCTTCTTCATAAAATGAGCTTCTTCTTCATCTAAATCATTATTGGAAATATCACTTAGCTCAGGATATTTATTTTTTATTTTCTTTGAGGCTTTTAAGGTTGCCTCTCATTTAGATGATTTCTCCTTTTCAGTCCCAATTTCATATGTCATGAGTATCCCATGCAATTCATCCATTGTTAGATTATCTATATCTCTCATTTATTTAATGGTGAAGACTTTGGAATCAAATCTATATTGAGAAGTGTTGTCATTTATGTCAACATCAAGATTGGTGTCATTGATGTCAAGGTCAAGTTTGATATCATTGATGTCAAGGTGCAGATACATAGTGATTAGTATGTGAGATATGAACCATGTGACAAGAGAATTTGAAGGCAACCTATTGTCTCTTTATTGAGAGATAATTTTAAAGAAACCTATTTATTCTTCTAATTTTTATGTCCAAGTTTAGGCCAAGGTAAGCATGTTTTTTAGTATTAGGTGTCTTGAGAAGCATAGTCATATCATGAGCATATGCATGATAAACATAAATAAGTGTGTATATAGGTATGATATTATCTAAGGAGCATAAAATTCTTGTGATAAAGGAATATAAGCATAAAATAATGTTTCAAAGATTAGTTTCCAAAGTTTTTGAGTATTTGAACCTTGCAAGTGTCTTGAGAAGGCTTGTGCATAGGATGCCTAGTCTTATGCATGAAGGAGCATGGTGGCATAGTGATATGAATACATAGAGGAATAAGATGATGTTTTATGATGATTTATCATTTATATGAATCATTTGAACACTCAAGAGAGATTAAAGATGGGCCTACAGGGGTAGGACCTACAGACCTAGCATGCAACTAAACTAGTTCTAGACCTTGCCTAATCTAATGAGGTGTCATGATATGTTTCCAAGTCCTATAAAGGATAAAAATTAGTGTTATTTCATGTGATAATTTTCTTTATAATTTTATTGATATGGTGACTACATAGAATGAGGCTTGAAGATCAGTTTCAAAACCTAATGTAACTTGTAGGTCAAAGCCTAGAGAGCAAAGAGAGATGGTGGCCAAATAAGGTATGAGTTTAATATTTAAAGATAATCATGGATAAATGAGAATTTAAATAATTATTTCATGTTTTTTCAAATATTTTGACTAAGTTTTAGGTCAAAATTTGAAGTTTAAGTCAAGAAAAAGTGTTTCAAGGTCTCTCGAGTACATAGAATGAAGGGTTCTCAACCTGAGAAGGACTTCCATGTGTTCATTTTCATGTTTAAACTATGAATTATAACCTAATATATTAATTTTATATGTTTAAAGTTCCTATATCAAAGTTTCAATCATTGGTTTCTATACTAAGGGGCTAAGCTTTCTAAATGATCGTTAAGACTGTAAGGTGGTTTAAACCTCTCTAAAACTCTAACTTTGATTAGATGAGAAATATCTTGATAAAAATAGTCTAAAAAGGTTTGGAATGGATATTTAAGTGATTATAATTTGTATTAAACTATCTTAGGCATCTTCAGGTGTGATTTGTTTATCAAAAGAGTGAGTGAACCCTAAAAAAAGGCCTTATTTCATAGAAATTTATTGTAGTAGGCAGAGTTGATAGATTCAAAGTTGATAATTGGATGAAGGTTGAATATTGAGACTTTTATTTTATGACCATGGTGATATATTATTATTTTCCATACCTTATTTATGCTAAATTGGTAATGCAAGTTGACTAATCACTAAAAGGCCTAATGGTGTAGATAGTGAGAAAACCAAGCAAAAGTGAGAAGTTGATTAGGGAAGTGATATCATGGACTAGGGATGAATCCAAGTGTATGGATAAGTTTTTATTATACATTTTAATCTTGTATATATGTTTTTTAGGTCATTGGATATGATGAAATTATTGCTCATAATTTGATATGTCTTGTGCAGATGAAATAGTAAAGGTATAAGGTTGTGAGATTGGTCTGCAAGACCAATATTATCACTTAAACATGTTATATTTCTATCTGAGAGTTACATAATGATCACATAATATCATCCATATACATTAATATTCTTTGAAAGTGTCTACACAAGTGTTAAAGGTCATTATCACCATGATTGTGTTTGAAGGTAAACTGACAGATGTAGGTAAGTAAGTTACAGTGATGAGTTGGAAGCTATTTTCCCTTAGATAAAGAATAAAATATATATTATATTATTTTTTAATACATTAATTTCATATTCATTATTTTTATAATCTTTGAAATCAATAAAAGTGATTGAAATAGTGAAGCCAAAATGGGTTGATTGGTTCAGGTATGACTATGTGTACTGAAGACAAAAGATTGGTTTGCAAGACCAATATTTGGCATTAGATATTGAAATATTTGTAATGTAAAGTGATATATAGATGTAAAATAATATCTTTAATGTTTCATAGGTCATAATAATTATTCTATCAAGGATTAAGGTTCAAATTTGCATGACTGTGTTTTGAGACTAGTTGGTAGTTTTAAGTAGGCTACTTGCAGAGAAGGGTTTGAGTCTTTTTACCCTAAGTTATGAAGTATATTGAACATATTTATGAACATAAGGTCATTTTTATTATTCTTATGTATCTTTTTTCCATGGTTTTTTGTAAAATTTATGTTTGTTCTTCAATTTTTCAAAATAAACTTTTTGGGTATGCACCGGCCTAATATGATCAGTACTAATGATGTGCTCCAAGTAGTGGTTTGAAATAAAAAGTTTTATGGATCCTATATGATCTTATCAGGGGTATATTGGGATTTAATATTATGTTTATCTTCCATGAATTTTTTTTAATGTTCTCCAAGAAGATCAAAGTGTAACGTGTGCTAAGTAGGCCTAATGGGATTAGGTCTCCATGAGACCTAAAAAGAGAGATAAGGCCTATTTGAGGAAGGTCAGACCTAAAGTGAATAAAATAATGTTTGATACATGTTTATGAGATTTTAAAATAGCCATTCCATGGCTGACCTAAGAAGATAAAAGTGTTTTTCCAACTAAGAAGTATATGAACAAGAAACTTGTATAAATACTAGGCATTTTTAGGACTATTATGTAAAAAGTGTAAGCAAATAAGAAAGTATATTTCAAAGAAAAATGATGTCTTTTAGACAATCATAAGTGGATATATTATCAGTGATGAACATTTGATATAGGCTATACATATGAGGATCAAGGTCATATGTCCTAATCAAGTCAAGAAGAGGGCTAGTTGAGTGAAGAAGATTAGAGGCCAGTTTGAGAGGGATAGAAGTGTGTGAAGAACTAAAGAAGGAGATAATAATTTATTTTATGAGAAACAAAGTGTTTTGAAATTGATTAAGTGTTTTATGAATTTGAGTTAGTGATGAGTCACCTAGGGTGTTGGTGCCTCCTTACAAGTGGGTGCTTGATAAAGCCTAGTTGAGTTGGTACTTAGCTAGTTGGGGTTGGTGCTACATGTGAATTTGGTGATTCACTAAATTTGGTATTTTTATTATAGGAATTTATTCCATTTTTATCATTAGTGGGTTTTATTCCCCTTGATTTTTTCTCACATACATATTGTATTCATATATTTCATGCTCTTGTGAATTGATGCTTATGCTTGATAAGATGTACATACTTGTCTAAATGATATATGATTGCTTGAGTAAGATTATATAAGAAAATTTTTGAAGACTTATTCACCTCCCCTCTCAATAATTATACTTCCAACATTTTGTGTTATATCTTGGTCCTTTGAAGTAGGTCTAAAATCCTGAATGAGACCTTAGAAGCAAGGATGGCTAGTCAGCAAGCTCAAGGTAGTTTCTCTACCAGTAAGGCTTTCTTATTTAATGGATCTAACTATTCCTTTTGTAATGTCAAGATGACTATATATTTGATGTCACAAGGACATGATATTTGGAAATTATTTATAGATGGTTATATTGTTCCTCTATTCCACCAATAGATGTAGCAAGTAATAAGGCTAGTGAAAACAAATCCAAGGCAATGAATCTCATTCTTTGTGGTCTATCAGAGGCAGAGCTTGTGAAGGTGATGCATTGCATATCAGCCAAAGATATATGGGAAAAATTGAAGGCCATATATGAAGGATACACCAAGGTGAAGATGTCCAAGTTTCAAACCCACTAGAGATAGTTTAAAAGTCTGAAGATGAAATAATTGCATCTTACCTATTAAAGGTTGATTAAGTTGTCAATGTCATTAAATAATTGGGAGAAGAGGTGAAATAATATATATTTGTTCAAAAAGTCTTGAGATCACTAACTCCTAGGTTTGAATTTAAGGTGTATGTCATATAAGAGATGCAATATTTGTATAAGCTAGAGATAGATGGACTCCATGGCATTTTGACTGCCTATGAGATGAAAACTAATAAAGGAAGACCTCTCAATAAAGAAGCAACCTTAAAATTTGAGAAGAAAATAAAATCCAAGAAGGTCAAGGATGAATAATGATCAAAATGTTGATGATGATCAACTAATATCCATGTTTTCAATAAATTTGAGGTTTAGATCTAGTAAGTACAAAAGTAATTTGCCCTTCAAATGTTTTAATTATGGCAAGATTGGTCACTTTGCATCCAAGTGTCCTAACAAGGATAAATATGAGCATAATGAAGAACATGATGAACATTGTGGAGATGAAAAGAAGACCTATAATTCTAATAACAAAAAGGATTTAAATAAATATAAAGGTAGAAAAGGAACCTTTAATAACAAAAGAAACTTCTATACTAAAGAAGACAACTCTTCTGATGTAAGTAACTCAACTGCATCTAATAATGATGATGGCAATCATGAACCTGAAAATGACAATAATGAAACCTAATTTATGGCCATAGAATTAGAAAATGAGGTTTGTTCAAGTGGGAAAGGCATTATGGTTGATGTAGAATTAGATGAAGAAGAATTTAAAGTAGATCTTGAGGCACAATTTGTAAGTTCCCTAGAGGAATTAAAGTTCTGAAGGAAAAAGAATCAAAAACTAAGATCATTAATTAATGACTATGAGGAGCAGATTAGCTTGTTTGAGGAAACGTTGATTAATGCTTCTAAGTAGTATGATGAGATCATCAATCAAGTTGAGGCATAGATGGAGGTAGTAAATACAAGCTTAAAGGCTAAAAAGGAAGATTGCATTAGGTATGTAACTAAAATAGAATCCTTGAAAGGTGAGTTGAATCAAGTATATAGCAAGGTGAGGACCTTTGTGAAGTTTGAAAAGAGCATTAAGGTTTTAGATGATATTTTGAGTAGTCAAAAGTCTACAAGTGATAAGATAGGTCTTGGTTTTAAAGAAAACCAAAAGGAGGCACCTCAAGTCAAGGAGAAAACTATTGAAGATAATCAGGTCAACATGAAAATACCTATCAAAAATCCTAATGCTATAAGGTATACCAATTCATTCAATGGTTACTATTTTGTGTGCAATTCATTTGGTCATAGAGTAAAAGAGTGTAGAAGACACTCCAAGAATGAGTACTCATGGGACTATGGAAGGAGTCACAGCTCACATCAATCAAAATGTATGTATAAGGTGGTTTTATATAGTTATCATGATGTAGGACACATTGTAAGATTCTATCTTAACAAGGTTATAAGGTCATCAAGTCCAAACATAAGGTTTGAAGCCTTTATAATGTTAGAGAGAAGACAAATAAATGTATGGAAACTAAATTTAATGAAGATGAGTCATGATTAGTCTACAAGATCAAGTGGAATACTTGTTGTGATAGAGTGTTATTTAGATGTAAAATTAAGTTAGTAATGTCTATTGTTAGCCCAAATTTATGATGAAATAGTTGATGAAGAGATCAAACCTATAGTGCCAATCAAAACTAAAAGGGTATTGAAAGACATTCAATCTTGTGAGAGCATGGAGATCTGGGAATCTCCTGAGCTTGATCTATTTTAGATCCCTATGGGAAGTGGCCACTCCATTAGGCTTCATGGATACACTATTTAGGCAATATAATCATGAAGGATGCTTGGTTTGAGGGAGAGCTATTCAGGTTTGTGACTAAGTGTGATCTACTTTTAGAAGTGGTATTGTAATCATAATTCATCTAAAGGAGGTATGATTAGAGTAAGAGGGAGTATGTTTCCTTAATGCTTCATATTATATGATTTGAGCTCATATATAAATAAGGTATGGTTCCATATGCTAGTCTATGCAGGATCCTTTGTCATTAATGTCAAAGGGGGAGATAGTCCAAGAAGGGAGATTGAACAAACTAGGGGAGATGAGAGTGAGTAGATTGAAGAATGTTTTACGATAAATGACAAATGATGAGTTTGTTGATAAATTTTGTCATTTATTTCAAGGTAAATATTGATGTCATTGATGTCAAGGTCAAGGTTGATATCATTGATGTCAAGGTGCAGATGCATAGTGATTAGTCTATGAGATATGAACCATGTGACAAGACAATTTGAAGGAAACCTATTGTCTCTTTGTTGAGATATAATTTTAAGTAAAACTATTGATTCTTCTAAGGTTTATGTCAAGTTTCATGTCATAGTAAGCATGTTTTTGAGTACTAGGTGTCATGAGAATCTTAGTCATAACAAGCATAGTCATATCATAACCATCTACATGATAAGTGTAAAGAGGTATGTATAGAGGTATGATATTGTATAATGAGATTTAAATGCTTATTATCAAGGTGTATAAACATCAAATAATGTTTCAAATATTAGTTTCAAAATTTGTCAAGTATTTGAACCTTGCAAGTGTCTTGAGAAGGCTTGTGCATAGGATGCCTAGTCTTGTGCATGAAGGAGCATGGTGTCCCAATGAGATGAATGCACATAGGCATAAGAGGATGTTTTAATATTCTTGAGAATGTATATGAATCATTTCATCACTTAGAAGAGCTTCAAGGTGGGCCTACAGGGGTAGGACCTACAGACCTATCATGGAACTAAACTAGTTATGGATCTTACCTGACCTAATGAGTTGCCATGAGATGTTTTAAAGGCCTATGAAGGATGAAAAGTAATGTTAGATCATTTTATAATTTTATTGATAATGTTATTGAGGTGATTAGTGCATGTAAAGAGGCTTGAAGGTTAATTTCAAGACTTAATGTGACTTGTAGGTTAAAGCCAAGAGAAAAAAGAGAGAAATGATGGCCAAATGTGGTATGAGTTTCAGACTTCAAGATAATAATGGATAAATAAGAATTTAAAGAGGTATTTTATGTTTTTTAAAATATTTTGACCAAGGTTCATGTCAAAATTTGAAGTTTAAGGCAATAAAAAGTGTTTTAAGGTCTCTCAAGTGCACAGAATGAAGGGTTATCAACCTGAGAAGGACTTTCATGTGTTCATTGGCATGTGTCACCTCTACATGAGAACCTAATCCATTCGTTTTATATTTTTAAGTGTCCTATCTCAAATTTATATGCATTGGTTTATGAAATAAGGGGCTAATCTTTATGAATAATTGTTAAGACTGTAAGGTGGTTTAAACCTCTCTAAAACCCTAAATTTGACCTGATGAGAAATATCTTGATAAAAATATCCCAAAATGGTTTTTAATGGATATTTAAGTGATTTTATGTTGTATTAAACTCTCTCCATCATCTCCAAGTGTGATTTTTTTGTTAGGATAGTGAGTGGACCCTACAAAAAAGGCCTGGTTTCTTACAAATTTCCTATAGCAAGCAAAGTTGATGGAGTCAAATTTGATAATTAGATGAAGTTTAAATATTGATACTTGTATTTCATGACCATGGTGGTTTATAATTATGTTAAAAACCTTAGGTATTATAAATCATTCATGCAAGTTGACCTATTGCTAAAAGGCCTAATGGTGCAAACAATGAAAAAACTAGGTAGAAATGAGAAGTTAATTAGGGAAGTGATATCATAGACTACGGATGAATCCAAGTGCATGTATAAGTATTTAAATACCTATAATACATGTTCATGTTGTATATATGTTTTTTATGTCAATGGATATGATGAAATTGTTGCTCATAAATTGATTTGTCTTATGCAGATGAGATAGTAAAGGTGTAAGGTTTCCATATTGGTATGCAAGACTAATATTGTCACTTGATTATGGTATATTTATATCTAAGATTTACCTAATGATATAATATGATCATCCACATACATAAATATTATTTTAAAATTTCTACACAGGTGTTAAATTTCATTATCACCATGACTATGTTTGAAGGTAAACTGGCAGATTTAGGTAAGTTAAAGTGATGAGTTGGAGGATCTATACTCTTAGCTGAAGAATCCAATGCATATGATGATGTTTTTTAATACATTAATTTCCTATTCATGCTTTATATAATCTTGTAAAATAATAAAAGTGATTGAAATAGTGAAGCCAAAATGGGTTAACTGGTTTAGGTCTGACTATGTGTACTAGAGACAAAAGACTGGTCTACAAGACCAATATTTGGAATTAAACCTTAAAATATTTATACTTGAGATTGATATATATATTTAAAATAATATATTTAAGGTTTCATAGGTCATAATAATTATTCTATCATGGATTAAGGTTCAAGTCTTCATGACTATGTTTTGAGACCAGTTGGCAGTTTTGAGTGGGTTACTTATAGAGAAGGGTTTGAGTCTTTTTACCTCAAGTTATGAAGTATAGTGCACATGGTGATACATTAATGTCATTTTTATTATGTATATGTATTTTTTCCATGGTTTTTTGGAAAATTTGTGTTTGTGCTTCAATTTTTCAAAATAGACTTTCTAGGTATGCACAGGCCTAATATGATCAGTACTAATGATGTGTTCCAAGTAGTGGTTTGAAATAAAAAGTTTTATGGAGAATATATAATATTATAAAGTGTCTATTTAGATGGAATATTATGTGTATCTTCAATGTAATTTTTTTTAATTTTCTCCAATAAGATCAAAGGTGTCAAGAACCTAGAACAATAAACATGCTCTGATCCCACTGTGTCAGGATCTTGCTCCCTCAATAAGAGCACAAATATGATTACTCTATATAAGCAACTAATCACGAAATTTAACCAGAAATATAAAGTAACTAGAAATATGAAACAACACAGGAATTGAGAGACAATACATAATTGTATTAATAATCACTCAGAAGAATATACAATAAAGAAGATGCCACTTCTTCTTCCACCTCAAAGGTTTGCCACACCTCAAGACCTTCTTCCCTCTCTCTCTTGGTCACAACAATCAACTCCAATACAAAATTGATGTTCACCTCTCCAACTAGTCAGTAACATGCTGCTAGTACACCAAGTACACAACCATACTCCAAGTAGATCTCCTGCTCTCTGCTGATACCTGCAAATCACTAGACCTTACTCACCATTGTAGATCTCCTATAGAAAGTCATGCACACATGTTGACCAAGATCATACACATACGAAGAACCCTGCTAATTCTCCAAACCAGTACCCACCTTGGTACTGTGGCACTAGGAGGAATGCACCATTGCTGTCCTCTATCTGAAGGAGCTTATTGCTCTTTTACTCCCTAGCTACAAGTTTACAATACAGCCCATGAGTCCATATATAGATCTCATGCTTACAATAATTAGACTAACCTAATTACAATAATTAAGACGCACAACTCAAGACTACAACTAGCCTTTGACATGCAAACAACCAGTCCCAAAATAGACTCTCTGAGATCAACATGCAAACTGCCTATTCACGTACAGGCTACCGATGTCGGCTCCTCCATGACCGATGTCGACTGACTGGTGACCGACACCGGTTGCTTCCTCACTGCCATCTAACTGATGTCGGTTGATCAGACCGATGTCGATTTACCTGCAACACATTCAACAACTCTCTACAACTCTGCATCCTTCGTAACTTCTCCTATTTGCATCCTGGTGAAGCTTTTAGCTCCACAACCTAACAATCTCCCACTTGGAGATAAACAGTTGCACCTATACCTGTACCTGTACACCATCTAAATTATTCCCTGGCTTGTATTCCTCTTCAAGATCAACCCTGAAGACTAACCACCACACATCCTATGATGCTACACCTGTCATCCAAGTACCCTGCCATATCCAAACCTACATATCCATGTAGTGAAGACCTTGACCCTGCATAACATGTTAACCTGTTGCTAGTCCCACTAGACTGCCCTCCAGTACTCCTTCCCCGAATTGGCTCCATACTTTCTGACAACCCCCACTGCTTGGGAAAAAACTTAGGTTTACACTAGACCTCATGTGATTTCAAACACTTGTTCTAAGCTCTGCTTGAACTGTCCAGCCCTTGGTGTGCTTTCCGATTCTACATCCTGCATCAAGAACCCCGCCAACACCGTCTTCAAATCAGCTCCCACTAGAGATCAAATCTCCATGTCTCTTATGCCAAATAATTTCACTGCTCTAAATTCTTCCTGACATACCTCTGAACTAACCTTACCCTTAGCTCAGCAAAACCCTGTATCTCTGAACCTATAACTAGTATACCATTCACATACAGTAACAGAATAATGTTGCAATCATTATCCACCTGGTAAGATAAACACAATAGTTACACTGACATTAACTGAAGCCATGCTTAGTCATCCACCTGTCAAACCTGTACCACTGTCCTGCAGCTTCCTCAAGACCTATACCTTGGCCTTCCGTCTCACGTATTCATCCACTCTCTTCTTTAACTTGGGAGTCCATTCCGTCTCTCAGTGCTTACTTCTAGCTGACAACTCTACCAACAAACACCTGTTTGGTTCTTCTCCAAAGACTCACACTCCTCATCCATGTCAAGCTCCCACTGTTTCTGGAATCTACTTGCATTGCCTCTTCGCATCTTCCTAGTTCTTGACCATCAATAAGCAATATAAAGAAGGTGAACAATGAATATGAGGTTCACTTACCCTTTCTGACCTCGACATGAGCGTTTGAGACTTGTTGACAGCTTGTTGTCTGCCCACCATCCATACCAGTGACCGATCTCGGCCATCTCCTAGTCTGATCCCGACCGATGTCGGCTCCCTATACTGACCTTGACTACCGACGTCGTTTCTCTGGCTAACATCGGTATCCTTTTTGTCGATGTTGGTTCCTTTATGACCGACGTCGATCTTCCTTCTACCAACATCTGTTACTGTCTGACTGATGTCGATACCTGTGTTCATCTGTGAGTGATAACTTTTTACCCGCGAGCTCTCCATGGATCAAAATCCTGATCAAATCAACCTTACTCTACTTAGAATAATTCAGTTCCCTCACCTGATCTCTATCCATCATCTCCTTCATGAACACCAAGGCTTTCCAGTTCTTTAGCTTGTCAAAGACATCTGACTTCCACTTCAAAACCTGCATTCTCCTCCTACATATGTGACCAAGCCTACGAAGCCACATCTCTGTAACAAAAGGTGAATCAGTAATATAAGTAGATAGATAAAGGATACCTACTTTCTTACCACCATCTAATTCAAGTGTATCCACTGTGAGAGTTACAGTGCATCTCCCATCACCCAAATTTCCTGAAGAAATTAGACTAATCTCCAAGACTGGTGCCTGCATGACTTCCTTCAAGCACTATGTGTCATCCGTCTGCAATTTCAGCTTCACTTCCCCTTCATCAATCATCTGACAAGGCTCTCCAACCCCTAAATAAATCTCTCCAAAGTCTCCAAAGACATACCTATGAAAAGATGCTCTATTTCGGGCTACATTGAAAGAGGCAAAAGAATCTATAAACAAAGATTCCACTTTATCTAGAACATCTTATGCAACATCACCTGCAACATATGCTTCTACGCGCTGATCTTTTACTGACCAACACTCTCTTTTTACCTGCTCTTTCTTTCCATCAATCAGACCATTCATGCTATTCAGTTTCTCCAGTCGTAGCTTACTTTCTTCTGTCATTGCTATACTCTCACTCAATCTGAAACCCCTGTGAGTGACCTGTAATCAAAAAACACTACCAGATCTGAACCACCTGTTAGTCAACCCAACCAAAAGCTCTGATACCACTTGTCAGGAACCTAGAACAATAAACATGCTCTGATCCCACTGTGTTAGGATCTTGCTCCCTCAATAAGAGCACACATATGATTACTCTGTATAAGCAACTAATCACGGAATTTAACCAAAAATATAAAGTAACTAGAAATATGAAACAACACAGGAATTGAGAGACAATACACAATTGTATTAATAATCACTCAGAAGAATATACAATAAAGAAGATGCCACTTCTTCTTCCACCTCAAAGGTTCACCACACCTCAAGACCTTCTTCCCTCTCTCTCTTGGTCACAACAATCAACTTCAATACAGAATTGATGTTCACCTCTCCAACCAGTCAATAGCATGTTGCCAGTACACCAAGTACACAACCGTACTCCAAGTAGATCTCCTGCTCTCTGCTGCTACCTACAAATCACTAGACCTTACTCACCATTGTAGATCTCCTATAGAAAGTCATGCACACATGCTGACCAAGATCATACACATATGAAGAACCCTGCTGATTCTCCAAACCAGTACCCACCTTGGTATTGTGGCACTAAGAGGAACGCACCATTGCTCTCCTCTATCTGAAGGAGCTTATTGCTCTTTTACTCCCTAGGTACAAGTTTACAATACAACCCATGAGTCCATATATAGATCTCATGCTTACAATAATTAGACTAACCTAATTACAATAATTAGATGCGCAACTCAAGACTACAACTAGCCTTTGACATGCAAACAACCAGTCCCAAAATATACTCTCTGGGATCAACATGCAAACTGCATGTTCACGTACAGGCTGCCAACGTCAGCTCCTCCATGATCGATGTCGATCGACTGGTGACCGACGCTGGTTGCTTCCTCACTGCCATCTGACCAACGTCAGTTGATCAGACTGATGTCGATTTACCTGCAACACATTCAGCAACTCTCTGCAACTCTGCATCCTCTGTAACTTCTCCTATTTGCATCTTGGTGAAGCTTTTAGCTCCACAACCTAACAAAAGGGTATCATGTGCTAAGTAGGCCTAATGGGATTAAGTCTCCATGAGACCTAAAAGGAGAGATAAGGCCTATTTGAAGAAGGTCATACCTAAAGGGACTCAAATAAAATTTAATTCATATCTTTTATATTATCCAATAACCATTCCATGGCTGACCTAAGAGGATAAAAGTGTTTTATCTACTAAGAAGGATATGAACAAGAAACTTGTACAAATATTAGGCATTATAAGGCCTATTGTGTAAAAAGTGTAAGAAAACAAGAAATTATATTGAAAAAAAGATGGATATATTATATACCATTATAAGGGGATATATTATTATTGATGAACATTTGACATAGGTTCTATGTGGGAGGATCAAAGTCATATGACCCAATCAAGTCAAGAAGAGGGCTAGTTGAGCGAAGAAGGCTAGAGGTCAGTTTGAGAGGGATAGAAGTGTGTGAAGATTTGAATGAGATCATAATTTATTTTATGAGAAACATAATGTTATGAAGTTGATCAAATGTTTTAGGTTTTTAAGTTGGTTCTGAGTCATCTAGGGCATTGGTGCCTCCTTGTAAATGGGTGTTTGTTAAATCCTATTTGAGTTGGTGCTTAGCAAGTTGGTGTTGGTGCTCCATATGAATTTGGTGCTTCATTAAATTTGGTATTTGTCTTATAGTACTATATTCCATTTGCACCATCAATGGTTTTTATTCCTCTTGATATTTTCCCACATACATATTGTATTCATGTGTTTCATGCTCTTGTGAATTGATGCATATGCTTGCTAAGATGTAAATACTTGTCTAAATGATCTATGATTGCTTAAGTAAGATAGTATAAGAAAGTTTTTGCATACTGATTCATCCCTCTCCCACTCTCAGTCATTCTACTTCCAATAATCTCAAGGTAAGATACCTTAACACTTTATGCATAATCATTGCATCCTCACCCTTTTCTCCAATACATTTGATTATGTTAATAATTTCATCCACACAAAGAAGATTGGTTGCAATGTTTTCTTTGTCCATTTTCAAACTTTTGAAATTTCTTCTATGTGTTTGGAGCTTATATTTATTTGCCTTGTCATATCATTAATAGATGTTCTTTAGTTTATCCCAAATCTCTTTTGTCGATTCATAGTGCATTACTTTGACAAACTCTAATTATGATAAACCACACAAAATTACATTCATAGCTTTTGCATTACTTTCACTCACCTTCTTTACCATCAGATCTATTAGTGGAGATGATGGAGCTACATTCCAGTCACAACTAATTTCTAAATATTAAATCCTAGATGTATTATGTTAGTATGCATCCTTATGCCCTAGAAGGCATAGTTCATTCCATCAAACAATGGAGCCCTATATGAGGATAATCCTTCTTAATAGGCCATGTGTGATCTTGAGATCTACCTTCTAGTAGTTAGATTATACTTGAAATAACCTACTCTGATACCAATTGTTAAGCACACACTTATACTAAGAGGGGAGTGAATCAGTATAAGGTAATATTTCCCTTTTTAAAATTGATAATCATAATAATATCAATCACACAACATCAACAATTAAGAACACAAGATTTACGTAAAAACCCTTTCAGGAGAAAACCACAATATAAAATTTTCTTACAAAATTTGTAGTCACCAACCTACTGGAGACACCGATCCCCACCATACAAAGATTTTTAGGCACCAACCTACTAGATACATCAATCCCCACCACTAAGCACCAACTTATCAAGAGACACAAATCTCTTCTTATAGGAGGCATCAACCTCTAAATAAATAAAGTTCCACCTTATGAATGTTGCTTCTTCAATGGATGATGGTCAATTTGATCTCCTTTTTAAAAATCTTCTTCTTATTCACTCCTTATTTTCCTTTTGTTTATTCACTCCGTGGTTCATATTCCAATACATATACTTTCCTTCATATATATGCATATACTCTCCATAAATCTTCATATATTCTCCTTCACAAATGTGCATATATTCGATTGATATTACATTTAATCTTATTAATTTGTAACTCCCATTCATCTCTCTTTTATACCTCTTCATGCCTATTGGAAAGGGTATGATTTCTCCCAAGGGATTACAACCTCTCCAAGGGTGGCATCCCTTTATTTTATATTATCATTCATTGGACTTGGGCAGTGATTCTTATTGCCAATACTTGGGCACTATTAAAGGTGGTCATCCATCATTAATACAAATAAATTTAAATCCAATTCATTAATTCCTTTTTTGAGGTAAATATATCCCATTATAAAGTCTTTTATTTCAAATTGTTTGGGTGTTACCTTAGTTTTGATGAAGTCTTCCCTTTGACAATGATTAGTGGCCTTTGGCATTTCAATCCTCATTAGCAATTTTTTAAGACTTGACATATGAATTTTTTTTTCTTTAAAGATTCTTTGACATCAATGATAATTAATCCAACAATACACATATTAAATCTCTAAGGAGCAACCCTAGAGAAGTCCATAAAGCCAAATTTGATACTAAAGGTTAAAGTTGTATGGTTCCAAGTATCAAAGATCAAAAGTTGGTACTATATTCTAGATTATTCAAGATTTTTCCTCCACACACATAAGTGGGATAAATACATGAATTTTAATCCCTCTTCAAAGTATTAAAATGTATGCAACATTTAGTCATTCAATGAGGAGTGTTTGGGGTAGTTCTAACATAAAGTATTTACCCATTTTTAAAGGTATCTTATGGTCAATCAAGAACAATTAGGGTTTAGATAAAATAGACCAAAAATAATTATTATCATATATTATCAAAGAATTTCACACACAAAAAAAATATATTGTAATCACAAATGCATGGCTCCCATAATTTGTAAACCTCCACTATGCATAGAGACACTGGCATTAAACCCTAATAATGCTAGTTGGCATAGGTGTTTAACATTGTTTTCAGTCTTAAGGTAGGTTTTCAGCCCCTTTTTTTACTTGGACACCTAACAAATAACATCTAGATCATTTCTATATTTTTTGACATCTACTATGAACAATAGATATTTAGAACCAACTAACTACATCTTCCCTCTCTTGTCTTGTCATTTATAAATCAAGTAGTTATAATATCTATTAGTGCATTACAATTTAGATTATTGTGTTTATTCCCATATTTTTGTAATATAAATTAGTTTATTTTCTCCATTGTTTTATATCACTTAAGTTTAAAATAAGCAAAACGTTTTGATAAACCCAATTATTAACTTGAGCACTAAAAACCCTAGGTTTTCCTTCTACATTAAGGTTTCAAAATTTTCTTGAGGTTTCATATTTTTCCCCTATTAGGGTTTGAATTTTATTATAATTTATGGTTTCCATTTATTACATGAAAAAACATAACTTTGTATCCTTTACCCTAGTTCTCTTAGTGCTTTCATGAATACATTATGTGTTATATAATAAGGTTAGGTCCACTATACCTACATAGTTGAAGTGTTAGATTAAGTGGTATTGTAATTGATCATATTTACAGCCTTTGACTCAGTCACATGTTTTTGTGCCAATTAAAATGGTTAAAATTTATGAATTACATGCTACTTATTCACTTGATACAAACATTTATTTTGAACATACAGATGCAAATGTACATGTTTTTAATAATGATAGACCTAAACTTGAAAATGATTATGGACATCATTTTGAACACAATATTTAATATCATGGTAAAATACAGGTCCTAAACAAGTATAAAGACTTTATAATTTTTTAAAAATAATTAGTAAACAACTTTAGAACATAGATTTTATCTTGAGTTTTATGTTAGAGGCTAAAAATGCAAAGTGAGCTAAGGAAACCAAATGATGAACTTTTAAATGGTACTAATTTTCCTTCTATAATCTTAGATCCTACATTAGGTGTTTAAATTACTATTCCTACTACTTTTATTCATATGTCTACACATATGGTTACATAAATGATGCCTATAATACTATACCTACTAGGGGGGCACATTATTTACTTCCCATATATATATGGGTATTCCTATACAACACTCTCTTATGTGTCTCCTAGTCCTACAACTCATGTGACACCATATATATATATATATATATATATATATATATATATATATATATATATATATATATATATATATCTAATATGGATACCAATCCTAGAAACCAAACACACATAACAACCTTTTGATCTTCATGCCAAAGCTTATCAAATAGCACAAGGTTTTAATAGAGCATGTCATACAATGAACTCTCAAGCATTATTGCATAACCCTTTAGCCTCAGATATTTTCATTTATCCCCTAACATTGTATGGTTAAGTTGATCCATAATAACATCTTAGAGCTTTCCATGCAACATGTTTAGATTATGTAACTAATGATAGGTTACTAATAAAGAGTGTTCTTTTAACCTTAAGGACTATGACATGTGATGGTTATACAACCTTCTCTTCAATTAGTACACACAATAAATTATTTAGTTGACCAGTTCTTAACTCGTTTCTTTATCAACATTAGTGAGACAATTTCTTATATTAAAATTATATTACTCAAATAAGGACCTAATGATCCCATTAGTGACTATGTGCTTCACTAAAAGACTTTGATTTTAAAAATGAAATATCCTATGGTTGACAAAGAATTATAAGATATTTTCAAATAAAACCTAATTCCTTCCATCCATTAATATATTATGTTCAAACATTTTCAATCTTTTAATGACACATGTTATAATGTCAAAAACCATGAGGTTAAGCTTATCACCATGAACAAATTAAAGTATGGGAACAATGCCCTAACATCTTATAATACTAAGTTTCAATGTAAAACACCTTTCAAAGTTAATATTATCAGTATCAAGAATGAGATTAAAAAAACAATCAATGTCACTTCACAACCTAATAACAGGCTTATCATTTATGTTCTTATATGGAGATAATTCACATGACTATATAAACCTTTTAATAATGTATTACAAAGGTTACTTGAGTGTAATCTCATATTCCTTTTATTTGAGGCTAAGAAGGAGATCCAATGCATAACCTAATTATATGGATTTAAGGGGGTTATGTGTTGAAGTGAATTATGAATGACAAAGGATTTTGATAGGAAACATGTAAATGAACAAGGAAATCAAATAAGATAATTGATAACTAAAATCAAACTATAATAGCAAAGTTATATGATATTAAGTTCTGTATAATTTCTAAGAGATTAGATGAGTGGTGTCTGTATACTCCATAACTTTATTATTTTTTAATTTTTATAATTACCAAGAATGAAAGTGTACATTAACATCCAAATGAGGGAAATGAAGTTAAAATTGAACCATTACAAAGGTTGGTAGCAACCACTTCATAACCAATGATTATGGTGATGTCATCAACCACAATTACTAATAGATTATGATTTATAGTAATAACCTTGTATACACTCTACAGTAATGTTTAACAAGAGTTAGATCTTGTGTGTTAACACGTGGGTGTTGAACTTTATTTAAACATTTTTGGTGATAACATAAGGAGATACAAGAAACACATGATAGTTATGGTAAGATATAGTGGCCCAGATCCTCCTATGTCAATAACCCCTCCTTGATAAATGGTCCTCATTACATGTAGTTATGATAAAATATGTGTAAATAATTTGGAAACTTGCACTTCAATAGACCATTTTATTTGGAAGGAACTTAACCTAATTTGAGGATCTAGAAGAGATAGATCTCTTGTTAATGTGTTTGTTTGAGCATTAATGACTTGATCCAATTTAACTAGGATGTTGCATTATATATTGATCTATATCTATTGAAGAGTCTCTAAAACATCTGAAGTGTACAACAAATATGTAAAGTAATGGCATAAGGGTTCTACATTGAAGATTGGATACAACCCAAGGTAAGAAGGAAAATAGAACTCAGAAGCATTATCTCCTACTTGTTTGGTGATGGTGTAGGGTTTGTACCAAAGTGGATTCATCTTGCATTAAGGCCCTAAAAGTCTTTACTTTTATAGGTGTAGCCAGACTCAATCACTGACCTAAAAGGTATGCAAAGTCTAATACTTATTATGGTAGTGTTTGTACTTAGGAACATCCTACTAAATAATGGTTTGTAATTATTGAATGTGATGAATATGCTTAATGAATCAGAAAAATTGTAAACTTAATTTTAAGCTAAAGGAGTTATTATTTTTTTATGGAAGAATAGGATAAGTTATGTTAGTTGGTGCTAGAGGTTGGAAACCCAAGAAAACCTGAAAAAGGTCATGTGTAGTTGAGATATGTAAAGCTTAGCTATATTTGTGTTAAATTAAAATCAAAGTATTATCCCAAGTGTGCTAGTTATTTGAATTATACACTCCAAAAGGTACACTATCATCATGTTTCTACTTTCATCTATCTGTCAATCTATAGGTGGAATATGGTAGATTGATTCAACTATGTCTAGCATAGATGAAAATTCTTTCTAGAAATTGCTCAAAACCCTTGTATCCATATTAGAAGTGATAGTTTTTTGGATTTCAAAGTGGATACAGACATGTTGAAAGTATGTCATGTCCCCTTTTCAGGTGACATCTTCAGATTTGATGATTAGCCTATTATGCGACCTTCGTAGGTTGATAGGATGGATAGAGGGTCATAATGGAGCTTGGCTTGGCTTCGATTAGCAACATTTCTATAGTTGGTTCTCATTTGAGCTCTTTCAAACATGTTTGTCTGAGCTCCTATTATTTAGGGGTATTTGACATGCAGTGGAGCACCCATGTTTTGGTATGGTCATGAGCAGAATCACTCCCTGATTCACTAGCTTCAGTCAGTTCGAGGATCAGACATATATTGAGGGAGATATTAATATTTGATTGATTTAATCAAATATTAATTATTTGATCTAATTTTAATTTAAGAAAACCCTAATTCTAATTTAAGAAACCCTAATTAGGGCAAGCATAATTTTTTAGGGTATAAGGGTTTCTCATGGGAGAGATTATTGATTATGAATGATTATTGATTTTGATATTGAAGAATTCTTCTATGAAGACTGAGCCAAGGGTTCCAGGATTCCATTTGCATTGGAGAACGTCCACTCTTCAATGTGTTTGATTCAGAGGCTGTGAAATATCAGCTGATCTATTGCCGAATTGAGAGATAGCTTCATACAAAAGTTATCACAGAAATTTACAGGGTTGGGAGATAACTTCACACAAAAGTTATCACAGGTATTTCAAGTATTTATTTCATTATGTTTTGATTTAATAAATTATACAGATAGAGATCTTCTATATTAGAGCTATATATCTTGAGATCAGGGATCCAGCAAACAGGGTGTGCTTTATTGGCAGCCGTACGAAGTCCATATAGATCCATATAGATTCACATAGAGACTGACATCGGTAGGCAGAGATCCACAGCGACCGACATCGGCCAACCTATCACCGATGTCGATAAGTTAATGACCCCAGTCGACTGATGACGGTAGTATAATCGATGTCGGTGACTGTGTTTTTGACACAGCAGGCTGAGACATACCAGATTCAGGTTTTATTCCTAGTTTGTGGAATACTCAAGTTTTTAAGACCATATTTGAATATTATTTTATATGCATGACAGAGGATATCAATTGTAATCATCTAGATGAATATTAATATTAGTGATTTGGCAGTTAAGAGATTTACTGTGGTTTAATTATTTAATTGAATTTATTTTGCAAAATCATATCTTTGTTTAGAGTTTTTTGTCCTTCATATATCCCTATTGGTTGGGGATATTACAGTGGTATCAGAGCCAAATTCCTGCCATCCTGTTGGGTAGATCAGAGCTAAATTCCTGCCATTGTGTTGGGTAGATTGGAGCCAAAGTTCCTGCCAGCCTGATTGGGTTATTTTAGATTGAATTCGATTATCAGTATGGCTTTAATAGGAGACAAAGATTTGGAAGAAAGAATGCACAATGCACAGAAGAAATTAGATAATCCATTTCAGCAAGCAGAGGACATTCTAAAAACTTTGGAGGAGTTGGAAACTTATTTAGGCAAGGTTGATTAGTCAAATTCTTATGATATGCAAACAGCGTTATCTCCAACGTTTGGTTCATTGGTGAAGCCTCGATTATTGAGACATCATGATGAGGTGGTAAGACTTGCAACTCTCTCTTGCATTAGTGAAATCATGAGGATAATAGCTGGCTTTAATTCTTATGATGATCAGATTATGAGAGAGGTACTTCATGCCATGGTAAAAAGCTTTGAAAAGTTGGATGACATTAGAGACCCTCATTTCTCAAAGAGGGCAAGATTACTTGAAATATTTGCAAGGTATGGATTTGAAAATGTTATGATGTTAGTAGGTTGTATTAGTGACATTCGCAGGATGTTTAACATATTTTGGAATATTTTGGATGAGTTTCATTCCAGCGATGTATTAGCATCAATGCACTCTATCATGTTCACAATCTTGTTTGAGGAGGAGGATGAAATTTCTAAAATTTTGGCAGAAGATTTATGGTATGTTTGGACAAAAGAGGAAAATGTCTCACCTATAGCTGGTATGTGGTTAAAGAGTTTAATTGATAGGCCTAAGGATCATAGTACTTTCCCTATGACATGCAAAAACTTGAATGATGAGTTTGACAGACATGCTGATCCATTACAGGGAGACATTAACACATCTTTAGGTAATGATTTATCTGCATTATCTTCATAGGTAGGAGCAGTTGAGGATGTTGTGGATGAGCTTTGTCTTAAGGTGAGTTCAGCTCAGGAGTTAGACAATGAGGATGAGTTTGATGCTTGCATTCAAAGTGTGGAGGTGTACTCAGATGTTAGTACACTGAGTGTTGGTGATGAGTATGTTTTTGTAGCTGCTGATGAGGAACATGTTGTTGAGGCTGACACACATATTCAAGATTTGGGATTACCTGGTCCTGATGAGTTTGGGATACCAGTGGAGTTGAGTCTCTAGATTAATTCTTCTCACACCGATGATAGTGTGGTAGAGTTGGTCGTGCCACCTTTACAGAGGGATCAGTTATGGGATGGATTGGCACCATCTTTTGTAGATGGAATTGGTAGTTTGAGTTGTCCATTCTACTTGGGTTATGATACTTCGAGAGTTTATTTCTCATGGGTTTCTAACTATGACAGTTGTGCTTTCAGAGTTTGGTTAAGTTGCATCTGCCAGTTTGATTGTGGATTCCTTTGGGTTATATTTCAGAGGATATTGCAGGAGCTTGCGTTGATTGTCATCAGTATAGATCATGACTACATTTGGGATCCAGGTAGATTGATGAGTTTGTTATTCTGAGATTTCTTGGGGACAAGCAATTTCAGGAGGGGCAGATTGTCATGTCCCCTTTTCAGGTGACATCTTTAGACTTGATGATTAGCCTATTATGTGACCTTCATAGGCTGATAGGATGGATAGAGGGTCATAATGGAGCTTGGCTTGGCTTCGATTAGCAAAATTTCTATAGTTGCTTCTCATTCAGGCTCTTTTAGACATGTTTGTCTGAGCTCCTATTATTTAGGGGTATTTGACATGCAGCAAAGCACCCATGTTTTGGTATGGTCATGAGTAGAATCACTCCCTGATTCACTAGCTTCAGTCGGTTTGAGGATCGGACATATATTGAGGGAGATATTAACATTTGATTAATTTAATCAAATATTAATTATTTGATCTAATTTTAATTTAAGAAAACCCTAATTCTAATTTAAGAAACCCTAATTAGGGCAAGCATACTTTTTGAGGGTATAAGGGTTTCTCATGGGAGAGATTATTGATTATGAATGATTATTGATTTTGATATTGAAGAATTCTTCTGTGAAGACTGAGCCAAGGGTTCCAGGATTCCATTTGCATTAGAGAACATCCAGTCTTCAGTGTGTGTGATTCAGAGGCTGTGAAATATCAGCTGATCTATTGCCAAATTGAGAGATAGCTTCATACAGAAGTTATCACAGAGGTTTACAGGGTTGGGAGATAACTTCACACAGAAGTTATCACAGGTATTTCAAGTATTTATTTCATTATGTGTTGATTCAATAAATTATACAGATAGAGATCTTTTGTATTAGAGCTATATATCTTGAGATCAGGGATCCAACAAACAGGGTGTGCTTTATTGGCAGTCGTATGAAGTCCATACAGATTCACATAGAGATCGACATCGGCAGGTAGAGATCCATAGTGACTGACATCGGCCGACCTATCATCAACGTCGGCAGGTTAACGACCCCAGTTGACCGACGATGGTAGTATAACTGACGTTGGGGACTGTGTTTTTGACATAGCAAGTCGAGACGTACCAGATTCAAGTTTTATTCCTAGTTTGCAAAATACTCAAGTTTTTAAGACCGTATTTGAATATTATTGTATATGCATGATAGAGGATATCAATTGTAATCATCTGGATGAATAATAAGATTAGTGATTTGGCAGTTAAGAGATTTACTGTGGTTTAATTGTTTAATTGAATTTATTCTACAAAATCGTATCTTTGTTCAGAGTTTTTTGTCTTTCATATATCCCTATTGGTTGGGGATATTACAAAGTACATGTTTTACACTATTTTTGATAAAGAACTAAGTTTATTATGGTGATTATAGGTGTAAAACTGGAATATCATAATGTTAAATATATATAATATTCACTTATTATGATTTTGACAAATTGTTAGATATGGAAATTTATTATTTTAGGAAAGTACAAAGATTAAATATAATTATCTTACATAATGATATTTGTTAACTATTCTAACTATTTGACTACAAAAATTAGAAAAATAGGTAACTATGTAAGCTCGATATTAGAAATAGGATATGAAAAGGTCCACTTTAGGTCGATGGTAACACAATTTATTTTAATATATTGATCATGGACTTGTCTTAGTTGACTGTGATAAGTGGAAAAATGGAAAAGTAGAGAAGGTAGAATTCTAGAAGTGATAAATTGAAGGTAAAAGCAGAAGATGAATCTAGACATTAGCACAGTAGCAGGATAGTGATGAAGTGTCCTGAGTTCATTGATAGTGTACTTATTTGGTTTAACTAGAAATTACTTGTAGTGCCTTATGCACTTGTGGATTTTGAGTAATCTAAAATATCACACTTAGGGTTTGGATGTGCAAAAATCATTATTTTACTTCTCTTATCTTTGAAACCCTTAGGGCACTTTTATAACTTGAAAACCTAAAATAAAAAAGAGGGAAACATAATGAGTTGCATTGACCTCAATAACCTCTTTCGATGATTGACCACTACCTACATACCCAATATTTTAAGGAGGGAAATCAATCCCTTTTAGTTCTCCCACCTATAGTGAATGTGTAATTATTCTCTTTTGACTAGATGTATGTAGCTAGAATATGGCTTTGATACATGATAATTATAGCTCTTGACTTTTTTTAGAGGGATCTTGACTTGGATTATGGCTAATCCTTTTGAATGATTTAGAATTTGGGTAAAATATGGGAAAATTTTTAAATATGTGTTTAATAGTTATTTAGATTTAATAATTAAATGTAATAAAATACCAAATTATTGAATATAATTTAGACTTATAGAATATATAGTATTTGAATGTAAAATACAATAACTTACATAAACTAAAATGAACTATAAAAAGTAACTTTTGATGAAATATGTAAACCAAGATCAAATCTGACTTATGTTGATTGTGAAGGCAACTCATTGATATGAAGTTGATTGGAGTCATCTCTAAAGTGTAGCTCACCTAAAAATATAATATTATAATACACTAGTATAGGGTCTCACTAGTGTAGATAGGATCACACTATAGCCATGTCTATTTTATTATGGTCACATATGGATTGATTGTGCAGGTGATTTTCTTATTCAAGTACTTGCACCTATTAGATGTGGTCTACTAATTGTTTATGGGTATTTATTTATCATGTGGAAATACCTATAATTTCAAAAATTTAATTCCTACATATAAACTTAATAGAATTAAATGCAAAGGGGGGAATCGATCAAGGGGAATACTTGAGCTATCCTTGTAAGACTCTACATAATCTTAGTATTGCCTACATAGCCCAAAAGGGCCTTAGGCCGATGTAACTCTCCCACCAAGATGAGTGTGTGAATATTGATACTTGTATTATATGGATACAACTAGTAAATTGACTTTAGTGTTTGATGATGAATGCCCTTGTCCTACAATAAAATATCTTCAAGCTTGGCTTATGATTACTATGATAAATCAAAACTTGAATTATGAAGAATAGGGTTATTTTTTTAATGTGAAATATCTTGTATAGAGAGTGATTTTTTAATTACCATTTTTTAAGTTGAGTAACCTTGATATGTTTATATAGTGGTATATTTTAAATATTTCCATTAACTAGATTTTCAAAAATCATGGGAGCACCAACATGAAGCCCCTAAAATTTTAAAAGTATTTGTTAGAGCCTGGGAGACAAGGTTCCACTAGTGGACAAGATTGGATTGTGACCCTATCCAACCTAGTGTGGTCTTGTCCCAAAAAGACATGGACTATTAGAATTTGGCTGACAGGAAACTACAAGAAAATTAGGGATGTCTAAATTATGTTTTTAGTAATTAAAATACAATGAGTATAATAGTGAAGGCTCTTATATAGATTGCAAGTAAATATAATAGTGAATGGGTCAAGCAAGGTAAAGATGTCAATATTAAATATTATCAAGCATGTAATGATTAAATTTAAGTGTATAAATCCCCCCTGTTCTAGTGATGCAATGAAATTAAATTATTATAATACAGGAGATGTGTAGCTAAATGTGTATGCACACTTTGTATTTTGATGTGAAGCTTACTTGTGCAAGATGCCTCAATGCAAAACCTACAATAATGTCATTAAAAGTATTTATTTTCCATATCATAAAGTTGAAAATTTGAAACTTGAAACTTGAAAGTTGAAAAGAGATTAGGGAAAGAATACACCTAAAATGCTATGCAATCTAATTGCCCTATAGTTTGAAAGTAGATATAGGGTGCTTTCAACCTTGTTCACTTTCTAGACAAGGAGAATAAATAATTTTTAAAGTGACAATAGGATGAGTGGTAGGCCATTGGCTGTCACTATACCATAACCATACAAGCTCATAATGTTAGAACCTATAGAAAAATTGAGAGTGATCAAATCTCAATGAGTGAATCTTTTGAATTAGATAGGGGTATACTTGCAGTTATGAACAATGTTCTAAGAAAGGGTAAAGTCCTAACTGTTGAGTTTCACTAGACTCTAACAGGATAAAAAAATAAAAAAAGAGAAACCATGCACTAGGTTAAAAAATTGAATAAATAGACATTGAGTGTCACTAGACTCTAATGTGGCCCACTTGTCACTTTACAAATCACACCATTGTAGATGAATCTATATTCTATTTGAAAAAAATTACGTTTAAAACTTTTTGAATTTTAAAGAAGTGAATTTTGAAATTTTTAATGTAGTAACATGAACATGAATGAATATCATGCCCCCGTATCTTTACTAGATTGATATAGAATGCAAATTGAACTTGTGGTTATTTAAAACATCTAATTTTTAACTTGAATAGCAACTATTTTACACATGACCATACATATGCATCAATTATATGTGAATTTATACTCAAGTAACTATATAAATTATGCATATGCAAGTCATATGCCCCCATAATCTAACAAAATGTTGAACCATATTGTAATGATAAAAACTATACAAGTCTAAAATTTGTTGTTCATGAGGACTTGAATTATCAAGGTAATCCCACTGTGATGCCCTTATTTTGAGATAAGTGTTGTATCTTGTGAGTCACTAGTCTCAAAAGAAAACTTATAGAATTTGTGACACATATAATCATGGAGTCGCATGTGAACATTTTAAAAATTATTGTATCACAATATTGAATATAACATTAAATTATGTGTAAAACATGTGTTGAAAAGATGTAGCATTGAGGCACATAAGAAACATGTGCATGATATGGATCATGAACACGAGTAAAAGTATAAAATATAAGCAATACATGATATGAATCATGGAAACATAGTAACAAGTAATGAACATAAAATTAATGTCACACAATGTCATGTAATTTGCATAGAATGACACACATAAGGCCCAAAGGCTACATACAAGGGGCATATGAATGTAACACAAACAAACAAGACCAAGGGCCACACTCAAATGGTATGATGATTCCATACAAACAATAGCATGTATATGTTACACACACAAGGCCAAAGGCCACACATAATTAACAAGCAAGTCCTAACTTATTATGTAGTAAAATAAAAATTTGAAAGGAAGCTTAGAGCAAATGATATATATATATATATATATATATATATGTCATTGTTTGCAAATAGTATACCCATGTAACATAATCTAAAGTATCAATGAATAGCAAAACACTTATACGATATATAACTCATAATGGTAGAAAGGTTATAGATAGATACAACATGTTAAAAATTTCATGGATAAAAAAGAGATGCCCCAAGATTAGTAACATTCTTGGGTAAAAATGGAAGCCCAAGCATCATAGTGTGTTGAATAAAATTGAAATGTGTTATCTACTTAACATGAAATATAGAAACAAGTAAACTAGCAACATAAGAAAATGCTTTTGAATCCTGATTTTGAATTTTTTTTAAAAATTATTTTGAAATATATAAAAAAAATTGAAATTTTTCAAGATTGATACTAAAATATTTTAAAATTACTAAGAAACAAGGCTTTGAAAATATGATAAATGGGAGGGATTAGAATAATCAACAACAAGATGCTAAAGCATAGTTTGGAAAGAAAGAAGGAAAGCAATATTTCCCCAATGCATGTGTAAAAGAGTCATATAAATGTATCATAAATTATTGATATAGATAATAATGGACATGCCCCCAATGGGAAAGGGCAATGTGTGTTCATGTAGTGTGTAAAAGCTGAAAGATGTGATCATGTAAGTGTAATGGAAGCATAACATGTATGGATATGAAATAATAAGCAAGTGAAGTGTCATAAAGAATGTGTATTGAAATAATTATAAGATAATTATTTTTCATTGTTTTAATTGGTTTGAAAATCAAGAGGGAAATCTCCCAATGTGAAATAAAGCCAACAGATAGAAGAAAGCTTGAACTTTAGGATAGAATAAGTAGCAACAAATTAAAATCAAAGAAGTTATGTATAAAAAATATGTAAATGACTAAGTGGGAATTGGCCCAACTAGTGGTTTGGGATGAAGTATGAGGTTATGTCCAACCAAGGAGCTCATTAACAAGATACACATATGTATACCCAATTGTATGGTATGAAGGAGTGACTTCTTGTGAAGACGAAGTGCCAATTGTAGATGCCTCAGAATCTGAACATGAATCATATTTTTTATTATAACCATCTGAATCATTACTCATATATCCATGTGAAACTATATCCTCGTGTCTAATAGGATAATATGTAATTACATGTACCTATGGTGAAGCACTGTGAATAATTGGCAGTGCCTTATGAGATAAAGCCCTCTTTTGAGGTGTCACTTTTTGCTTAGGAGAATATACCATGCACTTTGGAACTAATTTATTATGATCATGTGTAACTATATAATTCTCATAGATAAATGTATAAATTGATTATGTAATATGTTCTTGAAATTTTTAGAACATTTGAAAATGCTAAATGTTAACCAATGATCTTGTCAATGTGAGGATCATAAAAATTTGTGAGAAGTAGTAAATGGATGACTTTTTGTGAATAATTTTTGTTAGATGTGGATGTATTAGAATTTTGAAATGTATCAAGAGTGTTATAAACCTCATTTTTATTACCATATTCATCTTGCATATTATTTATGTTATTCCAATCATATTTTGCATAATCATTATCATGATCATCATAGGAAAGAACCAACTTTTTAGGTTGTGCTTAAAATTATGATATATCATTTTGATCATCTTTTGTATCTGTGTATGAAAAACTAATTTCCCCATATTTTGGTCTTGACCTTTCTTATTTCTCTTTTACAATATGTATTTTATCATGCACCTCAACTAATACTCCATTAGTTGTATTGGTTTTAATATTAAATGAAGATATGCTTTATTTTTGTTGTTATTTCTCTAAAGATGTTCCCTCTTTTGAAATGTAAATGACTTTGCCTTCATGATAAAATGTAATTCAAACTTCATGTTTATCAATCATTTATCCTATTTATTTTAACCATGATCCTCCGAGCATAACATTATATGCACTTGTATTAGAAATAATGTTGAAATTCAGACTACACTATTTTGAAGTAAATAATATTGTTAACTTAATTGATCCTAGATATGATGTTGATGAAGTAGCTTGATATATGTGCTAAAAATTATAACAGAGAGATACAATAAATGATTTGGAATAAAAGTGTCTCTCCTGATAGTTCATAACCTTAACAGCGGTAAATTGTTTTCCATCCATGTGAGTAGTGATAGTGAAAGGTTCTTGATATGAGGAGGGGATTATAATTGCCTCCTTGTGTACTACACTTATATATATATATATATATATATATATATATATATATATATATATATATATTGATTTTGAACCTCTTTTTTTAGAAACTCTTTCATGAAGATACTTTCTTGTCTAGGTTGAACTTAATTTTTCAACATTTTTTTTAGTAATTTTTCTTTTTTTAACGTCTCTTGTTGTAACTTTTGTAGCCTTTTTTTTTCAAATTGTTCATTTTGTAATTGTTCTTTTTTTAATGTTATTTTTTATCTTGTTATTTTTGTAGTCTTTCTTTTTATAATTTTGCCTTTTGAATATTTTATTTCTCTAATTTTTCCATTTGTATCTATTTTTTCTCTGAATTATCCTTTTGCATCCATACTTCTTGTATTTATTCCTTTACATTAATTTTGATTTTTCCACCTGTTCTACTTACACTTGTTCCTTGGGAGATGCAATTATAATGTGAGTGGGTATCTTGATTGATGTATCTATTATGGGATCACCGCTATCAATGATTTTTTGTATTATCTTTTTCAAATCTAAAAAACTATCTATATGATGCCCATGAAATATATGATATGTACAATAGTATTTTAATCTTTTTAGAGGATGCAAAGAAAGTAATTTAATAAACTTGTTTTGAATAATTTATATTAGAATCTCACTTTAACTATTATTATCCTTTTATACATTTTTTGAATCAATAATTATAGGTGTATGTCACTTTTGGGACACATGATAGCTAGATGAAGATGTAGATATATGATTAACACTAGCATACTCTAGATTCATTGTATATTTAGTGTTATTTTCAAGTGATATGATATTTGAAATGAAATACTAATTTTACTTTTGTAACTCTTTTATTGAGTTTTTATAGTGATGATTTGATCTTGAAAGGGTTCGCAAGCATAAACTCTATGTACTTTTGATTGAATATGCATACAAACACAATCAAGAGGAGATGTGGGAGGAGGGAAATAATTAACATATTTACTTTGAATATTAATGATATATACAATTAATCCAAATAAAATTCATGTGATAAATAAAAAATTTATTGCTAGCAAATAATGTTAGATATATAACAAATCTAATGACTATTAATACAATACAAGAAAAAATCAAGGTATAAAGGGTGATCTAGGCAATGGTTTGAATGATTATGTGGACTCTCAAATATACTTTCTCATTCATATATTAGTGTTGGCCTAATGTTTCATATCATTAACTACATGGGTTAAACCATGCATATAATCTTCTTGTCTTCAAGGGTATGATGAGAGTAACTTCCATGGGTGATACCTTCTACTCATGTGCAACATAAATCAAATGGCTAAAGAGGATTTCTATGGTTTTAAAAATATATCCTATCTATTTCCAATATATCATGAGGTACATGAAACAAAAATCCTTATATACCATTATCTATAGTCTGAGTATTGGGAAAATATCCCACTTCATGATCTTGATAAAATAGGTCACCACTTAGCCAAAAATAAGATCTCTATATGTAGTTTTACAACTATTGGAATATAGGTACTAAAAATAAGTATAAAATAATATAAAATAAAGAGGAAAGAAAATTTGAAAGCTTTTTATGAATAGAGATCAATAATTTTCAACTTGAGGTTAAAATAAATGCTTTAATGTTGAATGTCATCAACGGTTAAAAGAAAATGCTTTCAATGTCAGTGATTATGTCTAAGGTCTAAATTAAGTTATTTTAGTGTCACATTTAGATCCAAAGTTGAAGGATCTTTCATTGTCAATAATTTACATAAATTTGTATGGAATCTTAGGACAAAAATCAAACAAACAACAACCAATATTCCAAAAAATATATGGGTTCACCATAAAGTTTAATGGTTATTTTAATTTAATAATTAAATGTAATAAAAAATCAAATTATTGAATCTAATTCATATTTACATAATATACAAAATTTGAATGTAAAATATAGTAAATTATAGAAATTAAAATGAGCTATACTAAGTAACTTTCAATGAAATGTGCAAACCTAGATCAAATTTGACTTATGTTGACAATGAAAGCAACTTGTTGATGTGGAACTAACTGAAGGGATATATAAAGTGTGTCATGCATAAAAAAATAATCTTGTAATGTACTAAAACAAGATCACACTAAGGTAGATAGAATCACATTGTGGTCGCATCTGAGTTGACTGTGTAGGGGATTTTCCTATTCAAGTACATGTGCCTCTCATAGGTGCTCTATTGATTGTCTATGGGTGTTGAGTTATCATATGGAAGTACCTATAATTTCAAAACCCTGGTTCATACACATAACCTAAAAAGACATCAAATGCAAAAGGAGGAATTAGACAAGGAGAATAGCCAAGATATCCTTAGAAAACCTTGCATAATATGAGTGTTACCTACATAGCCCAAAAGGGCCTCAGTCTAATGTAGTTATTCCACCAAGAGTGACTGTGTGAATCTTGATACTTTCACTACATTAATGTAGCTAGTAAATTGACTTGAGTGCTTGATAATGAAATCTCTTGACCTATAATAAAATAGTGTAAGGTTTATCCTATAACTACTATAATAAATTAGAACTTAAATAAGAAAGAATAGGGATCTTTTTCTCAACGTGGAGTAACTTGTATAGATATTTATTTTTTAATTTCTAATTGTTAAGTTGAGTAGCTTGACGTGCTTATATAATGGCAAATTTTAAATATTTTTGTTACCTGGGTTTTTTTTAAAGTGCAGGAGGGCCAACGTGAAACATCTTGAATTTAAAAACTAATCATTAGAGTGTAGGAGACAAGGTCACATTCATGGACAAGGTTGGGTTATGGCATTGTCCAACCTATTGTGGTCTTTCCATAGAAGGATAAAGATTGTTGTAATTTAGTTGACAGGAAACTATAAGTATATTAGGGATGTTTAAATGATGTTTTTAATAATTACAATATAGTGAGTAGAATAATGAAGGTTCTCATAGATATTTCAACTTAATAAAATGGTGAATAGGTCAAATAAAGTAAGGATGTCAATATTAAATATTATCAAGCACGTAATGATTAAATTTGAGTGTATATAATGTGTAGAAGTGTGTATGTTTTTACCAAGTGAATAAATAGTGGGGGAAATTGAATGACTCTTGACATGTATTTATAGGTGAATATTTTAACAATTTTATTTAGCTAACCATGTGAAACATGTAGGAAAACCTAAAATATTTATTTTAATTTTAAAACTTAATTGTTATTTGGTGCAAGACACAGTCATTACAGTGGATAGGGGTTTACTTTGCCTCTATCCACCTAACATGGACCTATTTAGAGTGATCAAAGATATATATCCTTTATAGTTAATAATTTTAAAGGTGATTTTAAATAGCTTGAGTATTTGACATTAAGAGTTATATGTGTAGTAATGGAAAATAAAAGGTTAATCCCACATATGAACAAATGGATTAAAGGAATGGTGAATAAGAGTCATGCATTTTTGAAAAATTCATGTGGTTTGTAATGTGTCAATAATAAACATTTTTAAGTTCTTATGACTATATTTTGTGTATATAATACAATTGAGTTGTTTCTAGAGCTAATATTTTTTTCTTACAATGTATTATAATTTCCATCTTTAAGAATCTATCCTACTACATAAAAAAATCATTGCCATGCTTATTAGTAAGTTAGCACAAGAGGAAGCCCATGGATAAAAATTCCCATGGCCTCATTGGATCCAAAAGAGGTGTGTACAAACCCTGCTTTTTGTTGATCGGTTTAGAAATTATGCATGTGGTGTATGAATTTATGCATTTTGAAACATTTCTCTAAGGTGTGTACAAAATAATTAGTTTTTTAACACTATAAGAGTATTTTCAACTCTAAAAAACTTTGATAAAATGATCATCCCATATTAGTTTATGTATCTCTACCTTGTGTTGAATGCACAAGTGTTTAATATGATATAGGCATCCATATTGCAAGTAGAAATATGGGACTAAATTACTACAAATAAAATTTTGGTATATCTATAAAATTCATGTCATATGGATAAAATTACAACCATGTGTTGACTTCGTGTCCACATGAATTAAGTACATAAATGAGAGATTAAACTGGCAAATTGATTAGATAATTTGTGACTAGATTGGCACTTTATTTATTATGCTTGATGTTCAAATGGAACTATTAAAGATAAGACAACCATTTTTTCTATCACTCCTATTTTAACTTGTTTTTACTTTAAAATAACTAAATCATATTGTGATATTTATGGATCATAAACTCCTTACCCATGATATAATGCTTCCAATTCTTACATTCCTAACCAATAACATAAATCTAAAGATTATATGTTTAGTAGTTTACTATCAGTGTGGTGAATATATCATTGTGGTAAGATACTAAATGGCCATATTAAGTGAGGATTATTCCCAGTACGTAATATTATGCATCAATATCAATCTCAAATGGTTGTTGAAGATATAGTAACCTAAGTATTGGCACAAAATAAAATTTGCATTTCTGTTCCTCAAATGATTTTTTTATGATACTGACTTGATAAACTTTGATTTAGTACTAGCTTTGGTAAATTGGTTAAGAGGCCAAGTCACAAGATAAAAACCAAGTATGAATATCCTATAGAAATTTGATAACCCCAAAAAGTTACAGAGCTCTATGAAATTCTTTGCTTGTGTCCATTCCTAATTGACTTGAATTTTGGGCAAGTCCATATTCACTCCTTATGTGTGTACTATATATCTTAAATAGATTATCTCCCACATATAAAATGAATATTTTTCCATTATTTCATATAAACTATGCTTATGAAAAGTGTCAAGACCCTAATGTTCATCCCATGTTTTACTAAAGATTAGATGTAGTCAAGATAGACTACAACAAATGAAGTGGTGAATGGCCTAAGAATGTCATTCATCATCCACATGAATGTTTTTAAGGCATTGGTTATGCTTAAGGGCATGTCCAAAATTTTAAATAAACATTATTTGGTCTTGATGGTTGTCTTCTATATGTCTATGGGTTCCACATGAATCTAATGATATCCATAATGGAGATCAATTTTGGTGAAGAATTTTTCATTGTGGAGTCGGTCCAAAAAGTTCTCAATCCTTGGAAGAGAATAGTAATTCTTAATTGTGATTTTATTGAGATCTCTATAATCAATTCACGCCTTCCATGTGCCCTCATTATTTGTCATAAACACCAATTTAACTACCATAAGGTGATGATCTAGGTCATATATTTCCTTTATCCACAAGCTCATTTATATGTCACTTGATCTCCTAATTCTTTAGAAATGAGATGTGGTATAAATATAAATTAGGTAGAGGTATTATATGAATATAACTAATAGTGTGATTCATTATGTGTGTCTCTAGTGTTACTATAGGAACTACACTATGAATTGGTGCCACAAGAATGTTCTTACATTTGTATCTTACAATCAAAAGCATAAACTTTATGCTAGAAGTGACAATCTTCTTACATTGTTTATTACTAATGAGTGATAGCTTAAGAACTACTTTCAATGTGAAACATCTCTTATCACCAATATATATGACAACATTTCTAGGATTTACCTCATAAAATACATGTTGATATGGTAAAGATATGATTTCCTAGTTAAAACATCACATACCTTTAATGGAGTGACATCATAAAGTAATGTGTCTTGGAAAGGCTTGTTGTTGTACTCTAATTGACATTGTTTTATGACACATTTCTTAGATCCCACACTGAACCATCCAATGGATTATTATTTTGGGTGAAGCATTAGTGGCAAGTTTAATCTATGAACTGCTTTAAGGTAAATTAGGTTTTTCTAACTTCCATTATTAATGATGAAGTGTACTAGTTGAGAATCGATCCACATTTGAGAATAGAACAATCCTTCTACTTCCTCTACTTTTTTAGGGGAAATAGGGATGTTTACATTACCCACTATGACATTGGGTTCAAATTCCATGATTTTATTACCCTTGTCTAGAGCCACAATGCTTGTACCCACTGATTCAAACTATGAAAGTAGAGTCTTCCTAGCATGACACTCCTCATTAGAATGAGTGTTAGAGTTGTCAATTGAAAACCACTTTCCATTATTATAATACTTTTTATGGTCATTTTATAGTTTTTATTGATTCTACAGAGGGTGCTTGGAGTCAGCTTAGATTATTGTTTAGCCTAGGACATAGAATATTTATTCTTAGTCTTGAACTTTGTCTTTGCTTCAAACTTACAATAAAATATGGAGGTTTATATAAATAAATAAATTTATAGGAAATCCATGTCTGACTAGATGTGGGTTCTTAAGATCGGCCTACCTATACTTCAAAATAAAGTTTTTCTATAAATACTAAACACCTAGTTTAGACACCAAAGTATGAAATGCATCAGTGTATCTTTGAATAGATTGGTCTTTGCCTTGGAAAAACTTAGAGAACTTGATGCATTAGTCTTCATAGTTTCCAATTGGATAATAGGTTTCTTTGAATTATTATATGAACCCATTCAATGTGTCTAAGTTCACTTCATCTTGATAAATTTCATGTGAAGTGCAATTGTTTTCCCACCATTTATCTACTAATAAAGAAACTTTTAGAAGAGTGAATGTAATATTTTTTAGTTATAAAAATGATTAATTGCATACAATGAACATATTATATTAAGCTAGTTATATAGGTTTTTTGCTTCTATTTTTCCTTCAAACACATAGATGTCTATATTGATTTGCACCTTTTATGGTGTGTGACCACCAAATAGTTGATATAAATTAAAGGTGTTGGAATGAGTCTACTAGTTGATAAGTATCAAGAAATTATCGGTAATGTTTGCTCTTTCACATACATGATGCTCATGTTGTATTTGTAATGCATCCTCTGTTAGGAACCCCTAACCAACGGAAGCACAATTGATTACTTTTCTTATAAGCAATTAAACATGGAATTATACCAGAATGATTAAGTAACTAGAAACTTGAAATAGCAAAGAATTTGAGAGACAATACACAATCTTGTATTAAATACTCTTAGAAGAAAATACAATAAAGAAGATGCCACTTCTTTTTCCACCTCAAAGGCTTGCCACACCTCAAGACCTTCTTCCCTCTCTCTCTTGCTCAACCACAACCAACTCAACAACCTGAGTTGTTATCCCCTCCTTGAATGCTTCAGCTGATCTCCTTGACCTTACACCTGTAGATCTCCTTGACCTTGCTTCCTTGCTTCAATGCTTTACTTGCCTGCTTGATTTACAATACATGCCTCATGGGTCTTTAAATAGGATCCCATGCATACAAAAATAGACTTTTAATTATAATAATTAGACACGTAGCTCGAGACTATAATTAGCCCTTTAACATGCAAACACTCACTTCACTTAATTGACTGTTCGTCAACAGCAGTTCAGGAACCACCACAGGCGATTGACGTCAGTCCCTATCTATCTAGTGCTGACTGATGTCAGCCGACTCCCTGCCGACGCCGGTTGCCTTCTGCACTATATGTGACCAACGTCAGTCATACTACTGACGCTGGTACTTCTAAAACTCAGCAACCTCTCCATGTCTACAATAGTTAAAGCTTTTAGCTCCACACCCTAACAATCTCCCACTTGGAGATAAATAGCTGCAACTGTACCTGTACTTGTACACCATCTACTTTGTTCCCTTGGCTCTGTATCCCTCTCAAAGTCACTCTTGAAGACCAACCACGAAAAAACCTATGATGATATACCTGTCACTTATGCCAAAATAATTTTGTTGCTCCCAAATTCTTCATGACATACTTCTGAACTAACTTTACCCTTAGCTCAGAAAAATCCCTGTATATGTAACCCTGCAACAAGCAACACAATACAGTAACAGGATAATGTAGCTAATATTATCCAACCTGGTAAAGATAAATACAATGGTCAAACCTCCATTGTCCTACAACCTAATCAAGACCATATACCATAGCCTTTTATCTCACGTGTCCATCCACTCTCTTCTCTAACTTGGGAATCCATCCCTCATCCAGTGCTTTCTTCTAGCTGACAACTCCACCAACAAATACCTATTTGGTTCTTCTCCAAGGACTCACACTCCTCATCCATGCCAAGCTCCCACTATTTTTGGATTCTACCTGCATTGCTTCTTCACATCTTCCTAGTTCTTGACCATCAGTAAGCAATATAAAGAAGGTGAACAATGAATATGAGGTTCACTTACCCTTTCTGACCTCCATATGGGCATTTGAGACTCCTTGACAGCTTGTTATCCGCCCAACATCTGTTCTAGTGACTGATCTCGACCATCTCCCAGTCTGCTCCTGATCGATGTTGATTCCCTGCACTGACCCTAATTTCCAACGTCATTTCCCTAACCGACGCTGGTGTCCCCCCTGTCGATGTTAGTTCTTGCCTGATCGACGTCAGACTTCTCTGCCCGACTCTACCAACCCTGCTGGTCTGCACATGACCGATGTTGGTATATGCCTGACCAACATCGGTTCCAAGTGACTGACATCAGTGTCTGTGTGTTCTTGTAAGTGATGAATTCTTCATCCACAAGCTCATCTTGGATCAATCCCCTATCCATACTTCCTTGCTCAAAATTATTCAGCCCCTGTGACTGATCTCTATCCCTCATCTTCTCCATAAACACCAAGGCTTCCCTATTCTTGTCAAAAGCATCAAATTTCCTTTTCCTGCAATGAACTCGATCTATGCCTTCTGAATCTGAACTCATACCTTTTGATTCAAGAACGTCCATTCCCTTCTTATTCATGTGACCAAGCCTATTAAGCCACATCTTTGAATCTACAACTGAAGTAGATAAACCAAAAGTAGAATCAGTAATACAAGTAGATAGATAAAGAAAACCTACTTTCTTACCTCTTTCTAAAACAAGTGCACCCTTGGTAACCTTCCAAGAATCTGCTTTGAGGGTTATTGTGCATCCCTCATCACCCAACCTTCCTACAAAAACTAAACTCTGCTTCAGAACTAGGACATGCATAACCTCCTTCAACACCCATGTGTTGTCCATATGTAATTTCAACTGCACTTTCCTTTTGCCAACTATTTGACAAGGCGTACCATCCCCTAAATAAAGCACTCCAAAGTCTCCTTGGACATACTCATGGAACAAATCTCTGTTTGGGGATGCATGAAAAGAAGAACCAGAATCTAAAACCCATGATCCTACCTGACTATCCAAAGAAAGTATGAGAGCATCCTGTACCATAATATTTGCATCCTTTGCTTCTTCATTACCTTCATGTTGATTCTCTTTATCCCTCAACCAACACTCTTTCTTTGTGTGTCCTCTCTTTCCAAAAAACCAGCAGGTAACACCTCTGGATTCGGATCTCCTTCCCACCTTCGACCTTGATTTCCCTTGCTCGATCTTCTCTCTTTGCCGTCCCCTGCTTTCTGCACTTAGAGCATTCCCTGATGATTCACCTGTGCTTCTCCTGCGTATTTCTTCATTCAAGATTACACTCAAAATATCATCAACTTTTAAGATTTTAGAAGCAGATGCAGAATTACTTACTGCCATAACCAAACTATCCCAACTTTCAGGTAAAGAGCATAAAATCAAGAGAGCCTTTACTTCATCATCAAAAACAATATTGACTGAAGCTAACTGGTTTACCAAACCATGGAAATCACTAAGATGAGTATGTACCGATTCACATTCCTGCATTTGCAAAGTAAATAACTGCTTCATAAAAAATACCTTATTTGAAGCCGAGGGCTTTTCATATAAATTTGCCAAAGATTTTATCAACTCTTCCATTGTCTTGCACTGTGATAAGTTAGAAATCACAGACGATGCAAGGCTCAACCTTATGGATCCTAGAGCCTTCCGATCAAGAACAATCCATTCTTCATCCTTCATATCTGTGGGCTTGCATGCAACCCCACCCAACGGTAAGTACAAATCCTTCTAATACAGATAATCCTCTATCTGCATCCTCCAGTGTTGATAATTCTTGTCGTTAAACTTCTCCATTCGTAGCTTAATTTTTTCTGCCATTGTTATACTCCCACTCAAATAGAAAACCCCTGTGAATGACCTGTAATCAAACAATACCCTGCTCCTTGAAAACCGTAGCTCTGATACCAACTGTTAGAAACCCCTATCCAATGGAAGCACAATTGATTACTTTTCTTATAAGCAATTAAACACAGAATTATACCAGAATGATTTAGTAACTAGAAACTTGAAACAGCAAAGAATTTGAGAGACAATACACAATCTTGTATTAAATACTCTTAGAATAAAATACAATAAAGAAGATGCCACTTCTTCTTCCACCTCAAAGGCTTGCCACACCTCAAGACCTTCTTCCCTCTCTCTCTTGCTCAACCACAACCAACTCAACAACCTAAGTTGTTATCCCCTCCTTGAATGCTTCAGCTGATCTCCTTAACCTTACACCTGTAGATCTCCTTGACCTTGCTTCCTTGCTTCAATGCTTTACTTGCCTGCTTGATTTACAATACATGCCTCATGGGTCTTTAAATAGGATCCCATGCATACAAAAATAGACTTCTAATTACAATAATTAGACATGCAGCTTAAGACTATAATTAGCCCTTTAACATGCAAACACTCGCTTCACTTAACTGCCTATTCGTCAATAGTAGTTTTGGAACCACCACAGGTGACCGACGTCGGTCCATGTCTATCTGGTGCTGACCGACGTCAGCCGACTCCCTGCCAACGCCGGTTGCCTTTTGCACTGTATGTGAGCGACGTTGGTCATACTGTCGACACCTAAAACTCAGCAACCTCTCCATGTCTGCAACATTTGAAGCTTTTAGCTCCACACCCTAACATCCTCTACCATTTTCTAGAACATTTTTGAAGTTAGTGTCATCAAGGATTTGTATCCTATATGAGGATGTGTGGGAAGGTATGATGAATGGTCAGAAGTTTCAATCCCTAATTTCATGTATTTATACCTATATGAGTGGGCGTTAAAATAAAGATGAAGTTTAGAAACTCTAATATACCACTCAATAATGATATGAATTTTGTATGCTCTAATACCACTAATTTGAGGCCCAATAGGAGACCTCGTGGAGAACCTAATTAAATAGATTTAATGGGGTTATGTGTGGAAGTGAATTATGAATGATAAAATATATAAATAGGAACCATGGAAATAAATAAGGAAATTAGAGAAGGCAATTGACAACTGATGCATAACTATTATAGGAAATTTATATTATTCTAAGTTTTGTACAATATTTGAGAGATCAAATGAGTGGTATCTATGTCCTCCCTAACTTCATTCTTGTCTAACTAGTCTGACTACCAAGAATAAAAGTGTTCATAAATATACATATGAGGGAGATGAAGGGTCAATTAAACCATTATAAAGGTTGGTATACACTGCTTCATAACTAATGATTATGGTGATGTCATCAATTGTCATTATTGATAGACTATGAGCTAAATTACTAACACTATAGACAATGTGAACTAATGTTAAATAAGAGTTAGATCTTATGTGTTTTAAAATGGGTGTTGAACTTGATACAAAATTTATTTACATTATCATAAGGCTATAGGAGTAATTCTTGATAATTACAATTAGAACTAGTGGTCCAGATCCTCCTGGATCACCCTTCATCGACCTATGGATATTGACATGACAAATCTATAACCTAAGAATTTTAATATCAATGTATATTATGATTAGAATAGATGCACAAGACATTTTACTAATAGATGCTTTGGTTTAAGACATAATATCCAAGACCTAATTTATAATAATTTTATTGAGCTTAACATAATAACACACTTACTAATGATTTAGTTGCACAACTTAATCCAGAGCTTGAATTTATTCTGATCCATTTCTAAAATACAAGGCATAAGAAACCAAAATTAATCCCCAAGTATATATGAATTAATATGCACATATTCCTCTAGCTTATAATGTTAATAAAGATTATTGGAGTGGGCCACAATCGGATTTACTAGATATGATTAAACACATGGAGAAAATCATGGAGTAGTGAAATCTGAAATGAAAATAACTCAAAAGAGGAAGAAGCAAGTATCTCCAAAATAAAAGTTACATTAATAAGCATTAGCATCATTTGTCAAAAATTACATAGGAAGGTTCCTTATATAGGTGGAAAATAGACAAGTCCCAACATCCTCATGTATGTGGGATTATTTTCCCCTAAAGGACCTTTATTAAATATAAACAAGCTTGACTAGACTATGTAGACAAAACCCAATGGGATAAAAGTCTACACCAACACCCCCATTAAGTGTAACTTAGGTGGGTAGAAGAATTGGGTCCTAGCACAAAGGCCTAATGAGGTACCCAAGTACATATAAATTATCCCCCATAGGAGGAAGAAGATGGAGCTACCTGAACCCCAAAAAGAGCATGTAAATGAAGATACCTGCTTTCAATAAAAGTTTTGGTGAATATATCATTAATTTAATCTATTATTTAGATGTAGCAGATATCAATGACCTGATCATGGATGAGCTCCTGAATGAAATAAATGTGAATCTTGATATGTTTTCTCCATTGATAGAGGACCAGATTCTTGTAGATTTAGATTGTGCTTTGGTTGTCATAAAATATGATTGTTGGTCATCAAAACTGGATTCCAAACTCAGTGAGAATCCATTGAATCAAAATAGCCTTAGCGGTAGCATTAACAACTTCTCTATATTCTACCTCTATAGAAGATAAATAAATAGAATTCTACTTCTTTCTTGACCAACTAATCGAACCTGAACCAAGGGAGAAATTATAAAAAGAAGTAGACTTGTAATTCTAAATGTTTCCAGTCTAATATGAATCTGTATAACTAAACAATTCAATGTCGATTCCCACTCCATAGTGAATTAGGAAACTATGAGTACCCTAAATGTAGTGGAGTATACACTTAGCTAATTTCTAATGTAACTCATGCGGTTCCTGCATGAATCTAGAGACCATGCCCACTACATATGAAATATCAAGTTTAGTTTGTATAAGGTAGATGAGACTACCAACAAGTTGTTAATATAAAGTAGCATCAACCAAAATAGATGGGAAATCACCCTCAAGATTCACACTAAATAGAAAAGGAGTCAGAGTTGGCTTACAGTCAGCCATGCTAAACCATGTAAAAAAATCAAGAGCATATTTGAATTCTACAATACTGATCCTAGGGTCAAACTAAAAAAATTCAATCCTAAGGAAGTAATACAACAATCTCAAGTCAGTCATTTAGAACATGCCAGATAAAGTAATTTTCATTATTGTGAAGGTGGATGGAGAACTCCCTATGATCAATAAGCCATCCACATAGAGAACTAGAATCAACAATGAATCACCCTAACATAAAATGTAAACATTCAGATCTGAATGGCATATCTTGAACCCAACTAAAAGAAAAAAAGAGTCCACCTTGGCATACCATGCTCAAGGATCTTGATTGAGACCATAAATAGATTTTCAAAGTTTAAAAATTGAGGAATCTTCCATAAATCCTTTTGTTTTCTCCATGTATGTTTCCTCTTTGAGGTCACCTTGAAGAAAGACACTCTTCACATTCATTTGATGAACATCTCAACAATGTGTTAAGATAATGGTGAGAGTGAGTCAGATTGAGTTCATTTTATCAATTGGGATAAATGTCTTAGTGTAGTCAATGCCCAGCACCTGAGAAAATCCATTTTCTACCAAACATGTTTTGAACTTGTCTATGGACCTATCTACTACAAACTTTGTTTGGTAGATCCACTCACATCAAACAAGTTTTTTTCCCTTAGGAAGTGGGACTAAATCTCAAGTGATGTTGCTCTACAAAGAAATATACTCCTATTCCATATTAGTATCCCACTTAGGAGTGCCTAATTCCTCACAAAATTATTATAGATTAGAAGTAGATGCAATGAAAGCATGTGGAGCATCTTGGAATTGTGAATGAGTTTGCCTATTATCTGATGGATATCCAACCCATTGGCCAACACTTTGTAGTGTCTATCTAGCCCAAAGAGGACCAGTTCTTACAGATTTATGAGGAGATTCCTCATCATCTAAAGATAATCTAGGATAACAAGGAGGGGATTCCTCATCACTACTCTAATTTTTAGAAGTAAAAGAATAATCTGGATCATCATGAGGTTGATCAGGTGAATCTAAATTATCATCAAATCTAAGTGCATCTAAGGAAGGGTGATAAATTTTGAGTGTGGAGTATGAAAAACCCTCTATGAAACAAACACTCCTCTCAATTAACAACTCATGAGTGGTGGGATGTATAATCCTATATCCCTTAACACCCTCAAGATATCCAACAAAGATGCAAGATTGGCTATGAGGTTCTAATGCCTTATATTTATTCTTTGAAATGTGAGCCATAGTAATTAAACTGAACACTCATAAGTGATCAACCATGGGTTTTTTACCGATCCAAGATTCAAAATGAGTGACTCCCTTCAATGTTTTGTGAGGAAATCGGTTCTAGATATAGCAGGCATAGTTGATGTCCTCAACCTAATACTGAGATACAAGAGACTTGGAGTGTAGTATATAGTTGGTTGTTTCCTTCAAGGACCTACTCTTTCACTCTATAATGCCATTCCATTGAAGACTATATGTAAATGTACATTATAGTTCAATCCCCTATTATGTATAGAATTGTTCAAAATGGTTACTTACATACCACCATTTTTAGTGCACAAAATATTAATGTATTTACCTGACTAGTTATCTATAAGCACTTTGAAGTTTATAAAATGGTCAAAGACCTCTAATTTATACCTAAGAAAATAAACCCAAGTATACCTTAAATAGTCATCGATGAAAGTAAGCATGTACTTTGTCTTATTGGATGAAGGTTTTGGAAATAGGTGAGTAATGTCACTATGAACAATATTCAATATCTGTTTAGCTCTCTATGATTTGTCCTTATCATACTTATCCTCTAGATGCTTCCCAAGAATGCAACCCTATAAGACTCTATCAAAAAACTTAACACATGGTAACATTGAAACCATGTCTTAATTATTGAGTTGATCCAAGTAGTGATAGTTGAGATGGTTGAATCATTCATGCCATGGTTTACTCATCTCATTCGAATGAGTGAGCAGTGTAATAAAGGATTGATCAGGAGAAAAATGAGAGAAATTATATAACCTAGATTAGTGATCTACTTTCCCAAATACAATAATGGAGACATTATTAGCTTCCCTAATGACCACATAATTAGGTGTGAACTCAACTCTCTTGCCCAAACCTATGTGAGTGATCTGGTAAATGGATAGGAGATTGGTGGATAAAGAGGGAATACATAGAACATTATGAAATGTCCCATCATTCACTTTAACTAATCCACTCCCATAAAAGTATTGTCACCCAATAAGATGAAAGGCATAGAACAAGGCTCTAAGTATTTGAGCATGTCCTATGATGAAGCATTGTGGTGTGATGCACCATAATTAATAATCTATGTGGAAGGTTGGGATGCAATTGTAACAAGTGGTTTGCCCTTATCTTTGTCTTTCTTACTATCTTTGGCCTTAGAAGACCCCTGTGTTGATGAACTCTAAGTGGAATAATTAGGGACAATGTTATCATACTTCTTGATTATTTTTGTTAGTTGGTCATTTTGCTTTTTCATGCATTTAGCTTCATCATGCCTATATTTCTTGTAATATCCACATGTGAGCCATTTTTTCTTGGATTCCCTATAAGATGAGGACTCTTTTGATGATTTTGGCATATAATTAGTTTTTTTACCCTTTTTTTGCTCTGGGTCCTTATCTTTCTATTTCTTCTCCTTATTATTGGAAGCCATCTGTTTGTCATGACCCACAAATAAGGCATGAGATTTGGAGGACTTGAGTGTACCCATTTTAATGAGCTTGTCTTGCTCCAAATTCAAGTCAATAAAAAATTCATCAAAGGATGGCATTGTCCATGCAATTCTAAGGGCATGCTTGGTGGCATAGAAGGTAGAAATGAATACAGGATAGTTAGATCCCAATTTGGTAAGGATGGAAAGAATCAATTGATCATCTTTTTTTTTAATGTTGCATAGTTTCAACTATAACTTGAGTTATTTTAATTGTGTGAAGAAGTCTTGTATTGTATCAAAGTCACCTGGGCTCAAATTGATGAGCTTATTCTCTAACTCATGACCCCTTATTTCATCCTTATTTCCAAAGAGTTTATCTAATAAGGTCCACACTTGATTTGGAGTTGTTATAGATTTGATATGAAAAATAAAGTTGGGAGACATAGACAGGCACAGTAGACTGCAAGATTTATCACTTTGATTGTACCACTTCACCTTCTCTATATTAGGTGTTAGTTCTAAAAACACCCTGAATATATAAAGACTTAAATTGAAAAGTTGTGATAATAGCACCAATGTGAAGAGATCTAAAAAACATGCACTTTGAATAAAAATGGCACCTTGAAAGGACCAACTGGCTGAAAGTTATGCTTGATTGAAGTTCAATATGGTAAGGTAATCCTCCACTTTACAAAATTTGGAAAAATGTTGAGTGTTCAAAACTTGGAATTAGGTGCTAGAGTTAAGACCCCACTAATATGAATCCAAATTTAATCCCTTTTCATGTGACCATGCCATATGACTAGGGGGCCAAGGGGTAGGATGAGGCAGTCAGGGCAGTGGCCCTTGGGCCTCGCATCAGTCAAGGTCAGGCTGGCGGTCCTTCAAGCTCACACTTGTGTAAAAATGCACACACACTTTATCTATTATATTATAGCATATAGGAGGGATTGAAGAGGTTTATTTTTTTTAAGTCTTCGATTCGATATAAAATTACCAAAAACTAACCAAAAATGGTGAAAAATCCTACAAGGAGAAACTAGATCTTGGAAATTTTGTATGTCCTTATGCAAATCTATAAATTACCCACTTCATATTTTAAAAAAACCTAAAAAATTCCAAAAAATGTTTCTAGATTATATTAATAAAAAATACAAAATCTATAGATTTTTTAAAATGCCCTCAAACCCTCTAAAAATGTCAAAAAATGACTGTCACAAAACTAGGTTGTGTTTACAGCCAATCCTAAGGTTGTGATGCTTTCTAAATCTAAAAGTGATATCTATTTTTTGTTAAGATATCCTAGGTGTATATATATACTTTGAATTTTTAGAAATCCCACCAGACCCTTGAAAACTAAAATCAAGAAATACAAATACAAGGTCTCACAATAGGAACAATGGCTTTAAGCTACCAATAAAACTTTGATACCATGTTAGAGTGGGCCATAATTAGATCTACTAGATAGGATCAAATGCATGGAGAAAACATGTATAGATTAGTGAAACCTGAAAAGAAAAAAACTCAAAAGAGGAAGAAACAAGTCTCTTTAAAATAAAAGTTGCATTAATAAGCATTAACATCATTAACCAAAAATTACATAGGAAGGTTCCTTATATATGTGGAAAATAGACAAGTCCCAACATCCTCATGCATGTGGGATTATTTTCCCCTTAAGGACCTTTATTAAACCTAAGCAAGCTTGACTATACTATGTATATAAAACCCAGTGGGATAAAAGTCTACACCAACAAAGCTAAGAAGGTTAATCTTATAGATGGCCTTATTTGTACACTTATGAATACACAGGTATAATGACCCACAATTACATTTGATGACCATGAAAATAATATTGATAATTATACCAATGTGCCTTTAATCATATGTGCTTTCATTGAATCACATCCCATATAAAGAATTATTATGGATAATGGGTCAACTAAAAGCATATGCATTATGACATTACTTACGTGTCTTAAGTACACACATAGAGACTTGATTGGTAAAATAGACAAGTAAAACATTTGATGTAAAATGTCAAAACCTTCTTTGGGCATTGTGTGACCACTTATGGTAGGACCTAAAACTATCTTTACTTGGTTCTTAGTTTTACCTAATGCTAACACATTTTACATGCTATTATGATGACCATGGATATGTAAGATATGTGCAATCTCATGTTTATTAGATAGATTCTTGAATAATATCCATAACAAAAAAGTGGTTACAATAGTGGAAGTTCCATATGAGTAATTTAGCCAACCTGAGACATATCCTAATATGATTCTACAATAACCTATTGAAAAATTTGCACAACTTCCACCTCTAAAAACAATCTAGATTCCTTTATAGTGACAAGTCATTTATCTTCCTCGATGACCAATTCTCCAACATCCTCTGCACCAATGACCTATTCAAGTTAAACAAACATTACCTAGATCATTATGTCATATAGTAGTGTAAACATGTTCCACAAAGAAAACCAATACATTCTCCTAACATACAATGGATTTCATAGATTACTATGAGTATTAGAGATATGTAGTATATACATTATTGTATCAATCATACTAATGATTCTAAATATTCTACACCTTATGCCCATTTTTTAATATTCAAATAGTGATTGGTAAAATAGACAAGTAAAACATTTTGATGTAAAATGCCAAAACCTTCTTTAGGCATCATGTTACCACTTAGGGTAGCAAATAAAACTATCATTACTTGATTCTTAGTTTTGCCTAACGCTAATACATTTGACATGATATTATGATGACCATGGATATGTAAGATATGTGCAATCCCATATTTGTTAGATAGATGCTTGAACAATATTCATAACAATAAAGTGGTTACAATATTGGATGTTTCATATGAGTAATTTAGCCAACCTGAGACATATCCTCATATGATTCTACAATAGCCTATTGAATAATTTGCATAACTTCCACCTCTAGAAACAACTTAGATTCCTTTATAGTGACAAGTCATTGATCTTCCTCGATGATCAATTCTCCAACATCCTCTACAACTAATGACCTATTTGAGTTAAACAAACATTACCTAATTCATTATGTCATATAGTAGTGTAAACATGTTCCACAAAGAAAACCAATACATTCTCCTAACATACAATGGATTTCATAGATTACTATGAGTATTAGATATATGTATTATATACATAATTGTATTAATCATATTAATGATTTCGAATATTTTGCACCTTATGACCATTTTTCATATTCAAATATTGATATACATGTTACACCTTGGCCACGACTCATGATATTTTCATCTATCAACGTGGACCTACACTTAAGCATCTCATTAATGGGATCATAGATTATTGTACATAAATTATTCTTGTTTTCTTGATTTTTCTCATTGAGTCTTTTATTCTTCTATTTTGACACAAACATGTACATATACTTTTGATTTGAACATTATTCCAGCCCTTGGTTTTGACTTGATTTTTTTGTCAATGGGTCTTGACTTATAATTTCTTGTCTAGATCTAGATATTCATGTTAGTTATGCTTTGATGAGACATAAAAATACACTCTTTACAATAGTTTGTGTGGTCATATAAAATGTCACTTGAGTGTAATGAGTGTTACTTAAGACCACCCATCTCTAGCTTATCCCTAGACCTATCTTAGGGCCTCTTTAGACACTTATCCAACTTTCATGTGAGCCTTTACACATCCCTATACATATCAAAATTAGTCCCAAACCCTTCCCTAGGGATCCAGGCCCCTAGTCCATTAGTTTTTGCCATTTGGACACTAGCATTGTACTTTGGACACTAGTGTCCCACTTTCAGTGTGAATGTCCCTTGCCTAATTTCAACCACAATGGATATCTTTTCAATTCCTAAGAAACCTAAGGTTAGCCTAAACCTATTTCAAACCCCGTAAAAGCACTAGATGTATATAAATACATGACATTTAGATTTTTATCCACTAGATGGAAATTTCACAAACAAGCTTAGAACAAGTGCACAATTAAGGTTATTGATCCCTATTCTTCCCTAATTATGCATATAGTTGACTATCTATAGCTATTTCAAGCCTAGAATTCATAGATTTCCAATTTCAAACCTCATTCAAAGTGCTCAGGTCAACACTCATACTAGTATTCACTTTCACTTGGACCAAACACTTAGGTAGGAGAACTAGATTGGGCTTGATCCCTCCTTAGAGTATTGGTATGTAGGAAACTCTCAACATAGCAGGGTGTTGAGAATGTCCAACCTACTCAGCTAACATCAAACTTTTCGTACTTGTGCCACTCGAATACCCAAACAACATAGAGGTCTAGGGTTTTCTCTTAAATCATCTCAAAATATTGTGTAGATAGCGAATCAAAGTTCATCCACATAGGTACATATAGGTCAAACTCAGCTAAAGGTGCACCCAGAAGATCAGATAGTTCTAGCATAGGGGACATTAATACTAAAAGTAGAACATGAGCACCCAAAAACTAGTATCCAAGGTAGAATGCTATTGTCTAGAAGGTTTTCTAACACCTGGACCCTATTTACAATACTCAAATTTACTTCCACATTAATTTTCAACCTCCAGATCATCAATCTCAGTTAGTTTCTAGTTAAATACTTATTTATCTCATTCATTGATATTTTTAGAAATATCATATTAGGTTAATTCTTATACAAATTGGTGGTTGTATTTATTACATATTTATACCCTAATTTTCTATAATTAGACCCTTTAACAACCTAGGTCTTACACTCCATAAACCCTAAAAATTTAAATCATTTGGTGAACCCAACTTACTTTGAATAGTACAAAAACCTTAGCCCCAGATGCTATTAGGTTTTTTATCTTTTTATTTCTAATTTTTAGTGGTTGTGTTAGGTTTTTTATACCTGATATATTATACCCTAGTAGTCCTCTTCCAAGTTGTATTACCAAATTTTATGGATAAAGAAGATTCTTTTCCTCCTCCTCATCTCCAAGAGGGTTATAGCTACTTTCCCTCTAACCAGGTCCATGTCATCACTCCTCCAAGAGGTGAGGTAGCCTATAATACTATTTCAAATGTCTATATTTATCCTATCCATAATCTAAACCTTTCCCTTCCCATATCTCCCATTTAGGATGTGTGTTTGCATGTTCAATTGAAAGCAACTAGGGTTTGTACTTGTGAGACTCTAAGGGATGAAATTATCAGTATGAGTAAGCTAATTTAAAAAATTCAAAATCAGACTTAGTTATTAAATGAAAATATTATAGTATTGGAAAATCAAATTACAAAATAAAAGCCTCAAAGGCACACTAATGTCAATCATATATATGCATCTTCACCTAGTCAATTTGTGGCAAGCAATGTTACATATAAAAATAAGAAATCACAACAAAGTGCATCTAAAACTAATTATTCAAAAAGTAATAAAAGATCAAGTGATATTTTAAGGCAAGTGATTAAAGGTAATTTGATTAACCTACCTCTTCTACATCTAGTGAGGAGATCTAGATACTATTGTGCATACCATATAATATATGGTCATCACACAGATTCATGTTTAGCATTGAAAAAACATATACAACATATAATTACTAATTAGGACCGTATATAAGAAAAATTAGTTAAGAAATCCACAATGATACAAGAACATATTTAAAAAGGTTCAAATTCAAAAATGGTTCAAAATCAGTTACCAAAGCATAACTCAGAACAACAAAAGGTTCACAAAGCAAAATTAGAGAAAGAAATAGTACAAGCACAGGGAAAGCAAGTGAAAGATACAAATATACCTCTCTAAAATGAGGTCTTACTTTAAAAATAGTATGGTTTTGGTCAAAAATATAATCAAAATTTTGATTATTAGGGTTAAGGATTGAGCAAACATGTTCAAGGCATCATTACTCCTATTCTAGTAGTTGATAATGTCAGTCAACAAGGTTTGGGATTTATTAAACATCCTAAGTCAAATCATTCATAAACATCATTTGTCAAGGAAAAATATCTAGATGCAAAAGTAATGTTACAAAAAAAGAAAGAACCTAAGTTGCACATTCAGATTCAGGCAAAGCAAACAACCATTCTCAAAAGAGGGTTTCTAACAATAGAGTCTTCAAAGCAAGCTATACCTACGATGGAAATGGTTTTAAATGGAAAGATCCCAATCAATAATCCAAATATTTTTAATCAAAATGAAGAAGATAATTGGAATAGCCTAAATTAGTATGATAAAAACTATTTACAAAGTGAAGATGCCACCTATGTTACACAAAGTCATACCATCGATGACATATTGGACTTCTATCACAATTCCTTAATAGACACAAATTTTTATTCTTATCCATAGCATTCTCCTTCTACATAATTTCACTCATTTCCAACCTACTTGTACATAGTTTCATTCACCCCTAGTTTCCTTGTATATAGTTTCATTTATCATGATTCTTGTACATAGCTTATGTTATCTTGCTCCTTGTATATAGTTTCATTTTCATGATTTATTGTACATAAATTATATACTTAAAAAATACAAAAACATTCAAATTTTTCTCATAAAATACTAAATTTAGATTGTTTGCATATCCATGTTTACATTATTTATACTTGATAGGTACTACATATGCTAGTTATCTTAGTATAGCTATTTTTATCATACATACATGCTTCATTTGTTTTTGTCAAATGTTTGCATATTCTTATAGGACTAAGGTCCAACACATAGATCCAAATTTTCTACTATCTACCCATTGGGGGCACATACATAGATTCAGCATTGATACATTCACCCATTGGGGCATCACATACACATATTCAAGTTTGTCAGGGTACATATTTCTATACTTTATATCACATATTTATCATTGTTTATATCTTGATATTGATCATCCTATACTAATTATATTTTATGTTGACTACTACTACTCTAGACTCAGCTTATGTACATCCTTACTCTTATATAAATTTGTACCATATGTTTATGCATACTATCATTTGTAGCTTTCCTAATTTAGACTTGATTGTGTCTCTTTGATTCTAAATCTATTCAAGGGAATTTTAATATGCCATTATTCTATGGCTCTATGCCACTTCCTTTAATTATGTATATGCTTTGGACATGTTCCCATGTCCTTATGTGTGCCTTCTTGACTATGTAGGTGGACATTTGAACATGTCTTTCCATGTGGCTCTAAGCCAACTTGTTTGTTGTTTGTGTATGTGGACATTTGAACATGTCTTGTATGTATTGTTTTTTTAGATTTAGTGACATGTGCCCATGTCCCTTGTATTGTGGCCCTTTGGCCTACTTTGTGTACCTCGTGTGTTTGTATGTATACTTTCATGTATGCATCATGGCCATCACACTCGACCTTTTCTTCTTACACTTACACCTAGTTTTAGATGTCATGAGTTCCCTCATGCATCTCCCCTTCCTCCTCGGGAGCCTTGATTGACATCATGCCCCATCTCCCTAGGTAGTTACTCAGATTATGTAGTTCATACACATGATTACATTGTTATTTTTATCTTGACAACCTTATGAATGCTAGATCTAACATACATCATACATTACCAACTTATGCTCAAATTATCTTATATTCTGATGTTATGTATACTTTACATTAGTTTACTAAGTAGATATCATATATTTTTAGCCTAATATACATCATGCAAAGATTTTTTTTAAGGATAATTATTGCATAAGTACAAATCCCCTCAAAAGAGGGTACATTAACAGGGGTTTGTCACAGAGATCAGACCATCTAGATGCACTCAAAAAATATTTTTCAACACACAAACACATAATACAGAGCACAAAATTAATCAAACACACATAAAAATAGTCAGACACATATCAGTTTTAGTTTTCACAAGAAAAACATAGAAGAAAATTAGCTCTAAAATTAGGACACTAGCACCCCAACACTATTGTCCAATGTATATCTCTACTATCTAGTAACCCAAAAATAGAAAAAAATCTAGATTTAACAAAATGGCAAAGTAGTTATAACTCAGATTTACATAGTTTCAGTCACAAGTTATCAGATTTGATCAGTTTATGCTTAGTTTTGTACAGAATCATACTAGGTTTACTCAAATTAGGAGCATCATGTGCAGCAGAATCAGTCCCACTTCAATTCAGATACATAGACATAGATTTCTACAACTCAATCTAGAATCCATATGCACATATATTATAATTAGGGGCATGTGTAAGGCACTTTATTTCTACATGATCAATTTCACACTAACTTATCTCAGATAAAATGGAAAAATCCATGTCATTCTCTATGTGGTATACTTAAAACACCATTTTCACCAGGTATCACACCAAATTTATGTTTTATTCTATCTACATCAGTTGGCATTTCCACATAGTCCTTGAGCTACATTCCCAAGTACCTGAGTGGCCCATTGGCCATTTTTTATTTTAGAGTTTCAAAATAGACCTAGGACCATCCTAAACAATTATAGTTACATTGTGAAATTTTAGTTATATATGTATCTATTACACATGGGTAGGTAATGATGGATTCATAGCTTATTTTGAGTTCTTAAGCTAGCTACATAGGAGGGTTACATAAGCCATTAGTCCAATCCACTTATTCAGAGTATATGACCCACCAAGAAGGTGTGGGCAATTATGGAATCAAAACTAGATTGAGTTCTTGAGCCACCCACACATGGGGATTGAGCAATTCATCAACTCAATCCAAACTATTTACCATTTGATCACTATCTACATGCACACACACAGGATGTACCAAGTTTTTGCATTGGTTCACATATCTAGTGAGGTGTGTTTGTTCCTTTCCTCTTTGTCTTATCTATTTACTCAATTTTGTCTTTGATTTTGATATCTCTTAAGTAAGGACTAATTCATCCATGTTTCATTTATAGGATACATAATGGATCACGCTTCACACATTTAGACCTAGACTCATGAGTTTTGCTTCACTAGTAAGTCTAGGTATGATTTTTTTACTTTATCCTAGTCATTTCATTTTATTACATTTATAAAATAAAATGGGGGCAAATTTAGTCATATAAAATGTCACTTGAGTGCAATGAGTATTTCTTAAGACCACCCATCCCTAACTTAGCCTTGGACCTATCTTAGGACCTCTTTAGACAATTATCTAGATTTTGTGTATTTACACATCTATAAACATTTCAAAATTAGTCATAGACCCTCCCCTAGGGATCTAGGCCCCTAGGGCCTCAATTTCTACCACTTTTACACTAGCATTGTACTTTGGACACTAGCACGCTATGCTAGTATACCATTTTTAACATTAATATCCCTTGCCTAATTTTAACCCCAATAGATATATTTTAAATTCATTAGACACGTAAGGTCAGAAAAGACCTATTTCAAACCAATCACAAGTATCAGATCAATCTAATTACATAAATTTTATCCCTTTATCCACTAGATGGAAATAAGATACAAATTACATAAACAAACTTAGAACAAGTTATGTACAATCAAGGTTATTGAGCCCTATTATGCTATACTTATACATATAGTCATATATAGCCATCCCAAGCCCAGAATACATATATTTATACTCTCAATCCTCATTCAAAACACTTAGTTTGACACTCATACTAGCATCCACCTACAATTGCATTAAACACTTAGGCAAGAGAACTACATCAGGCTTGATCCCTCCTCAAAATATTGGTATGTAGGTGTTTTAGTGAATTTTAGCTTATATTTTAGAAAGGGAAAATAAGAAACTAATTACAGGTATGGTTGAAAAACCTATTTGATTGTGTGCACATTGAATCAAAATATTATGAAGATCTCCTATAAAGCACTAAAGCAAATTTATTTGTTAGACAGATAGTTGAGTGGATTACCTAGTGATAGCTGTATCCCATAAGCAAGAGCTTCCTTAAGGGTTGTCAATCCATATGTTTTAAACAATTAAGTTTATAAGTAGAATAGAAAGTACTTGCATCAATAATCAAAAGGTACTAAAATTGAACACAAGAGATATTTGCTTAAAGAAATAGACTAAAAATGATTAAAATAGTGATAATTTAATTAATACTAGTGTTAGATGATTGGTGTCTGCTTCAAAAAATTAGACATGATCCGGACAATAATTCGGATAACAATTTGGGTGATGGGTCCACTCCATTTGATGGCGGAACTTCTGGGATCCATAACTTTTACACCGTAGCTCCAATTGACTCACCGTTTGAACCGTTGGAAAGCTAATAATGAGGGGAATGTCGTGAGATGGCACTGTGCTTTGCTTGATGAAGTTTGACCCCCTAAAACCCAATATAAGTGTCCCAAATTTCAATTTTATTAGTCCAGTCTAAAAATAGTAAGTTTCTAAAAATAGTAATTCCTCGAATTCTGTATTGTTGTAAATCGTGGAAGTCAAACCAATTCATCTCCCTCGAGATTGGTGACCTTCCACATCCTCCCCACACCTTCAAAACATGTATAAAGGAAGATGTAACCCGAAATGGAAATCAGACATCTCTTCTCAGAAATAAGCATATGTTTGGGTCTGCAATTTTGATAAATAAAACATCTCTTTTTAGAGATAGCATTATTTGAATTGTGTTAGTCTTATTTCTTTTGAATTATTTCAGCCAAAGCTTTTGAGTTTTGGATCAAGACAGGGGTTTATGAACAAGCAGAGAGACAAAAAATTAGATTTAGGTGGGGGTAAGTAGGTGAAAATAACTTTATAGAATTTTATGCCATAGTGACCATCAATGGTTGGGCTGATCATCAATGGTTGAATAGACTGTTGGTGATTGAAATGATCATTAGTGATTGAACAAACTATCGTTAGGTGAGACAACCATCGATGGTTACTGTGTGTAAATCTAGATTGATAAATAGATGGTTGATAGAATCACAAAGTGAGATTCTAGGAGATGGGTTATTTTTGTGTTGAATGCAAAAATAAAATAAAGTAATTGAATGCTAAAAATCAAGTACTTATCTTTTAAAAAGCTAATTAGGTGATTGATTGAGGTGGTTGACTCATTGGTGGAGTCTAATATGACTCTAACAAAGTAATAGTACTTGGCACTTTAGCAGAGCTGTAGTGATAAGTTGGCTTTCTAACATAGTAGTTATATCACTAGATTGTTGATGATGATTGACATACAAAACAAAGTAACTTTGGATGCATAAGATCTTGATAGCAATTGTAGATACCTTTTCACCTCCCTGCTCCTCTCTTCTTATAGGCAAGGTAAGAGAGTTGCAACAAGATGTGAACTGGACTTCCTAATTTTAACTCACACATGCAATGGTTCATAACTAGATTTAGATGAGTTATTTTTAGAAAATCAAGGTGGATGGGCTTGCATGTTGGTGGTTAAGGAGGTGGACCCTAACCGTCAATGGTCAGGGTGATCATCGATGGTCATCCTGACCATCCTGTAGTCGAGGGTGAAGGGTATAAATAGGTAAAAGGTTGGTTTAAGCCATTTTAATCAAACTAACTTATGTTAAGTTTGGCTAGAGGTCAAAGGGTTAGACTGGTCTCAAGGGGGTCCTAAGGTAGTCTAAGAAAATTATGACATTCAAAATCATAGTATGCAAATTTTAGGTGTCTAAATTTTTCCCCTTTTTATTATGTGACTTTAAATTAACAAGTTGAAAAAAAAATGGATTATTAATCAAAGGTATAATTACCCCGAGTATGGTAGGAGGTGTAGGTTTGATAAGGTGGATGAAGGTGGTGATGAAGGTAAATGTCATGAAGGTAGATTATAGGTTGGGCACTAAAGCACAAATAGGTGTGTAAAGTGTGATAAAAGGTGTGATAGTCAAGATTATACATAAATAAAGTTGTCATAGTTCATAACAATAAATGATAGTGCTAGGAGGACAAGGGATAAGTGGATCACATGACCTTATTTAGGCATGGTGGTTGGGTACAATTGCAAGTCTCTGAACTTATGTTTATGTTTTGATGGGTATCTAAGGTAAGAAGTGCTCCTAGTGAAAACACAAACTATTCAAGTATCGTGGGTATCTAAGGTAGGAAGTACTCTCAAAAAGACATAAGTGGGTTAGATAAGCATAAGGTGGTATAAGTTTAAAAAGGGTCAACATGGAAATATTTTCACTATGGTAAAAAGACCAGGTAAAAAGTGTCACAAAATGCACACTAATTGGGCTGAAATGGACCAATGATGAGGTGACAAGGTGATCAGGTGGGTTGGAGAAGGTAGTCTTCAAGGGTGGTTAAAAATGGGTAGCTTTGACTAAATAAGGGTCTACTTAGGTGAAATCAACAAGGTGAGCATCCTGACCATTAATGGTCAGGGTTCTCAAGGGTGACCATCGATGGTTACCCTGACTGTCGATGGTTACGGTGCAAACCCTAAAAGCTTGATGATTAAAAGTGAAAAAAGAATCATTTTTTCCTCATTTTAACTTTAACTTTTATTGTCTTGGAGATTTGGTAATTTTGGTGATTTATGGTGAAAGTGATTGCTAAGGGTATTTTATTGAGATGGAGGTTGACTATTAGCTGAGGTAGAGGGTGGACCTAGAGGACTAGTCAGGATGTAGGGAGCACATGAGTACAGATGAGGATGAGCTAATCTTCAACTGAATCCATGGTGGTGGTCATGAAATAAGTTATGTGTGCCTTAAATTTGGTAGCCTAGCTTGAATTTTCAAGGGCATTAGGGTTAAGGGTGGTTGAGTAGTTGTTTGGGTTGAGCCCTAATTAGGGTTTGTGTGGGTTTCAAGTAAATTGGTGGGTAAAATAAAAAATTGATAGGGTGGGTAGGGAGGTTGGGGTGGTTAGGGATGAGGTTAGAAAAGTATACTTATTTATTTTACTAGTTGGGTAGTTTTTAAGGTAGATAGGGTTTAGGTGTTCTGACTTCAAAACACCCACAGTGACCATTGATGGTCAATTCTGACCATCAATGATTGACATCCTTGAGAACATGGATGTCTAACTGTTGGTGGTCACCATGACCATCGATGATTGACTAGGGTAAAATATAGGTTTGGAGGGCACGTAAAAAAATGTTAAGGTAAAGTAATCATTTGCTTACTAGGTATAGGTTGGCATTGTAGGTTTAAAGGGAAAACTTAGTGGGTATTGGGTAGATAGGTTGGATGGATAAGGAAATAGGCCAGTTACTTAAAGGGTAGGGTAAATGATAATGGTTTAGGTGACTAAGCCATGTTTCTAAATTAGTGTAGCCTAGGGAGTAGATATAGATACACAACTAAGTGCCACGTATCTTCATAGAGGTCTAATAGGGAATGACCCCAATCAATTTGGCCCACATGGAGGAGGTTGGGTTAGGAGCTATGAGGCATTATTAGCATGTGCATTAGGATGCATCCATGGTCATAGAGCTCATTGAGATATGGGATTCCACTATGAACACCTTCTTATTACCGATCGATGAGATGAATATTTTGTTAGAGGACATTCATAGGATCACCCAACTTCCTCTTCGAGGTTATCCGATCTACCATATAGAGCATGAGGAGTGGGAAGAGTTCATGGAGCTTCTATATAGAGAATATAGTGATCAAATTAGATGGCATGATAGGGGTTTTAGGTATAGTGCTTTATATCAAAGGGCTCTAAGAAAGAGGAGACTCATGACCATGCTTACGATTTTTGTTTCATGTTTTACACTTCTTGATTCAAGTAGTGAGAAGTTTCCATACTTGTTATTGTGGGTGTTGGTTGAGTTATTATTAGGTAAGATGATGTTTGACTAGGTACATATTCTACTTGTATAGATATACAAAGATTTATGGGGGTTTAGATCCCACATGAAGTATGGTATTAGTGTCATCTTGGTTCTGCATTTTTGGGCCTACGAACACATTCAGGGGCTGAGGCCAGTGGGGTTGTCATGGGCAGGGTACACATAGATTAAGTTCCTAGTTAGCTTTATGTAGTAGAGAGGGGATTTTTATACATAAAGTGTATGAGGTGCTACACACTATTTAGAGTGGTTAAGGGTTACACTGGGTATATTAGTGATAGGGGACATCACCTAGAGAACTTATGTCTAGTTTTTAGTATGGCTTGGCTATAGGAGGCAAACACTCTCCCTTTAGAGCTATAGATGGATACTCTATAGGTAGGATGGAGAGGTCGATCTCATCCCATTTGAGAGGATGAGGAGGCATTTTGGCCTAGTATAGGGCATTCTAGGTCTATTCCCTAAGTACAAATGAGAGGATTCAGAGATCTTATTACCAAAGCCACATCATGTGCCTACTTTGCTAGATTATGAGGAGTTGTCAGCCAAGCCACAGGTAGATGATGTCAATTTTTTAGATGGGATATGACATGGTACTAGCCATTATATGTAGCTAAAAATGTTGGTGGTGATGATGGAGGTGTGAGGTCGATGGTTGTGGATCTGACTGGCCCCCATGGATAGGTAGGAGAAGCTTTAACCACTACATAGGTTCAAGTTACAGCACTAGAAGAGTAGGTGGCCACCTTATAGGGTCAAATTTATACCTTATAGGGTTAGTTTTCTACTCTCATATGTGACAGGTACTAGACAAAGTCTTCACTTGCCTCGGTTACACAAGAGAGGGACTCTCTGAGGTAGAGAGGAGGAGCAGCTAAAGCATAGATAGGGCCACCAGGCATGATCCCCATGGCATGATACCTAGCTACAATTGAGGAGCTATGGTATTATGAGTCCATATTTTTTACATAGTGTCCATAGGAGCCCAAATGGGGTGAGTATAGAGCTATCTTGGCAAGCAGTGCCAGTGTAGTGACACTAGGTCTGTGGGCAGCACCTGTGGCTAGACAGATAGGTACATCTGGGGGATTGGCAAGTATAGTAGGTGGGCCAGCACTAGGATCCTTGGTACTCTAGGAGTTATTGGTACCCCTGGGGCATGACATAGTTCATAGACTTTATATATTATTGTATATCATTTTGATTTTGACCTGCAAGCCAATGTAGTGAGATGTACATTTTGAGAGAGATATCAATTTGCTTGTACACATTATGTTATTTGACTCATGAGTTATAGATATATGATTATTTTTTATGCTCATGTTCATGGTTTATGGTTCATGTTGATGTTTAATTCTTATGATGTGATGCTTATATTTGATCATGGATTATGCTTGGTCTATGGGTAGAATTTGTGGCTAGACAAATAGGTACATCTAGGGGATCGACAAGTACAATAGGTGAGTCAGCACCAAGATCTAGTGGTGCTATAGGAGGCATTGTTACCCCTGGGGCATGACATAGCTCATAGACTTTATATATTATTGTATATCATTTTGATTTTGGCTTGCAAGCCGATGCAGTGAAATGTACATTTTGAGAGAGATATCAATCTGCTTATACACATTATGTTATTTGACTCGTGAGTTATAGATATATGATCTTTGTTTATGCTCATGTTCATGGTTTATGGCTCATGTTGATGTTTAATATTTATGATGTGATGCTTATATTTGATCATGGATTATGCTTACATTATGGTTGACTTAATACACATTGATGTAGGCTTACCTAGGCATGAAATGGTTTTGATATATGGTTATGCTTCATGGTTGCTTACAACATGCTAAATCTTAAAGATTATATGTTGCATTACTTAGATTTATACATGTGGTGGAAAGTGGTTGATTATTTAATGCTCATGGATGTCGTGGTTTGATTATGCTTATTATGGTTATGATTATGGTTATGGTTATGCTTGTTGTTAATGTTTAAGATAAAACACATAGGGTAGTTTAATTAACAACACTAGATAGGAGAATAATTAAGATAATCAAGAGGCAAATGAGTCATGACATGATAAGAAGAGGACACAATGCTTCTTCATTGACAAGGACTAAAATAAAACTAAAGTTGGATTTCCTTAATGAACATAAGCCCTTTGAATGCTTCACATGAGCATCTGTTAGTTGGTTAAAAGGTGTCTTGACCACATAATGTCAAATAAGCTCAAAAATCCCTTGTATATAATGTATAAGGGGGAATTGATAGAAATGGAATATTATTATGAGATTAGCATGCCTCTTCTATAGGTGTCCAAACAGTCAGTATAAACAGGTCTATATCAAACTATATAGACTGATCGATATGGGAAGTCTACTTGTGAAAGTTGATTGTGGATTCTACCTTATTATGCTATTTGAGAGCCAATTGTGGATTTCAATATTAGTTTGCTTTTGTTGTGATTTTGATAATAGGTATTTTGTTGATTATTGTATATGGGAATCTGATTAATATGGGAAGCTTCTAAGAAATTTCTATGCTTTTGACAAATGCTTTACTCAACCATCCTTCAAGGGAGTGGTCTAAGTTTATTTTGCTTTTTTTAATGCCTTTTAATAGCTATCCTTCAAGGGAATAGTCCACCTTACGTTTAGTAATTTCAAATAAATGTTCAATAATTGTCCAGTGAGGGAGCAGTCTATGAAGGCTAGGAATGACCCATGATTGCTAGTGATAGGAATTTTTATGTTGATTACTTTGATTTTATCATAGACTTGCTTATATAGGCTTAAGGGTTTGTCTTTATGAAGGCAAAACTAAAATAACGAGAAGGGTAATTAGGTGTAAAGAGGTTTAGGTGGAAATTATCATGGGAATCTATCCCATAAAAGGGGTGGAAAGTACCATGAGAATCATGCCATGAGTAGAGCTATGGTACCCATTATTCAAGAGTAGGCTATGACTATGATGGATAATCACATGATTTAGTTTTAATCAATTGCTTGTAAAATAGGGAGATGAATGTGGATGGATAGCAAGGGATGAGCTTAAGTTAAACAAAACATGAACTTTGTCTTTTTTAACAAAATAACAAACATATATGCAAATCATTGAGGGGCTCAGGCTCTAGGTTTCCATCAAGAGAGAACAACCGATAAGCTCCTAATCCATACTTTTGGGTTATGATGTAGGATCCAAGCTAATTGAAATCAAACTTACCATGCTTGTTTTTCTCCATGTTAGTGACATGTTAATCTTCTTTTAAAATGAGATCTCTGATGTTGAATTCTTGCACTCTAAGGTGTTTTTTATAGGCATGCTTGACACATTTTTGATAGACATGGAGATGGGTAAGGGATTTCAAATAATGCTCATCAAGTAGCTCAAGCTCGGCTAAGTAGTGTTGATGATAATCGCTCTCAAAAATGAGATCTTACAAAGATATGCAAAGAGATGGGATTTGGACTTTAAGAGGCAAGATGACCTTCACTCCAAACACAAGGAAGAAAGGGGTATCACCTATAGGGGTCCTAATGCTAGTATGATATGCCCATAAGGTAAATGGGATGTGTAAATCCCATTCTCAACTAGATGCATTAACCATTTCAGTTAGCATGTTATTAAAAGTTTTGTTAGAGGCCTCAGCATGTCCATTCACTTGAGGGTGATAGGGCGAAGATAAGCTTAACTTAATGTTGAATGCCTTACATGGACCCTAGACTTATTTATTCTTAAAATATTTACTATTATTAGTGATAATCTTATTATTAACATCAAAGTGGTAGATGATATGATGGTTGATAAATTTGATAATCTTTTCCACTTTGGTCAAGACCAGAGGAATAGTTTCTACCCACTTGGTAAAATATTCGGTCGTAGTGATGACAAAGTGGTGTCACTACAAGAAATGGGGATTGATTTCACCAATGACGTCTATACCCCATTATGAAAAGGGCTAGAAATTAATGGAAATGTGAAGGCTATAGATGGGCACTTAGACACCTAAATCCAGCCACCAATGACCTCCAACTAGGCTTTTGACTAATTTCTACCTAAAGTGCACAATTTAGCATAAAAACACTAAAATGCATTAAATGAGTTGAAATTGATATATTCAAGTGCTGATTTTGGCTAGAGTATCATTAAATGGGGTAATGGAATTTATGGGTCAACTAAATTTGATCAGATCATTTCGAGTCAAAATGTCAATTTTGCACCTGGGTGCTCTAGATTGTTATTTCCTATCAAATCTCTTACATTAGACATGTTCCTTTGTTATTTTCTATTGGTAACATCCTAAATGGGATAACAGATCCAATGCATCTGACATTGACTTCCAATTCCAATTCAGTCAAATTTTAGGCCAATAACAAATCATTCTGATCAATTTAAGTAGTTTGTGTATAAGGTGCTTAATCATGCTTAAGATCTACTTAAACCAAATTAGAGCCTAATTAAGAATTCCATGGAAACTTGTTGAATACTTGTTTTTAGAAATGAATATTAAATATCTACATCATCAGGTGACCTCATTTCTTGGGAAGACATCCCTAGGCCATAAATGCTATAAATATCAAGATTCATGCCTCCCATGCCTCATCAATGCCCTTCATGCCTCTTAATTGATCCTCTATCCCAAATATTGATGAGCCTATTTATGAATTTTAATTATAAAATTGGATTAATCCTTAGCCACATAGCTCAATCTTGAGATGGATGGTTCAGGTTGATTCTACCTATTTGCAAAAATCTATAAATAGGAGGCCTTGCCACATAAATTTTAAGGTCTTGATAATGCAAAGTTATAATGCACAAATGATTCCAAAAGCTATTTCCATTAGTGTTACCATGCAAAATTTATTCCAAGTTAATCCAAGCCAAATCCAAAGGTGTCAAGGAGAAGATGAGATAGTCAAGTCTCCTTTGATGAAGACTTCATGAGCACAAGCCAAGCAAGCCACTACTACAAAAGAATTTGGAGCATCCAAGGAAGGTGAAAGATTCTTGTTTTTCCTTAATTTTTAGTTGTGTTTATCATTTGTTTTTGTTATTAATCTCAACCTAGTAACTAGGCATGAAAGTGTTAGTTTAGTGTGGTGTTTGTCAATTTTCTTTGTTCATTTTATCCCTAACATAATATTAATCTCCTTTTCTTAGTCAAATTCCTAGTTCACATAATGGCACACCCGGTCGAACATGAATAGGTTCACAAAATTGATCACAGTGCCCCCTCAAGTAACTCACTAACTTTTTTAATGTAGAATCTTGGAGTGGGAGACTCAAAAGAGTGAAAAAATTAAGTAAAACACATTTTTCTATAAGTGGTGAGTTTGACTGGACATAGTCATGGGATTATCCTGTAACTCATGGTATTGTCATTCAGACTCACGGTATTGTGCTTAGCCATTTTGAATAACTTTGTGTTTTTGTGCAAGTTTAATAATATCGATACTTTAGAAGTCATGAAATTACTTTACAACTCGTAGGGATGCTTAACCAAGTCACGATATTGTCTAACCATTAGCAGTTAAGCGATAATACTGTAACTCATGAAGTGGCAGGATTATCTTGCTATTAGTGGGATTGTCAAACTGAGTCATGGTATTATGACCAAACCACCTATGATTTACAATATCATAACTTTTAAATTTGTAGGATTGTCCTGTAAGTAGTGAGATCATCGTTCAAAGCCATGGTATTATGACTAAATGATTAGCAATTAGTTATAATACCACAACTCTTAAAGTCGCTAGATTATCCTGCAAGTAGCAGGATTGCTCTGTCAAATAGTGGTATTGTACCACTATGTCAACTCGAGAGCTCATTTTACTAAGTTGATTGTTTCATCTTTAAAAATGCTTCAAAGCTAAACCATATGCTAACATTTTTCTTGCAAGACCAACTTCGAAAATTGCTAAAACATGTTTTGATCATCTTTTTAAAGCTTTAAAATGAACTAGAAACATTATTTTGGGTGCTTAATGTAACATTTAGGTGCTTAAGTAAGTTTTTATCATTATTTTTCAAAGTTTACAATTTTAAGTCCAAGGGGTCAAATGAACACCACCAAACCTTTCATTTGGGCTTAAAATTGAACACACTTAGCAAATTTGTATTCATTATTTCAATTAGCACTTTGTTTTCATAAAATACAAAGATCTTGTGTGTATGCTCTTCCATTTTTTCCCTTTAGGGATCCCTTAGAATCAAAGTGCTTTCCTTATTTACAAATTGCCTAGTCCAAGGCATAGAAAGAACATCATCTAAACCACTCCCCAAAAACTTGAAAAAGTATTGGGTGACCTTGACAACGACCCTAAAGTCTATCTATTTTATGATTTCTTTATTTTCATGTAAATTTGTCTTGTGAAGGGGATGTCATTACCTCTCATGAGTTATTTAGGGAAGCTTTTACCTAGGGTTTCACCTCCCAGCATTGACTTCATTTGGCTCCATATTGGAGTTGCACACAGAATGTAGTGGCACTTTGGACATTGCACTACATTGAGTGAACAATAAGATGTAGTAGTTACAAAAAGGACTAGACCTTTTTGTAACAATCCAAGTGATATGGACCCAAAATTCATGCTTTCCTCTTGCATTGTTTGACATGAAAATCATTGTGCAATTGATTCCCTTAGAACATTCAAAAACTTGTAGATCTTAGATAAATTCTCACTTGTCATGGAAGTATTATTGGTGCAAGGTGCGCCTCAAGGTCTATGTCATAGTACTATCATTTAAGAGAAAGGAGGGTGTTAAAACCCTACTATATAATGTGCATTTACTTTTGGATGAACACTTAAAATCTTCTCAAATGACGTATATTGATGGATTGCAACAATAAAAAGCAACCTTGTCAGTTTAGGATCTAAGGGCAATTAACTAGTTGGTTTTATCCTAGATTAAAGTCTTGTTTAGAGACAAAACTTAGTGTAAACAAGTGATGCAAACCAAACACATGGTCCCCAATTTTGTTTGAACAAGGAGGTGTTATGTTGCCTACATGAAATCATCAATTTGCCTTGTTCAAATTTCATCAAAACATGGATTCATATCATCCACTTTGGTGTAGTTATGTTGCCAAATTGAATCTAGACCTTTGCCAAAGTTTGTTAAGTCCTTCATTTATAATCTAAATTTGAAATTGCACCTTTATAAGTTCATAGGGTTGATGTGTTAAGTGGTTTCACCATTTGTACTAAACTTGAGGGAACTTAGGTTCAATTCCCAATTTGGGTTGAAGGTCGTTTAAGACTCATGATCGTTATCACCACTTGATAGACTTAAGTCATTTTGTGCTAAACACTTGCACTTTGAGTCTATGCACCACAACATTTTGATTCAAGAAAGGTAGTGTTATGCTATCAAATTTGTGAGAAATTACTTTTGCCTTAGAGAGTTTTTGAAACAAGCATTTTGTCACATCTTTTGGGTAGTCTAGCATTGTTACGTTGCCCAAAACATTTCAGATATTGTATCATAGGCCCCCTTACATAGAGTTCAAATTTTTTCCTACACTTTCAAACCAATTTGAGTATACCTTTTTTTAACCTTTGTCTAGCACAATTACGCTATTCACTTTTTGTCTAGCTTATTTTTCAAAAGAACCAAGTCTTATACCATTATTTGTGAGAAAAATAAACTATCTCTAAAGTGCCTTTTGGTTCATATGTTATACCTATTTGATCGATTCCATGTCCAAGAATCAAATGCCTAGTGGTTTTTAGAAGTGTTTCAAATTCATTATATTAAAACTTTCATCTATTCTAAAGTTTAGCTTTTGATGTCATTTGGGCAAGAGTCCTAGCGCATTCCTTGTTTGAGCCTAGCTTTTGATGTCATGTTTGGCCAAAAGACCTACCAAATTTTACTTTTCTTATATTAGACTAATTTGAAACACTTCAACTTTAGTGTTTGGCATTTTGATTTTTGATTCATTTACTTAATCTTTTTGTGTAAGACGTGTAAAGTTAGACACTTAATGTTAGCTTGAGTTATCATAAATCTTTGCATAAACCTTTTGATCCTTTTGATGAATCTAGACCAAGTTTGAACATCATATTTTTAGAGTTTTTATAACTCTTTGAACTTTTATTGAAAAAACATTTACTATGGATCCCAACATGTATTCCTACACTCGTAGTGGACTCATGTATAATTTGGGGATTAGTAATGTGGTTGTGTAGGAAGAAATGGTGAAAGACCCCTACACAGATAATATTGCTTATGAGATGGATTATTGTCCCTCTTATAATGCTCAATTAGGGTCATAAAGTCAAGATCCATTGGCTAACTATTTGGTTAATACACCACCTTATTTAGATCAATACTAAGAACAAACTGCACAATACCTAGCTATAATACCCATATTTGATGAACCAGTTCTTCAACAGTCATGCTCTACTAATACACCTTCCACATATGATCCATTTTTGTTTGAGCATTATTTTATTGGAGAAAAAAGATGATATTTTGGTTAGAGCCATAGAGGCAGGGGCCAAGTTTCTATCAGACTTCCCTCATGAGAATTTACCAAGCCTAGTAAGAATGCCCCACAACATAATTTATGATCAATAGGCTTCTTCTAGAAATCCTTTGGCTCTAATCCAAACAACATTTTAGGAACCTAATATGCCTAATAGAGACAAAAACCTCATGGAAGACCAATTTAACCATATGCAAATGACATATCAAACCTACCTAAATCGAGTGCATAACTTCAATCAGATGACCATGGTGAGCAAACCTCTTATTGACTTAGTTCCTTCAATAGGAGTTTTGATAGAGTTAGCTGGTCAATACAATCTGATTTTAGACCTATTCATGTAAAACACTTTGGTAGACAACTTGTTGCATATGCCCATTATTGAATACGTGTCTTCTACTTCTACATAGAATAATGAGCAAAATATAGTGGATAATGTGAAAGCAACATCCAATCCAAATCACAGTGGTACTAATGCACAAATAACTAGTCAAAAACATGTGCCTGTAGTTAATACCATACATGGACCATCATACCAGGGAGTAGGAGTTTCTACATCCCAACCTCAACCAGCTACTTCATCAAGCATACAACCAACAAGAACAGGTAATCAACTAGTAACTAGTGCAAAGCCTTAATAAAAAAATGTGATGAATCCTACTCCTCAATAAATGATGAGTAGTATTCCATAACATCAGGAATAATCTAGTGTACCAAAGTAATATAGGCCAAACATATTACAACCTCAATAAGGGAAAACTAATGTTCTACCTTGTTAGGTAGTGACAAACATACCTTTTCAATCACAGACTAGTGTACCAAATGAAGACTAGCTGATAATGTGTAAATATTAGTTAGCAACAGATGTTAAATCTTCAATAGATGGTCACTTCCCAACAAGGATTCATGTAACAAGGAGGCACCCATGTTTCTCAATTACCTACTAGACAACAATCGGTTCAAAATGTGCCACAAGTTCAGAGATAGGGTCTTGGTTCATAAGTTCCAACTCAACATCAAGGTTTGATTAGTCAGTAGCATGTCCCTTTTCAACCACAATAGGAATAGTATAGTTATATCCCTCCATCCCAACCACAAAATCTTCCAAGTCAAACCTTCATAGCCAACCCAAACCAAAATATTGCACAACCAAATGTGCAATTCTAAGTACATCCTAATCTGTGTATGCATATTCCTGTTCCATTTCCCAACCAAACCAACGTACCCTAATAGATATGTCCATCATACTCTGGTCAAAGTGTCCCACTTGTGACCTCCCAACCATCTACCCAAACCAATATTCTCCCTCAAACTAATGTTCCTTCCAGTTTCCTATCCCAAGAATTTTAATAGATGAAGGATGTAATTGTTACCATTCAGGCTGAGAAACAAACTAAAAATTTTAAGTTGGATGACATATGTTATTATCCATTCGACATAGATTACTTGAAAATACCATTTCCTCTAGGATATGAACCACTGAAATTTGATAAATACAAAGGGAAAGGTGACCCTAAGGCCCATTTAATCAAGTTCTTTATTGTATGTCAACCAGTGGCATATAGTGATATATACCTTTTGTTATTATTTCCAAGGAGCTTGGTTGGAAAGCCTTGGAGTGGTTTTTAAATTTTCTCATGAATTAAGTAATATATTTTGATGATCTTTCTGATAATTTTGTGTATCACTTTTTCTATAATCTCAAACATGAGATTTCAATGGTTGACTTAACACAAGCAAAACAAAAGGCTAGTGAGAGTTTTGCAAGTTATCTATAGCGATGGAGAGAGCTTGTAATTCAATTCACCCATAGTTTACCAGATAAATAATTAGCCATTATGTGTACTAAAAATTTGCATAGTGAGATAGCTTGTCATTTGGAACTACAATGTGCACATACTTTTAAGGAGATCATTGACAAAGGCTTATTGATTGAGTGAGCCCTTATTAATAAAGGGATCATCAATCTTATGTCAACTAATCAAAATCAAGGTATCAATAAAGGAAGTGGCTATTACCAACATCCAATCCAAGTGTAAGCATTGCAACCAACACAAGCCAATAACCAAGATAGACCAAATCAATTCAATCATAATAGGAATGTTGTAGGTAATGGAGTAACCAAGTCACGTCATGTCCAAATAGTGAAAACATCATCTACACGACCTTTTTAGCTTACTCCTACCCAATAACCTCTCTAACCAATGCTACAAGCAGAATCACTAAGACCTGTGTAATAAATACAGTAACCTTTACCATTACAAACCCCTCCTCCAAGAAGAATTGTGCCTACGTGTCATGTCTTTAGTGACCTAGGAGAGCCTATTGAGTCTATATTTCACAAACTTGTCACTGCTAATTTGATTAGTTGGCCTATATCAAAGCATTATCCATAAGGCATTCCTTATCCTTATTGGTACCACGAAAAAGAATTCTATGAATATCATCGGGTTAACAGGCATAATCTATGAAGACGTGTGTAAATCAAGAATTTGACTAAGAATATGTTGGAAAATGGGGAGATAACATTGTATAATGGTACTTCCACCTCTAATCAAACTCTTAGGATTTATCAAAACCCCTTTCCCCAACATAACACATAGCAATAGCATAATAATCAACAACAACAACACCGGTCGGTGCAACAACAAAATCAATAGTATCAAAATCAAATGCCAAACCAGTAGAATTAGTAGAATCAACAACAGAACCCACAATGTTAGAATAATGGACAAAACCAAAGTCAAAATGGTAACAACCAAAAAAGCTACCATGTAGTTGCATATGACTACAACAGGGTTGTAGGTCATATTGTAGGGGGTAGCATTAATACCATCTCCATTAATCCTAGACCGAGCACTAATCAATCTAGACCATTGCTAAACAATACCACTCAACCAAGTTACATGCATAATCTTTCTTTGACCTAGGACCACACACAAATGAACCAGCAAATCAGGTCTTCCACTTTTTGACCTTATACTGACAACTTACCCTCACCATGTGACCACATACAAATGCACCACCAATCGAGACTTGTCTTATCTGGTCCCACACCATTCCCAACATTTATTAGCTATTATGGACTAGCATCTAATCTTTATTGTGCAATCATAACTTGAAAGTCAAAGATTACTATCCTAAGCCCATAACCATCTACCACTTTATATGTTATCCAACCAAGTATTTAGCCTCAGAATAAACCATTCACCATTGACCAAGATAAGAAGTTTGATATTGTGGAACAATTATATAAGACACCAGCACAAATTTATATTTTAGATTTGTATGAATGTCAACAATCCACAAGAACATTTTGAATGAGTTTTTAACCCAATTTACTATTGTTAGTGACATATCCCTTAATAAATTTTAAGCTTTGGTTGGACACCTAGCTCCAGCCCAAAAAGTCACATTCAACCAAAGTGATATGTCTTCCCTTGGCCCACTCCATAATAATCCATTATACATAGAAGTTAATATAAAGTGGCATAAAGTGAAATGTGTCCTTATAGACAATGGATTAGGCCTCAACATAGTGTTTATAAAGCTCATCAATATTTTTGGGTACACAATGGCAGATCTCCAACCAAAAATGATAACTATCAAAGCCTATGATAATCAAGAAAGAGAATCACAAGGCACTATTATCTTACTAGTTATCATTGGGCCTTTGACCCTTGATACACTTTTCCATGTGCTTGATCTTGAGTTGTCATATAATATGCTTCTAGGTAGACCTTAGTTACTTGGATTTAAACCTCATGGGGGTGACTCCACATATCTTATTCAAGTTCCATCATTAGTGGCTAGTGAATATGATGCCAATAGTGAATCAGAGTCCAATCATAACCTCACATTTGATGACATGGTTGAGACTAACTTGTTTGATAATAATGCCATTTGTACCCTTACCCTAATCATTTGTCATAACCCATTGCCATTATACTATCCCCAACTAATATATTAGGACCAACAAGAATCTAGTTTACCAATTGATGGGTTTCAGAATGATGAGGCATTATGTGACTTTTTAGGCCTTAGAGACAACATTTCATTGGGAGATCATAAATCAAGATTCTCAATTACATTGGATCCTAAAGCCAACATTGGAGAGCAGGTGAACACCCTTAGCCAAAAATAAATAAATAAAACATTGAGGTCCCAAAGTGAAAACCTCTTTGAGGAACTTTCTAACCAAGGAAAAAGTAAAGATAAAGCCTAGTCTAGTGGTGAAAACCTATTTTAGGCGCCATTAGATGGGGTATTCATTATTCTTCAAATTTAGACTAAGAGACCACCAACGATGAACATACCTATGGATTCAAGTTTAGTTTTATGTAAAAATAATTATTTGATCAAATTCTTCAATAATTTTTTACTATTTTTATCACATGCCCAGATCTTCCATTGGGGGACTCAGATTCATCATGCCTAGGAGACATTGAAGATCAAGTCCTACTAGAGGACCCTAATATAATCCAATAGTTCAAGTCTTTGGCTATTATCCTAGAAGATGGTTTGACCCTTCTAGTCAAAGATACAATAGAGGTAAACATCGAGACTCCATCAAACCCAAAATAGATAAAATTAGGCATGTCCCTCACTAAGGATAAACATGAAGTCTTTACAGCTATGTTGAGAGAATTTGTAGATATCTTTATATGGGCTTATTCTGACATGCTAGGTTTGGACCCTACCTTGGTTGTGCAACACCTTATGGTCAATCCTAATGCCATACCAATGAAGTAAAAGATACGTAAGATGCATCCTCACATTGTTATTTTGGTAAAGAAAGAGTTGGAAAAACTCTTAGAAGTAGGATGTATTCGGTCCATTGACTACTCAGAATGGATATCTAATGTTGTACTTGCTAGTAAAAACCCTGAATGAATCAAAATTTGTATTGATTTTTAAGACAAACAAATCTTGTCCTAAGGATGACTTTTCATTGCCTAATATTGACATGATAGTCGACTCCATAGTGGGTTATGAAATGCTTTCACTCATTGATGGATTTTCAGGATACAACAAGATCAAAATAACACTAGAAGACCAATATAAAATAGCATTCACCACTCCATGGAGAAAATTTTGTTATCAAGTAATGCCATTTGGTCTTAAGAATGTTGGAGATAAATATTAAAGGGCCATGACTATCATATTCCATGATATGATGCATGATATTATTAAAGACTATGTTGATGACATATTAGGAAAATCCAAGACCAGGGTCAACCATCTAGTAGTGCTTCGTAGGATATTTGAAAAATTGTGAGAGTATAAATTTAGACTCAATCCAAAGAAATGTGTGTTTGGAGTAACCTCAGGAAAGTTACTTGGCTTTATTAAGTCTCATAGGGGCATTGAAATTGATTTGCCCAAAGTCTATGCTATAATCGAGATACTACCGCCAACTAATTTGAAGTAACTTCATAGTTTATAGCGCAAGATCCAATCAATCTGACACTTCATCTCTCAAATAGCAGACAAGTGTCATCCATTTACACATCTTATAAAGAAGGGAGTTTAATTTCACTAGGATGATCATTACCAAATAGCTTTTCAATAACTCAAGGACTATCTAGTTAATCCACCTATTTTGTTACCTCCTATGCCAGGAAAGCCATTCTTGTTATATCTATCCGCTATCAGCAATACCTTGGGGGCACTTTTGGCTCAACATGATAACAATGGAAAAGATCATGTAGTATACTACTTAAGCCATACCTTGGTCACATATGAACACAACTATGTACCTATTGAAAAAGCTTGTCTAGCCATGGTCTTCATAGCTCAAAAACTATGCCATTACATGTTGAATAATAAGACCATGGTTATTTCAAAAGTAGATCCACTCAAGTATCTACTACCTAAAATATATTTACAAGGTATAATATCAAAATGGATCATTCTTCCTAGTGAGTTTGACATCGAGTATGTCAATCATAAGGTAATCAAAGGATAGGTCCTTGTAGATCAACTTGTTGAAGCACTACTTACAGACACAAAGCCACTTACATTTCATTTTCCTTATGAATCCATAATGATCATCATTAAAACACCTCTTTAGGAGTAGCACTAGAATATATATTTTGATGGTTCATTTACTGCACATGGATCAGGGGAAGACCTCTTATTTATTACACCACAGGGGGATCTAATCCCTAAATCATTCAAAATCAATTTTACTTGTACAAACAACATAGTTGAGTATGAAACACTTATCGTAGGACTTTGATAGGCAGTACACTGGAACAAATCTCATCTCCAAGTTTATGGTGATTCTTAGTTAATCATCAATTAAATCATAGATCATTTCCAAACCAAAGATGACAAGTTAGTTTCCTATAAGGCTATGGTCAATACCGTAAAGTAGCAAATTACAAATATCCAATTTGAGCATATACCAAAGGCTAGTAATAAAAATATAGATGCCATGGCTACTATTGGCTCTCTAATTTGACAAATAGACCAAGCTAGAGAGTATCAATTCCTTGTCAAGAATTTGTTTGCACCAGCTCATGAACCTTCAACTGTTGCAATGATTTGTGATATTGTTGGTCTTAATTCTATCTGGTACTCAAACCTTTACAACTACCTTCATGACCAAGTTCTACCACCTAACCTATCTCAAAAAAAAACCAAAGCCTTTATTCATCATTATACTCTACTTGGATCCACCCTTTACGACCATAGTTTTGATGGAACTCTGCATCGTTGTTTAATTTCAACAGAGTCTACACTAGTGTTAAGAGAATTTCACGAAGGAGTATGTGGATCTCATTCTAGTTGGGCAGTCCTATCCAAAAAGCTCTTGTGTACTAGTTATTAATGGTCCATGATGGACAAAGATACAGTTACATATGTAAAGAAGTGTGACAAATGTCAACGACATGCTAATCTGATTCATGCCCTAGTACAAACTCTAAAACCAATGTTGACACCATGGCATTTGCTACATGGGGACTCAACCTCATTGGAAAGATCAACCCCACTTCATATGATGGCCATAAACATATCCTTACCACCACTGAGTATTTCACTAAGTGGGTTAAAGCTATACCTCTCACTTACGTGACTGGAAAGCAAATTTCCAAGTTCATCTTCAACCATCTCATTTGCCACTATGATATCATCTTTAACATCATATATGATAATGGAGGATCATTCAAGAACAAGGATGTTGAAAAGCTATGTACCAAATACAACATTACATAGCATTTTTCTATGGCATATTACCCTCAAGGTAATGGCTAGGTTGAAGCATCAAACAAAACAATTATCAATATTCTCAAAAATATTGTTAATGATGCCAGTCATGATTAGCACCTTTAGATATTCCCTGCCCTTTGGGAATATCGTACCAACCACCATACCCCCATAGGAGCCATTCCATATTCACTTATTTATGGTACAAAATCCATCCTTCCCATTGAGGTTGAGTTGCCTTCACTATGCATATCTTTCAAGCATGTCCTAGATGATCATGACTATCGAGTATCTCACTTTCAAGAGCTAGACCTACTTGATGAAAAGTGCATAGTTGCACTCAAAAATCTTTAGGCATATCAGAATTGACTCAAAGCCCACTATAATCAGTATGTCAAGTATAAAACTTGGTGATCTTATTTTTAAAGAAAACCAAAAGAATACTATGACTGAGAAGAAGCATAAAGGCATATTCAAAACAAATCGAATAGGGCCTTTCATCATTATCATAGATTATGGATCAGAAGCATATAGGCTCACCACACCAAATGGTGATGAACTTCCTAAGCTGATGAATATTACTCACCTCAAGTGGTACTATGCTTGAGTGCTATGGTGTATTTTCTATAATGACTATTTTAGTTGTGTCATTTTGTCCCTATTCTTCTTTGTATGAATATCATGCTTATCATTCCTTTTATCCCATTCCATCTGCTTTACCATTTTTGATCTATCTACCAAATGTGTTCTAAATCCTAGCCCATTTGACTTTGGTTTCACTATTAGTTGCACATTTTTAGCACCAAGGAATCTGATCAATTTCATCAGTTATTTCAAGTACTTCAGGTAGGGATCATATTTTGGAGTAGTATGACAGAAGTTTTAGCAATTGCATCCTTCATTTGTTATTATTTTCTTATCACTGATCTTGTTACTAATTATAACTATCTTTGGGAAAATTAGTACCATTGATCCATGCCGTTATGTCCTAGTTATAATTGCCTATGGGAAAACTAGGGGAAATATTTTTTTATTGAGCCTTGATATCCCAACTTGCCACTTCCTATGCCTTTTTACCAATTATGCATGTTTTGTTTGAATTGACTGCTACACTAGTCAAATTCCTCTACTATAGGATGGCACTATAGTGATTTGAGGTCTTACTTTAGGACTATGTAGGTAACACTCGATGCTTATTAAGGTTAGCTCAGTCATCCTTTCCACCATGCTCTTGCCATTTTGTGAGCAACCTAAGCCACGCTCTCACCATTTTGTGAGCAACCTAAGTTTAACACTCTCACCATTTTATGAACAACCTAAGTTTGAACGCTCTCACTATTTTATGAATAACCTAAATTTAAACACTCTTACCATTTTATGAGAAACCTATGTTTGAATGCTCTCACCATTTTATAAACAACCTAAGTTTGAACACTCTCACCGTTTTGTGAGCTTAAACCATTTAGTGTCTCGTCATTCTTGATCGAGTTAAGATACTTCAAAAACTCCAAAAACATTTGTAAAATTGCTAGAAAATAACAAAATCATTGACCATTTCTTTTCCTTAAGGATTATAAGAACCCTTACTAAGTTACAAGCAAACCACCTGTCACTTAGTTTTTCCATCTTTTTTGGCCTTTTCTCTCATGCACTTACCATTTTGCAAGATCATTCATATTCTTCTATCACATCCATTCTATTTGTTTTCATCAATTATCACATTATTCTTATTCCTTGAGATAACTACATTTGGCATGAAATTTTTATTGGTTATTACATCCATGGAACTATGTAGGTAGTGTCCACTTGCCTAGTGCATATAGAGATAGCTCGGCCACCCGCTTCCTTTTCTTTTATTCCCCTATTTTGTTCATTTTCTGAGTTGTCACCTATTTTCTAGTGGAAATGTTCATATGGTTTCTATTACATTATTTATTTGTTTATTTCTACTTATTTTATTTGTTTGTTTACTTTCAACACTGTTGCCTTGATTTGGTTTCTATGTGTTCATTGGGTGATTCCTTGCCCACACTTATACTAAAATCCATCCATATTCATATGTTTACATTTTCATCATGGTTTCTATCATTGGTGCATTGTTTTCTATTGAGTATTAGATTACAGGTGTTAGTCCTCGTGCATATTTCAGCCAAGTCCTCATGATCTTATACCATGATGCCTATCGACACGTGCTACAACAAACCTTAGATTCAAGAAGTCGATTCAGCAATGGTGGCATCAAAAATCTCTTTGGCACTGACATCCTGATTCAATCCCAATCATATTCTAAACAAATTAATTAATCATGAAAGAAGTTCAACCTTTATTAGTTTAGATGAGCATCTCCCTACTAGTAGGTTGTTCTAAATTCATCATTAACATTTGTGTTAATTTATCATCATCCTTGACCAAGTTTGTCATGTTTGCCATAATCTAGGTCTAATGATTATAATCACTTGTTGGCAAATCATTACATACCATCCCACCTTTAATTCTTAATGATTATAACCACCTTTGGGAAAATCATTGTGCTATCACCACTTTACATTTTCTACCCATACAAGGGCACATTGTTATCTTGTTTGTCTATCCTAACTGGGGTAGCTCCTTCTTAATGATTATAACTACCTTTGAGAAAATCATTGTGTTATCATACCACATTGCCACTATCAAGGTACAATGCTTATAACCACCTTTGGGCAAACCATTATACACCATCCCACTTGCATTCTTAGTGATTTTGACTACTTTTTCAAAATCATTATGTTTTCACCCCATCATCTTTCCTTGCTTTCGAGGGACCATTTGTCGACCTACTTGTGCCAATCATTCCCTCAAGGGGGCATCATAAGTTAGTTTATCATCATTGCAGTTGTATGTATATAAGACCTTTTCATTCTTTGAGAAGATGTTACTATGTTTAAAGCTTAAAATGCCTTCCCAAACAAGGGAAAACTATAGACACCTAAACCTGGCCACCAATGACCTCCAACCAAGATTTTGACCAATTTCCACCTAAAGTACACAATTTGGCCTAAAAATACTAAAATACATTAAATGAGTTAAAATTGATATATTCAAGTGCCAATTTTGGCTAGAGTATCATTAAATGGGGCAATGTAATTTATGGGCCAGTTAACTTTGATCAGATCATTTTGAGTCAAAATGTTAACTTTGCACCTGGGTGCTCTAGATTACTATTTCCTATCAAATACCTTACACAAGACATGTGCCTTTGTTATTTTTTTGGGTAACATCCTAAATGGGATAACATATCCAATACATTTGACATTGAATTCCAATTCCAATCTAGTCAAATTTTGAACTAATAACATGGCATTTTGATCAATTTGAGTAGTTTGTACACAAGATGCTGAATCATGCTTAAGAGCTAATTAAACCAAATTAGAGCCTAATTAAGAATTCCATGGAAACTTGTTGAATACTTGTTTCTAAAAATGAATATTGAATATTTGTATCATAAGGTGACCTCATTTATTGGGAAGACATTCCCAGGCCATAAATCCACAAATATTAGGATTCATGCCTCCCGTGCATCATCAATGCCCTCCATGCCTCTTAATTTATCCTCTATCCTTAATATTGATGAGCCTATTTATGAATTTTAATTGAAAAATTAGATTAATCCTTAGCCACACATCTCAATCCTGAGATGGATGGTTCAAGTTGATTCTACCCATTTACAAAAATCTATAAATAGGAGGCCTTACCACATAAATTTTAAGGTCTTGATAATGCAAAGTTATAATGCACAAATGATTCCAAAAGCTATTACAATTAGTGTTACCATGCCAAATTGATTCCAAGCCAAGCCAATCCAAAGCCAAAGGTGCCAAGGAGAAGAGGAGATAGCCAAGCCTCTTTTGATGAACAATTCATGAGCACAAGCCAAGCAAGCCACTACTACCAAAGCATTTGGAGCATCCAAGGAAGGTGAAGTATTCTTTTTTTTCCTTAAATTTTAGTTATGTTTGTCATTTGTTTTTGTTATCAATCTCACCCTAGTAACTATGCATGAAGGTGTTAGTTTAGTGTGTTGTTTGTCAATTTGCTTTGTTTATTTTATCACTAACACAATACTAATCTCCTCTTCTTAGTCAAATTCCTAGTTCACATGCACATGATGTAGATTGGTGTGTTGTTGACACTTAACACACTTTTTCACATAATCATAACACTCTTGGTTAAGGGTAGGCCAGTAATAGCTAATGCAAAGGATGTGTTTAGTTATAGTGAGGTCACTAAAGTGTCCCCCATAAATACCATCATGTGTTTCCTTGATAGTGTGAGAGGCTTCGTGACTACGTAAGTAACAGAAGAGAATACCATCAAAGCTAAATTTATAAAGGATACCTCCTAGTATGGTATAATGTGAGGTACTCTAGATAAATTCTCTTTGAGCATTCCTTGAAAGATCAAAAGGAACTATGGAAAAGTTAAGGTAGTCAAAGGTCTATTGATATTGAAGTTTAGGTTAGGTCTCTTCCACATTTAAAATTGTGGAAGAGTCCAGTTTAACATTGGAAGGTTGAGTGAGTCTGTGGATAATGATAGATATCTTAGAATTGAAGGGTCCAAATGTGATTTGAGAGGCAATTGAAGCCATGGTGTCGATGAATTTGTTAGTAGATCATGGGGTTGATTGGACGTGGTAGTGTTCAAATGATGTTAAGAGTTCATCAACTAGTTGCTTGTAATGTCATAAAATATCATTCTTACACCAATAAGAGCCATTGATTTGATTGACCACAAGTTGGGAGTCACAAAACATATTGATTTTTTTGACTCTCAAGGCTAAGGCAGTTTGAAATCCTATGACTAAGGTTTCATACTCATCCATATTATTGGTATATTGAAAATCAAGCTTAAAATACAAAGGGAGAGGTTTATCATCAAAGGGAATAAGGATTATACTAGCTCCCCCACCACATTAACATTTTGATCTATCAAAGAACATGGTGACTTGATAGGTAAAGTTTGCCTAAGAGAGAGTCATGATGAACTCATTAGGGAACTTGAGAGGAGGAGGTTAGTTATCTGCTAATGGTTCCTCAACCAATTGGTCAGTAATGACTTTCCCCTTAATTAAATTTTGTTAAAGGAACTCAAGGTCAAAATCTGATAAGAGCATGAGCCAGTTGGCCATATGTTAGTTTTGTTAAGGCTTAGAGTGCATGTACTTGAGTAGGTCAGTGTTAGTTATGACATAAGTTTTATGGTTAAGAATGTAGTGGAAAAGTTTGGTGGCCATGAAGACTAAGTCCAAAAAAAGTTTCTTAATATGGGTATACTGAGTCTCATACACTACAAGCTTGTAGATAATATACTATACAACTTGCTCTCTATGTTTCTCATCTTGATGAGCAAGCATTGTCTTAGGGAGTGGTAGAGATATATAGGTAGAAAGGTTGGTCTTCCTTGGGAGGGGTAAGGATAGGTGGAGACAAAAGGTACTTTTTGAGTGAATCAAAGTTTTTTTGGTAGTCACTATTCCACTTAAAAGAGACATCCTTCTTTAGAAGGTGGTGTAAAGGTTGGCATTAGTCTAAAAGATGGGAGATAAAGTGACGAATGGATTGAAGCTTCCCCTATAAACTATGGAGTTACTTAAGGTTGACTAAAGGGAGCATGTCGAGGATGGATTTGATCTTGGTGGGATCAACTTTAATTCTATGAAGGGATATAATGAAACGAAGAAGCTTTCCTGACAAGACCCCAAAAATACATTTCTTGGAGTTTAGGCAGACATGATAATGGATAAGTTACTCAAATATGATCTTGAGAATGGTTAAATGGTCCTTTCAAAGTTTGGATTTTCTAAGAAGGTCATCCACATAGTCCTCTATAATCTTATGGATAAGATCATGGAAGATAAAGGTCATGGCACGTTGGTAGGTTTCACTAATGTTCTTTAACCTGAAAGGCATGACTCTATAGCAAAAGGTTCGCCATGAGGTGGTAAAGGTAGTCTTGTGTTGATCTTCAGGGGAAATTAGGATCTGATTATAACTCGAGAATCCATCCATGAGAGATAACATCTCATGGCAAGTTGTAAGATCAACTAGCTAGTCGATGCTCGATAGAGGAAAGTCATCTTTAGGATAAGTTAGGTTGAGGTCATGAATGTCCACATAAATGTGTAGTAATCTTGTGGCTTTAGTGATATGCACGATATTTGAGACTCATTAGGGATAGTCAATGGGTTAAATGAAATTGATAGATAAAAGATGTTAAAGTTCTTCTTTGATAAGAAGGGCTATGTGAAGGTGCATGCATCAAAGCTTTTGCTTGATGGGTTTGGTTTCACGGAGAGTGACTATGTTCTGGGTGGCAATGGTGGAGTCAATTCCAACCATATCACTGTAAGACTAAGCAAAGGCTATGTTGTAGTCTTGGAGGAAAGAGGGAAAGTCTTGAAGTTCTTTAGAATTTAGTGATTGGCCAATTTTGATAATATAGAAGTTGTCCAAAGTGCCCAAGTTGATATCCATGGTGAATTCATTCAACATGGTCAAAGTCTTGAGAGGAAGGGATTTGTGGATTGAAGAATTCAGGGCACCAAGATAGGTGAGAATAGAATCATCATCCTGGCATTGAATGGTGTTAATGATAAGAGAGTCTTCTCCTATCATCTTAGGATGGGTCAAAGGGATGGTTATGGTGGCCCCTTCCTTTTGATAAGTTAGGGGTCTAAGGCTGATCATGTTGACAAAAAAAAATTTAGGTGGGATGATATCATCATCCTCACATGTGGATGAAGGAGAGATTGGTGGGGAAGGGGAATCTTCCTCAATAATGGTGGTGGTAAGTGGTTTGGGTTGTTTCTTGTTGGATAAGATGAAACTGAGGCAATGTTTTTCATGAGGCTTTTTATTTTTAATGGTTACCAACTCATGTGGGACATGCTCATACCGCCCAAGACCAAAGCCTTTCCAAACACATCGATGGAGGCATCTCTTGGCAAAGTTTGGTTTATCTAGGTAAGATAAATCAATGGTGAATGATCCAAGGGGTTTGTTGAGTCCCCCATAGATGAAATGTGTCTGACAGTGGAGAGGTCTAAAAGCAACAATAGTTCTGATGTTGGGGTCATATCTTGGTTGGTTAGTAAGTTTCCCATATTCATGAGGAGTAGGGAGAGCGTTAAGGGATAAAAGGTGATATTCCCCCAGTGAAAGGTGGTGGAATGTGGATTCCAAAGGGTCAATGGTGGGGATTTGGTCTGAAGGGATAGAGGAACTGGTGGATGCTTCATTGGTGGAAGGGGATATGACATCCACTTTTGTGGTTGAAGGTTAGTCTTTATCTGCTAAAGGTGTGATAGATGGGGGTATGAGGACATCATTGGGGTGATAGGTCATGTTGCATGTTAATAAAAGACTTGGGTCAGCTTGGGTGGTGATGACCTATCCTTTGTGTTCAAACTTGATGCAACTGTGAAGGGTAGAGGGGATGAAACCCATGGAGTGGATCTAAGGTCATCCCAACAAGATGTTTTATTAGAATTCACCTTCCACTACGTAGAAGAGTTCAGGGAGCGTGCAGGGTCCCAAACATGTATGAAGGATAATAGTCCCCAAGGTAGTGGTCATGTTATCATTGAATGATTAAAGGATGGTCAAAGTTTAGGATATGACATTGTCTGGTAGGTTGAGTTGGTTATAGGCATAGGAGGAGAAAAGGTTAATATTAGCTCCCCCACAATCATGACCCATTTAATATGGGTTTGGTTGATGTATGCGGTAATAAAGAGAGGGGGATCTAGGTCATCCAGATGGATAAAGGGTATTTATAAATCCTTGAAGGTAACAAGGTTAGAAATTTGAAGAGCACCAATAAATGCTACTAGAGGTTAGGGATATTTAGGTTGGACATATATGGATTGTAAAGACTCTATTAGTGTTTGGAAGTAGTGAGGGGAGGTAAACATCAACTCATGCAATCTCATCTTTTTCGAGGTGTGGTCAAGTTGCTTAATGATAACTCTCTTGATGGATTCTGAGGGGTTAGATTGGGAGGCACCTAAAATAGATACCTTGGGTTTGGTTGAAGATGGAGATAGATGGGTTTGAGTTGGTTACGAGGTGGATGATGGATACGTACATGGAATGGAGACCTTAGCCTTGCCCTTATCCTTCTATTTTGATCTTGTGACCACATTGATAGTATGGATAGGAGAAGGAGTTGGGGTAAGAGATTGGGTAGACTCATCTTTACTCTAAGTTAAGAGTAGAGGAGTGGGTAAGTGTTAGGTAAGTGTGGTTGTTGGTGGGATCAACATAGGACTTATGGGAGGTTCATATGTTAATATATCATCCTCATTATAAAGCTGATGGATAATGGTTTGGAGAGATTTGCAATTCTTCATGTCATGGTGGGGTATCCTATGATAAGAACATACTTGGTCATTATACTAGATAGGTTTTGAATCAAGAGGGTCAAATGGCCTGATGGAAGGTAAGGCTAAACAAGAAGTTTGCAATAACCTATGGAAAATGGTTCAGTAAGATTCAGCTAAAGGTGATAAAGGTTTAGCAGTCTTGGCTTTGGTTGTTGAGGTGGAAGCTTGTTTGGAAGTAGGTTTGGTGATAGGTACCTTAGGTAAGGTGGTGTGCTTGGTTAATGGTTTTGATTTAGACAAAGAGGCTGATGAGCTAGAGGTGGAATATTTCAAGGTAGGTAGCCTACGTATTGTTGATGTGGTGAAGAGAGGTGGATCAGAAAGTAATTACAAAGGTGTAACCAAAAGAGGGGGTTTTGGTGGAGATAATAGGCTTCTAATTCAAGGTAGAGGGATGAGGCCCCAAAATATAGGGCAAGGTTAAGGGAGGCAAAATTTAGGCCTTTTGGTGGTTTTACCTATTTAGTTGCTTTGGTTTGGCATTTGGTTGTTGGTTTCGATGAGGCAAGCTCCAATTTCATACATGGGTGGTTAAGACTCTGTGTAGGGAAGGTTCCAAGAATCTTGATCGGTTTGGTTGGTTTGGTTTGAGAAGGTGATTTGGCCTCTTTGGGTTTAGGTTCCTTGGATGGTTGAGGGATTGTTAGATTGGTAAAAGTTGTTATTGGTCTAGTTAAAAGGGTAGGATTTCATATAGCAGAAGTGATGGGTTGGTCTGATAAATTTATGGTTGGAGGTTCTTACTTGGTGAAATAAGGTAGCCTTAATTGATTCCAAAAGGTGGCTCGATCCATGTTAGGATTGGAGATAACTTCTAATTTTTGCACTAACCTAAAGAATGATTTATAGGTTGATTTTATTCCCTAAATAGTGGACCTGAAAGATAAGCCCATAGTTTGAGACATGGGGATGGTAACCTTGTCCTCTTCATCAATCAAAGGATGCAAGGTTGAGATAGGTGGCTACTCCATGGGAGGAGTAGACATGGGTATTTCCTCCTTAATAATGATTTTTGAAGGGGGAGCAGGTTGCTTAACAGTTGATGATAAAGGTAAAATGGGTGCTCAGTCTAGTATGTCAGCCAAGGGAGGGGTTAATGGCTCCACTACTTGATAAGTGAAGGAGGATAAAGGGGTGTTTCCTCAGTTTGGGTTTCCAAAAGAGGAGAAGGTAACTCTGCTACCTTAATAAGCGGAGAGGGTGAGAGATAGATAGGTCAGTCAGTAGGTTCTTTAGTACCGAGTGTGTCAAGAATCATGTTAACAGTATGGGCCTCATGAGAAAATTCAACCATGTTGATCTCATTCTTAGCAAGTGTATGGTTTGGAAAATGTTGCCTAAATATGTCAAGGGCTTGGTTTGATGGTGCATTGGGGTTTTCTAATGCGAGCTACCCCTTATCAATGAAGGATTGGATAAGGCTCTTGAAGCTATTATACCTACTAACATCATGCCCTCTTACTTGATAGAAGGCATATAGATCGTTCTCATTGTACCAACTAGGTACAAGATGAGAAGATTCAAATTTTTGGGGTGGTTTGATAGGATAAAGTTAGATGATGTTATCTTTCAATAACTTCTCCAAGATTGAAGCATAAGATTCTTCAAGCATATTGAATTTCTTATAGTTGCTACATTTTTGGTTCCTTGTGTTTTGATTTAAGGAACTAGAGGAATTTGGTTGGTTAACAAATGGTGGAGGAGAAGCTTTAAGGACACTGCATTCATAGTTCACTTGCCCCTAGTATTGGTATTGGACTAGTTGTTCAGTTTGGAATAAGAGCCTCATTGGTTTTGTAGGTGGAGTTATTGTTCTTTAATTTTAGCTTTCTTTCATCAATAACTTTGTTCTCTAACTTATGCACCATGGTAAAATCTTCATCAGAGGTGCAGAAGCTTTGGACATGTAGTGTAGAGGAAATATGCTTGGCACATGCCTAAGTAAAGATCTCTATGAGTTCAGGTTGAGGCAAGGAAAAAAAGAGTTGGTTAATTAGGCTCCTCCAACGAGCTACAAAATCAGTAATGGATTCATCCTCAAACTATCAAATAAAGTAGAGGTTGGTGATAAAAACTTTCTTAAATATATTGATCAAAAAATGATCCAAAAAGGTTTGAGCCAGTTGGGTGAATGAGAAAATGGAGAGCTTGGGTATGGCACTATACCAATCCAATGTCAGACCATCTAGGGACATGGGGAAGGTGCAGAGAAGAAGGGAATCATCATAGGTAATCATATAAAATCATGCCTAAATGCCCTAAGGTGTTATTGAGGATCTTCCTTGCTTAGGAATTTAGAGAGCTTGGGAAGTTCCTATTAGGGAGGATATAGCCTAATAGGTATAGATGGATAGATAGGCTCATTACAAATTTGGTCATACAACAAGATGTTGTGAGCACCCAAAATGGATGACTCTAAGGTGGTCATCTTATCCATAAGCATCTTTATTAGATTTGATTGGGTTTGTCCACATGAAAGGCTATAAGATACATATTACTATGGTAGTTGGGTTCCATGTTGATAGTGGGTATAAGGTTGGGAGGATGCCACATATTAGAATGTGGATGCCAATGGTTGGGTGAAAGATACATAAGGGTAGATAGATGCAGGTGGTTGGGTGGTGGGTAAGGGTATATGCCCTTGTAGGTTAGGGATGTATCCAAAGTTTGGTGTAATAGGCACTTGTTAGATAGGATCGGTATTTGGGTTGGTGACTAATGGAAGGGTGGTGACCCTTATGTTGATCGGTGGCAAGGTAGAGGGTATAGACACCACCAAGCTTTGAAGTGGAATAATGGTAGATAGATTGGGGGTAGCTAAAGGATGGTTGGTAATGCTATAGGTAGGCACTCCTATTGTGGACGGAGTGTAGGTGGTTAGAGGTTGGCTTGCTCCTAAGGTGGAGGAGTTTTTGGTAGGAGTGAAAGGTAGAAGGGAATGCATAGTTTGGGTTGGTTGGTTTTACATGGTAGTCTCAAATGGATTGTTGGTAGATGAGGAGAATTGAATAGCAAGTGGTTTAGTTATAACTATTGTAATAGAGGTGTCCCTAATGAGGTGGGGAGGCATAACATAAGGTGGGTCTATGGGTGGGGCTAAAGCCTAGATATGGTAAGACATGGTTGTAAAATAATGTTGCAAGGCTATGGGATTTTTATCTAGGAAAGCAACAAAATCTGCATCTCCTTGAGGAACCTCTTGAGGTAAAGTAGGACTTTTTAAGGGATGAGGATAATATGTTGGTTCAAAAATTTAGTCCATGGATGAAGAGGTAGAAGAGGTAGGTTAGCTTGGTGATGGGTTTTTCTCTACAAGGTTCTTTTGCTCTTGGCGAGTGAGAACCATACGAGACAGGGGAGAGAGAAAGCACAAACAACCTCACTACTCACACAAAGAGAAGATAAGAAATGATTAAAGAAATTAAATCACACTCTAAAAGAGACATTAAGCCCTAGAGTTTTTATTTATCTCACTTTTGGCTTATGCCTTAAGAAGTTGTGTGACTAAAATTGGTTTGTAGAGTAGGTACTAAAAAGGAAATCTATGGATGGTTTCAGGTTATTTAGGTGCTCAAAAAGAATATGTATTAGAATCAATACATGGCTTGGGATTGGGGCCTACCTCCTCACTTCACACACCACAACGATAAGGATATCAGGTTCTTAGCCAATATATATTGATATATAGAGTTTATACTCAATCAAAGAGCTTAGTTGGTTCTCCCCTTGGTAATGACCTCCAAGTGGGATTGTTGGGAAAGGGTAAGGTTACCACTAGGTGATAAAACTATAGTTGGGACTTGTCTCAAGTTTTTTTTATTTTTAATTCATGAAAGTGGTTTGGTTGAGTGTGTGCAACAAAAATTAAAGCTATGATAAATTACTTTGCTTTTAAGTTAAGCTATGTGAACTAAGCTTTCAAGCAGTCGATGTATGCACTTAATTTTAATCCCAAAAAAAGTTTTGATTACATTAGTGAGCATAGAATAGAGATAAGATGCAAGCAAACAAGAACTTAAGTAAAGACACAAGGGTCCCACTAGGCGTGCCAGAATGTTTTTTATGAATTTTAGCTTATATTTCAGAAAAGGAAAAGAAGAAACTAAGTAAAGGTATGGTTGAAAAACCTATTTGATTGTACACATGTTGAATCAAAAGATTGTGAATAGCTCCTCTTTAGCTTGGGAGGATGACCTGTAAATAAGAAAGCACTAAAACAAATTTTTTTGTTAGATAGATACTTGAGTGGATTGCCTAGTGATAACTAGATCTTAGAAGCAAGAGATTCCTTAGGGGCTATCAATCCACATGTTTTAAACAATTAAATTTATAAAAAAAAATATAAATTACTTGAATCAATAATGAAAAGGTAATGAAATTGAACACGAGATATTTTCTTAAATAAATAGATGAGAAATAATTGAAATAATGATAATCTAATTAATACTAGTGCTAGTTGATTGGTGTCTGCTTTAGAAAATTAGGTAGGGGTCTATGAACAAGTAGAGACACAAAAAATTATATTTAGGTGGGGGTAGGTAGGTGAAAATAGCTTACTAGAATTTACTACCACAGTGATTGTCGATGGTTGAGCTGATCATCGATGGTTAAGGTGATCATCGGTGGTTGAACAAACTATTGACAATTGAGATAATCATTGACAGTTACTATGTGTAGATTTGGGTTGATAAGTCACTAGTTAATAAGATCATAAAGTGAGATTTTGGGAGATGGGTTGTTACTAGGTTGAATGCAAAAAGAAAAGAAAGTAATTGAATGTCAAAAATCAAGTACTTATCTTGCATAAAGTTGATCAGGTTATTGATTAAGGTGGTTGACTCTTTAATGGAGTCTGATGTGATTTCGATAGAGTAATGATACTTGGCACTTTTACAGAGCTACGATGACAAGTTGGCTCTCTAACATAGTATCTAGATCATTGGATTGTTGATGATGATTATCCTACAAAACAAAGGAACTCTGAATTCTCAAACTCTTGATAACAATTATAGATACGTTTTCATCTCCCTACTCCTCTCTTCTTATAGGCAAGGCAAGAGAGTTACAACAAGATGTGAACTGGGCTTCCTAATTTTAACTCACACATGCAATGGTTTGTAACTAGATTTAGATGAGCTATTTTTAGAAAATCAAGGTGGATGGGCTTACATGTTGGTGGTAAAGGAGGTGGACCCTGACCATCGACAGTCACCCTGACTGTCAATGATCGAGGGTGAAGGGTGGAAATAGGTAAAAGGTTGGTTTAAGCCAGTTTAATCAAACTAACTTTGGTTAGGTTTATCTAGAGGTCAAAGGGTCAGATTGGTCCTAACGGGGTCTTAAAGCAGTCCAGGGGAATTACAACATTCAAAATCATAGTATGCATATTTTTGGTGTCTATAGTAGGCAACTCTAAACATAGTGGGGTGTTGATGATGTCCATCCTACTCAACTAACATCAAACTTTTGCTATTTGTGCCACTCAAATACCATAACAATATTGAGTTCTATGGTTTATTCTTAAATTAGCTTAAAAGAGTGCATAGACTGTGAATCAAAGTTCATCCACATAGGGACAGGTAGGGCAGACTCAGCTGAAGGTGCACCTAGAAGATCATATAGTTCCTGCACAAAGGACATTAGCATTGAAAGTAGGACACTAGCACCCCAAATATATTATCCAAGGTATAATGTTATTTTCAAAGAGTGTTTATGACACTTGAACCCTATTTGTGACACTCATATCTAGTTCCACACCAATTTTCAACCTCTAGATCATCTGTGTCAATCAATTTCTAGTTAAGTACTTATTATGTCATTCATTGCCATTTTTAGAAATATCAGATTAGGTCAATTCTTTCTCAAATTAGTGGATATATTTATTACATATTTATACCCTGATTTACTATACTGAGACCCTTTAACAACCTAGGGCTTACACTCCATAAAGCCTAATAAGTTAAATCAAATTGATTTTAGTACATATTATTTGAGTCATGTTACACCTCAATGCAGCATATGACTTGCCCACATTTTCATATTGATTATATATGCTTGATTTTATCATGACACATGCTAAACTTACACGATCACATATATTATATACCAACATATTTTATGACATTTGCACACTGACTCTTGCCCAAATGGGGCATATGTCTATTATGAGTTCTTTCACGTAATCCTTTAAGACATGACTTTACCATATAGCATAGACGTATCACTTTCCTTCTTCCCATGGATTTGCTATTACACTTAATACACACTATACATTAACATGTGATATCAAATTTTTAGATCCCTCCTTTTATTTTATTTCATATATTTTCCCCTTGTCCCTACTTCATTAACTTGATGCTTTTTTATATCAATATTTCAAAAATTTAAAAAAAATCAAATATTTTAAAAATTGTAAAAACATTCAAATATTCAAAAATAAAAACTAAGGCCCATGCACAACTTACTTTGTTAGTACACAATTTTTTTATGTCATTTTCCATATAAATGGTGATTTGCATATCTAGTTTCTATGCACATGTTTTCATGGTATACAGGAGTTGGATGAAAGATATATGATACATGAACATACAGATGTGTGACATTGATCACACCCATGGGGAACCTTTCCACATTGGGGGCATGCCCATGCTATGGACATCTTCACACATTTTTTATGTTATAGATTTCTATGAAAGTTCATTTATTGTATTGAGCTACTTAGAATTTTTATACATTGCTCGCTCTTATTCATACCTTTTACAATGTTAGATACTGACATTGATTTATTATGTAGACTAACACTACTTGCTTTGTGCTTTTTATTTATGATTGTGACATTGTTTGATCATTGACATGTTATATACTACTTGTTTTGTATTTTATGAGTATGTTGAATGTATCTTGTTGTGTCATGTGTCAATTATGTTAGAGGATGTTTTAGTCCATGTCACGATCATGTCATGTCCATATTGTGTTATATTTATGCCATGTATTGTATACTTGTGTGATTTTTTATTATGATGCATTGTTTAATTGCTTAATCATTATGATATTGTGTACATGTTTACATTACACTTCTATCGAACAAATTGACTTTTATATAGATGATATTTTGTGATTATGTAGCACCTTAGTCTTGTACACTTGGAAAACTCATACCTTGGTTATTCCTCTTAGTTATACACTCTCCTTAATTTTTCAAGAATCACATATAATCTATCTTGTGCCCCTTGGACTATCTCTTAGTCTGATTAGTCTTATATTTATGACACAGATATTCTATCTTACCCAGAATGCTTAAAATGTACTTATCATACACCTCTACAAGTTTTGATCTTATACCTATTTTATACTCCTTAGACACTAATGTATAGGATAGATAGTAGTGTTGACATTATTGTCTTAATGTGAAACAAGTGTTCAATGCCCTAAATTCACCCAATTTGTAAATGAAACATATCCTAATGGTTGGCCTAAGTGATTTAACATGAGTTATTACTCAAAATGGATTGATATAAATACAAGATCAACCCTAATTCATTCTTTACCTAAGAATATGTAGCAAAATACCAAAGAGCATTCAAAGAACATTCAATTGAGAAAAGATTTCTTATTTATTCTTATTTACAAATTAGTCATAAGAACTGCACATCTAGAGGTTTGAAGTACTAAACGAGCAATCCAAGAGCCTAATTTGCCAAGTTATAAGTTAAGTCATTATTGTACTTATTTTACACACATTACATGATTCACACACAAACCAACATGTAAGGGAGAACTACATGAGTCTAAGGCCCTCTTCTAGATTATTAGTTATGTAGGCATCGCCCTTTGACAATGCGTTTATTGGGGTCAACTCGACATTGTGTGCCCACTAACCCATTTTCCCCAAGGTCATATTAAAGATAGAAAGCTAGGGTTTTACTATTTCACAAAGAGTGACAATCCATGACCCAGATCTAAATACATAATAGTGAAGGTGAAGCCAAACATAAAAGCATCCTGGTGTTGCATCCTATTTCACTAGATATTCTGTACAATACACTATCATTAGATTCAGATAGTAGTGTCAATGCAACCATCTAGGGCTAATGCAACTATCTAGATAGTTAGAGGCACCAGATCTAGAATCTGATAATTATTCAAAAATTGTCTTCCCAACTATTTTTAGCTTGTTTTAGATCTATAACTATATTATCATCATAACAAGCTAAGTATTTTACTTATTTTTTATTTTTATATCTAGTATAGTTTTACTTTCCAAATTAGACTATCTTAGCATAATAAATATAGTGTATGCTTATATTTGAGTTTACCATTTAATTGGCCTACTATATAACTAATTATCACCCTAGTGCCATTTCATTTCTATAATATTAACCCTAAAATAGAAGTGAAATGCATACACCCATAATTTCATTTTAGGGTTAAACATTTGGTGAAACTGACATATGTGAATGCAAATTTTTCTGATTCCTAGGGTGAAACATGTGTTGTAATATTTAATTTCCTATTTGTACTATTTTACATGTAACCTAGGCACATCCCTAGATTTGGGGGTGTGTCTATTGAACATATTGAGCTTTCCCTCAAACCATCCAAGATGTCTCAAACAAATGAGGGATATCATACCTTAAAATTGTGATGATACCCATGTGTACAATGAACAAAATACTGATAGGGTCATCATCGAAGAAGATTTTGATAATGAAAATCATGAAATAAATGAAAATGAAAAAGTATACCATGGTCAAATGCATGAAATTGCCTTGTTTCATGACCACATTCGATAAAATCTTAAATATCTTGAATAAGGTCTTAAAAAATATACTTGAATCCGAAAATTCCAAAACTTTAGTGGACACATCTCTCCCCTTGAACACAATATAATTAAATACATCTAAGGGTGGCACACATTATGTGTTTAAATCTTTGCTCCTTGAAACTACTATTGATACATCTATTATGGACTTACCCATTGTGTCAATATAAATATCAATTTCAATACCTATTATAACTCAAAACATGTTTTCATCCCTCTCAAAAGGTGGTCTTGCAATAGAACCAGAGAGAGAAAGTGTTATCTCTTCATTAACACTTCCTAACCACAAAAAGGCGTTACAAAGTTTTTTGGGCAAGATAAACTTTGTAAGGAGGTTCATTCCAAATTTTCTTGCCAAGACTAAACCCATTATTGTTATGATTAAAAAGAGGATCAGTGATTAAGATTTATTTTGGAGAAGTCCTCTCACGTTATTGACTAGCATCATCATCTGATTCTCTATTCAACTGGTCACATGCTCTTGGTAACTTGTCCTAGATTTTCCTTGCTTAGAACTAGTTGTACTCTCCCTTATTTCAATGGGTTGGTTGTCTTCCTAGAATATAATCAGATATTTAAGGTGTATTTTAATTTAGTATATCCTTCTCTTTTACTCTCATATTATATTACTTCCTCATACCATTCTCTTTCCCAAACTAGCTCTTACTCCTTCACTAAGTGACTTAATCTTGGTCTCAAGTGTCCACTTTTGTTATAAGCTTCTAATGGTAAATATATTTCCAATAATGGTATTGTAAAATATTTTCATACATGTTTCAATCCACTTAATTCACTTAAATAAGCTCAACCTTTCACTCATCACCCTTTGACACAATGTTCCTATCATGATTGTTTAGGCTAGTAGCCTTATTTTGGCCTTTATCAATTATTCAAAAAATATAGGATCTCTTAACTATATCTAATTACATATTTAGGATTAATTTATCCAATTGTAGGTGTGTGTAAATTTTCATACCCAGACTCCCTTCTTTTCTCCTACTTCCTTTATAACATATCCTTCCTTTAAGGCCTAACTAGGCCTGTTCCAAGACACAGTCCAATAAGTCCATACATATCATACTTAAAAACTCTAAAAACTCTTCTAATACTCAAATATGTCATTTAGGTCAAGATTAAAATTTCTTATATTTTTCCAAGGGTCCAATCTCTCAGAATCTCGAAAACCCTAGTTTTACGGTTACACTTGCCTACACAGGGCCGAGGCCATTCAAAATTCAATATTTTGATTTATTTTGAATTTAAAAATCCCAAATCAGCTTTAAAATTTTTGTATTAGTCTCTTACAACCTTTTCAAAATATATTCATCCTTATCTTGAACATTTTCACATTTTCTAATCCAATTTACGTTTGACTGTGCAAGGGAAAGGATGTTTATCGAGTATGTCATGTAGTTACAAACATTATAATTTGTCCCAATGATAAGAAAATAACATCTAAGCTTTTTTACATCCTTAAATATGTATCAAAACCATATAAATCTAAGGAACCATTGTAAATGTACCTTTCTTTTCAAAAATAGCACACATAGTCTAAAAACAACAAAGAGTGTACAAACCATAGGGGTCTATATAGTGATTACCTCAAAACAAGTGCCTTTTGAATAATTCCATTATAAAATCTTGACTTTACCTCTATTTATGACTAGAATATTTTTTCTTCATTACACATTTCTTTGATCAAGCATATGCATCCTTCATAATCCTCTTAAATAGGGGTCTCAATGACTGTAACAGGCTTCTGAGGTTGATGACCCTAATTATATTTAGGTTCCTATTCACAACTCCATTTTGGAATATCTGAACCCTTCCTCCTCTTGTCTAACTATTCTCCTAAACCTTTTCCAAATTAATTTTGTAACAAACTATCTATAGGATTTTTTTACTATATATGTAGGATTGGATGTCATGAAAACAGGGTGCCAACTATAACAATTCAACTCTTGCTTCTTTTAACCTATCTATGGGGTTTTCATCCTTGTTTGAGTTCAAACAATCCTACTACAACCAAATATCTCACTTATCAACCTTTATTCATTCATTAAACTTCTATTTGGGATCCTGGACATTTGGTCATCCAATTTGATGATTCTGTAGGAGGGTTCTAATTATTGAAATAACTATTAGTTAATCATGACTAAGTATTATCAACTTGCATTAAAACACCTTATGAACATTCATCTCATACTCATACCTGTATATATACCCTTGTCCCATTTTATCAACTTTTATGCTTTAAATAAATAACACTTCCTCACCTTACCTAAGAATGTCATATGTAAACTCAGTACCTTGGAATAGAGTGTCTTTTCCTCATTGAGTTGGCCATGATTTGGGATTTGAATCAATCACCCTGACTTCATATGTTCTTGGAATCATTCAAGAAATAGTGTAAATACAACCTATATCTCTATGCTTGAGGAGACCACTTCATTTCTCACTACCAAATTGTCATCTACAGCTCATGGTTCCAACCTGCAACTTTTATTAAACCTGCAACTAAATACAAACTTGGAAAGGTGATGGCCTCAAAGGCCTTACATGGAAAAAATAAGAATCATCCTAATCCAAAATATTCAATAATGTTAACACACAAAAATATTCCTTCTTATTTATTGAGATATCAAAATCATTACAAGATTTGGTCTATTATAGAGCCTGATGACCCCTAAATTTTATACAAGTATTGTTCCATTTTTGGCATGCAGTGTGGAGGGACCATTGTCTAGTTTGATGCAAGTACTAAAACTGTGCTAGAGGACCATGGTGTGGGAATAACTTGGCACATAGGTGTACTATGGCATGGAACTTGCTAGGCATAAAAGGACAATGGCACTAGAGACCTTGTGTGAGAGGATCTAGTCAAGGAAGAACATGTCATGAGGGACTCGAGAACAAGACTCAAAATAAGAAGTGAAAGACTAAGGGAGCATGATGGAAACAAAGCATGAGGGATGTGGGATAGGTTAGAATAACAACTCAAGTAAGACACTTTGACCCCATCGATCAAAGGTTATATACCATCCCATGAGGAATGGAATACTTGGCCTCCAGAACATAACATAGAGCAAACATCTGGGGGTATAGAAGCCTAATTATATTAAAAACAACTAGTTATAAGAGCCATGAATATTAGCCTATTGGGAGTCTATATGAAATTTATCCATGATAGTTATAATCTTGACACTTGGTCAGGGCAAAATAAGTATAAAAACCCTGTTGTAATCATATGCATGTGTCGACCTTTGGACAATAGATACAGCATTTTGTCCTGTAATTGTTAATCAATCAATGAATAGTTAGCATTTGCCATATCATGTGATGATTCATGAACATTATAAGTGTTGAATAATGAATATGTTTTATTTCTAAGTCATGGGTATCTTTTCCTTTTATTGCTACTATTGAATAGTAATGGTGATCCTAGTTATTATAATAGCTAAGTCTAGGACAATAAGAATAATAGTGGTATATTTATGGTATTGAATAACTTAAGATTTGTGTTACAAGAGATGAACAAATATTTAACATTTTGATTCAAATCCTTCATAAACTAATCTTTCATTACACGCTTTAGGTGAGCATTCAAAACTTACCTCTCATATGATAGGGCCAATGCACCAACCTATTGAGAAGAAGCTTCAACACTATAGTAGAACTAACTAAACCAACCCAACATTTTGGTTCCATTGATGGGACCTAAAGCAATTGGATCATAATTATGGGAAATGTTTGAGTGCATTACATTAGAGAATATTGAGGAATGGGTTACCAGTGTCAAAGATAATTATGTAGTTCCATATCTTAAACCAGGAGTTTCTACATGACAGTGGGTAGAACAGAACCTCTACAGCTCTTTTTATGAGACTTTCTTTTCTGAGGTCCCAATTCTCTTGCACTCTTGGATCTTAGCGTATTCTCAAGGATGATCTCAAAATCTTGGATGAAGCCAATCATGGACACTTTAATAGTAGAGGAGTTTAGTATGACTTGGATTTCCCTGGATGTAAGTGGTTAACTATTGGTGGAGAGGTGTTCAGAATAGCTACATTTTGGAGTATGTTGTGACTACCTATTCATGCCCTAAATTTTATAAGAGCTGAGGGGACACTACCTCTTGTTTTTTAATTTCAAATTTAAGAAGTTAATTATTGACCTTAGATTAGAAACTCTACCCATAGAAGGTTAAAATCTCATGTGCAAGAGCCACACAGTTGGAAGGGGAGACTAATGGTTGATTGAGGATTGTAGGTTCAACATGGTAGCAAGCCAGAAAGCATTATGAAAATAAAGTATGATTAAGCTTGGTAGAGGATTATGGGAGTTAGTGATGTGGGAAGAGATAGGGAAACCTTGAGGAGTGTTGTGAAGAGCCATAGGGAGGTGGATGTGTATGAGGAACCCATCGCTTTCGAGCCACGTTCTTTACCACTTCTATCTTGCAAAGTAAAATCCAGCTCAACTTCAAGATTCAAACCAAGTATGAATCAACCAAGCTCTCGTACCATAGTGCATGCTCATGCCTTTGAGTTAGATAGAATACATATATAAAATTGGGATATAGACAACATAGAGTCAAAAACTAAATAGGTAAGGGAGACTGAAACTAGGCCATTAGGAGATTATCCAGAATCTACATTATATTTCCCTCTTCAAGGGAATTCTATGGAATAGCTTGGGATTCCTAGTGGATCTGGCCACCAAGGCCAAAATACAGGCCCAAACTTAGGAAATCAACCCTCTACAATGCCTCTTCCCATGGGCATTACTACTAAAAGCACTGGAGGAATATTACGATGAGGCGCTGGAGGAAGTGGATCCCCTCCTAGAACTAGAGATGGATATTCTTAGCAACCAACAGCTCAACCACAACCCACTATGATCTAATATGAGATGGCATTGCATTTACCTCAATAACATGGGGTAGAGAATGTAACTAAATATGTTCTTAAGTGTGAATTAATTTGAAAAGCGTGATACATCATGTCTTCTAAATGAAAGGTAACATAATTTGTAACCATACTTTTAGATCGCATGCACAAATGGTATTTCAAATTTGACGCTCAACAAGTAGTGATCGACTATGACCAGCTCAAAATAGCCTTCTTACAAGAATTTAACATTCTTAAATTTGAGAAGTAAAGTATAGCGGTACTGAAAGACATAAATAAAGGACTTATAGAGAGAGTACTTGAATATGATTCATGATTCAAAACTTTGCTTTCTAAGTTATCATTTGAAATCAATCCTCCTTCGCATGCACAATGGTTTGTGGGAGGATTATTTCTACCTTTTTGATGAACTTTGTCACAAAGAAATTTCACCAGCACGTGTGAGGCTTTGGAAGCTGCTCTCTACATTGAGGTAGTCAGAAGCATGTATACTAGGATTAGTCCCTTTATGGAGGCATAGATAGTATCCATGAAATCTCATCTTGAAAATTTGATAGCAAAAAATGCACATGAGACATGCAATGGTGTCTGGTGTACCGACTATGAGATAGAAGGGCATACAAGGAATAACTACTTGTGTAAGAACATCTATGTAGTATTGAAACAAACCTATGAGATTTGTCATGATGAACATGATGTCCGTTATTGTCCACTTTTGTAACAACCTATAAACACTAACGTATCTGAGTATTGTAAGATTTGTGATGCTTACACATATGATACCAATGATTGTCATTTAATCAATGATATTCATGAAGCTCGAGCATGTGGTACATGCCAAACCTCAGTCATTAATACCCAAGATAATGGTGGCTATCATGGGTAAGGGAGAGGATGAGGATGAGGATTTGGTTAATTTTCACTAAGAACGTATTATAAATGTGGTTCATTAGAGCATTATCAATGGGATTACCCAGAATACCCAACCTATGTATTTTGTAAAAAGAACCACCAACTAGAAGAGTGTCCTGATCTATACATAGCCATCACTAAGGACTATAATGAAAAGGGTATCGGCATGATTCACATAGACAAACCATAATGGCATGCACAAATGACCATCCCCATAGTGTAACAAGTAAATATCATCACTCGTAGTGTGGGTCAAACTTAATCCACATCTAATATGGTTGAGAAAGTACATCAGGAAGAACCACAGGCAAGGAAGTACCCTGATGCATAGTAGCAAAAGGCTATCCTTCAGGATATAATGACACTTGTATGAGATCTCCAAGTTGAGATTCAATACCTCAAGGACAAGGATGTCACATAACGTACCACAGTACATAGAGAAGTCAAACCTCCTGTGGTGCGGGATAATTTTTAGGAACTATGAAAATGTATGCTCGATGAAGACATCATTCCCTAGCTCAGTGTTTGGCTTAAAGGTCAATCCCACCTACCAAATGAAGTCCACCCTCACCTCAGTCATCAAATCAAAGATTGTTATTTAAATCATGCCTAACATTAGGAAAGTTTTAGTTCCTCTTCCCTAGAAGATGGAGAGATATCAGTTAATGTTACTATCAACGGATGGGTAATCCAAGATATTTTAGTAGATACTAGCATAGAAGTTAATGTTCTCACTAAAGATGTTTGGCAAAAAATGTAAAGTATAGCCCTGTAGCCCTCTCCTAATATCTTATTCATGGTAAATAAGACTCTAGTGCATCTTATTGGAGTCCTAAAAATGCCACTGTTGACATACTTGGGGTTTACTTCAAAGCAAATTTTGAGGTTTTAGAGTTGGCAAAAGCTGATGTCTATCCAGCCTTCCTGGGAAGGCCTTGGTGCTACAAGAATCATGTAGATTTGAGATTTAAAAACTGATCTATTAGCTTTAATAATATCTATTAGTGCATAGTAATACCTTTAGAGCAAGCATAGGGACCTCCCTATATTGATCCCATGAGCCCTAATGAAGACATCAATAGCTTGTATAATGTGACTGCTCAAAATAATGACCAGCATGATCCAACCTCAGATGGTATTCTCTGGTGGATGGATAACTAGTCTATCTTGGATACTATGAGTAATGCTTACAACTATTGGGCCCATGGTGACTATGATCTCACAAAAAGATTGTGTATCACTATAAACAGAGGAGAAAACATCCCATACTAGCTCCCTAAATGCCACAAGTTTGTGCGCCTCATGGGTTTAGCAATGAGAGGGCCACTAGAGGGACCACCATTAGAGATACTTGATGAAGCTCCATATTTCTAAGGACAAATAAAGGTGTGTGACTTTTTCTAATGCCTCGAAGAGTTCTATGATACTGAGAATGAATAGATGAGGTCATTAGATCACATTTTTTATGGCACCTCTACCAGATGGTGGCATAGTCATAAAGAGTGACTTTTGTATTGGGATCACGTGTGAGCTACTTTACATCATATATTTCATCCATAGGAACACTAAGTTACAATGGTGTGTAAGCACTTGAACCCCACTTTCTAGCATGTGAGATACTATGGTGAGCTAAGGAAACATTCTTACTTGAGTACCTTTGGGTCCATGCATTCTATGGGACTTTGTGTACTTGGGCATGGGATTGGTACATTCATGAACAAAGGCACATAGGAACAAGGTTTTGGTAGTTACTAAAGGAGAACATGACATAGGCACTTTCTTACTTTTTACCAAGGATGGACTTGCGCCTCACCCTTCAAGCCATGCATGAAGCAATCATTAGACATCCAAGTCTTGTTGAAGATCAGTTGTGCCATATTCATTAATAACCTGAAGAACCTTTGCATTTAATCACTAATCCTCCCACATAATCAATTCTTGCACCATCGATAGTTCCTAATGAAGAACGCCATGAAGAGATTTTCCTGGGAAAGCATAAACCCATCTTCCAAGTGGATGAAAGTGAAGGATCTACCTCACTCAACCCCTTGATAAACCATCTAGACACCCCTAAAAGTACTGGTTCACAAACTATTTGGGACAATAGTTGTCTAATGAACAACCCTTATCATGATGCCATTCACACTATTTAATGTAATATTGGCATGGATCAAGATCCTAAGATGGATATAATTGAAAATTATTGGACTGAGACAAAAATCTCATAGATTTTTGAGTTTTTGAAAGAGTATCAAGATGTATTCCCAATAAATTATAGAAAAATTAAAGGAGTTCACCCTTCTCTAGGGACAATGCACATAAATATGATTGACGATGCTCACCCAGTGAAGAAACATCCATATAGGATGAATCCTCACCTCTGGGCATGCACAAAAGAGGAGATCAATAATATGCTATGTGCCAGAGTAATTACTCCAATTAATGAATCTAAATGGGTGAGTCCTATGGTAATCAGTATCAAAAAGGATGGGTGTATTAATATCTATGTGGATTACCATGTTTTAAATGCATCATATGTGATAAATCCTTTTCTAATAGCTTTTACAGAGGAAATCATAAGTGGTATTATCAATTATGAGATAGACTCTTTTACTGACAGGTTCTTGGGGTACCACTAAGTCTAGATAGCTGAGGACGATTGATCCAAGACTAATTTTACTATTGAATCGGGATCTTTTGCCTATACCATCATGTCTTTTGGGTTGAAAAATGCCCAAGTGGTGTTCTCATGGATAGCAGTTAAGGCTTTCAAATATTTTATCCATAAGTTTCTCCAAGTCTACTTAGACAACTGGACTATGTACAGGTTGGCTAAGGACCACTGTGCCAATCTAAAACTCATGCTTGAGCACTGTAAAGTGTTTCAAATTTCCCTAAATTTGAATAAGTGTCTATTTGTGACACTTTTTGGTGTACTCCTTAGGCATATCATTTGTAAAGAGGGATTCTAAGTGGATCCAGCCAAAGTTTCCATTATTCTCCATCTACCAGCACCTAAAAATTAGTGTGAGGTGTGTGCCTTTCTAGGATACATGGGCTATTATAGAAAGTTCATTCGGGGTTATGCCAAGATCATCACACCCCTAGAAGAGATTCTAAAGCATAATGAACAGTTTATATGGACTAATTCTTGAAAAGGAGCTTTTGAAACACTCAAAGAAAAGTTAGTTATTGCTCTTATCTTGCAATTCCCTAATTGGACAAAGCCTTTTCATGTGTATGTTGATGCATCTAGAATGATAGTCAGCATGATACTTGCATAACTAGGTAAAGGAAACTTGGATCACCTAATTTATTTTTTAAGTAGGAAGACAACAATGGTTGAAAGGAACTATACCACAATTGAGCATGAAGCTTTGTTTATGGTTTAAGCTTTAAAAAAATTTAGGTATTACCTTTTGGCCACTCCATTTATATTATATATAGACCATGAGGCCTTGAAATATCTTGTCAACAAGATAGTCCTATATGGAAAAATTTGTCATTGGATTGTTCTCTTCTAAGAATTCTAGGTTTTCATAATACTAAAGCTTGGGAAGACCAGTTGTGGACCTAATCATTTATCCCAAATTGAAAATGGAGAACCCCCACATACAATAGAAGATGATCTTCCTAATGTACAACTCTTTTGAGTTGCTCAGGTACTTGAAGAACTAAAGGATATTGTAGCATTTTTCAACACTGGCTACATGCCTAACTCCCTTACTACATAGGGGAAAAAATAACTTGTGATCTATGTCACACCTTATCAACTCATAACAAGTGATTTGTATAAAATGGACCATGATGAAGTGTTTCATCATTATGTAATACAATATGAGCACCCTAAAGTTATACAAGAAGTCCATGAAGGTATTATCAAAGGACACTATGCTGGAAAGGTAAACCACACACAAGGTGTTGCTCATTGGACTCTGGTGGTCAACTTGATTCAAAGATGCAAAGGCTTATGTCAAGTAATGTGATGTCTGTCAGTAAATAAGAAAACCAAATAGAAGAGATGATATGTCATTGTACCCTATTCCTTCGTAATAACTATTCAAAAAATGGGCTATTGACTTTGTGGGGCCTATCACTCCAGTAGGATGATGAATGAGCTCTCGATACATCATTGCAACAATCAAATACCTCACATGCTAGGCTGAAGTAACAAAAGAGTGTATTATAACAACTACCATGTAATTCATTTGGAAGAACATTATAACATGATTTGGATGTCCCTTAAGCTTTACCAGTGATTGTGGTACCCACTTCTTGAATGAGATGATTCACATCTTATTGGTTGAGTTCATGATTGTGCACCACAAGACAACACCATACCACCCACAAGCCAATGGATCAACTAAAGCCTTCAATAAGATCATCGGTACCACTTTGACAAAAAATTTCAAGGTTGGTTAGACTGATTAGGATGATAGAGTTTCTACAATACTTTGGGCCTACTAAACTATGTATAAGCACCTCAACAAAAGTACACCATTCAACCTAGTATATGTAAAAGAAGTGGTCATGCCAGTGGATTTCTTGGTTCCATCTCTCTAGATAGTACATGTGGGAAACATGGATGATGAAACCTCTTTGAAATCTCAGCTTGATGATTTTATGAAATTAGATGAGACACGGTTCCTCGCCTACTAGAGTCAGGGTGTTGAGAAACGTAAATAAAAAGCATGGCATGATCGTCATCTAAATAATTAAGTATTTTCTCTAGGCATGAAAGTTATACTATATGATTCCAAGTTCATGTGCCATCTTGGGAAGCTCCAAGTCCATTGGGATGGTCCATTCATAATACATAGCATTTGACCTATTGTAACTTGTAGGTTAAAGCAAATAGATGGTTAGTTCCTCGCAGGGCACTATAATGGCAGTTGACTTCAACCGTATTGTGATTCTATTTAGTTTAAGTTTTGTAATCAATAAGGCTTAAGGCTATTAGGTTAGGATTTACTAATTTCAATAAAAATTGCTACCCTTGAGGCGTGTGACTAGTTAATGTAATTTTTAGTTCTTGTACTTAGATTGTTTTTATGGAGGACCACAAACCCTTTTAGTGTGGGTAAGGCATCATGCATATAAATATAAGACAAGGCATATGGGTGTGAAATTTCTAAAGGTGCAAGATCCATGTATGGCATGTAAGTGATTAAAGGGCACATGAGTCATTCAATGCTCTTTAAAATCATTTTGAAAGGTTCTCGCCATTTTGGTGACAGTTGTCTTCCACTTCATTGGAAAGGTGGGACACACTTATCATCCACTTCCAAGAAAGGTGCAGGAAGGGTTGGACCATTAATGTGATAAGGTTAGTGATGGTGATAAGCATACGAGTGGAATGATGGGACAAATGGGTTAAGGCACTAAATACTTGCTAAAAGATTCAAAGTATAAAGGTCGTTAAAAGATATGCATAAATGACTAGAAGTGACAAGAGGAGGGAAAAGAATTAATGGAGGTAAACCCCCCCAAATGCCCTATAAATAATCTTGCTAAATCCATTTTAAACTTTACCTTACTCAAATCTTTGAGTGTTAAGAACAAATGGTGAACCGGTGAACCAGTGACTATGATACAATTGAATTCCTTCATTATCAAGTAGAGAAAAGTGATTACAAAGTTAGTAAGGACACAATGGTTGTTTCTAAGGTAAGAAGAGAGGTTGTTAAGTTCAGACTTCTGTTTAGAAGTGGAGATTATTGAAGTTGTAGGTTCCACCATTATTAACGTGTGAGGCTTGAAAGTTGAAGCAAGTTGGAATGCCACCATGTACTCATTTGGAAACATAGGATGGCCATGGATTAACCTTTAAACACCATAGAGAGTAATGCAGTCAAAGAAAAAGACTAATAGACTTGAAAATCTTCCAACCATACCAAAGGAAGAAGAGGTGAGTAGGGGAGCTTGGTTCCCCATAAGATAAAAGGTTTCGGGAGACCCAAAAGAAAGACTAGAAGAACTATAGCATGTAGAAGTCTTCAGGAAAAGCACAAAAAGAGAAGGAATAAAAAGTGCACAAGAAGCAAAAATGGTGAAGAAAGTAAAGCAGGCACATGCCTCATCATAAAATGCCCCAACATCCCCCCCTCCATTTTTATTAATAGAAGAGATGCAGTACTGAGATTCGGTCTTGCACATGGAAAACTGGGTCTCCAAGGTGTCAAGTACAACAATTTTTTACTACAACCACCATCAACTGGGCAATGAAGTAGAGTTACAAAATGACTATCAAGTACAGACCACCAACACACTAAACTAAGTGGTTTATGACTTGTCCATCAAGAACCAGCTAGACAAGGTCGACTTCTTCCAGCTTTTTGAATTGCCATACTTTGGCAAGCATATTAAGGTAGTTTAGTTCATCCTCTCATGTGTTTATGAGGACTACATCCACTTTGTGAAGCGTAACATGATCATCATGGAGAGGATAAGTAAATTCATGGGGCTTTAGTGCTCAAGGATAAATGTGTTGGATGACTTGGAGGATATGGAGGAGATTCAGTAGACCACCACCATGCTGATGTATCAAAAATAAGGGCATGCAATGCATATAAGGAACCTGTAGGATCTTGGCCTCTGAATTATGGTGTAGATCATTTCCACCAAGGTTGGAAGGACTGACCAATGGAAAGAGGTAGACAAAGCCCACTTGCATATTGCTCACCAAGTTGTTTAGGGTACACAATACAACTAGGCGCTATATTTTGCCCAAAGGATAGCTGAAGACATGAAGAAGGTGCACAAAATGCCTAAGTCTAGGTTTCCTTGGGGAGAAATCCTCTTATTATTGGTTTTTTATGAGATTAGCGTGCCTAACTATAGCTCAAGACCATTGAAGTGGGTATACCCCCCCCTTCACAAGTCCCCCATTGAGTACTTCAAAGCTTTCACTTACTCCCAACACATCACCCTAACATACAAGTTAAAGATGAGGTACTAGTTTGACAGAATGAAGGTAGATTTTAGGAATAAATGGTGCATTCCTAAGGACATGCCCCCCTGGCTATAGACCAAGTAAAATTCACTATGAAGTAACATTACACCCTGGTGCACATTTGAATGAACCCTTTAGGAGAACTTTCATCATGGTTTAAACTATCATATGCCTTCTCTACATGATACTTGATCAATTTTGTCAACAAGATTTATAATGCATAGCCAATCAGTCTATAGGTAGAAAAGATTGATGCAGAGTGCCACACCTTGTGAAAAATGTTCATATAGCTAGGTAAAAATGCCTCTATGGAGAAAGTAGAAATGAACTTAACTGATATTAAGGTTAAGCATATCTTGGTTAGGGAATAGGTCCATAAGATATTTTACATGTTAAAACCCTATCAGTACCCACAAGATGGAGACCCTAAGGAGAGGCTCCCCTAAGCACCATAAAAATGGAGGAAGTAGCCAGAGCTAAGTGCCATCACAAGTGGGCAGTAGGCCCCTCAGAAATGATAGAATATAGTAGAGGTGTAACCCTCCTGACCTACTACTTCTTAACCATCCATGCCACATCCACATCCACCTCACCCTTCACCTTCTCCACCTCATCCTTCACCTTCACCACCTCGATCATCTCCATCTCCATCTCACATTTCATCAACATATACTTCATCTTCACATTCTCATTCCACTCATTCCCACTCACCTACCTCGAACCCTTCATCTCCTCATCCAACTTCCCCACCTTCTCCACCTCCATGACCACCTTCACCTCAACCTTATCTAAAGACTACCATCAGATCAACATCACAACAACCTCTAAGTCAAGCACCCCAAAGGGACCCCTCTTAGAAGCAAATTTATAATTTGGTTCAAACTCAGAGAAGACTTCATCCCCAGTGTAAGAGGCCCCATCTGGTGATGAAATTGATACTAATGGAATGGGAGCAAATGAGATGGCCATAAAAAGCCATAAAGAGGGTGAACTTGAGTGAGACCTGGAAAGGGGAAAGGGGCCAGCTAAGGGGGAGAAATAACAAAGAGTGCTATCCACTCTATGTGAATGATATCATTTCGGTGTAGAGGACAAGAAACTCTATCTTTGGAATCATTTCCAACCCAAAGATGTAACCCCAAAAACAAGGAAGCAATTTTTCTTCCTTTTGGAAATGTATAGTGAAGATCCCTAGTTTGATATTCCTTTGGATTGCATTTTTTTGGCCTAGATGCTCCAAGTCTACCAGACCTTATGAGGATTGATCCACAACAGCTCTCACCAATAATGACAAGTGTTACATTTTTAAAACTAGCCATGAAAATGATGTGCCAAAACATTTTGTCAGAATTAGACGTGCACATGATGGAAAAGAAACATGGTAGAGTTGTATAAATGTATAATTAAGCTTATGAGAAAAAGCAATCTCTAGCTAAGGAAGTGGCCTCCTTCAAGCAAAAAATTCAAGAGACCATCGAGGCTAAGGTAAGGGTTTTAAAACTTTGCAAGATAATTTTTAAAGAAGATCCGACACTTGTAGATGGTGTACCATTAAATGGGGATGCCATCAAAAATTTGGAAACATTGGTTGAGCTATTGCTCAAGAAAAATAAGGAGTGCCCTACACTCATAGATGAGGCCAATGAAATACTTGAAGAATTCACCATGGTATTAGATATATACAAAAGTACTTTAGAGAGAGTCAGGGAGGTTAGCCTAATTTTGGATTGCATTTTTGCATGCCTGGCATGCCTGAATAAAATAGTAGAAGCCCATCTCCATGATGAGGAGGTCCTGAGGTGGCAAATGACTGATGTTGTCCTATTAATAAAATACTACATCGAGCGTGTGAAAGCATTCAATGATGTTGAGATGATGGAAGATGCCATTGATAATCATCATCAACAAATAAATGCAAGTTTTACCATACTTCAAGGATAGGTTGACAAGGAGGTCTCTGAGTTATAAGACATCTAGAAGGAAATCAATGCAACATTGGATGAATAGGTGAAAAGGACTAAGACTCTAGTGCAACCTAAGGAGGTGAAAGAAGCGAAGGAGGACATTGAATGAATAACTACCAAATTCCTTGATGTATTATCCCATTAGGGCGGCCTGAAGAAAAAACTTGAGTAGAAAGGACCAAAAATTTTGGAGGATGCTAGTGCAGCTTAGTCTGGGATGAACTAAAGACTTAGTGTGGGGTGATGTTGACCCCTAAATTTATACAAGTATTGTTCTATTTTTGGCACACAACACGGAGGGACCATTGTCTAGTTTGATGCAAGTACTGGCATAGCATGGAAGGACCATGGCATGCAAGAGTATTGTGGCATGGAACTTTCTAGGTGTAAAAGGACAATGGTGTAAGAGACCTCTCAAGAGGACCCAATCAAGGAAGAATGTGTCATGAGGGACATGAGAATAGGACTCAAAACAAGAAGTAGAAGACTAGGGGAGTGTAAGGGAAGTGGAGTGTGAGGGATGTGGGATCAGTTAGAAGAGCAACTCAAGTATGACACTTTGACCCCATCGATCATAGGCTATGTACCAGTCCACAAGGAATAGAATACTTAGCCTCTAGAACATAACATAGAGTAAGCATCTAGGGGCGCAAAGGCCTAATTTTATAGGAACAACTAGTTGTAAAAGCCATGACTCTCAGCATGTTAGGAGTCTATGTCATATTTGTCCATGATAGTTATAATCTTGACACTTGGTTAGGGTAAAACAAGTATAAAAACCCCTATTGTAATCATTTGCATTTGTGGACCTTTGGAGAATAGATACAACATTTTATCTTATAATTTGTTAAACAATCAATGAATAGTTAGAATTTTCCATATCATATGATGATTCATGAACATTCTGAGTGTTGAATAATGAATATGTTTTATTTCTAATTCATGGGTATCTTTTATTTTTATAGCTACTATTGAATAGTAATGGTGATCATAGTTATCATAGTAGCTAAGTCTAGGACAATAAGAATAATAGTGGTATATTTATGGTATTGAATAACTTAAAATTTGTGTAACAAGAGATGAATAAACATTTAACATTGTGCTTCAAAGCCTTCAAGAATCAGTCTATTGCTACGCACTTTAGGTGATCATGCAAGACTTACCTCTCGCATGATAGGGCCAGTGTACCAACCTTGTTAGGTTGTGGAGCTAAAAGCTTCACAGGTATGCAAATGGAGGAGGTTGCTGAGTGCTACAGTAACCGACGTCGGTCATATCTAGTGTACAGAGTAACCGACATTGGTTAGGGGTCGATCAGCATCGGTCAGACAAGAACCGATGTCGGTCATCTCCAGATAGACAGTGACCGATGTCAGTCATCTGTGCATTCCAAAAATGGTCTAATTTTAGACGAATAGTCAGTTTGCATGTAAAGACTAATTTTAGTCTTGAGTCTGTGTTTCTAATTATTATAATTAGGAAGTCTAATTATTGTTTGTATGGGATCTATTTAAGAGACCCATGGGGTTGTATTGTAATTGAAGGAGTGAAGGATCAGAAGGACTTGCAAAGGCAAGGACAAGGGTTCTTCCAAGGTGTGTAAGATCTAGAGGGTCTACAAGTGTGCAAGACCAGGTTGATCTGCAGGTTGTGCAAGATCAGGGAGATCTACATGGTAAGTAAGGTCAATTGATCTGCAGGTGTGTGTGTGCAAGGTCAAAGCAGATCTGTGGGGTAGCAAGATCAAGGATATTTGCAACACAACAAGGAGCAAGATCAGGGAGATCTACTTGGAGTACTTTGAGTACTTGGTGTACTGGCAGTATTGTTACTGACTGGTGGAGGGAACAACTCTATGTTTGAGTTGTGGTTGTAAATGAAAGAGAGAACTATTGAGGGAGAATTATTGTATGCCCAAGAGGTGTGGGAAGAGTGTGATTTATTCATTGTATTTCCTTTTGGAAGAGTGTTAATACAAGATTGTATTGTCTCTCATATTCTGTGTTGTTTTTGAATTCTAGTTACATTTTACTTCTGGTTAAATTCTGTGTTTAGTTGCTTATACAAAGGTAATCAAGTGTACTCTTAAGGAGTAGGATCCTGACAATTGGTATCAGAGCTAGGATCACCAAGTGATACCACTGACAAGTGGTATCAGAGCCTGGTTCAGAGCAGGTTAGTGTTTGTTGATTACAGGTCACTTTCAGGGGTTTTTGATTGAGTGGGAGTAAAGCAATGGCAGAAGAAAGTACACTAAGAATGGAGAAATTCAATGGCAAGAATTATCAATTATGGAATTATGGAAAGAAAGAGCAGGTAAAGAAAGATTGTTGGTTGGTAGAAGATCAGCATGAAGGAAATAAAGAAGCAAATGATGCAGGTATTGTTGTACGGGATGCTCTTATATGTTCCTTGGATAAAGTAGAATCTTGGGTTTTAGATTTTGTTGCCTCTTTCCATGCAACCCCAAATAGATTATTTTTCCATGATTATGTCCATGGAGACTTTGGAAAGATTTTTTAGGGGTTGGTGAGCCTTGTCAAATTGTTGGCAAAGGGAAAGTGCGGCTGAAATTGCAAACGGGCAACACATGGGTGTTGAAGGATGTCATGCATGTCCCAGTCCTAAAGAGAAGTCTAATTATTGTTTGTATGGGATCTATTTAAGAGACCCATGGGGTTGTATTGTAATTGAAGGAGTGAAGGATCAGAAGGACTTGCAAAGGCAAGGACAAGGGTTCTTCCAAGGTGTGTAAGATCTAGAGGGTCTACAAGTGTGCAAGACCAGGTTGATCTGCAGGTTGTGCAAGATCAGGGAGATCTACATGGTAAGTAAGGTCAATTGATCTGCAGGTGTGTGTGTGCAAGGTCAAAGCAGATCTGTGGGGTAGCAAGATCAAGGATATTTGCAACACAACAAGGAGCAAGATCAGGGAGATCTACTTGGAGTACTTTGAGTACTTGGTGTACTGGCAGTATTGTTACTGACTGGTGGAGGGACCAACTTTGTGTTTGAGTTGTGGTTTTAATTGAGAGAGATAACTCTTGAGGGAGAATTATTGTATGCCCAAGAGGTGTGGGAAGAGTGTGATTTCTTCATTGTATTTCCTTCTGGAAGAGTGTTAATACAAGATTGTATTGTCTCTCATATTCTGTGATGTTTCTGAATTCTAGTTACATTTTACTTCTGGTTAAATTTCGTGTTTAGTTGCTTATACAAAGGTAATCAAGTGTACTCTTAAGGAGTAGGATCCTGACAAACCTGTTAGGAAAAAGCTTCTGCACTGTAGTAGAATTAACTAAACAACCCAACAAACCCTGTCATATTCATTGAGGAGTTTCGTACAATTTTTTTGTCATCTTCAGACCCTCCTCTCTCTTCTTTGAGAGCACCTATCCTCCTCTATGCCAATCTCCCTCTATACAATGACAATTATTTATAATTTCAACATAGACTCTTGGTAGTTACATCAATTTATTGCTCATAACTACCTCAATGTACCAAGGGTGATATTTCACTAATTCAAAATGTCTTAGTTTACGCGTTAAGCATGAAATGTATTAAAATCTCCTTCTTATGAATTTTATGACCCTTAAAACCAACTTTACCCATCCAATCACTTCAAACACACAAATGACTCTCTTAGTCCCTATTGCACTATTTTGAATTTTCAAATTTCTGTTTTTGGAAGGAAAACTCCTTTTAGCCTTATAACACACTCTATGAGTCCAAATGAGTTTATAATACCACACATGGGCCTAATAAATTCTCACACACTTATTGACATCAAACTTTGACCTACTTTGACTTCCAATTTGGCAATCTCAAAAATGATGTTTCATGGCATGATGATCTTGCATCAATCAGTTTTAGTTAAACAAGGGAAGGAAAGGATAGTTTTGAAGACATAAAGCAGGATATTTATCAAGCTCTGATCCTTGTGAATCCCAACTATGAGAATGAATTCATTCTCTATGCTTTTAGAGGGGAAGGCAACGTATCAACTATTCTAACCCAATAGAACAAAGATTAATTGAAATAGCCTATAGCCTTTTTTAGTCAATCCTTAAAGGATTATGAGGAAAGGTATAATTTTGTTGAGAATAAAGTATATGTAGTAATAAAATATCTCAAAAAGTTTAGGCACATGCTCTCAAATAAAAATATTCATTTGATGGTTAGTCACTAAAGCATAAAGGAGTTCCTATTGAGCCAGGAAATAAATGAAAAGAGAGCAAGTTGGATCACAAAAGTCATGGAATATGATGTGATAATTAAAATAACTAAGCTTTTAAGAGGAAAAGGCTTATGTGAGCATATTTCTTCTAATATTAAGGTTTTTGATGCAGTATACCTTTAATAAGCATTCCAACCAACCAATCCTCATATGCTCGATAGCTGGATTAATGACATGGACACCTTCCTACAAACTAGTAAATACTCGCATGAGCTCTAGTAGTCCAAAAAGAGGTACTTCAAGTTATAATCTATTCCTTATGCTCTTATTGATGGGATATTGTTTAATAAATATATTAATGGAGCTATATTGAGGTGCATTGAGCATGATCAAATCCTCAAAGTGCTCGATGAGTTCCATGATGGCTCATCAAGTGGTCATTTCTCTACAAGGACCACTTCCATCAAAATAATGAGGGAAAGCTAATATTGGCCTAGCCTATTCAAAGATGCACATAAATGATTGTAAAATCTAATTGATAATATTTTTTAGCATGCCTGATGGGACCTGAAGATCATAGCTATGAAATTGGTGTTATTCTCAACAAGCATTGTGCAAAATTCATACACATTTCAAGAGCACCTAACGACTCCATTGGCTTAAAAATTCAAGAAATTCACATTTATGTAAGCTAAAGATATAGATAAGATCATTTATTAAAGATAATAAGATTGACTTGCAAGAATTAACTTTTCCATATAAAAAGAAATCAATATCAATTTTACCTAATATTAGAATAAATCTTACAAGTCTGTTTACATCTCCCATAAATACCCACAATTGTTTCATATGTCCCACTATGGCCCTAACAAATTATAATTGCTTACCATTCAATGGAGGTATATCCCACTTATGTTGGCCCAGTATGATGATATACCCACCTCGACTCTGAAAAGCCTTCCGTATTTTACTGGTGAAACTTCCACAACATCCATTGAGCATATTTAAGATGTTAATAATGTTCAGTTCATAACATATCACAAGAAAATATTTATATCAAACTTCTTGCCTCATCATTTAAGGGTAAAGCCTTATAGTGGTATAGAAGTTTGCTTCCCAATTCCATCCATGTTTTAGATGATCTAGGGTCTGCCCTATGCATACAGCTTGAGGATAAGAGTGACCACATCTCACTAGTTAAACAATTAACCACTATTAAATGGGCTTCCCATGATTTCATGAGTGATTTTAATTTTTGATTTCAAAATATTGGAATAACATCCCAGTGGTGGTCAATCTAACCTCAAATAATGCTTTCTTGTATTATTTGAGATCTTTAAACAATGATATAGTTATCATGATCTAGTCAATGGGTGGCACCACACTCCCTGATTCTTATGACATAGCAATACGAGATGAAAATTGCCTCATTCAAGTCCAAAAAAATTCTTTGTGGCCTCCAATGCCATTATTCCCAGAGATACCTCCCATGCAACCATTGTAGCCCCAATTCCCACAACAAGCAATCATCAAGCTTTATCTCCTGTCCCTTCTGATTATTTTTGCAAAGTTAAGTCATTGCTTAAAATCTTTGGCAATGAACTGGTAACCATGAAAAGGAAACAATCCCAAAATTATAGGTCTTATCAACTAGCTCACTTGGCATATCATCCCAATAGATAGTCATACCAAGGCAATTCATAACTCCAAAGCTAAGTCATGCAAGCAAAGCCTCCAAATATATGTGCTCTACCTACCCCAAGTACTTATAAGGCCATCATTCCTATTCAAAACAATCTGGCTCAGGAATATAAGTGGTGTTATTCTTTTGCCCAACCGCATAATCAAAATGTTTTCCCTCATAGTGTCATCAGTCAAGGCTTGATGGTACAAATCATATCAAACCCTCAAGGGCAGAAAGAGGAAGCTACTACTTAGAAAGAAGAGGTAAATGTGCCTACTCAAAATGAGACCACTCTTTTAAACTAGAAAGAGGAGGATGTTTACAATGTAAACGAGGAGGAAGCACTAACCAATGATGGCATTTCAGTGGTAAAAAATACACGCTCTATGAAGAGAGCAATAGAAAGTGATCAAACCCCCAAGTTTGATCAGTCTATAGCTTCTAAAGTTGTACAAGAGGTTGAAAAAAGCAACATAGTTCAAAAGCCACCCAATGTGTCGATGGGTCAACTAAAGTTAAAATTGTTCACCCCAAATCTCATAAAAGAAGATGTATCTCTCACAAAGGCACCAACAAAGGCTGGTAGCATTCTTTTTAGTATTATAGAATAAATTCAAAGGACTAACTTGAATGTTACCATGTGGGAATAATTATCCATCCAAGCACAAAGATACTTGCTTCAAGAAGCTCAAAAAAACTTCCAACTAACAAAGGTCTCAGTTAAGGGACCTATTGTTGCGGTTAACTTGTGCCAAACTCAAACAGACATAAAAGCAAGTAAAAATGCTAAGCATCCCCCTTTTTTCCTTTCACTTATAGTTGGTAAAAATCTTATCCATAATTTTATGATAGACTTTGGGGCTATCATCTCTATGATGCCCAAGAAAATAACAGATGTGTTGGGTATTAAGTACACACTTGTCATGAAAGGTGTGGTTCAATTAGATGGGATTATTGTCTAAATAGTTAGGGTTATTAAAGGTCTAAACCTTACCATCCATGCATATCTAAGATTATATATATCCAAAGACATATCAGTTATTAACCTACCCCTTATTTTACCATTTGCCTTTCTTGAGACTTCACTACAAAAATGGGAGGGTGCTTATCTATTGATTGGTTTCATATGTTACTCAGGACAAGATATGGGACTAAAGTAATGATAAGAGCTGAGATAATTACTAAATACCACATTGAACCATGCACTCATATCTCTATGAATATAAATTGTACATTTCAAGACCAAGAAGAGGACCCTGACCATGAAGTTACAACACATGTGGAAGAAATCCCAGACACTCACTTTGATGAATATGGATCAACTTTCCAATTTGATCTTTATGATTATGTTAAAGATACATGGTTGGGTACATATTACATCCATGAATATGATGCAATCATCCCAAATCTTTTGAAACCAACTAAAGATCACAAGGGAATGTGGCAACTATACTTTGACAGCTCAAGGAGCAAGAATGGTGTAGGTGTTAGTATTGTTTTGGCCTCTCCCCAAGAGGAGAGGTATTTCTATTCCTTTAGACTTCAATACAGTTACACTAACAATGTGATGGAATATGAAGCATTAATTTGAGGTCTCCAATTGGAAAAGGAAATGAGGATTTAGTCACTATAAGTGTTTGGTGACAGTGAATTAATTGTTCACCAAGTAATATCAAGAAGCATGACCAAGAAAAACTTGCTAAAATCTTACAAAAATAGGGTGTGGGACCTGTTTGAAGACTTTATTTCTTTGGACATTCAAGTGATACCAAGAGCAAAAAATAAGGATGTTGATCATATGGCCTCAGTAGGTTCTCAATAAAATCTACATGAAGAGATTAAGGATAGCAACCAACATGTAAAGATGATAGTGAGACCATATGTCCCTGGTAATGCAACCAACTGACAAGTTTTGATAGTGATGAACAAATTGTTAATTTTTGGTGAGATGATGTTGAATTGTCTGAAAAAAATTAGTCAAGGCTGCAAGAGCAATATGGGGACCAAATAATTCATTTGAAGACTAATAATATTCCCATGGGTTTAGTTACCTTGGAAAGTATTTTCAATACTGATGATCAATTGAAGGGTGAAAAGAAAAATATCACAATCAAGGAAGAAGACTAAAACCCAGTAGTCATCTTAGAAGTCAAGGCTTTGAAGATCAAAAAGGTATGTAATACTTCTAAAAAGTAAGACTTTATTAGATTGTGTCAAGAATTTGATGATAACTTCACTTGGAGTTACAAGAATATAAGATCCTTTGACCCTAGCCCAACCCAACATATAATATAGCTTGACCCAAATACCAAGCATGTCAGACAAAAATAGAGGCCAATAAACCCTAAAATAGAGCCTTTGATTATGAATGAGCTATCCAAATTGATTGAACCTAACATCATTTTCTTCATTAAGCACTCATCTTGGGTTGCTAACTTGGTCCTTGTTAGGAAAAAGAATGATGAAATCAAGCTTTGCGTAGATTTTTGGGACATGAACAAAACATCCTTAAATGATCATTATCCCCTTCCACCCATGGAGCAAATCCTCCAAACAATAGCTAGAGCTGAGAAGTTTTCCCTTCTAAATGGTTATTATGGATATAACCAAATCTTAGTTCATGAATCTAACCAGTTTAAGACTGCTTTCACTACCAAATGGGGCACATACACCTATAATAATATGCCTTTTGGTCTGACCAACATTGGTTCTACCTTACAAAGGGCCATGGATATGGAATTTAAGGGTTTGATCAATGAAATGATATTTGTGTATCTAGATGACATCACAATTTACTCAAAATAGGCTGGTGACCACCTAGATCACCTTAGAAAAGCTTTTGAAAAGTGCAGAGAGTTTGGAGATTCCCTCAATTCAAATAAATGTGTATTTATAGTTCACAAAGGGAAACTGTTGGGATACATAGTCTCAAAAGAAGGTCTTGTAATAGACCCAAAGAAAGTAAGTGTTATCTCTTCATTAGCACTTCCTAGTCACAAAAAGGGGTTGCAGAGTTTCTTGGGGATGATCAATTTTGTAAAGAGGTTCATTCTAAATTTTGTTTCCATGGCCAAACCCCTCACTGCTATGCTTAAAAAAGGGGTCAATTTCAGCTGGACAAGGGAAGGAAAGGATAGCTTTGAATCCATCAAGCAAGCTATTTCTCAAGCTTCGACCCTTGTGAATCCCAACTATGAGAATGACTTTAATCTCTATGCTTTTAAAGAGGAAGGCATCATATTAACTATTCTGACACAACATAACAAAGATCAATTAGAATAACCTATAGCCTTTTGCAGTCAATCCTTAAAGGATTATGAGGAAAGGTACAATTTTGTTGAGAAGCAAGTATATGCATTAATAAAAGCCCTCAAAAAGTTCAAGCACATGCTCTCAAATAAGATTCATCTGATGGTTAGTCACTAGAGTGTAAAGGAGCTATTGTTGAGCTAGGAAATAAATGAAAAGAGAGCAGGTTGGATCATAAAAGTCATGGAAAATGATGTGATCATTAAAATAAATAAGCTTGTAATAGGAAAAGGCTTATGTGAGTATTTTTCTTCTAATATTAAGGTTGTTGATTTAGTATAACTTTAACAATCATTCTAACCAACCAATCCTCATCTCCTCAAAAACTAGATCAATGACATGGCCACCTTCTTACAAACTAGTGAATACCTACATAAACTCCAACAGTCCAAAAAAAGGTACTTCGGGATCAAATCTATTCCTTATGATCTTGCTGATGGGATCTTGTTTAGGAAATATATTAATAGAGTTATGTCAAGGTGCATCGAGCACGATCAAATCCTCAAAGTTCTTGAAGAGTTTCATGATGGCTCATTGGGCGGCCATTTCTCTACAAGGACCACTGTCATCAAAATATTGAGGACAGGATACTATTGGCATGACCTATTCAAAGATGCGTATAGATGGGTGAAATTTTTTGATAAATATGTCTACTTTTTAGGCAAGCAAAGATTAGCAACTCTTCCTCTCCAACCAATCCAAGCTGACTAGCCATTTACTCATGGGGATTGGATTTTATTGGCATGATTAATCCACCATCAAGTGCAGGACACAAATGGGTCCTTATAGCAATTGATTATTTCACTAGATGGACTAAAGTAATTGTATTAAAAGATATCATAGAAGTGTCTATTTTAGAATTTATGGAAAACATTGTCAATAGATTTGGTATTCCTTACACCATTATCTTGGACAATGCCAAAGTTTTTGTGGGCACTCAGGTGAGTGACTGGTAGTGAGACATAATGTCTACTTGAAAACCTCACCCAATTATTAACCACAAGGTAATGGATTGGCAGAATCCACCAACAAAAATATTATAAGGATAATTAAAAGGACAATAGAGGATAGCTAGAGGACCTAACACACTGAGTTGAAATTAGCACTTTGCACTGACATGGTCACTCCAAAAAGATCCATTAGCAATTTTCCATTCATGTTAGTCTATGTAAGGGAAGCTAGACTTTCACTGTAAATAGATTTTCCATCTCTAAAATTCACTCATCAATTGGAACTAATCGATAATGATGCAATGACTATGCGGTTAGCAGAACTCATGGAGATAAAAGAGGTTAGGAACTAGTCAATTCAAGTTCTGGAAGCAAATAAAACTCAATTAAAGAGAAATTTTGATAAGAAATCATTTGACAAGGTTTTCAATGAAGGAGACATGGTTCTGAAATGGGATGCTGAAAGGGCCAAGCCAGGAAAGCATATAAAGTTTGATGCAATATGGAGTAGTCCATACGTCATAACCCAATGCAAAGGAGCTAATGCATTCTAGTTGTCCAGGCTTGATGGATCAAAGCTACCAATCCCAGTCAATGGGATATACCTCAAAGCATGCTTTTGAGGTTTACTTATAAAATTTTGTATATATATTAGGATTAGTTGGTTTCCCACAAATAAGTGTTTTCACAAACTTTGCAACTCACCAGTTGTTTTACTTCCCTTATTTATGTTTCATTTTCTCTATTTTGTTTTTTGTTTTAGGAATTTCCCAAATTTGTTTCTTCTCCAAGTATTATGTGATAAACTTCAAAATGACTCCATGCCCAATGAACTATAAGGTTATTGGGAAAGAATTGATTAACAGGCAATCACCTCGTAAAGGTCACATAAACGTTGATATTTTTGTGCCAAAAACCTCAAAACACCTTGTGTTTTAAAGGAGACCTATAATTTTTTTTGCAAAAAGCCTCAAAATGACTTAAAACCCTTTTCCAAGACCCAAGCAGAAACCAAAGAATTTTGTGTAATTTACAACTTGCAAAGTGCACCTAAACCTCCGCTTTCCTGCTTATCGAGTCCTTGGCATAAATCAAAACTTGTGCTACAATTTGCAATTTTGCAAACTTTCAAAATGTAATCTAGACTCTATTTTTTTTTTTTAATTAAGACCAAGTGGAGACCGGAATTCTCACTACACTTTGTAACTTTTCAAAGTTGCAAAGTGTAAGTCGAACTCCGTTACCCACTTTGTAAAACATTCCCGATGACTAAGGCAAGTGAGAAGTAGAGGATGAGAAGCATATTTCAAGATTGCAAAGAGGTGAAGGTTTCCTAGATATTTGATCATAAGAGCAAATGGGAAATGGAAGATGAAGAATATATTACAAGTTTACAAACTTGAAAACTTGTAAAGCAACTCCACTTGCCCACATTCCTGCCTATTGATCCATTTGTTGTTGTTAATCAAAATGTTTGGCATTAATTACATGTTTTAGTATAGAATTAGGTTTTTTGTGTCATTATCAACATTATAAATTAAATCCCAAACTCCTCCAAGTGATATTGCAAATTAGAGCTCAAAGATAAGCGATGCCATGCCACAAACCAGACCTCCATCATTGAGTAACACAAACACTAGAGCCACCATTTATAGACTCCTATGCGTATATCCCTGGTATTCTCTTGGGTCACCTGAATTTTTCTTTCAATCTATACCATTAATTATTTTTAGCAAAGCTTATCAATTTTCCCAAATCATACTTAGGGTTTTTTCTCAAGGATTGTCAAAAGTGTCGTTATCTATTCACAATTTTCTAGTTTTTACACTCATATGTTAAAATCTTGTTTAAAAAATTAACTAGATTCTTCTAGGTACTTGTTGTACTTAGGGTTTTCCTAAAAGTTGTCTAGATATAGGCATAAATCCCTCTTTCCTTCTCAAACTGACAACCCACAGATATTTTAATTACAAAAACACATAAAGCCCCCATCTAAATCTAGGTAAAGATTCCCTTTGCTTTCACACCCTGAGTTCCTATCGAAGTTCCAATGTGTAATTGTAAACCATAACCCTACCATATATTTGGTCAGACTTTTCAAATGCAATTGCAAATTAAAACCCCGTCGAACCTTTTGGTCAGACTTTACAACTACTATTTCACACCATTTTCCCACCGGAGAAATACCCCTACAAAAGCATAATTAAACCCTACCAAGTTTAAAGTAGGAAAATACCTTGTAATTACAAGCCCAAATCTCAACTAGATTTGTAGTTGGTTTCCCACACCTATGTTCCTAGTGCATATGTCAAGAAAAGAGATGAAATTCAAGTCAAAGGGACTTGGAATTCCTTCCATCTTGGATTTCAACATCAATGAGATAACTGATACAGACTTGGGTCACACAAACCTAGATAACTTCTAGACCAGAGTCAATATAGAATTTAAGAATGACTAGATCCAGAGCATCTATGATAGTGGTTTATCTCAGTCTACAACCTTCCCATTCTCAATGTAAAGCCCCAAGCTTGTGCTCACCATGGATAAATATTATGATGCAAAGAAGAGGGAACTAGTGACTGATAAAGGGGAGAACTTTCTGAGTTTAGATCCAAATTTCATTGATACTATGTTCTTAATCCTAGATTTTGAAATCTATATAGATAGTACCCCTGAATCCTCCAAAAAATTATATCAAGATAATAAATCAGCCTATGCTCGTGTTTTAAACAAACAATGGTTAAAGACTCCTAAATCTTTAACCACAAGAATGACCAAGAACCTGGTCAAGATAGAATTCAAGGTGATGTATAGGATATCATTATACTCTTACACAGAGTTATAGGGAACTCAAATACAAAGAATTATCAAAATTGGATGTACCAGTATATCTGGGTAATCTATCAAAACAAACAATACATTCACTAGGCCCAACTGATTAGTGACTCCATTCACAGACAGTTGATGGAAGTTCAAACTATAGAGAAATTTTATATTACCTCCTACTTTGTTTGTATTTTAGCAAAAGGGAGGGCATTCTCAAGATTAAACATAGTACCAAATTGCATTAATAAAGTCTATAACTACTACCCTAATCTCACTTTAGAGGGGATTAAACAATAATTTAGAAGAGTTAATGATGCTTTCATCTACTGCATCATAATCATGTTTGAACAAGATCTAGGAACAACAAGATTTTATGATGCTGCAACAATAGAAATAACAAATTGGGGATTATATTTTATCCATTTCCCTGCATTCTCCTACATCATAGTTAGTGGCTTCATTGGGTGTCCTTACAACCTTCCTAGATATGTCAGTGACAAGTGTGTCCTGATGGAGTTGGTAAGATAGCTAGTGAAAACCCACAAATTCTTATCCAACAAGCATAAGACATGCATACACTTCCTTATTAGTATAGGGAGATATGCATACCCTTCCTTGTCTAAGGCCAAATGTGTCAAATGAGAGATGACTCAAATGACTTTAAGAACTCTCGATGTTAGGCCTTGTTATAATGTGACTAGTTATGTTCCTAATTTATTGGGTGCCTCATATTCCCACACTCCTTTTTATGAAGATTATTGGGAGAATATGCAAGATGAAGAAGAGGTTAGATTGAGGGATTATTATAGAATGACCCATGAACAAATTAAGACTTATGATATGGCACCAGTTCCAAAAGATTTGAAAGATGAGGAACAACTGGTGGATAGGGTGTATTATGAGAAATCAAATCTACCTCTAACCTCTTCCTCAAGTTATGTGGTCTACACCTGAATCCTTCTCTTTATTAGATAGGATCACCCCAGTTATTATTATAACTTTGAACTGGTTAAGAAGCAAGGGGGTGAAAATAATAAAATAAAGCCTAAACATCATAGACAAATTCAAAAATATGAAGGATAAGGGTACAAAAGCAGCAGTAGCAAAGGGTTCTAGTAGTGGAACTCAAGTAGATCAACTAGTTGGGCCAATCATCTCACATAAAGGGAACCAAAATCAAAAATCTAGGATGGCCTCTTCCATCACTCAAGTTCCAACAACCTAACCACTAGAATAAGCACTACTAATTTCCATAGGGGACACAACTACTATCCAATCAGCACAAGTAATCCCTCCTCATGTCTCTACTATCCAACCAACACAAGTAATTACTTCTCCTATTTCAACCACCCCATAAGTGCAAGTGACCCCTTTGGTAGTAAGTCAATCAGTGTAGTTGGTTACTCCAACTCTACCTTCACCTCCCTCTTCTGCCATCACTCCCACCTCATCCTCTATATCCACTACCACCACATTAATCACCAACACCACCCAACAATACATGGATGTTGACTCAGTCATTCTAATTACAACCTCACTATCCATCACAACCACTAGGTTAGACACAATCCCATCTTCATCTTCCATCACACTTTCTGTTATTTCTACTTTGGCCATTCCCACTACATTGATTGATTCTTTTGTTGCCTTGGATACCACCTTTCCACAGGTTCCTTTGTTCCAACCACACATGCCTACCTCTCTACCTATGTCACTTCCAACTTCCATACCCCTTGTAAGCACATCCACTCCACCCATCCAAATATAATTGCCTTATTCCATTCTCATATTAACCCAAATGCCCACTAAGGAGGTGGAAACAAAGATGCCCACTAACACAACTATGGCTACTCAACCCACCAATGGGGAAGAGGTAGCCAAATCATCAATTAAGGACTCAACGTCAATGTTAGTGGTAACTCTGACACTTTTTATGATAACTACTAGCATAGCAGATTTAATTATAAACTCATAGGTAACAGTAATCATTAGAACAACACAAGATTCACTGGTAGCCACTCCAAGTTGGTTGGCATAATTAGTGTCCAAGAAGAGGAAATAGATGATATCTCCTAGCACTCTAGATTTTGGTCTATTGGAAGCATTCAAATGACCAAAAAAAGACCCAAAAACTATCTCCATAACATCATATGATGCAATAAGGGATAAATATGTGGAGATAACAGTTCCCCCACCTAACAAACAAAAAGAAGATTTAGTAATGGGTGATTATCAATTATCTAAAGTACACCTTGGTCGTCTAATAAGAGATGGAATAAAATATGATGTTCACACAAGCATAAGTTCTCCTTGAAAAAATGGACAGTGACAAGGTTAATAAGGATGAGCTAAATAATAAGGCTGAACAGTTGACAATTGCCCTAAAAAAATTCATAGACCCAACAAATCCACTTGAATATGCCCAACCAACTCAATCTCTCTCTCAGTTCCCTAACAAAAAAACATTTGAGGCAATGACAGAGATTGGTACAATGGGTAGAGCTACAAAAGACTGGGCTAAAGAACTAATCACCAAAGGGAACAAAGTGATAGGGCTAGCCATGGACTACTACAAGACTTTGAAAGATGATCTTACAGCTCTAAAAGTAAAGATAAGCAAATATGAAGAAGAGGTTGAAAGGTTGAACCTCTACTTTTCCAAATTATAGGTCATTAAACTAATATAGAGTGATACCCTCATGTCTAAAAAGATAATAAAAAACCCTTTGGAGCATGATGAGATGGAAAGGGCAGCCAAATTTACAATCAGAATACTCAATGAAAATATTGATAAGGCCAAGAACACATGCGATAAGGCCACATATGTAATGTATGATATTGAAGATTCGATTTGTAAATTATCATGTGATGCTAAAAATTACCAAGATAAACATCTTCCTATTTAGGTTGTCCAAGATAAATTTAAAGAGGTCATTAAGGAGTCAACACATGATGCAAATTTCAATTTGAATTACATCTATTGATTTATCAAGTATTGCAATACACTTGATCAGATGGGAAAGGATATCCAAGTCTACAGAGCTTCTTCTAGAGAGTTATCTGAGGTAACTGTAGAATGTGACATTGATAATCTTTACACAATTGGTCCTAATGAAGAGCACCTACAAGAGATATTCGGCTACTTTGATGCTTATATCAAGAAGATAAAAGTGAAAAAGGATAATGAATCCTTAGAATTCATTATTGTGGATTGATTATTTAATTATTTGTGAAAATACATTTTGTAAACTACAAATTTTGTAAGATACATTGTAAATTTGCAGGTTGCAAATTACAACTATCATTTTGACAGCTCTTAACTTTAAGTTGAAAAAGAGCTAATTGTAATTTACAATTATCTTTCTATCAAGCTTTAGTTGAAAAAGTCCAACTTATATTTTGCACTTTTCCTTTTGACAAATTGAATGGCTTTAGTTATAAAAGCTCACATTGTAATTTGCACTTTCCCTTTTGTCAAGTTGAATGACTTAAAAGTTGTAAAAGTCTCAACTATAAATTGCAAGTTAGGTTTTACAAAATTTACTTTTAAAATATCCAAATATTAAAAATCATTCAATTTTTTACCAAGTCATAAAGTTCATTTTGGTGCCCTAGTTCTTGAGAGAGATTTCTTCAATAGAACTCAAGGAGGGATGGCTCAACTGAAAGACTCCTATAGAATTTTCTCCTCTTTCAACACTTGGAAAAGTGCCCAACCATTGTTGAGTCCTCTTCTTCCTTCTACTCCATCAAATATGCCTTTTAAAACTAGGAATGATGACATTTGTATGGATATTCCTTGATTTATTATTCCATAACTGAGTGTAAGAGTGTTTGAATTCTTTCTCAAAGGAGTGATTTTTTGTATAAATATGGGTTTCCTATGTAGTCCATGTATCTTTTTTTGCTGATAGAATTTTTTTTCTGCTCTTGAGAAATTTATCTACATGTTGTAACTTGAAAAATACTAATATATTAAAATTTTGCCTTCCTTATCTTGTGATATATTTGTGTATGTATGACTTTTTATCACATTTGTGAGTGACATAAGTCTTGTTTCAGTCATATAGATTCATTCGTGGTATTTATCTTGCCCTTTTGAAACCTTATTAAGAAAAAATAAAGAACTTTGTTCTTTATCTGATAAATGCCCGATATTACCTTTGGTTTCATATTCATATAAGATTGTGCTTCAAAATATTTCAATATATATTATTGTTCAATTGTGTTCAACCAAAGCAAGCATTAATTTCCATTATAACACTTTGGTGCATCACCATTTTTTTCAGTTTTAAAACTCCTTCTAAACTTTTTTCCTCACAAGTTAAAACCTTAGTTAAGAGTAAGATCACTAAGAAAGATGTAGTTTGAAGTGAACAAGTCATATATTAGTTGCACTAAGCTCAGTGAAAGGAAGTCAGCCTTCTTTGGAGGTTCATCTCAATTTGCCAAGGTCCCATAGCTTGGAGGTGATCCCATTGTGTCATTAGATTCCTACATACTACAACCACAAATCTTACAATACAAAGTGGGTGCAAAATCTAATTGATGACATGGACCACTATGATAATTTGTCCAAGTATGTCTGTCATCTGTTGGATCCCCTACCCAAGTGCCTACACTCTAAAGTGTTTGCCTAGCCTAAAGAGGTCTGAAAGTGGGTGAGTTAGGTGTTGAATCCTCATCCTCTAAAACTTGATTAGAGGTAGGTTTAGAAGACTCCTCATCATTGTCCTCATTGTTAGAACTAGAAGAAGAAGAAGATCATGGCTCAGGAATCAACTTTGGATGATCTGAGTTAGAAGAAGAATCATCAAGTCTAAGTGAATCTAATGAAAGAGAAGAAGTGTCAAGTGTTGAGTTTTTGGGACTCTCCCGAAAGTGAACACTTCTCTCTATGAACAACTCATGTATGGTCAAATTTAGAAGGTGGTACCCCTTAACACCATATGGATAATCTACAAAGATGCAAGGCTTAGACCGAAGTTCCATAGCTTTGCATTTTTTCTTTGGTATACGTGTCATAGCTAGAGATCCAAAAACCCTAAAGTGTTTAACATCATGTTTCCTTCCATGCCAAGATTCAAAGGGAGTTATGCCTTTCAAAGATTTGTGAGGAACCATATTCTGAATATAGAAAGCATAATTAATGGCTTCAGCACAATACTGAGGTGCCAATGACCTAGATTGAATCATACAACTACCCATCTCTTTCAAGGATTAATTCTTGCATTTTGCAACTCCATTATATGAAGGACTGTAAGTAACTGTCTGCTACAAATCAATCCCCTCTATGGTGCAAAATTGTTCAAATCTGTTGCAAACATATTCACCTCCATTATCAGTCCGAAGAATCTTGATAGATTTCTCAAATTGTTTTTCAACAAGTGCCTTGAAGTCTTGAAAATCTTCAAACACTTCAAACTTTTGTTTAAGGAAGTAGACACATGCATATCTCAAGAAATCATCAATGAAAGTGAGAATGTACTTATCCCTTGTAAAAGATAGACTAGGAAAAGGCCCAAATACATCATTGTGAACTAACTCCAATGTTGGTGAAGCCCTCCATGCTTTGCCTTTGTCAAATTTTGCTTCGGGATGTTTTACAAGAGAGTAATCCTCACAAAGTCCCTTAGATAATTGGACTCGAGGCAAGCCTATGACCTTGTCATTTTTGCTAAGTTGTTCAAGGTAGCGGTAGTTAAGGTGGCCAAATCGCTCATACCATAAATTACTAACTCCATCTGAATGAGTAAGTAATGCAGTCAGAGAAGAATCAGGTGAAAAATATGAGGTGTATAACCTGGCTTGGTGATCTGCCCTATCCACTACTAATGTAGAATCACTATGCAACTCTCTGATAAGAATTAAATCTGGTAGAAACTCAAACCTCATGCCTTTGTTGATGTGAGTGATTTGATACACGAATAGGAGATTGGTTGAAAGAGAAGGAACACTTAGAATTTTATTGAATGTTCCTCTTATTTCGATAAACTCTCTCCCTGCAACTGAAACATAAGTGTCATCATCCAAATTGATAGAAGACATGCTACAAGGCTCCAAGGAACAAAACTCAACTAGTGAAGAGCCCATGTGGTGAGAAGTGCCTGAGTCAATAACATATGAAGATGTTGAAGCTGCAACTGCTACAAGAGCCTTGCCCTTTTCTTTCTCTTTCCCCTTGCCCTTTTTCTTAGTAGAATCTTGGGTAGATGAATTATGTTTGATGGACTCAGGAACACCTATGTTGTTCTTCTCTAGGAGATGAGTTAGGTGAGTTATTTGCTTCTTTATGCATTTGTGTTCATCATGCCCATTTTTCTTACAGTAGGCACACTTAACCTTCTCTTTCTTAGGTTTGTCATTGAAAGAGGAGGATTCAACATTGGTTTTGGCAGAGGTTGATTCTTTCTTCTCTTGATCCTTATTCTTCTTCTTATTCTTCTCCTTGTTTGAAGTCTTTGCTTTCCCATTCCCAACAATTAGGGCTTGAGATTTTGTGGACTTCAATGTTCCCATCTAGATCAACTTCTCTTGCTCCCTAGTTAAATTGGCAATGAAAGCATCTAAAGAGAGCATTTTCCATGTACGCAGGGATGAGTCCTAACTGTGTTAGGGATGAGTCCTAACTGTGTTAGGAATGTGTAAAAAACCTATTTACAAGAAAGTATAAACAAAGTACAAGAAGGTTACATAGTTTCACAAAGACCTAGAAGACCTAGAGCAAGAGACCTAAAAGAGGTCTACTTGCATCAATTTGCCCCTTCGGGTGGAAATGGTCAAAGAAAGTTCCCTTGGCTGGCTCTGGCCATCTCCCACTGCCATGTTCTGAATGAAGAAGTTGAAGAGAATAAAGAAGAAAACAAACAAGATGATGGATGGACTATACTTGATACCTCCCCCTCTCACTGGGGAGGCTGGGACAACAAACCAATAGTCCTCCATTGCCTCCTCTTCCATCTGTAGTGCTAGTGGCCCCTGTTATATAATGGGTTATTTATTTCTTTTTTATCTCTTGTGCGACTGATACATTAATCATGATTTAATGAACTCTTGGTAGTTTTACTTTCATAGATTTACCCGATGTATTTTGGTTTCAAGGTATGTTGTCACATCCCCTGTCTTTTTTTATCGTACATATATTATGTTTTCTAAGTTTTAGTCCCTGCCCTGAGGGAATTATAGGAATCGATAAGACTAATAATTTTTACATAATGAACCAATAAAATGCAAAAAAAATTATATTGCTAAAAATTTTATTCAATTTTGATAATTTTTGAATTTTAAAAAAATCCATTAAAAATAATTATTTCTCTTTTCATTGGTTACACAACACTTTTTTCATGTTATATATATATATATATATATATATATATATATATATATATATATATATATATATATATATATATATATATATATAATTTTAAAACAAAGAGACGTGTACATGCATTTATTAATTTATATAAATAAGAGACAAGTGTACATCATGTCTCCTACTTCACCTATATTATAGGAATCAAGGTTTTATTATAGGAATCATTTTTAAATAACTAATTTTTATTTCAACAAATAAAATTTTAAAATGTAACTAAAAGACAAGTGTATATTATATTCCGATAATATTGACATTTAATCTAAAAATTATGCAAGTTATTTAATTAATTAATTATTAAAAGTGGTTATTAATCATGCCTAAAATAGTAATTATAAGAATCACTTTACTATTAGTTAGTTTTTATTTATCTAATCAAATAATTTGAAATATATAATTTAATGATAATTATTATTTTTTTCTAAAATTTACTTCATATATAATATAGCATATTTCCTAAGGCTTATTAGAGCATATTCTTTTAAATTAATGGCATCATTGACATGTGTCCTTTACAATAATGCAATGCCATCAAAATTGTTTAATATTCTTGTTTATTTATACTTCACTTTTTAATTATTTTCTTCTTTGTTTAACTAATGAAAAATTAGAAACACCTAATATTGTAATAATTATAAAATTTATTTAAAATCTAAAATAAAAATAGTGAAATATTTAAATATATTACGAAAAATATAGATCATATACTGAAATACATAAAAATATTATATACAATATTATATATATCCTTGCATGTATTCTTTAACATGTATAGTCTAATAATTAAAAATGAAGGCAATAAAATAATAAGATAAAGATCAACATGTAAATAGCAAATGGACCCTTGTACACATATTGCTCCATGTCTAATGTCGAAAAAAAAAATACCTCTGTCCCCAATGCATAGTGTGCCCATAATTATGCGTCACCCCATGAACAACGTCCCATTACTCGTTTTCTCATACATATATATAAATACAAAGTGCAAAAAAAGATCTTTCTTACTTGTTTTAGAATGAACAATTTTATAAAATGTACAAACCTTAAGAATAAATAATTTTATAAAACATATGAACAACGCAATTATTGTATAAAGATATTATTAAAATTTAAAAAAATTACTATTATATAATAATTGTATATTGTAAAATTTAAAAATAAATTTATATTAATTAACAATGTGTTATTTTTATTTTTTTAAATTGATTTTTATTTATTATTATTAATACATTTTTTTTATTTATAATACTACTAACACATTAATGCATGCATTATATTCATTTAATATTAAAGCGTTTTATATTTTTATTATAGATGTCATAAATATTGTAACTTGAATATATTTTTGACAATTTATAATTTAATTATTTTTATTCCAACACCACTAAATTCTATCATGGAATAATTATGACAATTCAATATTATTTTTAATTATTTTCAAAGATTTAAATAACATGCAAACTTTGCAATTTCTAATATGCAACCATTCTCCTATAAACTACAACTTTATTTCCTAAATATTTCAAATTAACTCAATACAAAATACATTACAATTTCTAATAAAATCAGTACATTAAAGAGAAAGACTAACCCCTACACCACCCTTATTAAGTGTGATCATATTTCAATATATATTTAAAAAAACATAGCAATAAAAATAATAAATGAAAGGGTGGGGGCCTAGCTCGGTTGGCTAAGTCTTTCCCGCTGCAAGAGGTTGGTCACGGGTTCTAGTCCCTTCCGTCCTCGTGGTATCGGAGGGTGTGTCGCACCAGCGCCACCGGTCACGTAAAAAGTTTACCAGGGGCACTGCGGGTTATAGGGGGTGACCATGCTGTACCTGATTCCTGCAATGCAAAATAAAAAATAGTGAGGATCTTCTAGACACCTCACATATCCCTAAAAACTCTAACAAGCACAAGTATTAAATTAATGGCAGTAGGTGGATTGTTGAGCTTCAAAGGATAATAGGTGACTAGGCTCGAAAAATTGGGTGGTTCAATGACAATATTCATGAGTTCTAGCCTACAACAAAATCAAATACATTGTAGTGTAAAATGAGGTGTTGTGTGGTGGAAATCATAAATACTTGGAATATCTTCTCCATCAATTACAATATATTCTCCATCAATTTTCTACCGAGTAGTGATAAATGACAAAAATTATAAGTGACAATCAAATGAATATCAAATTTCAGGTTAAAATTGTTATATAATGGTTAAATAAATACCAAATCTAAGGTTCAATATAAGTATGAATAATTCAATCCATTACAATCTCTTATTATTAGAATGCTTATCACCACAATTAATATTAATATTAATAAATAAATATTATTTATTTTATTTTAATATATTGTAATTCATTTTATCTTATTTTAATTAAAAATTCTATTATATTCTCCATCAATTTTGAGCTGAGTAGTGATATATGATAAAAAATTATAAGTGACAATAAAATGAACATCGAATTTAAGCTTAAGCTTATTATATGATGGTCAAATAAATACCAAATTTAACGTCCAATATAAGCATGAACAACTCACTCCATTACATTCTCTTATTTTTTTTGTTAGGTGACAAGGACATAATCGAGGACCAAGATCCCCATGGTTAATTCCAAATTCAAGTATTATTATTAAAAAAAACATAACAATAAAAATAATAAATAAAAAGGCGGGGGCCTAGCTCGGTTGGCTAAGTCTTTCCTGCTGCAGGATGCTGGTCACGGGTTCTAGTCCCCCCCATCCCCGTGGTACCGAAGGGTGTGTCGTGCCAGCGCCACCAGTCACGTAAAAAAGTTTCCCAGACGCACTACAGATTATAGGGGGTGACTATGTTGTACCCGATTCCTGCAGTGCAAAATAAATAATAATAATAATAATAATAATAATAAAAGCTTTTTATCATGATTACTTTAAATCTCCTTCTTATTTTCTTAAATAAATGATCGTCCCTCTTAAAAATAATCTTTAAGTGAAGGATCATAAAACATTCTCAACAATTTATTGTTTTGAATTTATCTTCCCATAAAAAATTTGAATGATGATTTGTCCGACTACTTTATTTTGTAACTTTGTCTAATTATATTTTTTTAAATATAATATGAAACATTCTAATAATAATAAAAAAAAAAATTATATTATTTCATTCCCCAAAAAAAAAAAAAATTAATTAAAAATATAAAAATAAAATATTACTTATTTATTGAAAAAAACTGTTTATCCATTATATGTTTGTTTGCTGCAACTTCCAATAACATGCAATCGATTCATTATGACTATAAAAGCATAAAAATTCTTATTTATCTATTTTATACGTGGGAAGGTACGGTGTATTATTGTCTGCTGTAAATAAATATTTATATTTAGAAACGGCAGCTTTGGTTAAATCCTTCAGGAAAAAAATGAAGCAAGCAGACATTCTGCGATGCCAAATACAGCAATGGTATCCTCATTTTCACAGCATCTCAATCAAAACAATTCTCCTTCCCTTGCCAGAATCCTTCGTCCAATTTCTGCTAGACGACGGATCCTTTTTCCTCCCCAAAACCAACGGCGACGAGGATGCATTGCCAGCAAGAGTCGAAATCACATGCCCAGATCTCCAGGCGGAAGATTACCACTCTTGGCAAGAAGAAGAAGAACAAGAAGACCCACATTCGCCAAATTTAACTACGTTTCCAGATTTAGAGAAGGAAGTAAAAGACTCCATTAAAACCCTAGGAGGGTTTGTGTTCCCCAAGCTCAACTGGAGCGCCCCCAAAGACACCGCGTGGATCAGCACAAACGGTAGTCTTAAATGCTCTTCTTTTAGTGAAATTGTTCTTCTTTTAAAAGCATCGGATAATTTAGTGCATGATTTATGTCACGCATTTGATAGCTGTGAAGATAAGATCCTTGAAAGGCCCTCGCAATTTTGCCTTGCGCTGCGAAAATGGTACGATTTAAGGCCTGAGATGGAATTTAGAGGGTTTGTAAAAGGGGGTGTTTTAGTGGGTGTTTGTCAGAGGGAGGTTACGGGGTTTTATCCTGCGTTATTGGAAAAATTGGATGAGCTTGAGGATTCTATTTTTGGGGTTTTCAGGGAACATATTAGTGAAAAGTTTGAAACCCTAGATTATGTTTTTGATTGCTATGTGAGGAAAGATGGTACGGTTAAGTTGGTTGATTTTAATCCGTGGGGAGCCTTTACCCTGCCTCTGCTTTTTACGTGGGAAGAGCTGGAAAAGAAGTATGAGGAAGCTGTGGCGAGGATTAGGGTTATGGATGAGAATGTGGCATTCGATGCGGATTTGGGTTTGAGTGATAAAACAGAATTGAATTCGAGGTTGAGAGAAGAAGGGCACAAATTGGATTTTAGGGTTGTGGAAAGTGAGGGTTGCGTGCGGCCTAGCCTCCGTGCTTCTGGTGGGGTTCCTTATGATTATGTTAATACGGGTCCGGGCAGTGCTTGGGACGACTTTTGGAGAAAGGCTGATGAGGAGATTAAGAAGCAGGGCAATGGCGCAGGAGCATGAAAAAGATTCATGTGCATTATATGGACTAAATACGAACAGTGGTCACTGCAAATAATTCTACAGATTGTATTGCTTCTGAAGACAACTTGGAGTTTTTTGCGTTGAGTATTGTCCTAATTTCTTAGGACTTTTGCCATCACAGTTGGATGTACTTCTCGAGTCCCGTTAACCCATTTGGACCATTTTTGGTTGTTTAACGTAATTTATTTCTTACTTTCTTACGGGCACAATGACCGGATGTTACATTAATCTGGGCTCAAAAGATTTTTTTTGGGGCATATAATGCTACAATATGAGCAAACGTGTATACAAACTTTTTTTCCTGTTAGCAACAGGTTGCAGGCTTTTTATTGATGTCTGCTGTAAAGATATGGATAGATGCATATTTATAATTAAGTTATTAACAGATTTACATAATTTGGGAGTTGGTATGTTACTTAAAATTCTGGGATTTTATTTTAAGAATCAATGTGGTTAGTGATAACACCGAGCACAGTCGGGGGCTCTAGTTTGCTAGCCATTTATTGTATTCTTACATGATTGTATAGTACTTCTGTCTTTTCTTCAATGGTAATATTGCATCTCCAGAATTTTTAACTGATTATAAATATTCATGAAATGTTCTGATGTGCTCATAATCTGGATTTATTAAGAGTATTGGTGTCTCACTTTCTCTGGGCACTGGTCTCCAAAGGTTGAATGATTTGCTTTTCCATATTTCCTTTGCCATACTGATACAACGAGTTTTTCCAAGAACAAAGTTTATCAATTCCATGTGATATTTGACATAACAGACTTTGGTGCTTATAATTTACAAGCAACTGAGCAATTCATATCCCAGAATTTGAGCTGTTTATGGTTATATCTTGTATGTGGGAGTAGAATGGTTTCATGATATTTCCACACCTAGAATATGATGTTTAAGATTAATTTTTTATGCTTAGGATACAACATTTAAGAGAAATTTTCCATGCTAAGCATATGACAGTTAAGATAATTTTCTATGCTTAGCATGACATTTAAGATAATTTAACATGTTTAGCATATGACATCTAAGCTACGTTGCAGGGGTACACTCTCCCCCCCGGTGCCCCCTGTTCGGAGATGCCTCCGGGAGTACCCGGGACATCTCCGGGCGTGCCCGAGGGATTCCGGCAGAAAAATGGCAAAAAATTAAAAAAAAAAAAAAAAACTCAGAAAACCCTTAAAAAAGAAAAACCCTAAAAACTAAGCAACCCTAAATGTAAATCCAGTCCGAACCCAACAGTAGATAAATAAAATAAACATTTAAGTATAAGAAACACTTAAATATATATTTTATTTATATACTTTCAGGATGTTTGAGAGGGGTTTCGGACCGCTAGGAGCTATAATGCAAATTCTAGGTTTTGGAGGATCTTATCATATTTCAGGGTTTCAAGATTTCAAGGAGACATCATAGGAGGTATGAACGTTGCATGAAGGGATGTATGCGTGATAGAATAGTATGAGAATATCTCTCTTAAAGTGCCACAAGCCGATCCCGCCCCATTCCCTGTGCACCCCCTAAGGCATGCACTCGTGAGATTCAATGCACCGATGAGCCCTTGTGAGAGAAAGTGTCAGTAAATGATAAAGTTGAAAAATAATGGGAGTGGCATTCATGATTTTTTGGGCAATCGAGATGATTTATTCTAGATTTGAATGTACATCTTGTCTTTGAAGTAATGAATGAATGAATACTATATATTTTTAAGTGTTTTATCATTTATAGACAAATATTTTCATACTATGTAGTTTCAAGTGTTTTACTAAAAAAATGAGTAATATATATATATATATATATATATACATATACAGGCGTACCCACAACGTATCCAAATCAAGGTTTTTGAAAAATGACGTACCCGTGTACTCGAGACGTCCCCGTATCTGTACCTGTACCCGTACTTAAACATAGAAGATAAATTTTCCATGCTTAGGATACAACAGTTCAGATGGTTTTTTTGTGCTTAGCAATGACATTCAAGATAACTTTACATTCTTAGGAGATGGCATTTAAGATAAATTATAATGTTCACATGCTATGTTACAGCATTTAAGATGTCCGAGTCATAATGAGAAACAAAAATAAATAAACAAGCACAATAACCAATATCTATGTCCGATAGGCTTCTGATTGGTAACCAATATTTATTTGCAGGTTTCAGTCACTATTTCACCTTCTTCAATGTTGACCCATAGCATCCCGAGGGAGCTGTTAACTAATGTTTTAATGCTTAAATAAATTCGATCTTGCATAATTCTAACTCTTATCTATATACACAGTGTTCCACAGAGGTGCGTCCCCTGCCCTCCGTTGCTGCCCCATACATTTTAGGAATGTGGAGGGGATGTCTCTCTGCATCCCCATTTTTTCCTTCCATCTTAGAGATGTTTTTCAAATGCAGGGGGGATTTTCCCCTGCCTCTCCGTTTTTTTCTTTCATTTTTAGCATTTTGTATTTGTATTTCGGTGTTTTGCTCAATTTTTTCAATGTTCAGCATTGAATGTTGAATGTCATTGACGTTAGTGTCATTTGAATTTCAGCTCTTTAGTTTAACGATGTTTAGCAGTTATATTATATAATTGAAAAGGTATAAGATATGTTTTTTATAAATCTTGTAGATATATACATATATTATTTGTGGACCCCTGGATGACATGTCTCTGCCATTCCCTAAATCTGGGAAATTTTTACCGTACTTGAAATGCATGTGTGTCCCTCCGTCCTGGAAACTCAGAGAAACATAGATTATACATAACCATCCAAACTGAACTCTGCATACCGCCTATCTGACCATTGGTTATAGTTGTATGTGGGATGTTCTTGACATCCTGAATAAGAAAGTTGTAACGTGCTTGATGCCTTTACTTGGAAACATACCGTTAATGGATTCCAAAGATTGTAAGGGAAATCTAAAAGTGGCAATTGCAATAAATGATAAAACACACAAGCAATTATTGAAAAAGGCTTGGTTTTGGATTGTCACATGATACCCTGACCGATAGATATTACAAAGATAAAGATATGCAGCAAGCTTTTAGATTGAGAAAATGTGGAACTACTAATGTAACTAACTTATTACATATACTGCAATAGTTAGTGGACCATAAAAGGCAGATTAGGGACTGAAAAGCTTTTGAAGGAAATTGTGATGTAGAAATTGCGAATATCAGCTTGCTCCCAGTTCTTAATCTAATATATGATGATAAGATAAGCACCATAAGGAAATCTGAATGCATGAAGCTTTTGACTCAACATGTTCGTAAATGGAAATGTGCAATAAAATAAGTGCACGTCAAAAGTAACCAAACATGAGGAATTGATTGTAGGGTTTGCTTCCAAAGTCTAATATTTATGACTTCTCGATCAAATATTTTTGTGAACAAGAGAGTATGGGGGAAATTCATGAAGAGGGATACAAGAGGTAAATTTTATAAATGCACGAGTTGATTTTATAACTGCACCTTGTCAGAAGGGAGAGATACAAGAAGTATAGCTTGAATTAGATGTTACTCACAAATAGCAGTGGCACATATGTTAAAAGTTTAAATAGCATGATGGTTTCAGTTTGAAAGCAACATGGCATAACATATTCATTTGTTCTTTGGGAAATAATAAATGCCAAAAGAAACGACAAATCTTGCACCTATAATTATCTCTGCCCTTTGCAAAAGGGCATATGAGGGTTGCTTAAATACAACAGCAATTTCTTAAGCAGTATCTAGATTGAGGAAAAGCTGCATGTCATGGCATCTTGTGAGCAGGTTCTGTGTGCTATCTGTTGGATTGAACTTAATATTGTAGAAGGCTGCTCATTGTCACGATATTTCTACCCCCTGCTTCCAACTAGGGTCCTTCGGCCAGCACCTTTTAGCCTAGATCATTCTCTAATAAACATCATAAGACTGCTTGTTTGTGTTGATCAATGAGGACACTGCCCTTCTGTTCTCTCCACTCTGAATCAAACTAGTTGGACTGTTGGCAAGTCACATTGGTTGAAAGAAGGCTACAACCCAACAGAGTAAGAAAACATGTGGCTGTGATCCACAAGACTAAGAAAACTGCGGGAGAACATGGGAAACATGAAATCATAACCTGGAATTGGAGACTACATACAACATGTGATCGGAGAGACACTATATGATTGAGTGATGCAATCCGTTGGGGCTACAAACTTATACAATTATGGGGTAGGAAGAAACATGTTCAGAATACAAACCGCACAAACTTTGGAAAATCAAAACTAGAGGAAAATGATGCACGAGAAAACTAGGACGATGGTCTTATGGAAATGAATCTCGAAGATACGGATTTAGGCCTTGTCTCGTCTTAGCAGACAGTTCTTTTTTTAGAAGGGGCCGTTGCACAGGATTGTTTTTAATATTGCCTCTGTCTATAACGACTTGTGAAATCTACCTATATACATCATTTGGTTGTATTGCTAACTAGTTTTGGTTATAGATGCTTTATTGTGCAGAGAGGCATTCTACAATGGCAGCCATGGAGTGGCGATGCCCTGTAATGTCTGTGAGTATGTTCACTTTAAAATTTGACGTTAAATTTGATGTCTGTTTGACCATTATTTAGAAGTTTTAACTTTTTTCTTGGAGAAGTCAATCGAAAAATCTTAATATCTTTGCCATATGATGGAGTTTGGAGCCCCCTTTCTTTTCGGAAAGACTTTTTTGAGCTTGACATATTGGTGTAGTTAGATTGACATGATTTGTTACTAGAAACTGAGAAATTTGTGAAGAAGGTAATAAAGTTATAAATAATTGTGGTATTTGAAAAATCCAAGACAAAGGCCTTGAGATTAATATTTATGAGCATTTTTCAGATAGATGTATTTAAGATATATCTATACGAGTTTTTAGTAGTTGGGAGTTTTTTTTTAGCACATCTGATTAGTATTGCAACTTACCGCACTTTTGAATTAAATTTGATCGTAGATGAACACCAATATTAATTCTTTCTTTTGCTAGAGTCAATATACATCTTGGATTCTTTTTTATAGTTTCTCATGCTAATTTAGTATTAGATCTACGTACAATGAATAAATATAGACACACAAGCATGAGAAAATAACTGTTAAAATTGTAACCTAGAAACAAGAGAACATTCTTCATTAACACGCTCCCAGTGAACTAATGAAGCAGCAAATAATCCCACTATTCCCAAAAAAAACGACATCGCTACTCATACAGGGTACTGAGAGGAACAAATTTTGTGCAAAGACGATGATTAAATTTTTTTCTAGTAAAGATTAGGTTAGCGAGGCTATCCAGTGTAACATTAACGGAGTGCTATTGTTAAAAAGAATCATCTAAATACAGTTTTTTTAGTAAAATGGTGGTCCCAGTGATGACAATAAATGCTAAACATGTAATGTGAATTAATAACATATTTAAAGTTGGAGACCATGGCAATGAAGAGAGCTGTAAGGGGTTTTGGAGGGTAAAATTATTCAAGGCTTAAACGTTAGCATCGGTAATGCAGGAAATTTTATAACCCTGCTGTTAGGAGAATGCACGCGAGTGTGTGCGTCTTCAAGGCTCAAATGTCAGCATCAGATAGCCCTGCTGTCAGGGACGTGCATACATGCGCATGTGTGTGCATGACGAATCCAGAAAAGCACAATAAATTCCAAAAGGCACTAATTTATACGGCAATTTTTGAGCAACAAAATATTTTTTCATTATTCTCTTTAAAAAAATTACACAGTAGTGTTTAAATAAATAACAACTCAGATAGAATTGTCATGAACAACTAAGAAGCTACTAAAGCAAGACAGTTAACTAGAGTTATAAAAAATTGTTATTTGTAGCAGATTTTAAAGCTTGGACGGCCCTAATATTTGTCCCTTATTTTCTATATGTCAAATAAATATCGAAGGCAACTCAAATTCACACTCGGATACATAAATATTAAATCTGACAATTCTGAAAATATATTTAAAAAAAATTAAAATGCAATTTATCAGCCCATAGATGGTCAATTTTGGATCTGAAAAATTATTGACAATGGCATGTACAATGCTATGTTTTGTGCATGGCCTTTAGTTACTTGGCATACCCTACATCTTGACACATACTTAGTTACATCTATCTTCATCTTTGACAAAAAAAAAATTTCTCTACCAGCAAAGTTAGTCTTATTTTTACCAAGTTTCCACCAAAACCACTACTATGTAGTTTTCTCACAATATTGTCTCTCATATTCACAACTGAAATACATAGTCGCCATCCCTTAAAGAGATAACCATCTTGCATTTAATCATCATGAATAGAACTTGTCTCATTTACTAATGGATTCTTGCATTGTTCAACAATTTTTTTAAAATCTGAATGAAAATCATAGTTTCAAATCCAACTACTTCCCTTATCATAGTAGTTAACAATGCCATACATTTGCTTAAATCATCAACTAATTGACTCTGCTTCTTTCATTTATGCTTAAAAACAAAAATATATCCTTGTAATGATACCCACTTTGCATGTCCGCTATTTAATTTTTTTTAATTGTTTATTTACCTAAAGCCCTTATGGTTTGTAAACAAAATAAACTCTTTACGCACGAAGTGATGCCTCTAGTGTCTCAATATTTATACAAGGGCATAAAATCAACATTATATGTAGAATATTTTTTCTTTACCTCATTCAACTTCTCACTATAATATGCTATTGGCCTCCCTATTGCTCCAACACCTACATGTGAAGCATCACAGTCCACCTCAAAGACCTTGCTAAAATCTAAGAAATGCTAAAATAGGTGCTTCTATTACTTTTTTATTTAACAATTGGAAACTTTTTGTTGCTGCCCTTGTCCATACATTATTTTCCCCTCGTGCAATATGTTATTGGTGCAATAATACTACTAAAATTTCTAATGAATTTTCTCTAAAAGGTTGCTAAATCATTTTAACTTCTTACCTTTGATATGCTTCTTGGAGTAGGCCACTCAAATATTGCCTTTACCTTTTATTTGTTTATTCTTACACCTTTTTCTGAAATTATGAATTTCAAAAATATTAATTTTTTTTGCATAAATGTGCAGTTCTTCAAATTTGCATAGAGATTTTCTTTTTTTAATAATACTAATACAATTCTCAAATGCCTTAAGTGCTCTTCTTTACTCTTATTGAATATCAAAATAGACTACCACAATCTTACTAATATAATCTCGTAGTATTGTGTTTATCATCCTCATAAATGTGTTGGATGCATTGGATAATCTAAATAACATCACTAACCACTCATATAAGCCATCTCCAATCTTGAATGTTGTTTTCTATACGTCTCGTTCTCAAATCCGAATTTGATATTAACCGTTTCGTAGATCAATATTAGTAAAGGACAAAGCCCCTTCAAATACATTCATCATGTTATCTAGGTGGGGAATAAGAAATTTATATTTGATGGTGATCATATTGATTGCTTTGCTATCTACAAACATCTTCCATGTTCCTTCATTATTTGGAGTTAATAATTTAAGAGTTGCATACAGACTCAAACTCTCTTCACTACATCATTTCTCACCAATTTAGCTATTCAATTCTACGTATTGCATTAGGCTCACCCTGTAAGTTGTGTGATTGGGTAGCATTGATCTTAAAATTAAATCAATATGATCTTGAATCTCTCTCTTTGGAAGTAAACCATCAGATAATTCATCAGGTATAACATCAACATATTTGTCCAACACTTTTGCTCCCTGTGTTGGTATTTACAGAACCTTTGTTTCTTCATTCGTTGTCATTAAGGCATAACAAAACCTTGTCATCTTCATCTCCTCAACAATTGTTTTTTGGTAGACATCATACTTTCTAACTACCCTTCTTCCTTAAGAGGTAATAGAACTACCTTTGAATTATCATTCCAAAAAAGATGTGTTCTCCTCTCACTCAGATTGCTTCCCTGTCATATTGCTATGGTCTGCGCAACAACACATGACATCCATCCATTGGGATAACATCAAACCATATTTTATTCCTATAAGTATTTTTTATGAAAATTTTGATTAAACACCTATTGTCTACTATAACTTTATTTCCTTTCTTAAACCATGAAATACGGTGAGGATAAGGATGTTTTTCACATTACAAATCTAGTTTCTCTACTATTTTCTTAAAAACCATATTTTCACAGTGTCTACCATCAATAATAACTTTCCTCTTAAACACCTAGATTGGAAAATATTTGCACACAACCTTGAGTCACCACTGTCTTTATCCTGTACATGCTCTTCCGTTGGAGCAAATATTGTTCTTCTCATCATGAGATTTTCTTCTATGTCTGCTGCAACTTCTAGATTCTATTCTTCTATCTCAACATCAACCAAATTCACTCTTGGCCGGTCCTCTTACCTCCTCTCTTGTGCATGGTAGTGTGGAGACTTGAATATACCATGCCCCTTTTCACTATATTTGTAGCAAACACAAGGTCTATGTGGACTGTTCCATCTTCCACCGCCACCATAGCATTTGCCTCTCTGAAACCCTCTTCCTCTTTGTTGATTTTGAAACACTTGTATGGTATCTTATTTCTCCACCCTACAGGGTGATTTTCCTTTTGTGGGATTAAACCTACCTCATCCCCTAATTGAAGATCACTGCTTTTTCTTTATCCTAGGCGATTTTCGAAAGCCTATCTATTTTTCTTCTCTTCTGTGTTCAAAGCTAGTTGATAGGTGTCTTCCATATTGTTAATTCTATGTTTGCTGATTTTATTTTGAATTTTTTTTTTTAAACCATTAACATACCTTGCAACGATTTGCCCTGTTTCATCATGCTCCACTTGAATGAATAGTTTGTAAAACTCATCTATGTAGTCTTGTACAATGTGTTTCATTTGCTTCAGGGTTTGAAATCTTTTGTAGATGGTTTGTGCATGATCCATGGGGAGGAATTTCTCTCATAACTTTTTCTCCATCTTCTCTTTACCCTTTTTTTATTTTTATTTTTGTAAGTGATCCCACCATATCATTACATGACCCTTCAATTTTGTGCATGGATATTTTAATTTCATCATCTCTACCATACCTTTCCATTCAAAAAGTTTCTCCATCCTATTCAACTAATCTATCAATGTCTCTAGTTTTAGATTGTCTTCCTTAATATAAAATTTCCATATTTATTCCTTTCTTCTAACACCCTACCATCCTTTCTTCGATTGACTGTGGCTGTTCTTGTTCTTCCTTTTTTTGTTGAATTTTTTCTCCTTGGTTTGTTTCTTCCTCTATGTCATCTCTTCTTTGCCTTTGTTGCTAATGTGTAATAATTGTGGTGAGTTCTTCCACTTGTCTTTGCCGCTATTGTATATTCCTATTCATTTATGCATATCCTCATTGTTCTCTTGCCATCTTGCTTACCCCTGTTCTTCAAAACGTAATTTTTTTCTTTAAAATAAAATTTGAAACTTAATAAAAATTCACATAAAATATTACCTTGAATTTTCGACCTAGAGTTGAAAACTCATTTGATACTAGATGATGAATCCAAAAAATAACAACAAATTCCAAAAGGCACTAATTTACACAAAACAATTCTTTAGCAGCAGAAACCAAAGTTCAATTCTTCACTATTTTATAGTAGCAATACATAAGGGTCTTTAAATAAATCACAACCTAAAGATAGAGTTGTCATGTACAACCAAAAAATTACAAAAGTCGAAAAACAAAATTGTTATTTTTATTAGATGCTAAAACTTAGATGAGCTTAAAAATTGACCCTTATTTTCTACATATATAAATAAATCTCGAGGGTGATTTGCAACTCAAATTCACGCATATATACAAAAATATTAAATCTGAAAATTCTAAAAATATCGAAAAAATATTAAAATTGAATTTTCGGCATTTAGAAGGTTGATTTCGACACTAAAAAATAATGGAAACGGAGGCTAAATGAAGGTGTGTTACGACAGCATGAAACTCTTTGAAAATATCGTTTAAAAAGAAGAGGGCTCAATTAGCTCTCGTATCGAAAGTTATTGTTGGGGGATCACAAGAACAACATCTGTTCTGATCCCACTTTGTTAGGATCTTGCTCCTCAGAAAGAGCACAGTATGATTACCAAATATAAGCAATTATAAATGCAGAAATAACCAGAAATACAAGTAACTAGAATTCACCAATAGCATAGAATATGAGAGACAATACACTATCTTGTATTAACACTTTACAGAAAAGAATACAATAAAGAGCCGCCACACTCTTCCACCTTACAGAGGCTTCCCACACCTCAAGTGTACAGTAATTCTTCTACAACACTCTCCTACCAAAAACGGTCCCAACAACCAACTCACAAACAGAATTGGTGTTCACCTCTCCAACTAGTCAGTAATAACCCTGCCAGTTCACCAAGCACTCTATAGTACTTCAAGTTGATCTCCCATGAACCTGCAACCTGCAATTCAACAGACCATACTCACACATGTAGATCTCCTATGAGCTTGCAACAACCTGCAACTCAGTGATCTTACACTTAGAAGGAACTTCCTTGCCTTCCTTATCTTGTACATGAATTACAATACATACCAATGGGTCTATAAATAGATCCCAGACTTAAACAATAACTTAGACTCTTAATTTAGACAATTATCCTCGCAGCTCAATACTCTAACTGGCCTTTACATGCAAACGCTTCGTTCACTTAACTAACTGTCCGTGCAACGAACAGTGCTGGAACACACAGGCGATCGACGACGGTCCCTGCTTGTCTGGTTCTGCCGACGTCGGCTGACTCCCTGTCGTCGTCGGTGGCCTTCTGCACTGGTCACGATCGACGTCGGTCCTGCTGCCGACGCCGGTGCTCCTGGATCTCAGCAACCTTCTGTTCTTTCTGTTTGCAAAGAGTTGAAGCTTTTAGCTCCACAACTCAACAATCTCCCACTTGGAGATAAACAGCTGCAACCTGTACCTATACCTGTACCTGTACTCCGTCTAGTTTGTTCTTTTGGCTTTGTATCCCTTCTCAAGATCACTCTTGAAGACCAACCACCACAAATCCTGTGGTGCAAAACCTGTCATCCAAATCACCTGCCACATCCACATCTACAAACCATGTAGAAAATAACCTGAACCTGCATAGCATGTGCACCTGCTGCTAGTCCCTGTAAGAATCCACTAAACTGCTCTCCAATGGTTCTCTCCCAGATTGGCTCCAACTTGTGACAACTCCCACTGCTTGGAAAAACTCAGGTTTAGTACATACCATGCACTCAACTTCATTATGTGAATCAAGACACAGTTCATAGAACTGTCCAACCATCGGCGTGCTAACCGGTCTCACACAATCATCCTAAAACAAAGTCAACATATGACCTACCATGTCTCTAAAACACACTCATGCCAAAGAATCTTGCTGCTCCCAGATTCTTCATGACAAACCCCTGAACTAGCTTTACCTTTAGTTCAGCAATACCCTGTATATGTAACCCTGCGACAGGCACATCATACAGTAATAAGATAATGTAGCTAATATTATCCAACCTGGTAAAGAGAAACACAATGATCAAACCTCCATTGCCCTGCAGCTAATACAAGACCATATACCCTGATCTTCCATCTCACGTATCCATTTTCGCTCTTCTTTATCCTGAACATCCATTCGTCTATCAGTGTTTACTTCCAGCTGGCAACTCTACCCAAAACCCCTGTTTGGTACTCCTCCAAGGAATCATATCCTCATCCATGCCAAGCTCCCATTGTTTCCTGGATCTACCTGTTCTGCTTCTTCAATAACTTCCTGGTCCTATGCCATAAGTGAGCAACAAGTAGTGTAAAGAAGGGAAATGACGAATTTAAGAACTTACACCTTCAGTCCTCCATATGGGCGCTTGAGACACCTTGACAGCTTGCTGTCCACCCAAAATTCATCTCAGTAACTGATGCTGGTCACATCTCAGTTTGCACCCGACCGATGTCGAATCCCTGTGACTGCCCCTTTGCCGACATCGTTTTCCCCTGGCCGACTCCTGTAGTTATCTGCCCTGAGTCACCAACGTCGGGCTACACATAGCCGACGTCGGTCCCTTTCTGGACGCCGACGCCGGTTTTCCTGCCGACGTCGGCCTCTGTGTTTTTCTAGTGAGACCTGACTTTTTCTCGTGAGCTCTTTTTGGATCAAATCCTTCTCCAAAACACCCTTGCTCTGCTCAGAATTCTTCTGCATCTTGTGTTGAACTCTGTCCGTCACCTTCTCCTTGAAAACCAAGGCTTTCCTGTTCTTGTCACTAACATCGGATTCCTCAAGAAATGTCACCTTCTTCTTCTGTATACAGAAACCACGATCCATACCTTCCAAATCCGAAAGCATACCCTTTGACTCAAGAACAAGCATCTCCTTCTTATCTATGTGACCAAGCCTATCAATCCACATCTCTGAATCTACAGCTGAAGTAGATAACCCAAAAAGAGAGTAATACAAGTAGATAGATAAAGTGTACCTACTTTCTTACCTCTAGCTACAACAAGTGTACCCTTGGTAACCTTTCAAGAGTCCGCTGTGAGAGTTACTGTGCAACCCTCATCACCCAAACTTCTAACAGAAATCAAATTCTGCTCCAAAACTGGAACATGCATGACCTCTTTTAACACCCATGTGTTACCTGTCTGCAGTTTCAGCTTCACTTTCCCTTTGCCAACAATCTGACAAGGCTTACCATCCCCTACACAAATTTCTCCAAAGTCTCCCTGGACATACTCATGAAAAAATTCCCTATGTGGGGATGCATGAAAAGAGGCACCAGAATCTAAAACCCAAGATTCTACTTTATCCAAAGAACATACCAGAGCATCCCGTGCAGCGTAATCTGCAACATCTGCTTCTTCTTCATGTCTTTCATGCTGATCTTCACCTGATCTGCAATCTCTCTTTAAGTTCCCTTGCTTTCCACACTTCCAGCAGGTTATTCTGCCATACCTGGACTTAGATCTTCTGCCTATCTTGGACCTTGATCTCTCATGCTCTATCTTCTCTCTTTGCCTTCCTCTGCCTTCAACACTCAAAGCATTCCTTGATGACTCACCTGTGCTTTTTCTGCGTATCTCTTCATTCAAGATCACACTCACATCATCCACTTTTAAGACTTTTGAAGGAGACACAGTGTTAGAAACTGCCATTACCAAACCTTCCCAACTTTCAGGTAATGAACACAAGATTAAGAGAGCTCTAATTTCATCATCAAATACAATATTGACTGAACTTAACTGGTTTACTAAACCATGGAAATCACTAAGATGGCTATAAACAGATCCACCTTCCAACATTTGCAAATTAAATAAACGCTTCATAAGAAATACCTTATTAGACGCTGAGGGTTTTTCATATAAATTTGCCAAAGATTCCATCAACTCCACCGTTGTCTTACACTGTGATAAGCTGAAAATTACGGATGATGCAAGACTCAATCTAATAGATCTCAGAGCCTTTCGATCAAGAACCTCCCATTTTTCATCTTTCATATCCGAGGGTTTGCAATTAACCCCTCCCAACGGTAAGTACAGATCTTTTTGATACAAATAATCCTCAATCTGCATCCTCCACAGTTGGTAGTTCTTGCCATTAAACTTTTCCATTCGTAGCTTACTGTCTTCTGCCATTGCTCAACTCCCACTCAAACAGAAACCTTGTGAGTAACCTGTAATCAAAACACACTAACCAGATCTAATCCAATCTGTTAGTATCCCAACCAACAGCTCTGATACCACTTTGTTGGGGGATCACAAGAACAACACCTGTTCTGATCCCACTTTGTTAGGATCTTGCTCCTCAGAAAGAGCACAGTATGATTACCAAATATAAGCAATTATAAATGCGAAAATAATCAGAAATACAAGTAACTAGAATTCACCAATAGCACAGAATATGAGAGACAATACACTATCTTGTATTAACACTTTACAGAAAAGAATACAATAAAGAGCCGCCACACTCTTCCACCTTATAGAGGCTTCCCACACCTCAAGTGTACAGTAATTCTTCTACAACACTCTCCTACCAAAAACGGTCCCAACAACCAACTCACAAACAGAATTGGTGTTCACCTCTCCAACTAGTCAGTAATAACCCTGTCAGTTCACCAAGCACTCTATAGTACTTCAAGTTGATCTCTCATGAACCTGCAACCTGCAATTCAACAGACCATACTCACACATGTAGATCTCCTATGAGCTTGCAACAACCTACAACTCAATGATCTTACACTTAGAAGGAACTTCCTTGCCTTCCTTATCTTGTACATGAATTACAATACATGCCAATGGGTCTATAAATAGATCCCAGACTTAAACAATAACTTAGACTCTTAATTTAGACAATTATCCTCGCAGCTCAAGACTCTAACTGGCATTTACATGCAAATGCTTCGTTCACTTAACTAACTGTCCGTGCAATGAACAGTTTTGGAACACACAGGCGACTGACGCCGGTCCCTGCTTGTCTGGATCTGCCGACGTCGGTCGACTCCCTGCCGTCGCCAGTGGCCTTCTGCAATGGTCACGACCGACGTCGGTCCTGCTGCCGACGCCGGTGCTCCTGGATCTCAGCAACCTTCTGTTCTTTCTGTTTGCAAAGAGTTGAAGCTTTTAGCTCCACAACTCAACAGTTATGGCCTTTGCAAGATAGACTCTGACTCCCACATTAGTGCATGAGTGCGCATGTGTGCATGTGTATGCATGTATGTGTGGATGGACACATAGATACACAACTACACTACACCTACACACACGTGTGTTCATGTACACACATGCACATGCATGGAATGATTATTTTAGGTTCTACAATCAAGACATTGTTGAACAAATATGTTGAACTAAGGAAAACTTGCTTGTGAACAACAATCAGTATTACTGTTCTTTGTACAAGTGCAAATTTTGCTTTATAGCCAAGTCAAAAATACTCTCTAGAACTATAGGCTTCTCAGTGATTATTTTGTGTTTCATATCAAAACTTAATGATGTAACATCATGCAGGTTATGCCAAATAACTTGCATTCATAATAGACATATTTTGTGAGCAAACCAGAGGAAAAAATAGATATGAAGGGGGATAAAGGCAATAGTGTGGTTCTATTTGAACTGCATCATTTCCTGGATGTATTTTACAATTTGCTTTGGAGTGCTGATATTTTGTGTGGAAGTCCGCTAGCACATGCATATTTGGGTGGAACTGATGACGTGTTCCTGCATTTTAGGTCTATTCCTCTCCATTTTTTTGGTAAATAAAGCTTTTCCCAAGCCACCAGAGGGATTCCTCCTTTTGATTCATTTGTGTTACTCCAAAGGAAATATCTCTGAATTTATGAGATAATCCTTAGAACATTTGTGGGTACTTTCAGAACTGATATAGTATATAATGTCAAAGCTTTTAAGGATGTCTTGATTAATGGGAGCTTTCCAGTTGTTTCCCTTTCCGACCTATCTGGTTGGACTTCATCCTTTCTATCAGATTCTGGTTTTGAGTGGACACAACCCAGGAATCAATTGAAAATGACCCAAAGGCCTAAAACTGATTTAAATTTATTATTCAGTTTGTCGGCAGATGTTGTTACTTCATGACCTTAGAACCTGAAGTTATTGAAGGCACCATTTGGGACACCTCATTAGCACTGCAACATTAGCAGAAGATGGTAGGATTTAGTAACTCACAGACAAGGTTCACCTTTCGTTAATGGACCAAGTGAAGAACAAAGCAATAAATCTCATATCATCCTCAAAGGTCATATATAAAAAGAGGTCTGGACACCTCATTAGCACAACAACAGGGTAAGAAAGTGAACTCACAGACACGGTTCAACTTTCATTATTGGACCAAATGAAGAATAATAAATCTTATGTGATCCTCAGAGGCCATATTTGAAAGGAGGGGAGAGTAGCTGGAAAAAGAGGAGACCGATATAGCATTTTCCATAAATGAGGAATCACAGTGTAATTGTTTTGAAGTGAACAAATATATGTATAACTTTTGTCACTAAGTACACCAGAGGGAATAAAAGCAATTCCATATTTTTCCCTTGCAAGTTTTATGCTAAAGGGTTTTTCCATATTATATTCTTGTCTTTTCTGTGCATGCCCCGAAGACCATTAGCCCAGGCTATTCTGTGGATAGCAGTCTCAAAGATTTTATCTAAGGCCATCTGATAATCATTAATAACATTTCTACCACTCTAGAGGATTAGAGAAAGGGTTTGTTATTTGCTCCCCCATTTTTGTATATATATCTGCTCAGGTGGCAGGGGTGAAAGTTTGGAATTTGTTGATGTATGCTGCAGACATCAATGCTCTTATTAGTCAATCCTTGTACTTGAGTGAAGCTGTGTGATGTAAGTAAATTGGATCCAAGAATACATGTAAATATACACAAAAGCAAAGACGCTGCAGCATTATGCCATTAGTTGAAACTTGACAGCACAAAACTATAGCATTTGTGTGAATATCAAGATAACATGGCATATCTCAACTGAAAAGTACCTTTTTTGATATTACTGGCAATCTACTTTGTTGTAACTTGTGGTGAATTCATGACAATTTTTGAGAAGTACCTATTTGAAGGCAAATCAACACCACCCTGTTTAAATGTCTGAAAAGTATAAATGGAAGAGGTTACCACTCTTGTTAGCTCTTTTGTAGCAAATCTGACCCACTTATGATTTTTACTAAGTGCCTTAGCGTCTGACTAAGGTGGATTCTCCAAATACACTTCCAATGCTGGTAGATCATAATCCATCTCCACCAAATGCCACACAAACGTCATCTACAATGGTGTAGGGGTGCCATTCAAGGGTGCACCAAACCTATCGTGGTTTGCATCATTGGCTTTCTCAGGGTTCTAGACACTTTACAAATTAAACTGCTTATGTCAACTCACAACATGTGGTACTTGCAAGTGCAATTAGCTTTGTTGCCATTATCCTTAACGTGGCATAGTCTCTCATAGGATGCAAGGGATTGCACCATCGTGGGGAGTAGGGTAATGCCTAGTGGACAAGATTTGGTGGTTACATTTTGATGTTGCTTAACTTAACCACTGGAGATGAAGAGTCACATGTGGAAGAACAATGTTTCAACTTTCATAATGGTTATTTTGCCTTTGCGGCTTTGTAACATTATGTATACATATTTAAATAGTTAGTTAACATAGTATATTCTAGCATAGACGTAGTAAGTGGAAACTACACATCCATACATTTTCTTTGGGAGTATGCCATGTACAAAACATACAAATTAATAGACTTTTATATTCTAATTTTATTATTTTTATATACATCCCCATCTAAATGTTAATTTCTAAATAATTATTTCAGATTGCCTCCACATCTAGATTCTAACAATTTAAAGTGTTATCTTGCGTGTATTTCTGGGATCTTGATTAATGCCATCATTGAAATGTATAGACTAAAGTGTTTGTCTTGATCAAATTATAAAGAAAGGAATCCATTTTAGAAATCATTTGCTTTAGTTTCCTCGAGTCGTAGCTCATACAACAAATTGTCTAGGGCATACCTTGTTACAATACAAACACTTCATGATGGGCAGTAAAACCAACAAATACCCTGTAAATCAACCAAGTAAAAACATCTTAACACATTCCATGCTCGATATCTTTAGCTAAAGACGAATGACAAATGATTATGAGCCTCATCAATGCCACAGTCTTAATTAAACTTGTTTGAAAGCCTCTAAAAAGTTAGTGGAAAGGATAGATTCAGGATAAATAAAAGTATTATAATAACCTCATGCCCTTCAAATTCTTAGAAATGCTTAGAGGAGGGAGGAGGAGGTGATAGAAAGGATAAAATAACTATGGCAAACCAACTATATAATTATAGTTTGAAAAAATATTACAAGGAATTTGTAACGTACTTGTATAAACTTAAAAAAACTTTTAGTTTGATTGGTCCTTAGTAACTACACATTAGATGTGAAGCCCAAATTTATCAAGGCAAGCATGGATCCATTTAATTGCCTTGCTTGTGGTAAAATTATATATACACCTTTTGGTTGTGTATTCTCAAGGGAAAAGCACCATTCTTAAAATGGATTGCAACCATTGGCAAGGTCTCAACCACCATTCTTTTCAATTTGTTCTCAACACGCATTAGGGATATTGGATCCTAGTCTATAACATTTACCAAATGTGATAGTCATTAGGATGCAAATGTTAAATTAAAACATATTAGATCAGTTATTCCCCTTCCCATACCTTTGCCATTTTCAATCTATAGATCAACTATACTTGCCCCAAAATCAAATATGATCCTACCTTTTGTTGTCAAAACCTGTTTGGTCCTTGGCTTCATCTAATAAGAGTAGGCTAGGGCTTCTTCCCAAGGTGAAAAATAGCCCAATGAAAATCCAAACTTCCAATTAGCTATTGTTCAGGAGGCAATGAAACCAAGCAAAGGAAGAGGTGGGCAATTTTTATCTAGTATCATGCACAACAAATAATCAAAAGGCCATATTTCCCCACCAAAAAAGAGAATGATTGCTACTTCCACATGACAAACCATTCAAAAGTCTCATTCTCCATGGACAAAATGATAAATCAACTCCGATTACTCAAAGAAGATATCATGGGGGTATTTCTTGGACCAAAAATAGTAAGGCAACGAATCCAAGAGAATTGAAAGCTGTCAGGGATTGTTGATGTGCTCATGATTCCCTACAACACCCACAACGAACTCATTGAAAAACATGCTGAAAATGGTGTAATGTTTTTTGTTTTAAAGTCAATACAATCAATAAGGTATGTCACACAAGTTCATGTACAAGATAGACCACAAGTGTGCAAAAACAATGCTTGGTCCAACGAGATGATGTTATGTCATTGAAGCAGGTTCACAATATGTGTAATTACAAGTTGCATGGTAACAAGGTCTAATGAATACACTCAATTATTTCTTGTGTTAACATTCACTTAATTTACTTTACGATTACATGCTCACTTGAGGTACCTTATGTTCCTAGTGTCACTGAAGTTATTCAATTCCAAAAAAGTAAGGGGCTTAGGTCATAACTTAGCAACTCTTGGGATGTCACATAAGTGACATATCTCACCCTTTTAGATCCTTAAGTAAATTTGTAAATAAACATGAAAGGAAAACATGGATTCATGGCCACAAGGCCTACCTTCAACTCCACCATTTGACTTAGTTGCTCGACAATTTTTCTTGTATTTTATGGTAATATGCTTTAACAAACAAGGGGATATGCATTACAAGGGGGACCTCGGATCAGGTATAAATCAAAACTATTTTTTAAGTGCTAGTCCTTGGATTTCAATTTGATACAAGTTATTCCAAGCACGACACTGATGTGGGTAAGACTACCCCTTCTCCGTAGTGACTATTGCAAACAAACATCATTAAGGAAAATTGGAGGGACCATAGGTAAATACATCATAACTTTTGAGTTCACAAAACCTAAGATTGCTAAACTATGCACATATTTGTGTAAACACTTATATGAAATCACTGCTACATGATGATGCAGTAGCCTTTAAGGGGTATCAACATTCTTGCATCAACCAAAAACATGTAGGGATGTGTTTGTGTAGACTAGTCATTATGTTTGCCATTTTGTCATGATAGAAGTTGGTTCATGGGAAGTGTCAACACTCTAGCAACACATCAAGGGCATGAAGTACATCAAAGAGGATCAATTTCTATCAATAAGCATGGTTTCAAACGAGTTGGTTGAGTAAATCTATTGCCAGTAGCATTCAAGAAGTGGTTGCATCAGTTGAAGAACTAAAATCGAAAGGTTTTGTTGCATAGGCAAAAACATCATATGGCATACATCAAAAGTATAATATGATTGCATATTTGGACTCTCCTCGAAAACTTATGATTTGTTAAGAAAAAAATAATCTCATTTCGAGTTTTTATGCAAAAGATATGGGTTTCAGAAGTTGTAGGGTTATACATTGACAAAATTATTGTGGTGGTTTTGGAAGCTTACGTAGCGGTTTCAAACTCCCAATCTATATGAAGGAGCATGTTCATGACCATCAAGGTGGTCACGCAATTTTTTCTCTACATGAAGTGGTGATTTCACCGATAAGGAAAATAAAAAAGAAACTAATTGCTCAAAATGATGAATTGTTAGTTGCCAAGCATTTTGAAGATGGTGAGAATTCAAAGAGGCATTCGAGAGTCGGAGAAAGGTCTGAATTAGTTAATGGAAGTAGCTTCGAAGGATAAGGGAGATACTTAGAAGAGTGTCTCCAAGAAGAGAAGTGAAAGGGAAGAGAGTCGTGAGAGTGTGAACCAGTGCATTGAGGGATTGTACTGTAATGACTTTTTATTCATGTTTGTAGTTTCGGGGATTGAGAGAGTGGAGTGTGTGTGCCATGCTCTGTAATACTTTCATATTAATGAAACAAAATGTTACCATTGTTAGTAATTCTTGAGTACAACGGTGTGCTTGCATCCATTGTTTGAGCAAGTCTATGCTAGGGAGCAAGGCAATCATTAATTTGGCCCCCTCATTCCCATTTGCATCACCTGATAGGTGGTCATTGGAAATAGGAGCAACAAAATGGGAACAACCAATAGACTATGAAAATATTTTCTTTAGATGCAAATCTTGTGAGGGGTTGTCCTTTGAACACTTATATTGGGAGGACCCTATAAGCAACCCACTTACACAACAAGAAAGAGAAATTCCCAAAAAGAGCACAAGAATTGATCTTGGAGTATCCCCACATCAATTCAATTAAATAGTCTGCAACCCTATTGGAAACATCCCAACATCGAAGATCTTGCTGAGATGAATCTAACACATTTTGAATGAGGTCAAATGGATTTTGTATGCAAAAGTTATGACTTGTTGAAGCAAGTAGGGTATAATGATGATGTCAATATGGTGATTGGACGTGTACTAGTGGCCAAATTAGGGCTTGATGCGTGTACCATTAGTATTTTGACACATGGAACATAAAAAAAAAAGTCCCCAAGATATGTTGCAAGTTTCAAACAAAGATTGGTCTTAATACCAATTCATATGGTGTTGAAACTTTTATTAAAACATTTTTATTAAAAAACCCTCTTAATATGGGATTAAATTCCACCTAAAATGCGTGGAAGCTTTATCCAAGCCTAAAAACAAGGCAATTGAAGGAATCCAAACATATTGGGTAAATAGATAAGACTTCAACCCATGAATCAAGGGCCTTGAAAACATTATAAAAGGCTCATTGTTGCATTTGAAAAACATATACATGTGTTGGGAGAGGGGGGTGGAGATAAATCCAAGAACAAACACACCTGTTCTAATTCCACCCGTTAGGATCTTGCTCCTCAGAAAGAGCACAATATGATTACCAAATATAAGCAATTGAATATGCGGAAATAACCAGAAACACAAGTAACTAGAATTCACCAATAGCACAGAATATGAGAGACAATACACTATCTTGTATTAACACTATACAGAAAAGAATACATCAAAGAGCCGCCACACTCTTTCACCTTACAGAGATTCACCACACCTCAAGTGTACAGTAATTCTTCTCACACACACTCTCCTACACAAAAAACGGTCCCAACAACCAACTCACACACAGAATTGGTGTTCACCTCACCAAACAGTCAGTAATAACCCTGCCGGTACACTAAGCACTCTATAACACTTCAAGCTGATCTCTCATGAACCTGCAACCTGCAATTCAAAGACCAAACTTACATGTAGATCCCCAATGAGCTTGCAACAACCTGCAACTCACAGATCTTACAACTAGAAGGAACTCTTCCTTTCTATCTCATGCCTTAAACAATACATGCCAATGGGTCTATAAATAGATCCCTAACTCAAACAATAACTTAGACTCTTAATTTAGACAATTATCCTCGCAGCCCAAGACTCTGGCTGGTCTTAACATGCAAATTCATCGTTCACTTAACTCACTGTCCGTGAAACGAACACTTCGGGAACACACAGGCGACCGACGTCGGTCCCTGCTTGTCTGGTTCTGCCGACGTCGGCCGACTTTCTGCCGTCGCCGGTGGCCTTCTGCACTGGTCTCTGTCGACGTCGGTCCTGCTGCCGACGCCGGTTCCTGTAGAACTCAGCAAACATCCGTTCCTCAGTTTGCAAAGGTTGAAGCTTTTAGCTCCACAACCTAACAATCTCCCACTTGGAGATAAACAACTGCAACCTGTACCTATACCTGTACACCGTCTAGTTTGTTTCCTTGGCTTTGTATCCCTCCTCAAGATCACTCTTGAAGACCAACCACCACAAAATCCGTGGTGCAAAATCTGTCATCCAAATTACCTGCCACATCCGCATCTACGACCATGTAGAAAAAGAACTTGACCCTGCATAGCATGTGCACCTGCTGCTGGTCCCACTGAACTGCCCTTCAGTATTACTCTCCCGGATTGACTCCAAACTTGTGACAACTCCCACTGCTTGGGAAAACTCAGGTTTAGTACATACCATAGACTCAACCTCATTATGTGAATCAAGACACCTGTTCTATGAACTGTCTTACCATCGGCGTGCTAACCGGCTTCACACAATCATCCTGAAACAGAGTCAACAAGACCTCCATGTCTCTAGATCACACTCATGCCAAAGAATCTTGCTGCTCCCAGATTCTCCATGACAAACACCTGAACTAACTTTACTTTTAGTTCAGCAATACCTGTATATGTAACCCTGCAACAAGCACATCATACAGAAAATAGGATAATGTAGCTAATATTATCCGACCTGGTAAAGAGAAACACAATGATCAAACCTCCATTGCCCTGCAGCTAATACAAGATCATATACCCTGATCTTCCATCTCACGTATCTATTTTCGCTCTTCTTCATCCTCAACATCCATTCGTCTCTCAGTGTTTACTTCCAGCTGGCAACACTACCCAAAACACCTGTTTGGTTCTCCTCCAAGGAATCACATCCTCATCCATGCCAAGCTCCCACTGTTTCCTGGATCTACCTGTTCTGCTTCTTCAACAACTTCCTGGTCCTATGCCATAAGTGAGCAACAAGTAGTGTAAAGAAGGGAAATGACGAATTTAAGAACTTACTTACACCTTCGGTCCTCCATATGGGCGCTTGAGACTCCATGAAAACTCGTTGTCCACCCAAAATTCGTCTCAGTAACCGATGCCGGTCACATCTCAGTCTACAGCGGATCGATGTCGGTTCCCTGCGACTGCCTCCCTGCCGACGTCGGTTTCCCCTGGCCGACGTCGATCTCTTTTCTGCCCTGAGTCACCGACGTCGGGCTGCACATAGCCGACGTCGGTCTCTGTCTGGACACTGACGCCGATTTTCCTGTCGACGTCGGTCTCTGTGTTTTTCTTGTGAGACCTGACTTTTTCCCGCAAGCTCTTTTTGGATCAAACCCTTGTCCAAATCACCCTTGCTCTGCTCAAAATTTCTCTGCACCTTGTGCTGAACTCTGTCCGTCACTTTCTCCTTGAAAACCAAGGCTTTTTCGTTCTTGTCACTAACATCGGATTCCTCAAGAAACCTCACCTTCTTCTTCTGCATACAAAAACCACGATCCATGCCTTCCAAATCCGAAAGCATACTCTTTGACTCAAGAACCAGCATCTCCTTCTTATCTATGTGACCAAGCCTATCAAGCCACATCTCTGAATCTACAGTTGAAGTAGATAACCAAGAAAGAGAATCAATAAAACAAGTAGATAGATAAAGCGTACCTACTTTCTTACCTCTAGCTACAAGTGTACTCTTGGGAACCTTCCAAGAGTCCGCTGTGAGAGTTACTGTGCAACCCTCTTCACCCAAACTTCTAACAGAAATTAGATTCCGCTTTAGAACTGGGACATGCATGACCTCCTTTAACACTCATGTGTCACCTGTCTGCAATTTCAGCTTCACTTTGCCTTTGCCAACAATCTGACAAGGCTTACCATCCCCTACACAAATTTCTCCAAAGTCTCCCTGGACATACTCATGAAAAAATTTCCTATGTGGGGATGCATGAAAAGAGGCACCAGAATCTAATACCCAAGATTCTACTTTATCCAAAGAACATACCAGAGCATCCTGTGCAACGTAACCCGCAACATCTGCTTCTTCTACATGTCCTTCATGCTGATCTTCACCCGATCTGCAATCTCTCTTTAAGTGCCCTTGCTTTCCACATTTTCAGCAGGTTATTCTGCCATACTTGGACTTGGATCTTTTGCCCATCTTCGACCTTGATCTCCCACGCTCTGTCTTCTCTCTTGGCCTTCCTCTTCCTTCAACACTCAAAGCATCTCCAGATGATTCACCTGTGCTTTTCCTGCGTATCTCTTCATTCAAGATCACACTCACAACATCATCCACTTTTAAGACTTTTGAAGGAGACACAGTATTAGAAACTGCCATTACCAAACCTTCCCAACTTTCAGATAATGAACACAAGATTAAGAGAGCTCTAAGTTCATCATCAAATACAATATTCACTGAACTTAACTGGTTTACCAAACCATGGAAATCACTAAGATGGCTATGAACAGATCCACCTTCCAACATTTGCAAATTAAATAAACGCTTCATAAGAAATACCTTATTAGAAGCTGAGGGTTTTTCATACAAATTTGCCAAAGATTTCATCAACTCCACCGTTGTCTTACACTGTGATAAGCTAGAGATCACAGATGAATCAAGACTCAATCTAACAGATCTCAGAGCCTTCCGATCAAGAACCTCCCATTCTTCATCTTTCATATCCAAGGGTTTGCTAGCAACCCCACCCAACGGTAAGTACAAATCTTTTTGATACAGATAGTCCTCAATCTGCATCCTCCATAATTGGTAGTTCTTGCCATTAAACTTTTCCATTCGTAGTTGACTATTTTCTGCCATTGCTCAACTCCCACTCAAACAGAAGCCCTGTGAGTAACCTGTAATCAAAACACACTGCCCAGATCTACACCAATCTGTTAGTATCCCAACCAAAAGCTCTGATACCACTTGTTGGTGGTATCAAGCTATGAGCTAACAACCTTGCTCTGATACCACTTGTTGGGAGAGGGGGGTGGAGATAAATCCAAGAACAAACACCCCTGTTCTAATTCCACCCGTTAGGATCTTGCTCCTCAGAAAGAGCACAGTATGATTACCAAATATAAGCAATTGAATATGCAGAAATAACCAGAAACACAAGTAACTAGAATTCACCAATAGCACAGAATATGAGAGACAATACACTATCTTGTATTAACATTATACAGAAAAGAATACATCAAAGAGCCGCCACACTCTTTCACCTTACAGAGATTCGTCACACCTCAAGTGTACAGTAATTCTTCTCACACACACTCTCCTACACAAAAAACGGTCCCAACAACCAACTCACACACAGAATTGGTGTTCACCTCACCAACCAGTCAGTAATAACCCTGCCGGTACACCAAGCACTCTATAGCACTTCAAGCTGATCTCTCATGAACCTGCAACCTGCAATTCAAAGACCAAACTTACATGTAGATATCCAATGAGCTTGCAACAACCTGCAACTCACAGATCTTACAACTAGAAGGAACTCTTCCTTTCTATCTCATGTCTTAAACAATACATGCCAATGGGTCTATAAATAGATCCCTAACTCAAACAATAACTTAGACTCTTAATTTAGACAATTATCCTCGCAGCCCAAGACTCTGGCTGGTCTTAACATGCAAACTCATCGTTCACTTAACTCACTGTCCGTGAAACGAACACTTCGGGAACACACAGGCGACCGACGTCGGTCCCTGCTTGTCTGGTTCTGCCGACGTCGGCCGACTTCCTGCCGACGTCGGCCGACTTCTGCACTGGTCTCTGCTGACGTCGGTCCTGCTGCCGACGCCGGTTCCTGTAAAACTCAGCAAACATCTGTTCCTTAATTTGCAAAGGTTGAAGCTTTTAGCTCCACAATCTAACAATCTCCCACTTGGAGATAAACAACTGCAACCTGTACCTATACCTGTACACCGTCTAGTTTGTTTCCTTGGCTTTGTATCCCTCCTCAAGATCACTCTTGAAGACCAACCATCACAAAATCCGTGGTGCAAAATCTGTCATCCAAATTACCTGCCACATCCGCATCTACGACCATGTAGAATAAGAACTTGACCCTGCATAGCATGTGCACCTGCTGCCGGTCCCACTGAACTGCCCTTCAGTATTACTCTCCTGGATTGACTCCAAACTTGTGACAACTCCCACTGCTTGAGAAAACTCAGGTTTAGTACATACCATACACTCAACCTCATTATGTGAATCAAGACACCTGTTTTATGAACTGTTTTACCATCGGCGTGCTAACCGGCTTCACACAATCATTCTGAAACAGAGTCAACAAGACCTCCATGTCTCTAGATCACACTCATGCCAAAGAATCTTGCTGCTCCCAGATTCTCCATGACAAACACCTGAACTAACTTTACTTTTAGTTCAGCAATACCTGTATATGTAACCCTGCAACAAGCACATCATACAGAAAATAGGATAATGTAGCTAATATTATCCGACCTGGTAAAGAGAAACACAATGATCAAACCTCCATTGCCCTGCAGCGAATACAAGATCATATACCCTGATCTTCCATCTCACGTATCCATTTCCTCTCTTCTTCATCCTCAACATCCATTCGTCTCTCAGTGCTTACTTCCAGCTGGCAACACTACCCAAAACACCTGTTTGGTTCTCCTCCAAGGAATCACATCCTCATCCATGCCAAGCTCCCACTGTTTCCTGGATCTACCTGTTCTGCTTCTTCAACAACTTCCTGGTCCTATGCCATAAGTGAGCAACAAGTAGTGTAAAGAAGGGAAATGACGAATTTAAGAACTTACTTACACCTTCGGTCCTCCATATGGGCGCTTGAGACTCCATGAAAACTCGTTGTCCACCCAAAATTCGTCTCAGTAACCGATGCCGGTCACATCTCAGTCTACAGCCTGACCGATGTCGGTTCCCAGCGACTACCTCCCTGCCAACGTCGGTTTCCCCTGGCCGACGCCGATCTCTTTTCTGCCCTGAGTCACCAACGTCGGGCTGCACATAGCCGACGTCGGTCTCTGTCTGGACACTGACGCCAGTTTTCCTCCGACGTCGGTCTCTGTGTTTTTCTTGTGAGACCTGACTTTTTCCCGCGAGCTCTTTTTGGATCAAACCCTTGTCCAAATCACCCTTGCTCTGCTCAGAATTTCTCTGCACCTTGTGCTGAACTCTGTCCGTCACTTTCTCCTTGAAAACCAAGGCTTTCCCGTTCTTGTCACTAACATCGGATTCCTCAAGAAACCTCACCTTCTTCTTCTGCATACAGAAACCACGATCCATGCCTTCCAAATCCGAAAGCATACTCTTTGACTCAAGAACCAGCATCTCCTTCTTATCTATGTGACCAAGCCTATCAAGCCACATCTCTGAATCTACAGTTGAAGTAGATAACCCAGAAAGAGAATCAATAAAACAAGTAGATAGATAAAGCGTACCTACTTTCTTACCTCTAGCTACAACAAGTGTACTCTTGGTAACCTTCCAAGAGTCCGCTGTGAGAGTTACTGTGCAACCCTCTTCACCCAAACTTCTAACAGAAATTAGATTCTGCTTTAGAACTGGGACATGCATGACCTCCTTTAACACTCATGTGTCACCTGTCTGCAATTTCAGCTTCACTTTGCCTTTGCCAACAATCTGACAAGGCTTACCATCCCCTACACAAATTTCTCCAAAGTCTCCCTGGACATACTCATGAAAAAATTTCCTATGTGGGGATGCATGAAAAGAGGCACCAGAATCTAATACCCAAGATTCTACTTTATCCAAAGAACATACCAGAGCATCCTGTGCAACGTAACCCGCAACATCTGCTTCTTCTACATGTCCTTTATGCTGATCTTCACCCGATCTGCAATCTCTCTTTAAGTGCCCTTGCTTTCCACATTTCCAGCAGGGTATTCTGCCATACTTGGACTTGGATATTTTGCCCATCTTCGACCTTGATCTCCCACGCTCTGTCTTCTCTCTTGGCCTTCCTCTTCCTTCAACACTCAAAGCATCTCCAGATGATTCACCTGTGCTTTTCCTGCGTATCTCTTCATTCAAGATCACACTCACAACATCATCCACTTTTAAGACTTTTGAAGGAGACACAGTATTAGAAACTGCCATTACCAAACCTTCTCAACTTTCAGGTAATGAACACAAGATTAAGAGAGCTCTAAGTTCATCATCAAATACAATATTCACTGAACTTAACTGGTTTACCAAACCATGGAAATCACTAAGATGGCTATGAACAGATCCACCTTCCAACATTTGCAAATTAAATAAATGCTTCATAAGAAATACCTTATTAGAAGTCGAGGGTTTTTCATACAAATTTGCCAAAGATTTCATCAACTCCACCGTTGTCTTACACTGTGATAAGCTAGAGATCACAGATGAATCAAGACTCAATCTAACAGATCTCAGAGCCTTCCGATCAAGAACCTCCCATTCTTCATCTTTCATATCCAAGGGTTTGCTAGCAACCCCACCCAATGGTAAGTACAAATCTTTCTGATACAAATAGTCTTCAATTTGCATCCTCCATAATTGGTAGTTCTTGCCATTAAACTTTTCCATTCGTAGTTGACTGTTTTCTGCCATTGCTCAACTCCCACTCAAACAGAAGCCCTGTGAGTAACCTGTAATCAAAACACACTACCCAGATCTACACCAATCTGTTAGTATCCCAACCAAAAGCTCTGATACCACTTGTTGGTGGTATCAAGCTATGAGCTAACAACCTTGCTCTGATACCACTTGTTGGGAGAGGGGGGTGGAGATAAATCCAAGAACAAACACACCTGTTCTAATTCCACCCGTTAGGATCTTGCTCCTCAGAAAGAGCACAGTATGATTACCAAATATAAGCAATTGAATATGCGAAAATAATCAGAAACACAAGTAACTAGAATTTACCAATAGCACAGAATATGAGAGACAATACACTATCTTGTATTAACACTATACAGAAAAGAATACATCAAAGAGCCGCCACACCTCAAGTGTACAGTAATTCTTCTCACACACACTCTCCTACACAAAAAACGGTCCCAACAACCAACTCACACACAGAATTGGTGTTCACCTCACCAACCAGTCAGTAATAACCCTGCCGTTACACCAAGCACTCTATAGCACTTCAAGCTGATCTCTCATGAACCTACAACCTGCAATTCAAAGACCAAACTTACATGTAGATCCCCAATGAGCTTGCAACAACCTGCAACTCACAGATCTTACAACTAGAAGGAACTCTTCCTTTCTATCTCATGCCTTAAACAATACATGCCAATGGGTCTATAAATAGATCCCTAACTCAAACAATAACTTAGACTCTTAATTTAGACAATTATCCTCGCAGCCCAAGACTCTGGCTGGTCTTAACATGCAAACTCATAGTTCACTTAACTAACTGTCCGTGAAACGAACACTTCGGGAACACACAGGCGACCGACGTCGGTCCCTGCTGGTCTGGTTCTGCCGACGTCGACCGACTTCCTGCCGTCGCCGGTGGCCTTCTGCACTGGATCTCTGCCGACGTCGGTCCTGCTACCGACGCCGGTTCTTGTAGAACTCAGCAAACATCTGTTCCTCAGTTTGCAAAGGTTGAAGCTTTTAGCTCCACAACCTAACAATCTCCCACTTGGAGATAAACAACTGCAACCTGTACCTATACCTGTACACCGTCTAGTTTGTTTCCTTGGCTTTGTATCCCTCCTCAAGATCACTCTTGAAGACCAACCACCACAAAATCCGTGGTGCAAAATTTGTCATCCAAATTACCTGCCACATCCGCATCTACGACCATGTAGAATAAGAACTTGACCCTGCATAGCATGTGCACCTGCTGCTGGTCCCACTGAACTGCCCTTCAGTATTACTCTCCCGGATTGACTCCAAACTTGTGACAACTCTCACTGCTTGGAAAAACTCAGGTTTAGTACATACCATAGACTCAACCTCATTATGTGAATCAAGACACCTGTTCTATGAACTGTCTTACCATCGACGTGCTAACCAGCTTCACACAATCATCCTGAAACAGAGTCAACAAGACCTCCATGTCTCTAGATCACACTCATGCCAAAGAATCTTGCTGCTCCCAGATTCTCCATGACAAACACCTAAACTAACTTTACTTTTAGTTCAGCAATACATGTATATGTAACCCTGCAACAAGCACATCATACAGAAAATAGGATAATGTAGCTAATATTATCCGACTTGGTAAAGAGAAACACAATGATCAAACCTCCATTGCCCTGCAGCTAATACAAGATCATATACCCTGATCTTCCATCTCACGTATCCATTTCCGCTCTTCTTCATCCTCAACATCCATTCGTCTCTCAGTGCTTACTTCCAGCTGGCAACACTACCCAAAACACCTGTTTGGTTCTCCTCCAAGGAATCACATCCTCATCCATGCCAAGCTCCCACTGTTTCTTGGATCTACCTGTTCTGCTTCTTCAACAACTTCCTGGTCCTATGCCATAAGTGAGCAACAAGTAGTGTAAAGAAGGGAAATGACGAATTTAAGAACTTACTTACACCTTCGGTCCTCCATATGGGCGCTTGAGACTCCATGAAAACTCGTTGTCCACCCAAAATTCGTCTCAGTAACCGATGCCGGTCACATCTCAGTCTATAGTCGACCGATGTCGGTTCCTTGCGACTGCCTCCCTGTCGACGTCGGTTTCCCCTGGCCGATGCCGATCTCTTTTCTGCCCTGAGTCACCGACGTCGGGCTGCACATAGCCGACGTCGGTCTCTGTCTGGACACCGACACCGGTTTTCCTGCCGACGTCGGTCTCTTTGTTTTTCTTGTGAGACCTGACTTTTTCCCGTGAGCTCTTTTTGGATCAAACCCTTGTCCAAATCACCCTTGCTCTGCTCAGAATTTCTCTGCACCTTGTGCTGAACTCTGTCCGTCACTTTCTCCTTGAAAACCAAGGCTTTCCCGTTCTTGTCACTAACATCGGATTCCTCAAGAAACCTCACCTTCTTCTTCTGCATACAGAAACCACGATCCATGCCTTCCAAATCCGAAAGCATACTCTTTGACTCAAGAACCAGCATCTCCTTCTTATCTATGTGACCAAGCCTATCAAGCCACATCTCTGAATCTACAGTTGAAGTAGATAACCCAAAAAGAGAATCAATAAAATAAGTAGATAGATAAAGCGTACCTACTTTCTTACCTCTAGCTACAACAAGTGTACTCTTGGTAACCTTCCAAGAGTCCGCTGTGAGAGTTACTGTGCAACCCTCTTCACCCAAACTTTTAACAGAAATTAGATTCCGCTTTAGAACTGGGACATGCATGACCTCCTTTAACACTCATGTGTCACCTGTCTGCAATTTCAGCTTCACTTTGCCTTTGCCAACAATCTGACAAGGCTTACCATCCCCTACACAAATTTCTCCAAAGTCTCCCTGGACATACTCATGAAAAAATTTCCTATGTGGGGATGCATGAAAAGAGGCACCAGAATCTAATACCCAAGATTCTACTTTATCCAAAGAACATATCAGAGCATCCTGTGCAATGTAACCCGCAACATCTGCTTCTTCTACATGTCCTTCATGCTGATCTTCACCCGATCTGCAATCTCTCTTTAAGTGCCCTTGCTTTCCACATTTCCAGCAGGTTATTCTGCCATACTTGGACTTGGATCTTTTGCCCATCTTCGACCTTGATCTCCCACGCTCTGTCTTCTCTCTTGGCCTTCCTCTTCTTTCAACACTCAAAGCATCTCCAGATGATTCACCTGTGCTTTTCCTGCGTATCTCTTCATTCAAGATCACACTCACAACATCATCCACTTTTAAGACTTTTGAAGGAGACACAGTATTAGAAACTGCCATTACCAAACTTTCTCAACTTTCAGGTAATGAACACAAGATTAAGAGAGCTCTAAGTTCATCATCAAATACAATATTCACTGAACTTAACTGGTTTACCAAACCATGGAAATCACTAAGATGGCTATGAACAGATCCACCTTCCAACATTTGCAAATTAAATAAACGCTTCATAAGAAATACCTTATTAGAAGCCGAGGGTTTTTCATACAAATTTGCCAAAGATTTCATCAACTCCATCGTTGTCTTACACTGTGATAATCTAGAGATCACAGATGAATCAAGACTCAATCTAACAGATCCCAGAGCCTTCCGATCAAGAACCTCCCATTCTTCATCTTTTATATCCAAGGGTTTGCTAGCAACCCCACCCAACGGTAAGTACAAATCTTTCTGATACAGATAGTCCTCAATCTGCATCCTCCATAATTGGTAGTTCTTGCCATTAAATTTTTTCATTCGTAGTTGACTGTTTTCTACCATTGCTCAACTCCCACTCAAACAGAAGCCCTGTGAGTAAGCTGTAATCAAAACACACTACCCATATCTACACCAATCTGTTAGTATCCCAACCAAAAGCTCTGATACCACTTGTTGGTGGTATCAAGCTATGAGCTAACAACCTTGCTCTGATACCACTTGTTGGGAGAGGGGGGTGGAGATAAATCCAAGAACAAACACACCTGTTCTAATTCCACCCGTTAGGATCTTGCTCCTCAGAAAGAGCACAGTATGATTACCAAATATAAGCAATTGAATATGCGGAAATAACCAGAAACACAAGTAACTAGAATTCACCAATAGCACAGAATATGAGAGACAATACACTATCTTGTATTAACACTATACAGAAAAGAATACATCAAAGAGCCGCCACACTCTTTCACCTTACAGAGATTCGCCACACCTCAAGTGTACAGTAATTCTTCTCACACACACTCTCCTACACAAAAAAACGGTCCCAACAACCAACTCACACACAGAATTGGTGTTCACCTCACCAACCAGTCAGTAATAACCCTGCCGGTACACCAAGCACTCTATAGCACTTCAAGCTGATCTCTCATGAACCTGCAACCTGCAATTCAAAGACCAAACTTACATGTAGATCCCCAATGAGCTTGCAACAACCTGCAACTCACAGATCTTACAACTAGAAGGAACTCTTCCTTTCTATCTCATGCCTTAAACAATACATGCCAATGGGTCTATAAATAGATCCCTAACTCAAACAATAACTTAGACTCTTAATTTAGACAATTATCCTCGCAGCCCAAGACTCTGGCTGGTCTTAACATGCAAACTCATCGTTCACTTAACTCACTGTCCGTGAAAAGAACACTTCGGGAACACACAGGCGACCGACGTCAGTCCCTGCTTGTCTGGTTCTGCCGACTTCGACCGACTTCCTGTCGTCGTCGGTGGCCTTCTGCACTGGTCTCTGCCGACGTCGGTCCTGCTGCCGACGCCGGTTCCTGTAGAACTCAGCAACCATCTGTTCCTCAGTTTGCAAAGGTTGAAGCTTTTAGCTCCACAACCTAACAACATGGATGGAAGAAAACTTGTTTTTTAGCCTTTGAAGGAGAGCAATTAAGAAACAAGTATGTAACCGATGAGATGTGGGTGAGTTGGTAAAGTGACTTGGTTGCTTTAAGCACCACCCAAGTTCAAATCTCAGTTTGGTATCGGAGGCCAGTTGTGGGTGATCGTTGGTATTCGTGGGTTGGTTGTGGTTGTTGATGGTATTCTCAAGCCGGTTATGGCCATTCATTGGTATTGCTAGGCTAATTGTGGCCATTATTGATAATTCTAGTACTAGTGATAGAAGATCACATGGGGATCTGGACCCCGATTGTGTCCCAAATTGGTTGGAGCTCTGGGCAAAAGCTAATAGGGTAAGGATCCCACCAAAACTAGTATCTATAAAAAAAAAGAAACAAGTGTCATTTTATGCAGGATGAGCAACTTCCATACATGAGATTGTTGTGGAGACTTCCTAAATATAGAGAAAAAGTTATTTTTGCAAACCATAGTCATATTTTGGTGTAAATAGTATACACAAAGGGTATTTTATAACATTTAATAGATTGATTCAAGTGATTTTCAAACTCAGAGATGTAGCCCCCAAATGAGTGAACTCTGTTATCTATTTGGTTTGCGTTTTCTCTATTTATATTCATTTAATTGATGTTTTTTTTAGTATTGACCCTAATTTTAATCAAATAAGTCAATTTCTCGTAAAAGGATGGAAATTGAGAAAATTGTTATGAGTATCTGAAATTGATAAATAGTGAGTGTTTTACATTAACTAACAATTGGATCAAGTTTGGTATCAGAGCAAGTTGATCGGGGTCTATTTTCATGTGGTTTTAGATTTGTGAGTTTTCATTTTGCATGCTACCCAGATCTAAGAGCAAGCATGCTGAAGGATCGCTTGAAGAATATAACCCTAAAATTGGTGAAAAATGTGCAATTCAAGCCATGGATTCTTCTAGAGAAGAATCAGAATCAGAAGCAACCTTCTATCAAGTATTTCTTGAGATGAAGAGTATGGTGGAAGAGTTATATCGTGAAAGGAAGATGCAAAGCGAAGGTAAACAAGAGAAAGACCCCTCAACCAGGGGTAAGGGTAAAGGAGAAGAATCTCCTAAATCTTCTCCATTTAAACCTTCTCCTTTCTCTAATGATAAACAAAAGAAAGTTTTTGATTTTGTTTCTTTTAAGGTTAAGCTAGATATTAAGTTTGATTTTCCAATTTATAATGGAGAGCTTAGTGTAGAAAGGTTGGATCATTAGATCAAGCAGATAGAAGTATACTGCAGGGTTCATAAGATTGATGATGAGGAAGAAAAAATTTAGCTAGCTACTCTTTGATTGGGTGGTACAACACTCATTTGGTGGGAGTAAGCCATTAGAGAATCTCCTTAAGCATGATAAAATGATTTCTTCTTGGGCTGATTTTATTTTTGCATTAAAATAGCACTTCTATCCATTAGGCTTTATACAACAAGCTATTATGGATTAGCAAATTTTAAGGCAAAGTAAGGGTCAGAGTGTACAAGATTATATTCAAGAGTTTATAAAGAGGGATTTGGTGTTAGTTATTCCTCTTTACTCTCAAAAGGCTCTTTTGAAATATATTGGTGGGTTACATAGTTATTGTTGACCATTTTGACCACATGTCAAAATGGGTCAACCCCCTATAGTCAAAAACTTATATAGGGGCCTAGTATAATGTCATAGGGCATGTTATAGTCCATTTGATGTCATTTCATATATTTTTAGCATTGGTCATGGTCTATTTAAGTCATTATGTCATTTTGAGTCATTTAGGGGTCATTTTAGAGTCATATATGAAAGTGACAGGTTTTCATGGCATTCGAGCATTCAGAAACATGAATGAGGTTTACACAAAGTCTCAGTGGTTCATCAAAGCTTTGATAGGTTAAATATTGAGTTATGGAGCTAAAAGCTTCACCAGATGAGCAAATGCAGAGGTTGCTGGAGTTACACAGTCGTCGACATCGATCAGGGGTTGACCGGAAGCTGTCGATGTTGGTTAGGGTCGGCCAACATCGGTCATATGTAGACAGATAGAGACCAACATCGGTTATCTGTGCATTTTTAGAATTCTAATTTTGAGAAGAACAGTCAGTTTGCATGTATGAAAAGATTAACTATTAGTCTTAAGTCGACGTTTCTATTTTTGACAAGACAGATTTGAACCTTTGATTAAGAGGTGCATCTAACGGTGGAGAATACATGGCTCCTGAATCCTAGTTCTATATAATAGGGTTAGATCTTCATAGCTTGAAAGAAGAAAAAGAAAGGTGTAAACAATTCAAGGATTGAGTTGGTTGTAATTGAGAGAGAGAACTCTTGAGGAAAAGAGATCTGTACATCTGAGAGGTGTGAGAAGAGAGAGATTTTTTTATTGTATTTCTTTCTGGAAGAGTGTTAATACAAGATTGATTGTTTTTTGTATCTCTATTCTTTGTTGTCTCTGATTTTTAGTTACTTATTATTTCTGGTTTAATTTCATGTTTAGTTGCTTATACAAAAGTAATCAATTGTGATGTAAGATCCTAACAAGTGGTATCAGAGCTTGGTTCACTAACAAGGTTCATCAGAGTGGGTTAGTGTTTGTTGATTACAGGTTCACTCTCAGGGGTTTCTGATTGAGTGAGAGTAAAGCAATGGCAAAAGAAAGTAAACTAAGAATGGAGAAATTCAATGGCAATAATTATCAATTATGAAGGATGCAGATAGAAGATTATCTGTATCAAAAAGATCTGTACTTATCATTGGGTGGGGTTGCATGCAAGCCCACAGATATGCAAGATGAAGAATAGAATGTTCTTGATAAAAAAGCTCTGAGATCTATAAGGTTGAGCCTGGCATCTTCTGTGATTTCCAACTTCTCACAGGGAAAGACAACGGTAGAGTTAATGGATACTTTGGCAAATTTATATGAAAAGCCCTCAGCTTCGAATAAGGTATATCTTATGAAGCAATTATTTAATTTGCAAATGCAAGAAAGTGGATCGGTATCTAGTCATCTTAATGATTTTCATGCAATAGTAAATCAGTTAAATTCAGTCAAAATAGTTTTTGATGATGAAATTAAGGCTCTCTTAATTTTATGCTCTTTATCTAAAAGTTGGCATAGTTTGGTAATGGCAATTAGTAATACTGCATCTGCTTCAAATATCTTGAAAGTTGATGTTGTTAGTGTAATCTTGAATGAAGAAATTCACAGGAAAAGAACAGAGGAAACATCAGGTAATGCTTTAAATATTGAAAGTAGGGGAAGGCAAAGAGAGAAGGGCAAGCAAGGGAGATCAAGGTCAAAGTCAAAGATGAGAAGTAGATCCAAATCTAGAAATGGAAGAAGACTAACCTGTTGGAATTGTGGAAAGAAAGGGCATGCAAAGAAAGATTGTTGGTTGAAAGATAAAGAAAAAAATCAGCGTGAAAGTAATAAAGAAGAAGCAAAAGTTGCAGGTATTGTTGCACATGATGCTCTTATATTTTCTTTGGATAATAAATTAGAATCTTGGGTTTTAGATTCTAGTGCCTATTTTCATGCAACCCCAAATAGAGAATTTTTCAATGATTATGTCTATGAAGATTTTGAAAAAAATTATTTAGGGGATGATGAACCTTATCAAATTGTTGGCAAAGGAAAAGTGCAGCTGAAATTACAGAATGGCAACACATGGGTGTTGAAGGATGTCATGCATGTACTCGACCTGAAGCGGAATCTGATTTCTGTAAGAAAGTTGCGTGATGAGGGTTGCACAGTAACTCTCACAACTGAATCTTAAAAAGTTTTCAAGGGTGCACTTGTATTAGCCAGAGGTAAGAGAGTAGGTACTCTTTATCTATCTACTTATATTACTGATTATTCTCTTTCTATTTTATCTACTTCAAATGTAGATGCAAAGTTGTGGCACTGTAGGCTTGGTCACATGAGTGAGAAGGGAATGATGTTCTTAAGTCAAAAGGTAAGCTTTCAGATTTGAAAAGCATAGATCTAGATTTCTGTGAGCATTGTATTTTTGAAAAATAGAAGAAAGCGAGGTTTCTCAAAACTGGGTCAACAAAAAAGAAGCACAAGTTGGAGCTTGTTCACACAGACGTGTGGGGACCAGCTCAAGTAGCTTCTATTGGAGGATCACGGTATTATGTTTCTTTCATTGATGATGCTACAAGAAAGGTATGGGTTTATTGCATAAAGAGGAAATCTGATGTTTTTAACACATTTAAGAAATGGAAAGCTTTGGTTGAGAATGAAATAGGTTTGAAATTGAAGTGTCTTAGATTTGACAATGGTGGTGAGTACTACAACAATAAATTCAACAGTTACTATTCTATGAGTGGAATACGTAGGGAAAGGATGGTTCCAAGGACACCTCAGCAAAATAGAGTTGCTGAAAGGATGAATAAAACAATAATGGAGCGTGCACGGAGTATGAGGTTGCATGCTGGTTTGTCCTTACAGTTTTGGGTAGAAGCTGTAGATACTGCGATTTACCTGATTAACAGAGAACTTTTTACTGCATTGGATGGTGGAATTCTATAAGAGGCTTAGACAGGTAAAAAGGTAGATCTTTTACATCTCAGAGTTTTTGGTTTTGAAGCTTTTGTGCACATTGATTAAAAAAAAAAAAAAAGCTGGATGTTAAATCTATGCGGTGCACTTTCATTGGTTATGGTTCTGGAGATTTCGGATTTCGGTTGTGGAATTTAGAAACTAACAAAATTATTAGAAGTTGTGATGTAGTTTTCAATGAGAAGGTGATGTACAGTGATCAGTTCAAGAGGCTGAATAATTTTGAGTAGGGCAATGTTGATTTGGACGAAGTTATGATCCAAAATGAGCTCGCGGGTAAAAATAATCATACACAAGAAAACACAGACACCGACGTCGGTCAAGCAGGAACCGACGTCGGTCAGACAAAAATCGACGTCGGTTGGAAAGAAACTGACGTCGATTGGGAAGAAACTGATGTTGATCAGGTGGAACTGATGTCGGTCAGTTTCAGATCGTCATCGACCAGAGATGATCGAGATCGATCACTGATAGAAAAGAATTTGGGCGGACAACAAGCTGTGAATGAGTCTCAAACACCCACGAGGAGGTCTGAAAGGGTAAGTAAACTTCCAATTCATTATTTCCCTTCTTTATACTACTTGTTCCTCACTGATAGTGGAGAACTAGAAAATTTTGATGAGGCAATGCAGGTAGAATCCAGAAAACAATGGGAGCATGGCATGAATGAGGAAATTGATTCTTTGAAAGAGAACCAAACATGGGATTTGTTTGAGTTGCCAGTCGGAAAGAAAGCACTGAAAAACAAATGGGTTTACAGGTTAAAAGAAGGAGAGAATGGACAAATGAGACATAAGGCCAAGTTGGTAGTAAAAGGATTTGCACAGAAATCAGGTACTGATTTTAGGGAATTTTTTTTCTTATAGTAAATATGACTTTTATTCAGACTGTATTGTCTTTAGTTGCTATTAAGGATTTGCATCTTGAGCAATGTGATGTTAAGACATCATTCTTTCATGGAGATTTGGATGAAGAGATATATATGGATCAGCTAGAAGGTTTTGATGTCAAAGGCAAGGAGAAACTTGTGTGCAGGTTGAAGAAAAGTTTATATGGTTTTAAGCAAGCTCCAAGACAATGGTATTTGAGGTTTGACAAGTTTATAACAGAGCATGTCTTTAGTAAATATCAATCTGACCATTGTGTTTATTTTAACAGATTAGATAATGCTAGTTATATTATCTTGTTATTTTATGTAGATGATATGCTTGTTGCAGGGTCACACATGCAAGATATTACTGAGCTTAAGGTAAAATTAGCTCACACATTTGCCATGAAGGATTTAGGAGTAGCAAAGAAAATCCTTGGCATGGGTATTAAGAGAGACAAGAAAAATCACAGTTTGATTTTGTCTGAAGAGGATTATGTGAACAAGGTGTTGGAGAGGTTCAATATGCAGGATGCAAAACCGGTAAGCACACCTATGGCTGGACACGTCAAGTTGAGCAAAGAATAGTGTCTTAAATCACATGATGAGGTTGAGTAATGAGTAGAGTTCCATATGCTTTAGCAGTTGGGAGCGTGATGTATGCAATGGTATGTACTAGACTTGATATTGCCCAAGCAGTGGGACTTGTCAGCAAGTTTATGGCCAATCTAGAAAATGAACACTGGAAAGCAATTTAGTGGATTCTCAGACATCTAAGAGGGACCAGCAGTAGGCATTTATGCTATGGAAGGTCAAACACTTCTATACATGGGTATGTAGATTTGGATATGGCAGGTGACTTGGATGGTAGGAGAAGCACCACAAGATATGTGTTCACTGTTGGTGGAACGACGGTTAACTGGATTTCAAAGTTGCAGAAGGTTGTTGCCTTGTCTACTACAGATGCAGAATACATTGCAGTCATAGAGGCTAGCAAGAAAATGATATGGATGACTCGATTCATGAAAGAGTTGGGAAAGAAGCAAAAGAGTTGCAGATTGTACAGTGATAGTCAAAATGCAATTCATTTGGCAAAGAATTCAGCCTTTCATTCAAGAACCAAACATATATAACTTAGGTACCACTTCATTAGACAGGTATTGGAGGATGGTTGGTTGAAGCTGGAAAAGATCCATATGGATGAGAACCCTGAGGATATGTTAACAAAGCCAGTAACAAAAGAGAAGTTGAATCTTCATTCAAATTTTGTTGGTCTTCAAGATTGAACTTGAAGATGGTGAATCAAGCTAGAGGATGTTGTTGTACAGGTACATGTGCAGTTGTTTATCTCCAAGTGGCAGATTATTGAGTTATGGAGCTAAAAGCTTCACCAGATGAGCAAATGCAGAGGTTGCTAGAGTTACACAGTCGCCGACATCGGTCAGGGGTTGACCGGAAGCTGTCGATGTCGGCTAGGGATCAGCCGACATCAGTGATATGCAGACAGATAGAGACCGACGTCGGTCATCTGTGCGTTTCCAGAATTTTAATTTTGAGGAGAACAGTCAGTTTGCATGTATGAAAAGATTAACTATTAGTCTTGAGTCCGTGTTTCTATTTTTGGCAGGACAGATTTGAACCTTTGATTAAGAGGTGCATCTAACGGTGGAGAATGCATGGCTCATGAATCCTAGTTCTATATAATAGGGTTAGATCTTCATATCTTGAAAGAAGAAGAAGAAAGGTGTAAACAATTCAAAGATTGAGTTGGTTGTAATTGAGAGAGAGAAATCTTGAGGGAAAGAGATCTGTACATCTGAGAGGTGTGAGAAGAGAGAGATTTTTTCATTGTATTTCTTTCTAAAAGAGTTTAATACAAGATTGGTTGTTTCTTGTATCTCATATTCTTTGTTGTCTCTGATTTCTAGTTACTTATTATTTTTGGTTTAATTCTGTGTTTAGTTGCTTATACAAAAGTAATCAATTGTGTTGTAAGATCCTAACACTAAATAATCATTTCCTTTATTTCCATGCACAATCATCTGAGTCATCAAGAGCCCTTCAAATATCAAGGATGGACTGTAATAACATATTTCCTGTGTATGCACAGTTATCTACCATGAATGGGCACCTACAGGTGTTATGGAGAAGATTATCACATTGAAAAAGAGCAATTGCCTAGATTCAATCTTTTCATGGTTGAAAGAGCTTGTTTGAAGAAGATGAGGACATTCAAGATGAACCATAAGGGTAGAGTAGGGGACACCAAATTAAATTTATAGGAACTAGACATCTGGACTCGAAGAAATATAATCGTGGAATTCATAAGCCTTCCAGTTACCAAGTGTCAAAGCCTTGCTCAATCAAATCAAAGATAGATGACATGCAGGTGATAGTGAAGTCAATGAGTCAAAGACCTCGGATCAAGATTGATAGTCTGTATTCTTATGTATAAAATCTGATCGATGATCCGTGTTGAAGATTGGGGTTAATGAATCAAGATCAAGGATTGATAGTGTGCATTTAATTATGCAATCAAAGATTGATGGCAAGCATGAAATCAATGAGTCAGAGGATCTTGAGAATGAATGTTATGGTGCCAAGTGTCATGATCATGGTGAATTGATAACAGATCGATGCCCTGTGATTGATTGTATTATTTTGATGGAGATCAATGGTGTGCATTTGATCACACAGATTAAGGATCTATGATGCATGTTTAACCATGCAAAAGCAGATCAATAGTGTGCATGAGGTCAATAATTCAATGAGCCTAGATTACATGTAGGGTTGCCACATGGCATAAGTGCACTTGATCATATGGAGATTGGCAACAGGGTCCACAAAGGGCACACAAGGCTGCTAAGTGTCACAATCTCTAATGCGGATCAAATATCAATAGCTAATGTTGAAAGTCAAGGCTAGGAGACTCCTAAAGAGATCAACAAAGCAAATTTTATCAAGTTTTAGGGGGCACAAGATGAATACATGTGTCCAGAGCATCAATAGGCATATTTTAAAATGAAATGAACAATGTGGCAAGGAAATGCCACATAGGCAGACATGTAAGATCAAAATATTTTATGGCAAAGCAAATACTTCAAACTCATATGACACCATTGAAGCTTAGTGAAGATCATCTCGTCAACCTTGTAGTCTGAAGAAAGCACATATAATAAATGGGTATGGAAACGCCCCTACTACACCATCCATCACAGGCAGTCTTGGATAGAGATCAAAGATAAGCAGTGACTACCAGGTGAGAGAGTGAGAAATCTTTTTGTGACCTTTAAAGGTTTAATTCATGGAATGGAAATCATAGAGACTATATAATGGTGTCCTAAAACCTCTCCCATGGATTTGGTTGAGCAACTAAAGGCTTATTGTATGATAAATGTGAAGAATGAGGCCCAAAAAACCAATGAATGACTACAGATGGTGAATACAAGTATCTAAAAGATAGCTAGCAATTAGGACAACATATTATGACTATCATAGCATGTTTTCAACCTCCCTAATACATTATAAATGTGTTAACTCTCCCTAGTCTAGTTTCAAAAGCTCGAGAGATGATCCACAATGAAGGTAGTTTCACAAAGGCTAGCTGAAGAATCTCTATGCCATTTTGGAGAGTTTGTCATAGTTTATATGGGAACTTTTACAAGGAGACATTCATTGTCTATTTCACATTCCATTCTCTTGAAATATAACTGGTTTTCATTCCTTGACATGTGGCATTGTGACCCTTGAACTTATTTACTTCATTCTCTTCTCCTCTCTCTCAAATTCTATAAGTAGTAGCTATTTTGGCTCTGGAAAATAATACCACACCATGTATGATGAAGCCCTACTATAATGACATTTTATTTTTCCTTTTAACATTAATGCAAGTCTGGTTTTGAGTTCATGAAAAATTGTCTAAGTGTGCAAAGTGATGTACAGTGCAGTTAGTGATAATTATCTATCCTTTCTTCCCTTATCCTCTCATGTTTATGCAAAAGTTCCTATTCTAACAGGTCATATAGAGTGTATTTAAGTGTCTTAGACTCCTTTCAAGTGGACTATTATTCTTAGAGTGTGCATTATACCCTCTAGTTCATTTACCTTGTGTTTCTATCATGCACATCACCTTTATATTGAAACACTCATGTTAGAATCCTTTAGGACTTTGAAGTTAGTTTGTATGCCTTGTTTCATTGTGATAGAAGTATGATGGTCATGTGGAAATCATATCGGTGCATCACCATCTTAGAGTAGGTTTATTTCATGAAACTTCTAACTCTTTTCCTCACAAACAAACATTAATTAGGTGATAAGAATTTCAAGATACATTCAGGGGGCTAGGCCTTAAATCTTGAGGCTCACTTCCACTATAGGTACACCCACATACCTAGAAGTGTTCCCATGTTACCCAAATATGGAAGAGACTTGAACACCCTCTTTTAGGGTGCAAGATTTGGTGACAACAATTCTGGAATGCCCGGTGGGACTCATTGTCTTCCAGACAACTTGTCAAGGTGAATGCTAGTCTTAACAACATCAACTACAAATTGGTGTGCTACTCAGCATTTGGTGACTCCATAAAGGTAAGATATTTCTCTCATACTTAAAAGTTATTACTTGGTCATCATCTAGTAGAGTGTTCAATCCCATTAATCCACCTATTCAGCCTGAACTTCCTCTTTAAGTTCAATACCCTCATCCTAATTTGCCTTTTAAGGAGCAAGAAGATTTTGCTACCCAAGGAAGTGAAGAGAGTGAAGAGGTTTAAGAGATTGAAGATATTGAATAAAACATGGCTAGACAACATGCCTTTCCTACCTTCAATACTGAAAATCCAATTCATCTCCAAGCATATGATTTTATTCCCCCTAATGCCACAAAGAGTATGCCTACATTTAATAGTGAGATTCATGTTACAGCTAGTGAACACATCAGGGATATCTAAAAATTTTGTGGTTTCCATAATTTCAATGAAGAGAATATTATCATTAGATTCCTTGCCATGTCCCTTAGAGGGAAAGCTCTGGATTGGTATAGGACTTTGTCTGGTAGATGTATCACATCATGGGAAGATTTTGGAGTGTTGTTGACTTATAGATTTGAAGATGAAAGTGACCATACCTCTCTCATACATCATCTTAATGTGATCAAAAGAGGCCCTAAGGAATCAATGAATGAATTCAATGAGATATTTTAAAATATTTGGTATAGATTGCCTCCTCCCATGAGGCCACCTGCTAGTTTTATGTTTCCTATCTACTTGAAAGCCATTAGTACTAAAATTGCTATCATGCTTCAATCCATGGGTGGTTCCACTCTTCTTGAAGCATATGAACTTGTAATCAAAGTTGAAAATTGTCTCATTCAAGTTGGAAGTTTGCCTCCTATGGTTTTCATGCCTCCATTGTCTCATACTTCTGTTAATACTTCAAATGTGGCCCGAGTTTTGTTAGGGTCTTTTAGTTAGTTCTATGTCAGTGCTAAAGCTTCTTCCCAACAGGCCAATACGTTGGCCCTATACACGAGAGATGAGTCTCGCATGCTCACTCGAAGCGTGTAATAAAAGACTAGTACCTAAAGGGTTTGAAGTATAATGTGTGTTTACTTATCTTTCATAATCACAAGTTTTAAAAGGTCATTCAACACCATAAATATATTACTATTATCCTTAATGTTTCAGATTTGATTATCACAATAACTAATATCACCATTACTAACTAGTGATAAAAGAAAAAGAGGCCCGTGACTTGGAAGTAAAACACATTCATCATTCAATACTTAGAATATTTTATCATCCGTAACACAATATGGCAAACACTGAATTCTCCTTAATAGCTTATTGGATTACAAGACAAAGTTTCTATCTCTATTCCCCAAAAGACCATCATGTACATGTTTATAATAGGGTTTTTATACTTGTTTTGCCTTAACCAAGTGTCACAATTATAACTATCATGAATAGATGGCACACAGACTCCCAACAGGCTGAGAGTCATGGCTCTTACAATTATTTGTTCCTATAAACTTAGGCCTTTGCACCCCTAGATAGTTGCTTTATGCTATATTCTGGTAACCAAGTATTTTTTTCCTCATAGGCTAGTATAAGACCTCCGATTAATGGGGTTAAAGTGTCTTACTTGAGTTACTCTTCTAACTGCTCCTGCATCCCTTATGCTTCGCTTCCCTTGTGCTCCCCTAATCTTCCACTTCTTGTTCTGAGTCCTCTATTTTTGGGTCCCTTATGACACATTTTATCTTGATTGGGTCCTCTCATGCTAGGTATCCTACACCATTATCCTTCCACACCCATCACCTTATGTGCCATAACACTTATGTGGCTGTCAGCTATGTGCCATGGTCCTCTTGCACCATGGTCTTCTTGTGTCATGTCGGTACTTGAATCAAAATGGACAATGGTCCCTCTATGTCATGCATTAAAAATGCAATAATACTTATTCAAAATTTAGGGGTCAACATCACCCCACACTAAGCTCTTAGTCCGTCTCGGACTAAGTCGCACTAGCATCCTCCAAAAATTATGGCCCCTTCTGCTCGAGTTCATTCTTCAACCCATCCCAATGGGACAATTCATCAAGGACTTTGGCAGTTATTCATTCAATAGCCTCCTTAGTTTCTTTTAGGTCCTCAGACCAATTCAGAGTCTCAGTCTTTTTCACCTATTCATTTAGGGATACACTGGCTTCCTTCTGGATGTTTTCTAACTTGGAGACCTCCTTGTCAACCTAACCTTGAAGTATGGAAAAACTTGTGTTTATTTGTTGATGATGGTTATTAATGGCATCTTCCATCGTTTCAACATCCTTAAATGCTTTTGCTCACTCGACGTTGTCTTTTATTAAAAGAGTGGCATCTACTGCTTGTTGCCTCAGTACTTCCTCATCATGGAGTTGGACCTTTACTATTTTATTCAGGCATGCTAGATGTGCAGAAATATTATCCAAAATGGGGTTGACTTCCCTGAATCTCTCCAAGATGCTTTTACAAATGTTTTTCACCATGGTGAATTGTTCAATTATTTCCTTGGCCTCATCTCTGGGCATGGAGTGCTCCTTATTTTTCTTGAGCAATAGCTCAACCAATGTTTCCAAATTTCTGATGGCGTCCCCATCTAATGGCACACCATCCACCAGGGTTGGTTCCTCATTAAAAATTATTTTACAAAGGTTCAAAACCCTTACCTTAGCCTCTTGGATTTATTGCTTCAAGGAGGCCACTTCTTCGGCTAGCACTTGCTTTTCTACATAAGCTTTATTATAAATCTCTAAAACCTAACCATGTTTCCTTTATATCATACATGCATTCAAATCTGATAAAATGTTCTAGCATGTCATTTCCATGGCCAACTTAAAAAATGTAGCACTTGTCATTATTGGAGAGAGCCATTGTGGATCAATCTTCATGAGGTCTGGCAGACTTGGAGCATTTGGGCCAAAAAAAATGCAATCTAAAGGAATGTCAAATTGAGGCTCTTCATTTTACATTTCCAAAAGGAAGGAAACCCGCTTCTTTATTTTTGGGGTCACATCTTTAAGGTGGAAATGCTTCTAAAGATAGAGGTCCTTGTCCTGTATGCCAAATTGGTAATGTTTGTGCACATTGGATGGCCCTCTCTTTTCCTGCTCCCCTTGATCTGGCCCCTTTCCCCCTTTTCAGGTCTCGCTCAAGTTCACCCTCTTGATGGATTTGTAAGGCCATCTCATTTTCTCCCATTCCATCAATATTAATTTGATCACCAACTAAGCCTCTTTCATAAGGGATGGAGTCTTCTCTGAGTTCGATCCCAAATTATGGATCTGCTCTTGAGAGGGGTCCCTTTGGGGTGCTTGACTTGGAGGTTGTTGTGGTGCTGATCTGGTGGTAGTCTTTGGAGATGGTGGAGGTGAAGGTGGTTGTGGAGGTGAAGGTGGGGGAGTTGTATGAGGAGATGAAGGGTTTGGTGTAGGTGAGTGGGAAGGAGTGGAATAAGAAAGTGAAGATGAAGCAGATGGTGATGAAGTATGAGATGGAGATTGAGGATTTGGTGAAGGTGAAGGATGAGATGAAGAAGGTGAAGGGTGAGGTGGAGGTGGACATGGCACACAAGAATAAGAAGTAGTGGGTATGGGGGTTGTGCCTCCACCATCCTATGTCATTTATGAGGGATCTGCTTCCCACTTGTACTAGCACTTGGCTCCGGTCGCTTCCTTCATACTTGTAGTGCTTGGGGGAGCCTCTCCTTAGGGTCTCCATCTTGAGGGTACTAGTGGGGGCATATCATGTAAAATAATTTATAGAATTTCTCCTTGACCAAGATATTCTTAACCTTGATATTAGTTAAGTCTGTTTCCCCTCTCTTTGAAAAGGCCTTTTTGCCTAGATACACAAACATTTTTTATAGGGTGTGGCGCTCCACATCAATCCATTCTACCTACAAACTGATTGGCTATGCATCATAAATTCGGTTGATGGAATCAATGAATTAGTGCATAGAAAAGACATGGAGTTTAATCCATGCTAAAATCTCTCTTGAAGGGTTCATATGAATGCATGCCAGGGAGTAGTGTTACTTTATAGTGAATTCTGCTTGATCTACGGTCAAGGGGAGAAATCCTTGGGAATGCACCATTCATTCCCAAAGGCCATCTTCATCTCATCGAACTAGTACCTCATTTTCATCTTGTAAGATGGGGTAATGTGTTGAGGGCAAGTGAAGGCTTTGAAGTGCTCGATGGGGGACCTGTGAGTGGGGGGGGGGGTAAACCCACTTCAATGAACCTGAGCTATAATCAAGCAACCTGATCTTATAAAATACCAGTAATAAAAGGATTATTCCCTAAGGAAACCTATATTTAGGTGTTTTTTGTGCCTTCTCCATGTCTTCAGCTCTCTTTTGGGAAAAATATAACACCCATTTGTACTGTGTACCCTGAACAATTTGGTGGGCAATGTGCAAGTGGACCTTGTCCACATCCTTCTATCTGTCAGTCCCTCTAACCTTGGTGTAAATGATCTATGATGTAACTCTAAGGGTAGGATCCTGTAGGTTCTTTGTATGCATTACATGCCCCTACTTTTGGTACATAAGCGCAATGGTAGTTTATTAAATTTCCTTCATATCCACCAAGTCATCTAACACATTCAGTTCCAAGCATTGAATTCTCATTACTTTACTTATCCTTTCTACGATGATATTCATTTTGCACCCTACAAAGTGGATGTAGTCCCCATGGACATGCGAGAGGAAGAATTGAGCCACTTTAGTAGGCTTACCAAAGTATGGTAGCTCAAAAAGTTGGAAGAGGCTCGCGTTGTCAAGCTAGTTCTTAATGGACAAGTCACAGACCACGTGATTCCTAATGTTGCTGGTTTGGACTTGATAATCATTCTATAACTCTACTTCATTACCTAGCTAATGGTGGTTGTAGTCAAAAATTATGGAGGTTGACACCTTGGAGACCCAGTTTTCCATGTGCAAGACTGACTCTGGGTATTGTATCTCTTTTATTAATAAAGATGGAGGAGGAGATGTTAGGGCATTCTATGATGAAGAGGCCTACACTTGTTTTCCTTTCTTCACCATATTTACTTCTTCCATGCTCTCTCTCACTTCTCCTTTCATGCTTTCTCTCAAAACTCCCACATGTTGTACTTCTGGTTTCTCTTGGTATTCTGAAGGCTCTTCTCTTATAGGGAACCAAGCTCCTCTGCTCACCTCTTCCTCATTTGGTATGGTTGGAAGCTTTTCAAGTTTTTTGGCATTTTTCTTCAACCGCATTACCCTTTGTGGTGCTTGAAGGTTAACCCACGACTATCCCATATTTCCAAATGAGTACGTGGTGGTAGTCCAACTTACTTCAACTCTCAAGCTTCACGCTCCAACAATGGCAGATCTACAACCTACAACTTTAAATATTTCCACTCCTATACCCCAATCCTAACTAGTAACCTCTCTTCTTACCTTGGAAATAATCATCGTGTCTTTGCCAACTTTGCAATCACTCCACTCTACTCAACTTTTAAGGAATTCGATTGTATCGTGGTCACTGGTTCACTGGTTTGTTGTTCACACTTAGCACTTAGAGATTATAACAAGGTAAAGTGTAAAATGACTTTGAAAAGCTTATTTATAAGCCCTTCAGGGGGTTAACCTCCATTAGTTCCTTCCCTCCCCTTGTCACCTCTAGCCATAAATGCATATCTTGTAACAGCCTTTGTACATCAAATCTTGTATCGAACATTTAGTACCTTAACCAATTTGTCCCATCATTCCACTCACATGCTTCTCTCCATAACTAACCTTGTCATATTAATGGTTCATCCCTTCCCACACCTTTCTTGGAAGTAGATGAAAACTATGTCCCACCTTTCCAGTGAAGTGGAAGACAACTGTCACCCAAATGATGGGAACCTTTCAAAGTGCATTGAATGACTCACATGCCCTTCATCACTTGCATGCCATATATGAATTTTATGCCTTATGGTCCTTGCATGCCCACCTATCTTTTATCTTTTATTCATATGCACGATGTCTTACCCCACACTAAAAGGGTTTGTGGTCCTCCACAAAAACAATCTAAGTAAAAGAACTCACAATTATATTAAAGAGTCATGCACCTCAAGGGCAATGCTTTTTATTGAAAGAAATAAATTCTAACATAATGGCCTTGAGCCTTATTGATTATAAAAGTTAAGATAAACAGAATCATGATATGACTGAAGCTAACTCCCATTATAGTGTCTTGGGAGGAACTGACCATCCATTTGTTTTAATTGACAAGCTCCAGTAGGTTGAATGATATGTATTATGAATGGACCATCCCAATGGATTCAGATTTTCCCAAGGTGGCATGTGAACTTAGAGTCATATAACCGAACTTTCATGCCTAGAGAAAGGACTTTGTTCTTTAGATGGTGATCATGCCATGCTTTCTATTTGTGTTTCTCAACATCCTGACTCCAGTGGGTGAAGAACCAAGCGTCATCTAGCTTCATCAAATTACTAAGATGGGTTGTCAAAGAGGCTTCATCATCCAGGTTTTCCACATGTGATATTCAAAGAGATGGAATCAAGAACTCCACTGGCATGACCATTTCATTTCCATATACTAGGTTGAACGGTGTAATTTTGTTGAGGTGCTTGTATGTAGTTCAGTATGCCTAAAGTACTACAAATACTCTATCATCCTAGTCAGTCTAGCCAACATTACAATTTTTTGTCAAAGTGGTACTAAGGATCTTATTAAAGGCTTTAACTATTCCATTGGCCTATGGGTGGTATGGTGTTGTCTTGTGGTGCACAATCATGGACTCGGCCAATAAGATGTGAATCATCTCATTCAAGAAGTGGGTTCCATGATCATTGGTGAAGCTTAGGGGACATCTTAACCATGTTATAATGTTCTCCCATATGAATCGTGTGGTAGTTGTTGTAGTATATTTTTTTATTAGTGCTGCTTCAACTCAACATGTGAGGTAGTCATTTGCCATAATGATGTATCGAGAGCATGTTCATCGCCCTACTGGAGTGATAGGCCCCACAAATTCAATAGCCCATTTTTCAAATGGTTTTTGAGAAGGAATAGGGTGCAACAACATAACATCTCTTCTATTAAATTTTCCTATACACTGGAAAACATCACATTGCCTAACATAAGCCTTTACATCTTTAAATAAAGTTGGCCACTAGAGTCTAGTGAGCAATACCTTGTGCATGGTAGCCTCTTTAACATAATTTCCTTCAAAAATACCTTCATGGACTTCTCAAAGCACTTCAGGGTGCTCATGTTGCATTACACAACGGTGAAGCACCTCATCACAATCCATCTAATAAAGATCTCCTATTATGAGCTGATAAGGTGTAACACGGACTACAAGTTGTTTTTTCTCCTATGAAGTGAGGGAGTCAAGTGCATAACTAATGTTATAAATGTTGCAATATCCTCCAATTCTTTAGGTACTCAAGTAAGTCAAAAGAGTTAAACGTCAGGAAGATCATCTTCTATGGCATGTGGGTGTTCTCTATTTTTAATTTCGGATAAATGATTAGGTTCACAGTTGGTCTTTTCAGGATTTACCACTATGGAAAACTAGAATTCTCGGAAGAGAACAATCTAGTGACAAATCCTTCCATGCAGTATTAGCTTGTTGACAATATACTTCAAGGCCTCATGGTCTGTATAGAATATAAAAGGAGTGTCCAGAAGGTACTGCCTAAACTTTTGTAGAGCATAAACCATAGAAAAATCTTCCCTCTCAATTGTGGTGTAGTTCTTTTCATTCCCTATCAGCTTCCTAATCACAAGATAAATTGGGTGATCCAAGTTTCCTTCACCTAGTTATGCAAATATTGCGCTGACTACCATTCCAAATGCATCAACATGGACATGAAAAGACTTTGTCCAATAAGGTAATTTCAAGATAGGAGCGATACCTAACCTTTCTTTGAGTGTTTCAAAATATCCTTTGTAAGAATTAGTCCATATAAGCTATTCATTGTGCTTTAAAAGCTCTTCTAGGGGCACGACGATCTTGACATAACCCTGAATGAACTTTTTGTAGTAGCCCGTGTGTCCTAAGAAGGTGTGCACCTCATGTTGAGCCTTGTACACTAGCATATGGAGAATAATAGTGACCTTGGTTGGGTCTACTAGGAGTCCTTCCTTACAAATGATATACCCAAAAAGTGCACCAAACGGTGTCACAAATAGGCACTTTTTCAAATTTAAAGAAATTTGCAACACTTGATAACACTCAAGCATGAGTCTTAGATTAACACAATGGTCTTTGATCAACCCATATATTGTCTAATCATCCAAGAAGACTTTGAGGAATTTATGAATAAAATCTTTGAAAGCCTCAACTGTTATTCGTGAAATCACTATCGGGGCATTTAACCCAAAAGGCATGATGGTATAGGCAAAAGACCCCCATTCAGTAGTGAAAGTAGTCTTGGATTGGCATTCCTTAGCTATTTGGACTTGATGGTACCCTAATAACCCATCCATAAAAGAGTATATTTCATAACCGACAACACCCTCTAAGATCTACTCCATGAAGGGCATTGAGAAAGGATCTGTCACATATGATGCATTTAAAACATGGTAATCCACACAAATCTAGATACTCCCATCCTTTTTGATATTGATTACCATGGGACTGACCCATTCAAATTTAGTAATGGGAGTAATTAATCTGACGTGGAGCATGTTATCGATCTCTTCTTTCACTTGCATCTGGAGGTTGAGGTTCATCCTCTATGGTCATTTCTTCATGGGGAGAGCATCGTCGATCAACTTTATGTACATCTTCCCTAGAGAAGGGATAACTCCCTTCATTTCACTATAATTCCGTGGAAATACATCTTGATACTCTTTCAACAACTCAAAAATCTATGAGATTTCTATCTCAGACTAATAATTTCCAATTATAGCCATCTTAGATTTTTGCTTCGTGCCAATGTTACATTAGAGAGTTTGAATGGGCCCATGATAAGGGTTGTCCATTGGAAAACTTGTGTCCTAAGAAACTTGTGAACTAGTACTTGTAGGGACATCTAGATGGTTTTTCAAGGGGTCAAGTGAAGTACATCCTTCATGTTCATCTACCTAGAAGATGAGTTTTTGCTTTCTCATGTGGATCTCTTCTCATCATTCTTCATTAGGAACTAGAGTAGGTAAAAAATTGATTGGATAGGAGGCTCAGTGAATAAGTGTAAGGGTTCTTTAGGTTCATGATGAATATGACATAGACAGTCTTTGATGAGACTTGGGTCTCCAATGATTTCTTCATGCATGGCTTGAAGGGTGAGGTACAATTCCATCCTTGGTGAAAAATAAGAGAGCACCGATGTCATGTTATCTTTTAGTAACTGGCAGAACCTAGTATCCATGTGCCTTTCTTTATGAATATATCAAGCCCATACCCAAGTGCGTAAAGTCCCATAAAACATATATACCTAGAGGTACTTAGGTAAAAATGTTTCCTCAACTCGCCATAGTGTCTCACAAGCTGCAAGGTGAGGTTCAAGTGCTTACACATCACTATAACTAATTGTGTCTCTGATCTTATTATCGTGGTGAAATCTATGATGTAGAGAAGCTCGCACTTGATCCCAATACAAAAGGTGCTCTTTATGAGTATGCCACCATCTGGAAAGGGTACTATAAAAATGTGATCTAATGACCTCATCTGGTCATTTTTGGTATCATAGAACTCTTTGAGGCACTGGATAAAGTCTTGTACCTCTAGTTGTCCTTGGAACCATGGAGCTTCATCAACTCTCTCTAGCAGTGGCCCTACTAGTGGTCCTCTTATTGATAAACCCATGAGACACACAAACTTGTGACATTTAGGAAGATGACACCAGATGCTTTCTCCTCTATTTATGGTGCTACACAACTTGCCGATGAGATCATAGTCACCATGGACTTGTAGTATCTAAGATAGACTGGTTGTCCATCCACTAGAGAATACCATCTGGTGTTGGATCATGTTATTCATCATTTTGAGCAGTGACATTATACAAGTTGTTGATGTCTTCATCAACACTCATGGGTTTGATATAGGGAGGTCCTTGTGCATGATCTAAGGGTATTACTACACGCTGGTCAGTATTCTCAAAGCTTATCAATCAGTTTTTAAAGCTCAAGTCTACATGGTTCTTCTAGCACCAGGGCCTTCCCAGAAGGGTAGGATAGTCATCAGCTTTTGCCAATTTCAAGACCTCAAAATCTACTTTGAAGGGAACCCCCAATATGTCAACAGTGGCATTCTTGAGGACCCCAATAGGATACACTTGAGTCTTATTTGACATAAACAAGACATGTGGAGAGGGTTTCAGGGCTGGACTAAACATTTTTCAATAAGCATATTTGGTGAGAACATTAACTTCCATGCCAGTATCTATTAGAATATCTCAGATTACCCATCCATTAATAACAACATTAACCAATATCTCTCCATCGTCTAGGGGAGTAGATAAATTAAGAGTTTCTTAATGTTGGGCATGATTTAAATATTGATCTTCACTTTTCCAAATTATGTGAAGATGGACTTCATTTGGTAAGAAGGCCTGACCTTTAAGCCAAGCACCGAGCTGGGGAATAATGTCCTCATCTACCATATGTTTGCACAGTTCTTAAAAATTATCCTTCACCATTGGTTGAGGTTTAGCTTCTCTTTGTACTATGATGTGTTGTGTCATGTCCTTATCCTTGAGGTATTAAATCTCACCTTGTAACTCTCACACAAGTGCCATTGTAACCTGAAGGACATCCTTTTTTTGTTTTGCATCAAGGTACTCTCTTTCCCATGGTTCTTTTTGATGTACTTTCTCAATCAGGTTGGTTATGGATTGAGTCTATCCCCCACTATGAGTGGTGATATTCACTTTTTACATTATCAGGATGGTTGGTCATGCACACCATTTTGGTTTGTCTATTTGAATCATGCCAACACCCTTTTCATTGTAGTCTTTGGTGATGTCTGCATATAGATCAAGACACTCTTCTAGTTGATGATCCTTTTTTCAAAATACACAGGTCGGGTACTCTAGGCAATCCCTTTGATAGTAGTCTAGTGACTCACATTTGTAGCAAGTCCTTGGTGGAAACCAACCACTACCTCATCCTCATCCTCTCCCTCACCCATGATAGCCACCATTGTCTTGGGTATTGGCGACTAAGGTTTGGCATGTGCCACATGCTCAAGCTTCATGAGTATCATTGATCAATAGGTAATCATTGGTGTCATAGGTGTAGGCATCACAAATATCACAATACTCAAATACTTTAGTGTTTATATCCCATTGAAAAGTGGACAAGAATGGACATCATGTTCTTTATGATAAATTTCATAGGTTTATTTTAGTACCACATAAATGTACTTGCACAGGCAGTTGTTCCTTGTATGCCCTTCAATTTCATAGTCGGTACAATAGACACCACTACGTGTCTCATGTGCATTGTTGGCCATCAAATTTTCAATTTATGATACTATGGACACTATTTATGCCTCCATAAAGGAAATAATCTCAGTATCCATGCTTCCAACTATTTCAATGTGGAGGTTAGCTTCTAGTGTCATATGTACACTGGTGAAGGTTCTTTGTGATAGAGTCTGATGGAAAGTTAACAATAAGCCTTACAAAAACCATTGTGTATATTGAGCAGAATTTATTTCAAATGACAACTTAGATAACAAAGTTTTGAATCATGCATCATACTCACGTACACTCTCTATAAGTCCTTACTTAATGTCCTTTAGCACCGATATACTTTGATGCTCAAACTCAGAAATGCCAAATTCCTATAGGAAGGATGATTTGAGTTGGTCATAGTTGACCACTACTTGCTGAGGGTCAAAATTATGATACCATTTGTGTACGCACTTTAAAAGTGTGGTTATAAACTATGTATCCTTTTGATCAGAAGATGTGATGCCACACATTCGCTAAATCAATTCACACTTGTGGACATACTCAACTACATTCTCTACCCCTCTGTATTCAAGTAAATACAATGTCATCTCATAGTAGACCATAGTGGGTTGTGGTTGGGTGGGTAGTTGTTGGGAAGATCTAGCTCCTATCCTATGAGGATGGGGTCCACCTCCTCCTAATCCTCCTCTAGTGCCTCCAATAGTAGTGCCCATGGAAAGAGGTGTGGTAAAGGGTTGATTTCCCAAATTTAAGACTACATTCTAGCCTTGAGGTCCAGATCCACCGGGCATCCCAAGCTATGCCATAGAATTCTCTTGAAGAGGGCAGGATAATGTAGATTTTGAATGACCACCTAATGGACTAGTTTCAGTCTCCTATACTTGTTTAGTTTCTAATTTTTTACTGTAGATATCCCAATTTTGTATACATATTATGTTCAACTTAAAGGTATGAGCACGTATTATGGTGGGGGAGCCTAGTTGATTCATTCTTGGTTCTTCATCTCCTACAATCCAACTTGATTCTTCTTCAAAGGATAAAAGTGGCAAAGGACGTGTCTCAAAAGTGATGGGTTCCTCATGTGCATCCACCTCCCTATGTCCCTTCACAACACTCCTCAAGGTTTCTCGATCTCTTCCTGCATCACTAACTCCCATGATTCTCTATCAAGATTCAACATATTTTTGTTTCCATAACACTCGCTGGCTTGCTACCATGTTGAACCCACAATATTCAATCAACCACTAGTCTCCCCTTCCAAATGTGCAACTCATGCCCATGATATTTTAGCCTTCCATGGGTAGTCTCCAATCCAAAATGAATAATTAGCTTCCAAATATCGAAGCTAAATAATGAAAGATAACGTCCCTTTGGCTCTCATATAAATGGGAACTTCACTTCCTCAAAACATAAATTGGTGGTCACCGTGTGTTCCAAAATATATCTATTTCGAATGCCTCTCCACCAAAAATTAATTTCTCACATCCAAGGAACTCCAAGTCTTGCTAAATTCCTCTGTCGTTCAAGTGTCCAAGGCTACCTTCATCTAAGATTTTACGATCGTCCTTGAGCATACACTAAGATCCAAGAATATAAGAGAACTGGGACCCCAAAAAAGAAAGTCTCATATAGAGAGATATAGAGATTCTTCTGTAACCCACTATCGTGTAAAAACTCCTAGTTCAAGATATGGAATGACAAAGCTACCTTTGATTGCTAACCCATTCTTCAATAGTATCCAACGTGATACGCTCAAACATTTCCCATAATTATGCTCCAATTTCTTTGAGTCCTAGTAATGGAACCAAAATGTTGGGGTCTTTTAGTTTATTCTATGTCAGTGTTGAAGCTTCTTCCCAATATGCCAACGTACTGCCCCTATCATGTGAGATATTAGTCTTGTGTGCTCACCTGAAGTTCACAATGAAAGATCAGTACTTGAAGGCTTTGAAGCACAATGTGTGTTTACTTATATTTTGTAATCACAAGTTTTAATAGGTCATTCAACACCATAAATACACTTATTATCCTTAATGTTCTAGATTTTATTATCATAATAACTAATATCACCATTAATAACTAATGATAAAAAAAGAGACCTGTGAGTTGGAAGTAAAACACATTCATCATTCAATACTTATAATATTTTATCATTCGTAACACAATATGACAAACACTGAATTCTCATTAATAGCTCACTAGATTACAAAATAAATTTTATATCTATATTCCCTAAAGGACCATCATGCACATGTTTACAACATGGTTTTTGTACTTGTTTTGCCCTGATCAAGTGTCACAATTCTAACTATCATGAACAAATGGCATAGGGACTCCCAACAGGTTAAGAGTCATGGATCTTATAACTATTTATTCCTATAGACTCAGGCCTCTGTTCCCTTAGATACTTTATCTATGCTATATTATGGCGGCCAAGTATTTCATTCCTCATGCGCTGGTATAGGACCTCTAATTGATGGGGTCCAAGTGTCCTACTTGAGTTGCTCTTCTAACTATTCCTGCATCCTTTATGATATGCTTCCCTCACACTCCCCTAGTCTTCCACTTCTTATTCTGAGTCCTCTATTTTTTGGTCCTTCGTGGCATGTTCTCTCTTGACTAGGTCCTCTCGTGCTAGGTCTCCTACACCATTGTCCTTCTGTGCCCATCACCTTCCATGCCACAACACTTCTACATCTGTCAGCTATGCACCATGGTTCTCTCGTGTCATGGTCTACCTATTTCATGCTGATACTTGAATCAAAATGGACAATGGTCCCTCCACACCACACACCAAAAATGGAACAATACTTTTTCAAAATTTAGGGGTCAACAAGTTCCCAGTACTATTCCCAAGCCTAGAGATGTTCCCAAGAAGGAAGATAATATCATGGATAAAGATGCAAAAAAATAGATATTAAGGGTTCAACTTAGGCAAGAGAGAATGCAAAAAGGTGCCTATCAAAATACTTATCCTCATCAATAAAAATATGGTCAACAATATGGGAAAGGAAGAGGTCAAGAGCAACCTAACTTCAATAGGCTTACTAATGTGTGTAATCCCAATTCTACTACGAATACAAGGGAGATGGTATCAGTGCATAGCAACTTGGTGCAAGGAGAAGATTGGAAACAAGACCAATGTATGGGTGCAAATTATAATGAAGAGCAAGCTCTTGTTTCTCAAGGAGGATTCACTCTTCTATTTGTTGAAGATGAAGTTATGATGCGGACAAATGAAGGTGTACAACTTCAAGGAGTGATCTTAACCAACTTCCTAGTTGAGGACACTTTTATGCTCAATCAAGGAACTTATATTGTATATAACACTAGATCCAAGAGAAAGGCTTTAGGAGGTGACAATATCATGCCTAAAATCTCATCTAATCTCCCTCCAAGGCAACAAAGCATAGCTATAGGCAAGGTAGTTCCAAAGACAACTACAATTCCATCAAGTCAAAATGTAGCAAGGTCTACTCAAGGTGATTCTATTACTCAAGTTCCAACAACTTCCTTGCCTCTAAGGGTTCAAGAAAAGGTTAGTAATAATTCCCTAAACATAGTGGATTCTTTGAAAAGTGTCGAAGCATCAATATCTTTGTGGGATGTCCTCCACATGCCTGACCAAAAAGAGTTGTTACAAAAGCAACTATCCACTATTCCCATTAGTCCCTCACTTACAAGTTAAATTCATAGTCATGTTGTCCTTGAAAATTCCCCCAACACCATTATTGAACCATCTACTAGAACTGAGAAACCTCCACCATTATATCTCACTCTCATTGTGGGTGATAAGTTGGTATGCAATTGCATAGTTGATAGTGAAGCTTCTACTTCAGTCATGCCCAAAGTTAAAGTTGATAAGTTGGACCTAAAATATGATCCTAATAGAAAAGGATTTATTCAATTAGATGGTACACCTATTAATATGATAAGACTGCTAAAAAACTTGAATGTTTTCTTGCATGATTAACTTAGTTTTCCTATCCTTGAAGACATAATTGTTGTTGACCTCCCAACTCACTTTGCAATCTACCTTTCAAGAGACTTTATAGCCAATATAGGTGGCTATATTTCAGATGATTGGTCCTTCTTGTCCTTTAGGACAAGGTATGGGACCAAGGTGACCATTAGAACATATCCTCTTGCAAGGTTTCATATTGAGCCCTACATTGAAACAAGTTCTAATTTGAATTATGTTATCCATGAGGAAAATGATTCTATTATAGATGATGGTACTTCCTCCATCTTTGAAGGAATTTATGAATAATTTAGTGATTAATATGGTACTAATAATTATGAGCATGATCCTTATGCTTTCATGGAGGAAACTAATTTAGGAGTGTATTGTATATATGAAGAAGGAATACTGACACCTTTACTTGTCAAGGAAGGAGGTGAGGATGATGAGATGTGAAAAATGTTTTTTGATGGTTCAAGAAGTAAAATTAGTGTAGGAACTGGTGTCATGTTGGTATCATCATCTAAACAACAATACTATGCTTCATATAGGTTCCATTTCAGTTGTACTTTCAATGTGGTTGAGTATGAAGGTTTGATTCATGGCTTTCAATGGGCAAGGAAAAAGGGAATCAAGAACTTGCAAGTATATGGGGATAGTGAATTGGTTATGCATCAAGTTGGGAATGTGGTTGATGCCACTAACCCTTTTCTCAAGTCATATAAGCATAGGGTATGGAATTTGATTGAAGACTCTAATGCATTCAACATTCAATCAGTTCTAAGGGAGCAAAATGATCATGTTGATAAACTAGTCGTCATAGGAGCTCAGTTTGATACACAACCAATATAAAGGAGGAGGGAAATCAATCTCATATTAAGATCATTTTTAGACCTTCTATACCTGATAATGAGTTGTCTTGGCAAGTGTTCGATACTGAAAAACACATTGCATACTTCTTGCAAAATGAGGTTGAGTTTTCCTCAAGAAATCAAAAGACTCTAAGAACAATTTGATGATCAAATTGTGCAACTAAGAACAAACAAGATACATAAGAGCTTGGTTACCTTAGAAATTATATTCAACTAAGATGATCAAAAGAAGAAGGAAAAGGTGAGTATGTCTACAAAAGATGAGAACTATGAAAGAATCTTGATTTTCAAAGATAAACTTCTCAAACTAGGCAAGGTATGTTCTACATTAGAAAAGCAAGCATTCATTGATTTATGTACAAATTTTCATGAAATATTTGCTTGGGAGTATAAGGACCTAAAAGGATTTGATCCTAGCCTATCACACCATACCATTTAATAAGAACCTGGGGTTAAACCAGTTAGGCAAAAACAAAGGCCCATCAACACCAAGGTTAAATAACTCATGAGGATGGAGCTTACCAAACTCCTTAAATCTAAAATTATCTTTTATATCAAAAATTCAACATGGGTGGCTAAGATTGTACCTGTTAGAAAGAATAATGTGGAGATAATACTTTGTGTGTACTTTAGATATCTTAATAGAGTGTCACTCAAATATCACTATCCTTTACCCTTAATGGAACAGATTTTGTAGAAGGTTTCAAGTTCTCAATGATTTTCTCTTCTAGATGGATATTTAGGCTATAATAATATTCTAGTGAATAAGAGTGATCATTTTAAGACAACATTCATCATAAAATGTGGGAATTTTTCTTATAGGAAGATGCCCTTTGATTCTTCAAATGCTAGTAACACATTTCAAAGAACAATGGACATGGCCTTCAAAGGTTTGATTAATGAGATGTTGGTTTATCTAGATAATATAAAAATATTTTCTAAAGATGCTAATGAACATATGCAACATTTGAGGTAAGTGTTTTAAATATGTAGGCAATATGGAGTATCTCTTAATCTAAAGAAATGCATATTTTTTGTCGATGAATGTAAGCTCTTAATACATATTATTTCCAAAGATGGTTTGACTATTGATCCTGAAAAGATAGAGGCTATTCTAGGCCTATCATTTCCCTTGCATAAGAAAATTCTCCAAAGTTTCTTAGGTAAGATAAATTTTGTAAGGAGATTCATACCTAGTTTTTCATCTTTGGTGAAACCTATCACAACCATTCTCAAGAAAAACCAAGTCTTTTCTTGGACTAAGTAAGGTAAAGTAGTTTTGAAGCCATTAAAAAGGCAATTACATAAGCTCTTACCTTATGAACCCTGATTTTGGTAAATACTTCATGTTGTATTAATTTTCTAACTTTGATACTATCTCAACCATGTTAATGCAAGAGAATGACGAAGGTGTGGAGAAACCAATTGCATTCTTTATTCAATGTTTGAAAGATTATGAATTCAAGTACACCTTTATGGAGAAGCAAGTCCTTGATATTGTAAGAGTACTAAATAAGTTTAGGTATATGGTTTCAAACAATAAGATTCATGTTATGGTTTTTCATCCTAGTACCAAAGATTTTCTCTTGAGTAAAGACCCTACTGAAAAGAGGGCAGGGTGGATTGCCAAGGTAATGGAATATGATGTTAATATCAAAGTGATAAAGTTGATAAGGGGTAAAGGCCTTTGTGAACATCTAGCTTTAGATCTCCATGAGTTAGAGGAAGAGGCTCTGGTCAATCATGATTTCTCCCAACCAACTGGTTTCTTACCTCTACAAAGTTGGACACAAACTGTTATCACATTTCTTCAAAGTGGTGAGTATCCTAATGGTATGAATAGATCACAAAGGAGATATTTTAGATTGAAAGCTATTCCATTTTGTATTATGGACGGTGTGATTTTTAAGAAAAACATTAATGCTGTGCTATTGAGATGCATTGATAATGATCAATCTTGAGAAGTTCCATGATGGGACAACAGGTCATTTCTCTCCAGGAATCATAGTTGCCAAGATCATGAGGGCATGATATTATTAGCCTAGCCTCTTCAAATATTGTTATGCTTGGGTAAGAAGGTGTGTACAATGTGCTTTATTTTTAGGAAAACAAAAGCTTGCATCCCTTTCTTTGAATTCTATCCAAGTAAATCAAACTTTCATTCAATGGGGTATTGATTTCATTGGCATGATAAACCCCCATCAAGTGTTGGTCACAAATGGATACTCATAGGAACCAATTAATTTAAAAGGTGGGTTGAAGCAATGGCATTGAAAGAAGCTAAATTAAATGTTATCTTGGAGTTCTATAAGAGTATCATAACAAGGTTTGGTACCCCTTCTACCATTATTTCAGACAATGCACTTATTTTTATGAGTGTTAAGATAGTTGATTTATAAAATAGTAATAGCATATACTTGAACACCTCATCCAATTATTACCCTCAAGGTAATGGGTTGGTTGAGTCTACTAACAAAAATTTGATTAGAATCATCAAGAAGACTTTAGAAGATAATCAAAGGGCTTGGCACACCAAATTGAAGGCAACCCTATGGGCTGATAGGATAACTTCCAATAGGTCAATAAGGAATTCTCCTTTTGTTCTTGTCTTTGGAAGGGAAGCTAGGCTATCTATATCACTAGAGTTTCCTGCCTTAGAGTTGGCACATCAATTAGAGTTTCTTGAGAACACTCTAATGGAGGTAAGGTTGACATAATTAATGGAGTTGCAAGAGACTAGAGATAAAGCTCATCAAACTATGAACATCACCAAATACTAATGAAGATGCCTTTTGACAAGAAGGCAACTCCAAGTATATTTCAAGAAGGTGACAGTGTTGAAATGAGATGAAGATAGAGCAAAACCAAGGAGACATAAAATTTGACACTTTATGGAGTGGACCATATGTCATCATCAAGTGTAAACAAAGAAACTCTGTCCAATTAGCAAGGATGAATGGAGAGGAGCTACCTATCCCTGTCAATGGGATAAATTTGAAACCTTGACAATTAAGGAATTGAAGATTAGTCTTGTAAATATTAGATTAGGTGTGACTTTTATTTTAGTTGTGTTTTATTTCATAAGTGTTTTAGTTGAACACATGTGCATTTATTTTGAGTGTGTTTTGTCTTATATGTCTTTCCTTTGGTTTTGTGTGTTATTAAAGGTAATTTATGTGTCAATATGGTGTATAGGTGAATTAATAGACCAATGGATAGGATTAAGCAACTGGTCATGATATAAAAAGCATAGCACCCTTGGAAAATCACCAAGAATGTTAACCATTTTGACCACAAGTCAAAATGGGTCAACCCCCTATAGTCAAAAACATATATAGCACCCTAGTATAATGTCATAGGATATGTTATAGTCCATTTGATGTAATTTCATATATTTTTGGCCTTGGCCATGGTTTGTTTAAGTCTTTATATCATTTTGAGTCATTTAGTGGTCATCTTAGAGTCATATATGAAAGTCACAGGTTTCCACAGTATTCGAGCATTCAGAGACATGAAAGAGGTTTACACAAAGTCATAGTGGTTTATCAAAGCCTTGATAGGCCAAAAAATCATCTCTTATATTTTCATGCACAGTCATCTAAGTGATCAATAGCCCTTCAAATGACAAGGATGGATTATAACAGCCTATTTCCCATGTATGCACAGTCGTCTGTCATGAATGGGCACCTATAGGTGATATGGAGAAGATCATCACATTGAAAAAGATAAATTTCCTAGCTTCAATCACTTTACGGTTGAAAGATATTTTTTTAAGAAGATGAGGAGGTTCAAGATGAACCATAAGGCTAGAGCAGGGAACATCAAATTAAAGTTACAAGAACTAGTTGTTTGGACTTGAAGAAATATAACTGTGGAGTTCATAAGCCTTCCAGTTGCCAAGTGTCGAAGCCTCAATCAGATCAAAGATCGATAGAATGTAGGTGATAATGAATTCAATGAGTTAAATACCTTGGATAAAGATCGACAATGCATATTATTACATACAAAATCTGATCAATGATCTGTGTTGAATATTGGGGTCAATGAGTCAAGATCAAGGATTGATGGTGCACATTTAATCATGTAATCAAAGATTGATGATGATCATGAAGTCAATAATTTAGAAGATCTTGAGAATGAATGTGACAGTGCCAAGTGTCATGATCATGGTGAATTGATAGAAAATCAATAGCCCATGATTTATCCTATTGTTTAGATGGAGATCAATGGTGCATGTTTGATCACACATATTAAGGATCTACAGTACACGTTTAATCATGCAAAAGAAAATCAATAGTGTTGCACCATCCATCACAAGCAATCTTGGACAGAGATTGAAGATAAATAATCACTGCCAAGTGAGAGAGTGAGAAATCTCTTTTTAGGACATTTCAAGGTTTAATTCATGGAATGGAAAGTAGAGAGACTATATACTTGTGTTATAAATCCTCTCCCAGGGATTTGGTTGAGCAACTAAAGGCTTATTGGATGACAAATGTGAAGAATGAGACCCAAAATACCAATGAATGACTGCAGATTATGAATTTAAGTGTCTAAAAGATAACTAGTAGTTAGGAGATCTTATGGTTGTCATAGCATGTTTTCAACCTCCCTAAAATAGTACATATGTGTCAACTCTCCCTAGTCTAGTTTCAAAATATCGAGAGATGATCCACGATGAAATTTCACAAAGGCTAGTTGAAGAATCTCTATGCCATTTTAGAGAGTTTGTCATAGTTTATATGGACACTTTTCCAAGGAAACATTCATGGTCTATTTCACACTCCATTCTCTTGAAATATAACTTTTTCTCATGCCTTTACGTGTGGCATTGTGACCCTTTAACTTATTTACTTCATTCTCTTCTCCTCTCTCTCGAATTCCATAAGTAGTAGTTATTTTGGCTCTAACAAATAATACCACACCATGTATGATGAATCCCTACTATAATGACATTGTATTTTGCCTTTGAACATTAATGAAAGTCTATTTTTGAGTTCATGAACAACTGTCTAAGCGTGTAAAGTGATGTATGGTGGAGTTAGTGATAATTATCTACCCTTTCTTCCCTTATCCTCTCATGTTTATGAAAGAGTTTCTATTCTAACAGGTCATATAGAGTGAAGTCAAGTGTGTTAGACTCCTTTCAAGTGTATTATTACTTTTAGATTGTGCATTATTACCTTTGGTTCATTTACCCTGTGTTTCTCTCATGCACATCACCTCTATATTAAAACACTCATGTTAGAATCCTTTAGGACTTTGAAGCTAGTTTGTATGCCTTGTTTCTTTATGATATAAGTATGATGGTCATGTAGAAATCATCTCAGTGCATCACCACCTTAGATTAGGTTCATTTCATGTACATTTTAACTCTTTTCCTCACAATCAAATATTATTCAGGTGATAAGCATTTAAAGATACATTTAAGGAGCTAGCCCTTAAATCTAGAGGCTCACTTCCACTATAGGTACATCCACATACCTGGAAGTGTTTCCATGTTGTCCAAATATGGAAGAGGCCTGAACACCCTCTTCTAGGGTGAAAGATTTGGTGACAACAATTACTTAAGGCATACTATCCTTATGTTTAACCCCACTAATCTTGATGAAGTTTGTGTTCAAGCTACCCATATTGAATCCAGGGGTAAAGTGACTAAGGACAAAGAACACTTCACAAAGAAGCCCAGTAAACCAATTGAAAGCAAAGATAAAGGAAAGGGTAAGATGAAACATACCTCCATAGCCAAGAAAGAGGATGGGAAGCCTTTTTTCTCTCATTGCAAAAGAGAAGGCCATGAAAATGCTAAGTATTGGAATCTCCATCCATAACATAGGCCAAAATGGCTCAGGAACAAGAAAGATAAGAGGACTACCGCAAGAGTACAACAAGATCTTGGCTCCAATTTTGGTGATGAGACCAAGGTCACCGCCACGATCATGCAAGGTTTATCTTCCTCTTCTAAAACTATATATATTAATTCTCATTCTTCTTTGAATTCTAAATCTATGCATGATGAAAATAAAAGAAATGAGTTGTTCCACACTAGAGTGATTTATAAGCATATTAAGATAGATACTCTTTCAGATAGTGGATCTCAAGCTAATCTCATTTTTAAATAAGTTGTGATCAAATTAAGACTTGAAACTAAATCACATCCTAAGCCTTATCCTTTAAGATGGGTATGTGATGATGTTAAATTACATATCATGAAAACATGTAGGTTAAGATTTGCAATCACCTCTAAGTTCATTGATGAGGTAGAGTTAGATGTGGTTTAACTTGATATTTATGGTTTTATACTTGGAAATTCTTATTTGTATGATAGAAAATAAATTTTTTATAAGGAAGAGAATAAATATTTGCTTGTAAAATATGGGGTTGAATACTTTGTTAGAGTCCATCAGATAAAATCAAACTTATCATTTGTATTTGTAGGACATAAGAAAACGCTTATCAATGCAAGCAAGAACTTTGTTCTCATGGTTGTAAAAGTCAAGGATGATGATAAATCCAAGGCTCTAGAAGGTTGTGATCCTAAATTTATAAATGAAATAGTTAAGATTATGTCTAATTATAATGATGTTTTTTAGGATCCATAAGGTTTACCTCCTAAAAGACATATTCAACATGAGATACAACTGCAACAAGATGCACCTCTTTCTAATATTGACATGTACAAGTTTTCTGTGGTAAAAAATTAATAAATAAAGAAGGAAGTTCAAGAGTTACTCGAGAGAAGGGTAATATGGCCAAGCACTTCTCCATGTGGTTCACCAATTATCTTGGTGCCAAATAAAGATGGCACTTAGTAGATGTGTATAGATTTTAGAGAATTGAACAAGATTACAGTGAAAAATCACCACCCTCTTCCTTGTATTGATGATCTTCTAGATCAAATAAAAAATGTTGTTTATTTCACTACATTAGACTTAAGAAGTGGTTATCACCAAGTTAGAAGTAATGAAGGTGATATTTGAAAAAATGCTTTCAAAACTAAGCAAGGTCTTATTGAGTGGCTTCTTATGCCTTTTGGGGTTTATAATGCTCTTGCCACTTTCATGTGGGTTATGAATGATGTATTTAGGCCATTCATAAATGATTTTGTAATAGTCTACTTATATGATATTTTGATCTTTAATCAAAATTGGGAATATCACTTACAACATATTAATAAAGTCTGAGAAACTTTACAAAGGGAGAAATTATATCTAAAGATGTCTAAATTTGAATTTGGAAAAACATCTTTTGTATATTTAGGCTATGTTGTAGGGAATGGTGTTGGGATCCAACACACCCCATTTTTTCAAGTTGAAAATGGGAACTCTCTTTTGCTTTGAAGTCTCATCTTATACCTTTTAGGAGTTCATTGTGGTTATTTGCTTAAATTAGCCTTATCTACCAAATTATTAGTTACAAGTGACCGAATGAGTTTATTTTAATGTCTTTGCATTTATTTAGTTTAGCTCAAGCTCTTATCTAGCAGTGAGTTAGTTTTAAATATTAAATTTACATCAATATACTTAGTATAATTGTCTAATTGTGTACTAAAATACATTTTATAACTTCCTTTTAGACTATTTCACCTTAGATTCATGCAAATTATTTAATTGTTTTAGAGTTTTTTGCTACTTTTCCTTAATAATTTTAGTCCATTTTACTTTTAAATCAATCTAAATTGGCTATAAGTTTCCTCTAGTTCATCCTTTGCCTTAGTTGATTTCATTAAAATGGATAAAAGTCATGTTGAAGTCATTTTTTTGCTAATTTTTCATGCCTCTTTATTATATTTTAAAAGACTTAGCCATTTGCTTTTGAATTCTTTAGCCATTTACCTTTCAACTCAAAAACCGTTGACTTGACTTATTTTCCTTTTTTTTTAGGTGCTTAAATTGATCCCAATGTCACATGGCAACCTCTCGATAGTCCTAGGTCTCACCCAAAATAAGTTAGACACTTGGTCAATTTCACAAAAGTTTTTCAGGGACACATGACACCTTTTATTGCTTCAAAAGACACAATCAATTTTAGAGAGTTTGCTTGGCAAGTCTCCATGTCAACAAATATTTATTCTAGCGAGGAATGAGGTGCTTCCATATGATAGAATTTCATTGCTCTGTTATTCTAGATATGTTCATACTGGTGCAAGGACTTTGGGCTAGTGGGTTTGCGAGATGATACCACATGGTATCATCCCACTACCCCACTCTCCCAGATGTTTGTGTACAACCCAAAAATAATGTTAGAGCCCTAATAAATTGGGTGAATGATATCACACCACATGGCATAATCCCACTACTGTACCATCTATGGGTGGTCGTTGCAACTTTAAAGCTTATTCATGCTCCAGGTGAGCATGATTAAGCCATATGGAATTATCTCGCTATGTCACAATTGAAACATTCGGCATAACATAAAAGACCAAGCTAAATAATGGGATAGTGAAAAAGAGCCATGTGGTAGAATTGTCAAAATTGGATAGATATTGGGAACTAATCAATGAGTGTTATGTGGAGCTATCAACCTTGATATCAAAATTATTAGTCTCCTAGTTTTCCAAAGCCTGAGGACAATGAGGAGAGGCCACGTGGCCATGGAAAGACAAAAGCGAGTAACAAAGTTAAAACCCATAGATGATGATAAGTTTCCAAGTGGTAAAATGGGACTTACAAAATCAAATCCAATCACATGATGAGGGAAAATAAAGGAGAAGTTATGTGGTGTAAGGACCTTGTAAAAATAAAGGACACATTGGCAGTGTAGCTAACAAGGCATATACATAAAATTAATAGTCCATCTAGTCATCAAAACCATTGAAAGTCAATAATAGACTGTGCATTCAATTTGATTTACAAAATCAAATCATAGATCAACTGAATCATGAATAATATGAGAATAATTATCATGGTGTGTGTAATGTGAATACGTGAAGAATGTGAAAGACAAGTCCAAATTTAAAGAGGCATAACAATCGATTGTGAAGAAGCATGGGTTGCTGGTAGTTTTGATGTAATCCAAATTCCTTCCTTGTGCCTAGTAAATGAACACTAATCTAGACCTACTTCAAATTCCAAGGTAGGAGGTTGTTGCAAGTATTTTCATAATGATTATTTAATCCATTCAAGAATGTGGTAATTTTTTGGAGAAGCAAACAGGTAGAGAAAGAAAGACATTAGCATTGGGAGTAATCAAATGACTATAGATTCCTTATATGCAAGGAGAGATTGGATGTGCTACCAAAGATGGTAAATATAAGGATAATGAGAAAAGATAAAATGAAATAAAATATCAAAATAGTATGCTTTGTCTCTAACCCAGTGAAACCTAAAACAAGTAACTTTGGTTACTAACTACTTGAAGGTTGACTAGGGTAATTTCTAAGTATTTGTATTCTTTCCTAGTTTGGTGTTTTTTATTAAGAGTTAACAAACTACCTTTTGTATTTAAAGGCGGAACCTAAATTAGATTAGGAGTTAGATAATTTTGAGGAAATAATAGCAAAAGTTTTTACTATATCCTTTGTATCCAAAATTGAGTAATGAGAAAATTGAATTTGTAAGAAGTTTGTGAGTTATCTTAAAAAAAGATTGGATTTTAGTTTTGAATGAGGAAGGGCCCCCTCAGAATGAGCTATTGTGAATATCCTGACCCTCTTTAATTATTAGTGTTGTGTAAGTTGATTTTACTGTTCAGTTTGATTATATAAGTGTGATGCATGTGTGATACATAAGTGTGAAATAGTTATGTAATTCTATCACAACAATTTCATAATATATCTATCTGGTAAATTCAACATAAATTTATTATACTAAAACTAAAAAAGTAAGTTGATTTCTAAATCAGTAATACATATATAGTGTTGACACTTTTGAAAAGCTTATGCATGCAATGTTGACAATTAATGTTTAATCAAATGGGTGAATCTAGTAATCATTGGGTAATTAGTTTGCACAATATTTTAACACCATTGTGAGGGAGGGTGTCAATTATTTTTTCTAAAATCAATCATTAAAAATTACTTTTTGGTTAATACACTGTTCTACCCATCTGAGCAAGTCAAGTGAGGACACTATGATGTCTTATGCCAAATGTCTAAGTCCTTGAACATATAGTTCTATCCGGGCAAGTTGAGTGAGGGAACTATGGTGTCTTATGTTAGATGTCTAAGTTTCTAGAAGTAAATAGTGTATAAGTTACTTATCTCTTATTTCTAAAACTTAGTTCCTGCAAAAGTGATTTATTTTAAACAAAGTGTGCTTTAAATTTTCTTGCTTTCTAGAATAAATTTTCGTACTTTCAGTAGATAATTTTTATTACTTTCTAGAAGTAACATTTCAATTCTTGTTTTTTTGATTTCAGAATTCTTTTATTTTTGTATTATTTTAAAAAAAAAATTGGTCTAAAACAACTCCTTTTGAAACACACAAAAATAAAAACAAAAAACAACTAAATCTGTGCAGGAAGGGACATGACAACTGAAGGAGTGGTATAACGTTTATGCAGAGGGAAAGAGATTCTTGAGGGATATTCTTGCCCAACAAGCCACAAGTTGTTGATGGGAAAGAACCACAAATACCTGTAGTAACTAAGAACCATGTTGAAGAATATACTATACGTTGGAAGGCTCTTGAAGAAGAGAACACTACAAAATTAAGGAGGTAGCTTTAAGAAGAAGTACTATTGGCTCTGAAAAAGGAAACAACAAAAGTAGAAGAAGCATTAGATGAGTTGGTTAAAAAGAATGAAGGAGAATAACTACACAAACTAGACACTCCAAAAAGTAACATATTTAGAACATTTCAACAAGGCTTTCTTGATCAAATCAAAGAAAGCTCAGGAGAATCTTCAAAACCTTCATCTATTAATAAGACTGAGGATCAACAGATAAATGTTTATTATCATGCTGACCAAGGAATTGATACAGAGTTTGAGGACAATATCCTAAGTACCTTTGGTATCCATATCACATGAAAAGCCATCATGAGCATAGAAGGAGATTTTGTGGAAGACAATGGGACTCCAAACACAATTAATTTTGAATTTCCTATTCTAGATGCAACAAGAATAACACAAATGAAAAACATCCCACCCTCAACCTTGCCCAATTTCATAGGTACATTATTAGAAGACTTGGACACATTCTTGTTCAAATTTGATATCCTTTTTAGAAGTTATGACTACAAGTAGGATGCACAAAAATTTAAACTTTTTCTGGCTACTCTCAAAGATTCAACACTTCATTGGGAGGACATGAAAAAGAAATTTTTAAGCAAGTATCAGGAATATGGAAGAGGAAGAAGTTATAGAATAAATGATATCTTAAAAATGAGTTAGGAGGGGGATGAATCCTTGGAGGATTATGTTGAATGGTTCATGTTCAGTGTATAAAAATTCAAGAAAAGTGCACTTGGAGAAGAACCTTTGAAACTCATCTTCCTTAAAGGAGTCAGAGAAGATTGTATGGAAGCCTTGGACCTAATGAGTGGATGGGATATTTTTCACCTACAATTCTCAATTATCAAAGAGCTAAACAAGAATTATTCTAGATCTACCATAAACAAAGTCAGGGGCAATAAGCTCCCATTGACAGCTACAAATGGCCTATCAAAAATTGAGCTTAGTAACCTATTAAAAGATATGAGATAGGATATCATTAGTTATTTTACCACCTAACTAGACAGCCTACACTTAAGACAAAATCAAGCACCTTTGGATCAAGCCATGACCATTTACTGTCCAGACTGTAAGAAGAAAAAGGTTGATTGTAGATGTCATGAGGTTTAGGCTAAAGTATCTCACATAATAGCTGAAGAACCAAAAATAGTAGAGCTACACACTATAGGAGGAAATGGTAATCAAGTTTTTTATGTTGCACAAAGAAGGCCATGGGTTCAATTACCACCTTAACAAGGTATGGAACAAAATCCACCTTTTACAAATTCCACCTCATTTAATTCACAATTTTCAAATGCCACTCCCAATTGGACTAGCCCTTGGATGAACATTCCACCTCCTAATTCTAGTTGGCATGCACCTCAAGCAAGCTACCCCACCTCCTCTTAACAGCTTCCACAAAATGTATCTCCATCTTGGATGCAAGCTTGAAACCACCTCAAGGCCCACCCTTCACAAACTAGTGGCAATAACCTTGGAGACCTAACCAGACATGGGGTATCTCTCCAAGAGGATGTCCTCCACAACAACAACAACAACCTCATGCTCTTTTTCCCAATACATACGCTGCACCCAAGCCTAACCAACTACCTGCCTAACCTGTTTAGAATGTTGCAAATAAGCTGGTGTAATTCACATTTACTATTGAGCATGTTTAGTACCTGACATATATGGTGAACATCAGTGAAGTTCACCTCTATTCAAGGAAGGTTTTACCACCCCCAAAACCACCCATAATAAGGGAGTCAGATGATGAAACTATAAAAGAACATGCTAACCCACCACCATCACCTCAAGAACTCTTTGAATCAATACATAAAGTTATTGATAAAATAACCCCACCATTTTTAGAATGTCTTAGCCTTTAACGCCATATAATTGAACATGAGTTTGATTTCATGGGATAGCTTAAGAACTTTTGCATCAAAATTCTTCTATTCCAAGCCATCAAAGATGTACCCATATATTCCAAAGTTGTTAGAGACCTTTGTCTACAAAAAAATTAGAAGGAAGAAAAAAGATCCATATAATGTGCATGTGATTGGGCAGCTAGCAGACATCATGTTGGGGAATACCCTACCAAAGAAGTATTCAGATCCTAGATGCCCAGTAGTAATAGTTTAGCTCCACGACCAATAGTTATCCAACACATTGATCAACTTGGGGGTTGCAATAAATGTAATGACAACAAAAAATATACATAAACTATAGCTGACTAATATTTATTCCACATCTATAATGCTAAAAATGTCTAATAGATCTATAGTCAGACTAGAGGGAATCATTGAAGATCTTATCATTTATGTAGATTCTTGGGAGTATCTTGCAAATTTATTTGTGCTATATGTTGGGTGAATATTTTGTCACCAGCTGACTGATGGCAAAATGGTTACATCAACCACAACATAAGGAGATTTATATGGCAAGTTGTGTAGGTTTACCACAACAAAATGAGATAAATCTCTCCACTCATCAAGGGGATATATATATATATATATATATATACCACAACAAAATGAGATAAATCTCTCCACTCATCAAGGGGAGGTTCCCTAAAATCTATAGTATATATATATATATATATAAGCTAAAAATACATTCAGGGGTGGGATAACACCATCCTTCTCTCTTTTTTCAGAGATGATGCTCACAAAGACAAGGAGAAATCCTAGGTAATTGCTGAAGGCATTTCTCTTCTTTCAAAAATGATGTTTAGAAAACCAGAGGAAGACTTCCTGGTAGTAACTGTAACCACAAGAAACTCACAAAAGCACAATATTTCATTGCTTCTCTCATTGAATAAGACATAGGAACATAGTAGGATGAAGTGTAGCACAAAGTCTCCACCTCAACTACAATAGAATGAAAGGTTACGAAGGGTAATGGGAGCTCAAAGTCTCACCAATATCCTTTACACTGAAACATAAAACAAACAAACTAAAGACAATGATGGCAGCACAAAGTCTCCCACAGTTGGCTTCAGGACACCTTCCAGATTACTTCTACTAATTCTGTTTGTTTGATTAAATGGACAAGATTGTATTTAGGAAATAGACATAAGAACAATTTTATAGATAACACAAGCTATTTTAACACAAAGTCTGAAAGGTCACTTGCTTTCTCATTTAAATAACAAAATGTGATTAACAGTCTGAGCTCAAAGTCTTAGGAATGCCTTTCAATTTGGGTAGAGTTTCGCTTCTGATAACAGAGAGATCTCTCTTATACAAAATGAGAGATTACAATATATAGCATTCCAAGAAAGACTTGGGTGCTTGTTTTCATGAAAATGGCCTATGCTAAATTTAATGCCTTGAATATCTATAAAAGGGCCATGCTGGAACAGGTCATCAACCTTGACTTTGGCATTATGAATCATCTCAAATGTCTTCTCCTAAGCATGGGTTGCCTGGTCTTCTTTATGATGCTTACACAGCTATCCATTCACCTTTACTTAATGCAAAAAAATAGGCCGTGCCTTTGAATGTTTGTGCTATTTGATATCCACCTGGTGGACCGTTTCACCTACTAGAAATAACTCTCCCACGTATATTTTTGGATTTCTTGTAGTTGTTCTCTCTTTCTTTGCCATGCTTTGTCCTTCTTTGGTGTTCTGAGCTCTCAGGGCTATCTTCTTGCTTTCAGCTAGCTCTTTCAACTCCTTCTTTGGTCAGTCACTGAGTTTATTCTTAGGGTCTGTGCTATATTTAAAAATCAACAAATATTTTATTACCTTAAATTTGACATCCACAGGGATGTCATTGGTCACTTGGTCACTTGAATCATTTTGAACCTTGAACCTTTGAACCTTGGAGTGCACCGGTTCAATAGTTCAATAGTTCAGGTGGTTCAATCAGCTCGTCAGTTCAATTGGCTCTTTGGTTCAATATTTTGTGAAGGGCCACGTTTGCTTTCTTTTTATTCTTTGGTTGAACCATCTTGTTGAACTTCTTTTTAGAATCTTCCACTTCTTTCATTCGCTTGAAGCTTCCTTTCAAACTTTGAACTTCTTTTAACCTTTTAACCTTTGAACCATTTCAGTTCGAGGTTCAACGGTTCAATGGTTCAATCTATTTCTTTGAAACTTCAAACTTTATGGATCCTTTCCTTTTTCATCGAACTCGTTGAACCTTTGAACTTTTAAACAATTTCAGTTCAAGATTCAATGGTTCAATGATTCAATCTTAACTCTTCGAATCCTTTTATTTTTTTAAGTCCGTCGAAGCTATTGAACCTTTGAACCTTTTCCAAAGTCTTCAAACTCATTTAACTCTTTGAAGCGCTTAACTCTTTTTGAACATTTGAACCTTTGAACCACTTTAAACCTTGAACTATTTCAGTTGAAGGTTCAATGGTTCATTGGTTCAATGATTCATTCCATTTGTTTGAAGCCCATCGTTAAGTCTTTTGATTGAACCTCAATGTTGAACCATCCTCGAAATGCCTAAGTGTTTGGAACTTATTTCTTTGTGAAAGCCAACCGGTTGAACTTGTGAGTTTCTTAGCTGAAAAAAGATTGAATAATTGAAAAACTTGGATGCTCAGAATATTTTTGAGAAATAAAAGAGAGAATTTTGGTCTACAAGACCAAAATGGTCAGTATGTTGTCCACAAAAGTAAGTGATAGATTTTAGGAATAACAGCTGGCTCTAGTTAGGGAACTTCCATCGATTATAAAAATAATCAAAGGGAGTAAAATCCAGACTCTTCAGTGCCTTCATGTATGTCATTGGGCTATAGAGTCATGCCACCCAAAAATAAAGGTGCCAAAGACAAATGAATGACACAAAACAAATGTAAGACTATACAAATATACAAATGTAAATTGGACTTATATGATACTTCAAGGATTGAAGTGCTTCAGATGCTATCCACTATGAGGTAGTGAAAATGATGTTTTGTCTTGATATATCAGCAAGAAATCATTTTATCCCCAGAATCGATGATTGATGAATGGACGTCTCCACCAAAAATCAAATTTTTTGTGCATTCCTTTTGGTTCTCTCCTTTTGCCCCACAGCAAGACTAGATATTTAATCTAAAAACCATGAATCCTTGCTCTCTTATCAGAGAGTTTCTTTACCTGACTTTGACATGCAGCAGTATGGTCCACTACCATAGTTTGTTGCTCTTTTGGTCCAGTGAATCACATGATTTGATTATCACCATTGAATACTTGCCAATGGTTGGCATCATCAGACACACTTGGTCGAAAGACCAATTCATTAGTGTACCTATTCTCTTTGAAATCAGAGTGAGGAACCATGAGGGTCATAGAAACAACCAATGAATTTGCACGATTATGAAGCTCTCTGGGCACTGCAGAAATATTAAAAGCATCAAAACTTTCAATGCAGTCTCATACAAGATTGTGATAATGTCACAATCTTTCATTCTTAGTTTGATACAAGTTTCTCACATGGTAAACCACCAGTTCAGCATCTCCCTAGGCGTGAAGAAGCTTAACACCTTTAGCTTGAGCAACCTTCAACCTGAGTAACAAAGATTCATACTCGATGATGTTGTTGGTGTTGCTAAACTACAACTTGTATGAATAGGGGAAAATATCTCCCTGAGGAGATATTAAAATAATCCTAGCTCCAAAACTAGTAGAAAAATTACTGCCATCAAATTCTAGGATCCAAACATCATTAGAATCTGATCTTCTTTCAAATTTCTCTTTGTTAGAGAGAGAAGATTCTTTTTCATCTGAATTGTGCTGTACCAATTCTTCTAGTTTTCTGTCTAAATTTCTTGAATCATCACCTATAGGACTTTCATTAGATGATACAAGAACATCCTCTGTAGACAGGAAAAAGTTATCCATTCTTGAAAACTCAAATAAAATTTGAGCTTTAGGGGCTGATTCTTAGGTGAAAATGTACTTCGGCTCCTTCTCAAGAAGTAACCTTTGCATAACACCCTTGACATGGATCCTCACCTCAAACAGGTCCATGCTCAATTCTCCACCAACATCCTTTCAAAAAATTTGCCCAAAAAAGATGTCGTATGAGGCTAGGATGTCGGCTACTAGGACTGTCATTTTGATTCTCTTATTTGAAAAAGCCACAAATGCAAACTGGGCATCTTTGATTTGTCCCAGCAAAGGCACTTGTTTGTTTTCCATGGAGACATATCTCCCAAAGGTCTTAGTTAGTATGAGACCAAGAGATTCTACCACTTTGGTAGGCATGACATTGTCCAATGCACCTGAGTCTATAATGCAATTGTTCAACTGATGACTGTTTATCAATAGAGAAACATAAAAAAGTTCTATTTTTCCAAGGCCAGCTGGAGGAGTAATCACAAGATTATTTTGGGTGGATGTACTCTTGGGGGGACCGAGAGTTACTTTTGAAATATCTTGTCCTGTAGGGACAATTTTATTTTTGACGCATTGAACTAACCTATCCAACTGCTCAGGGTTAGATTGCAAGAATTCAAACTCAGACATTTGAATTTTTGTCTTCTTAATATGGTCAATTATATCAAATGATTGAAATGAATTAGAAATAAGAGAAGGCAGTCCATCCTTCTATTTTTTTGGGGGTGTGGTATTGGTCTACTAATTTGAAGTAGAAGGTGAAGGAATACTTGAGGTACTTACTTTTTTATTTCTCATTGGGTCCTTTGATTGGAAAGACAGAGAAGTCCCTCGTTTAGAAATTAAAATTGATGGTCAAGATTCTTTCCCTATTTTTCCTTTATCCACTTGTTGAGTTGATTGGTTCTAGAACCTGGTAAATACTATGTATGATCCATCAAATGCTTCACCTTTACTTCTAGCTTCTTCTTGGTAATTTAGGAAACCAATGTTGGAGTCGCTAGCTAATTTTTCTTCTCCCTCTATGAAGAGATTAGTGTCATTTTCTTGGTTTAGCTCAGGTTGAAAAGAGAAATCAAATTTTATTTCAAGATATCCAACTACTGAGTTGGCTGGTGCTGCTTCAATGATAAGCTTCCCCTGTGGGAGAGAAAGACGATATGGTTGCCCTTGATTTCAAGTAGCATTACCTTGGTATGATTGGTTGGGAAACATCCTCCTTAGTACATCTCGATATGAAGGAGGAGTAGACATCCCATGCACCATTTGCTTTTTGAGAGCTAGTAACTCATTTGCCAACTTCTGCACCATAAGATCAGTGGTGCCTGTAGAAAAATTCTCAGAAGATGAAGAAGGTTTGCTTTTGTTAGGATTTATTCTTATCTTTCCTACTAAGATAAGGGAATCTTCAACTTTAGTGGCCAAATCCTGAGCTGTAGCAAGGTTTATGTGGCCATCCCACCTCAATAAGAAACTCACTTCAGGAAGCTGAGAGTTTATGAAGAAGCATTTGAGATTTTTTGGTGTTGGCTGAGAAATTGTGAGAATCTTGTCCTCAGCTTGTCAAATTTAGCTATGAAGTCCCTCATAGGTTCATGAGGTTCCTTCTTCATCTGTGTGAGCTGAGCCAACATGGCATGCACATCCTCTGTAGACTTGAACCTTGCTTCAAATTTGGCTTTGAGGGTGTTCCAATCAGTCATAGTCTGAGCTTATAGATGATAAAATCAGTTTGTAGCAGCACCTTGTAATGTTTCTACAAATAGCCTGACTGCTATGTCCTCATACTCCACACCTATCACACTAAAGGCTATGCAAAAGGCTACAATATGTTCATCAGGATGAACTTTCTCATCACCATAGAATTTAGGGAAATTCTTCTTAGAACTACGGGGTAGTTCATGTAAGGGTGGAGTTAGATTTAGAGGACCAAAGGTATTACCCTAGGGGCCTTGGGCTGCCATGATATGACTATTGAAGGGAGGCATAAAAAATCTCTGAGGGGTATGTATAGACAAAGCTGTACTAGTAAAGGAAAGAGAAGCTTTGCTTAGTATTGGAGACCTGTTGTTGGTAGGAGGAAAACTCCTGGTTCGTTGAAGGTGAGTTTGTGGAGGGAAAAGATCAAAGTTATTTTGCCGCACAAACTCAAATATAGGGTCAACAATACCTTGAGTTCTCTGGCTTTGTGTATACCATGGATCTGCTAGAGTGTGAAATGGAAATGGAAAAGAACTAGAACTGCTTCAATTTGAAGTTTAAGACTTCAAACTATGCATTCTTCCCCAGTGAAGTCACCAAAAACTGTTGGCGTGGAGCTGGCAAAGTACACAATAGCAATGAAACATTCGATCCCCAGAATCTCTAGTTTTGTAGATCAGAGTATATAATGGAAATGGATAAGGATATAATAGAAATGGATAAGAACTCGAACTGCTTCAATCTGATGTTTGAGGCTTCAAATTGTGCATTCTTTCCCCAGCGGAGTTGCCAAAAACTTTTGGGTGAATATTTTGTCACCAGCTAACTGATGGCAAAATGGTTACATCAACCATAGCATAAGGAGATTTGTATGATAAGTTGTGCAGTTTATTATAGCAAAATGAGATAAATCTCCTCTCATCAAAAGGAGGTTCACTACAATCTATAGTATGTATGTATATATATATATATATATATATATATAAGCTAAAAATACACTCAAGGGTGGGATAACACCATCCATCTCTCTTTTTTCAGAGATGATGCTCACAAAGACAAGGAGAAATCCTGGGTAATTGTTGAAGGCATTTATTTTCTTTCAAAAATGACATTCAAAAAACTAGAGAAAGACTTCCTGGTAGTAACTGTAACCACAAGAAACCCATGAAAATACAGTCTTTCATTGCTTCTCTCACTGAATAAGATGCAGGAACACAGTAGGATGAAGTGTAGCACAAAGTCTCCACCTCAACTACAACAGAGTGAAAGGTTATGAAGGGTAATGGGAGATCAAAGTCTCACCAATATCCTTTACACTGAAACATAAAACAAACAAACTAAAGACAATGATGGCAGCACAAAGTCTCCCATAGTTGGCTTTAGGACACCTTCCAGATTACTTCCACTAATTTTGCTTGTTTGATTAAATGGACAAGACTGTATTTAAGAAATAGACATAAGAATAATTTCCTAGATAACACAAGCTATTTCAACACAAAGTTTGAAAGGTCACTTGCTTTCTCATTCAAATAACAAAATATGATTAATAGTCTGAGCTCAAAGTCTCATGAATGCCTTTCAATTTGGGTAGAGTTTCGCTTCTAATAACAGAGAGATCTCTCTTATACAAAACGAGAGATTACAATATATAACATTCTAAGAAAGACTTGGGCGCTTGTTTTCATGAAAATGGCCCATGCTGAATTGAATGCCTTGAATATCTATGAAAGGGCCATGCTAGAACAAGTCATCAACCTTGACTTTGGTGTTTTGAATCATCTCAAATGTCTCCTATTAAGCATGGGTTGCCTGGTCTTCTTTATGATGTTTACATGACTGTCCATTTGCCTTTACTTAATGCAAAAAAATAGGCCGTGCCTTTGAATGTTCATGCTCTCTAATGTCTACCTAGTGGACTATTTCACCTACTGAAAATAACTCTCCTGTAGATATTTTTGGATTTCTTGTAGTTGTTCTCTCTTTCCTTGCCATATTTTGTCCTTCCTTGGCGATCTGATCTCTTAGGGCTATCTTCTCACTTTCAGTTGGCTCTTTCAGCTCTTTCTTTGGTCAGTCGTTGAGTTTGTTCTTAGGGTCTATGCCATATTTAAAAATCAATGAATATTTATTTACCCTTAATTTGACGTCCATGAGGATGTCATTGGTCACTTGGTCGCTTGAATCATTTTAAACTTTGAACCTTGGAGTGCACTGGTTCAATGGCTCAATAGTTCAAGCAGTTCAATTGGCTCGTCGGTTTAATCGGCTCTTTGGTTCAATGTTTTGTGAAGGGCTGTATTCGCTTTCTTTTTCTTCTTCGGTTGAACCATATTGTTGAATTTCTTTTTGGAATCTTCCGCTTCCTTCATTTTCTCAAAGCTTCCTTTCAAACTTTGAACTTCTTTAAACCTTTGAACCATTTTGGTTTGAGGTCCAACGGTTCAATGGTTCAATCTATTTCTTTGAAACTTTGAACTTTCTAGATCCTTTCCTTTTTCGTCAAACTCGTTGAACCTTTGAACTATTTTGGTTCAAGGTTCAATGGTTCAACGGTTCAATCTTAACTCTTCGAATCCTTTTATTCTTTTAAGTTCATCGAAGCCGTTGAACCTTTGAACCTTTGCCAAAGTCTTCAAACTCGTTGAACTCTTTGAAGTGCTTAACTCTTTTTGAACATTTGAACCTTTGAACCTTGAACTATTTCAGTTCAAGGTTCAATAGTTCATTGGTTCAATGATTCATTCCATTTATTTGAAGCCCGCCATTAAGTCTTTTGATTGAACCTCGGCGTTGAACCATCCTTGAAATGCCTAAGTGTTTGGAACTTGTGTCTTTGTGAAAGCCCGCCGGTTGAACCTGTGGAACCTGTTGAAACTGTGAGTTTTTAGCTAAAAAATTCTTGAATAATTGAAAAATTTGGATGCTCAGAACATTTTTGAGAAGGAAAAGAGATTTTTGGTCTGTAGGACCAAAATGGTTGGTATGTTTTCCACAAAAGCAAGTGATGGATTTTAAGAACAACACTACAACCTAAGTCTAATTTGGGTGGATACCCCCTTATATTGGGATGACCTTGGCTTGCCATAAGAGATGCCTTCATTAGCTGTAGAATAGGTAACATAATGATATCTAATAGATACCACACTAAGCAGTTGGTTCTTTATGCCCTAGCACAACTAGTTTTTTGACTAGAGCTACATTACGAGCTGAAGAAGAGGAGGTAGATCAACCTTACCCGATTCTTGTATTTACCATAGACCATGCATGCACATCAGCTAATCAAGAAGAAGATACCATTCTTTCTAATATTCTTCAACATAATTATCAAACTCCTACAGATCTCAACCACTGGTAAAGTATTGAGTGCCCCTTTTCCAGCTTCTAGGAATTAGATAATTCTAATGTATATGTACAAGAAATATTTCACCAGATGATGTTAGGGTGTGGAGCTAAAAGCTTCACCAAGGAGCACACAAACAGGTTCGGGTCTACACAGATGCCGGCGTCGATCAGGAGTGACCGACGTCGGTCAGTTGCAGTTACAGAGGCGCCAACGTTGGCAGTATGGTCGACCGGCGACGGTCACAGGCGAACAGGCAGGAACCGACGTCGGTCACCTGTGTGTCCAGAAAGCAATTTCCGAGGACAGAAGCGAGTGTTTGCATGATGAGTTTGAGTTGTAGACTCAAGCTCGCGTCTCTATTGTTAGCAATATTATTTTTAGAGCCCTTGTTGAAGTGGCTTAACTGTTTGTTGTAAGAGCATGCTCAAGTTTCCTATTTCTATATGTAGGAGAGATCTTCTAAGCTATTGTGTGTATGAGAGTTTAACTATAAGAGTAGAACATTGTGAATGTTTGAAGGACAGTATTGAGTTGCATCAATCCAGGTTGTTGGATTTGAGTGTACTTGAGAGAGAGCTCTTGAGGAATAGAGATCTAGTGAGAGATCTTGTGTGCATCTGAGAGAGGTGTGGAAGAATGAAGTTCTTCATTTGTATTCCTATTGTAAAGAGTTTTTAATACAAGTTTTCAGGGTGTTTTCTTGTATATCTTGTTCTGTGCTATTTATCATTTCAGTTACTTATCTATCTAATTTATTTCTGCATTCATTTCTTTCACAAGTGTAATCCATTGTTGGTTGATCCCCAACAGATGATACCTCATAGCTATAGCCAAACTAGATCTATTAGAAATATGGAAATAATGAAATCACTCTCACAGGAAATTGAAATCTCTCTAGAGAAAACATTGCTTACTAATAGCAAGTTGGAATTAAATGAGGAAAAACATCTAGTCAGCATGTTGCATGCTAACCAATGTGCTTTTGCATGGAATTATGAAGATATATAAGGAATCAGCCTCGAAACATGCACACATCATATTTATATCAAAGAAAAGTGCTAACCAATTAGATAGCCACAACATAGGATGAATCCAGCTCTTCAAGAAATTGTCAAAAGGGAATTATAAAAACTTTTGACTACTAGATTTGTATATCCTATCTCTGACAGTGAATGGGTGTCACTTGGTAATTGTATCAAAGAAAAATGAAGAATGGAATGTATGCATTGATTATAGGGAACTCAACACAACATCTAAGAAGGATCACTTTTCTCTACCCTTCATTGACCAAGTGTTGGACACACTAACAGGGAACAAATATTTTGCCTTTCTAGATGGTTTTAGTGGTTACAACTAGATTATAATTACTCCTGAGGACTAGAAAAGGACCACCTTTACTTGTCCCTAGGGTACTTATGCTTATGTTTCATTAATCTTTGGGATATGTAATTCTCCAAATATATTCCAAAGGGTTGTTTTGAGTATCTTTGCATATATGGTTAATGAATGTGTTGAAATCTATATGGATGACTTCACTATCTATGGAGAGACATTTGATGAATGCCTCAACAACCTGGAAAAAGTGTTGCAACATTTTCAAGAGCACCATTTGTCTCTTAGCCATAATAAATACTACATGTTTATGGCATAAGGTATTTTCTTGGGCCACCATGTATCTGTTGCATGAATTAATGTTGACCCTACAAAAATTAACATCATCAAAAACCTGCCTGTTCTTTAAAAATAGAAAGATGTTAGGAGTTTTTTAAGCCATGTTGATTACTAAAGGAGATTCATCAACAATTTTAGTAAAGTAGCAGCACCATTTTTCACCCTTCTGGCTAAAGATGTTAAATTTCTCTGGACTCCTACTTGTGATATAGCCTTCAAACAATTAAAAGAATTATTAACCTCCACCCATGTTCTGTGTGGCCCTGATTGGAAGCTTCCCTTCCACATTCACATAGATGCTTCAGATACTGCCCTCGGAGATGTGCTTGGCCAAAAATAAGAAGCACTCAATTATGCCATTTATTTTATAAGCAAAAACCTACAGGCAGCAGAATTAAGTTACATAGTTACTAAAAAAGAGTTCCTAGTGGTAGTTTATGCTATCAAGAAGTTCCATCACTACATCATAAGGTATCAAGTCTTTGTTCATATAGAGCATGTAGCCATTCGGTACCTTATGAACAAACTAGTTGTTCTAGCCAGAGTGATAAGATGGTTGCTCTTATTATAAAAAATTTATATCACCATTTTTGATAAGCCTAGCAAGGAGAATGTAGTGGCTGAATTTTTATCATGCTTGCAAACCCCTAAAGAGGATACCATAGTGGATGACTCATTTATTGATGAACACCTATTCTCTCTTGCCCTTACCACACCTTGGTATGCTGATATTACTAACTACCTTGTCATAGGGTTACTTCCACAACACTTCCTTAGCAAACAAAGGAGAGCATTGATTCATAAAAGTGCCAGATATTCATAGTTGTCTAGATTCCTTTTCTATATTGGGCCTGACTTTATCATCAAAATATTTCTTAGAGAAGATGAAGTTCTAGACATCCTCAAAGATTGACATGATGAACCCTGTGGAGGACACTTTACAACCAAGTATACAATAGTCAAAATTTTGAATACAGGATAATATTGGCCCTCACTCCATAAATATGCAGTAAGATATATGGCACATTGTGATAAATGTCAACGTATGGGTAGACCCACATGTTCAGATAAAATGACTTTGTAACCTTAGATGGTGCTTGAAATATTTTAAAAGTGGGGCCTAGACTTTGTAGGACCTTTTGATCCTAAATCCAATAACAAGAGTACATCGTTGTCTGTACTGACTATGTCACTAAATGGGTGGAAGTCAAGGTTCTTACACATGCCATGGATGAGAAGGTGGCATCTTTTCTCTATGAAGAAATATTTACTCAATATGGTGTGCCACATGAAATAATCACTGATTAGGGACCCCAATTCACTACTAATTTAATTACTATCTTAGTACAACAATATGATATTAGGCATAAGAAATCAACTCCATATTATCCACTGTCTAATGGATAGGTAGAAGTCACCAATAAGGAGTTAGAAAATATTCTGACAAAAATTGTTAGTATGTCTCTTAAGGATTGGGAGGTTAGGCTTCTTGAAGCTGTATCGGCTTACAAAATCACATGGAAAACCACTACAGGTGTCACTCCATATGAGTTGGTCTATGGGAAGAAACTTGTTTTGCCCATCAAATTTAAGCACAAGACCTTACAGAAAATACTAGAATTTGGAATGGATATATCTGAAGCCCAAAAAGAAAGGCTTTAGTAGTTTAATGCCTTAGATGAATATATAAAATAGGCATTGCAGAACATAAAACTTATACAACAATAACATATTAGATAGCATGACAGGCACATTAATACCAGGCAATTCCATACTAGAGATTAGGCCCTTCTTTTTGACTCTAAATACAAGGACCACATGGGTAAACTCTAGACCAGATGGCTTGGTCCTTTTGAGATTGAGCATGTTTTTGAAAATGGAGCAGTTCAACTCCAAACTATTAATCTAATAAGATTCCATTTATAGGTCAAAAACCATAGACTCAAGTTGTATAAAAAGCCACTAACTCAGGAAGAATTTACTAGTCATGTATGGCAACAGTTACAAGATGGATACAATGATGTCTTGGTTAGGCAAGTTGCCCCACCAAATAATGAGAGCACCAATCCACACTCAGTTGAGGAAGGAGAGGAGGACATCCTTGCCCTCCTCTGGCATGGTGAATGAGACCTTCCATTGGTCCTTGAGAAGTCACATTTCTAGGTGACTTGGCCAAGACCACTGAATAAACATTTTAATGTAAATAACAATTAGTGTCAAAAAATAAATAAATAAATAAATCTAATAATGAAAACCCATTTTTGGGCATTATTGGCAGCTTTTGGGTAGAAACCAACATGCTAGCTACCCAAATCCATAATAAGGGCCTAAATATAAAACTAGCTTACTGGCTATTTAGGCGTACAAAAACTAAAAATGGGAACGTGAAAATGGAAGTAGAGATAAGGCAATCCCTCAAACCCCAATTATTCACATAGGTTTCCTAAGAATGCAATAGGCATTCTTGAAGTTGCTACAGGCACCTTCTACACAATTGGCCATCACACTATAGCTTGCTACGGGCACCTCTGTAGCTACTGTAGGTACCCTCTCATGCCTATTTTCACCTTTCTACAGAGCATACAAGATAGATCCTCCTACAACTCTCACTGATGGCTTGGCTATTGGTTTTTGGTCATTGCATGAAAGTCATCAAACAACCTTGTAAATGAATGCAATAAGAATGGGGTACCACATGCCATATTTATTACCTAAATTTACCCTCGAATATCAAGCTATAGAGGCACAACAAAGCATACAACTTCCCTTTCCATGAGGAAATGTTGTAGACCAAAATTTTTGCCTACAGGGACACTCATGATTCATTTACAATTTGGGTGCCATGTTGAAGACCCTTCTAATTACTACAACCAAGCCCAGACATAAAACCCTTATGACATATGCACCATCCAGACTCCTATTAGCTAATTCATCTAGATGAAGGTCACTAGCTAGTATTTCCCTTAGCTACCTACTCAAGATCTTCTACCCATCACTTGGAGCACTCAACTTTTCAATTTCCACCTTATGGTATGGCAACAATCATTTATACTCCAAGTCCAAGACCCTTGTTCCATGCAACTTATCCTACATCACATGCATGTGTGTTATAGACATCATCAATGCCTAACCACTAGTGATCTCCCAATCATTTCACAAAGGGTCCACTTCACTCCAATTGAAATTTCCAAACCAATCTTGCACCATTAATCATTCCCATGTAAATATTTGCATGCCAACACACATGCAACTTTCTAGGCATCACATCTAGAACACCATTATTAAAAGGTATGCCATATCTTTCATCATTGAAAATGTCATTCATTATTCTAATCTAGTTGTATAATATTAATAAAGCATATTTAATTATGACTTTAATCATTCATTAAAAATTCTGTCACCTCACCACTACACCCACACTATTCCTCATAATGACTTGTCTCATCCTATACTTCCCTACTTCATCCACGTCCCTGGAGGACACATGATAGATCAAGTGGGGGGAGATGCTATGGGTTAAACCTCACGTGCCATGGGAACCTTGAAACCTCACACTCACCATTTTTGAACCAAACCCTACAACTTATAAACCCCATATTTTGCCATTTTAGACCCAAAACCTGTTGTAGGTAGGTTTTCGTAAGTCCAAAGAGTGTGTAGTTGACTATTGATTGATGGGACTAACATAGAAGTTAAAATGATAGGGTTATTTGTGTGGAAAGATCCCTCAAACCATAGGAACTTATGGGGAGACCAAGCCAGTTGGGATGTCTTCCATAGAGCTAGTTGGAATACCTATTTTGAGTGGTTGTAACATTTTGTAGAACCTCTTGCCAAGGTATTTAGAAGTTCTTTTGATGGAAACCAAGCCACTATATGTGGCATCACATTTTCTAGTTACTGAGACTTTGGTGAGTTAGCAACTGGGCTACCAAGTATGGGGGAAATTGGCAAGATAGACCCAATGGCCAAGAGGCTAGGCAACAGTTCTACCAGGAAGATGAAAGATTGGTATTAAAGAAGGGAGGTGTGCAAAGACTTAGTCTACCTATAGAATGGAGAGAAATAACAACATATATTATCAGGTACATGACCTGTGAGGGAAGGTATTCCCTCATTTATACTCTCTAATTCAAATTTTTAAATCATTTAAGACATAATAGAATCATTAATGTTCCCAATTTCTTATGGAATATAATAAAAAGAATGTCCAAAGAAAATAAAAAAGGCATTGAAACAACCCTATCTCACCACTGCCTCATATGGCTCATAATTGAACAAGGAATAGCTTATCTCCAACTTGACCTCACTTGGGAGCAATTTTTGGCCCTAGAAAATATTGCACCCAAGGAAGAAGAGGACACTAACGGGAGGGAATCTCCTGAGGAACAAGCCAAACAAATTATTTAGGAAGATGTTGCGGGCACTAGTGCTACTGGTCAGCCCGTAGACACTGAAGGTCCATCTGGGACTACTATGAGAAAGAAGAAGAGGAGAAGACTAGTCTTATCCCCTTCTGACATAGAGGAGGAAAGTTCACAATAGCATGGCCCTTCTCTCATTATGTCCTCACCTCATGTTGATTCCTCCACACTATCTCCTGTTGGACAAGAAGAAGTTCCCCTGTCAACAGTTGTAAAAGAAGAACAAATTCCATCAATCACCCCTCCTACAAGGAAAATGAAATCTAAAGGGAAGAAACCCATGGTTTCGAAAAGGAGACCTCCTTTTAAGAGATCTCAAAGGATGAATAAACAAAAGACCTTTTCAACCTCCTTAACCATAGATATCAATGATGATGAACCAAGGAAAGAGCCTAGGCTTAAGAAAACCCTTGATGGATTTGAAATAGAAGAATGGTCTACTGAGTAAGGATCTACTAAAGCAAAAGAAGAAGAATGGTCACCTCTTCCATCTAGATTCACTAAGGAGGGCATTGATCTCCTCAAAAAAATTAGATACACAGAGGAGGAATTGAGAAAGGTTATGGAAAAAAGAGAAGAAGAATTGATTGAAGAAGAGGTTATGGAAAAAGGAAGAGAACAAGCAAAATTTTCTCATGATCAAGAGTTACAAACATTAGAACAATCTATGGAGGAAATATTCAGACTCAAAAATGAGATAACATAACTAAAGGAAAATGAGGCATTGAAACACTTATGAGACCAGCAGAGTTTGTAGACCCCTTCATGGATAAAGAGAAGATAGTGGAAGAACCTGTAGCTACATTCATAGAGGAACCTACAACATCCTCATCCACCTTGGTCATAGAAGCCCCTATATCATAAGATGATTTAGCTTTTGTACCCTTCTATCAAATATTTCTTCCTCCCTTGCCCACTACACCAACACCTACTATAGAAGAAGTCATTGATGTATATTTTTCAACCACTACTCTAATAGAGACTGATGATCTTTTGATTTTTTTGAAGGAAAATTTTAGTAATAATGAAGCTTATCATAAAGAATTGGTGCAGAGATTCAAGGGTTATGTTAAATCAAAAGAAAAACATGATGTATTATAAGAAAAATTAGAATTTTCTAAAATTAGGATCAATTATCCAAAGGAAAAGATTGGCAAATTGCATGAAATTACTGAAATGCTAATGGAGTGCAAACCACCTTCTAGAGTATATGTTGTGTACCTAAAAGAAAAATGGTTGGAATTCAGGTATGATAGAATTTATAATGATCAATATTATATGGTTTGTGACCCAAAATATTTCTTTGAAGAGTATAGACATACTGATCCTAATCTTCAGGTCCAGCTAAGTGAATTCTACATTCACCAATATGTTGTTACTAGTGATATAAAATGGAATCCCAATATCTATTTGGGGGATGTTCTATTAAATGCCTTCTCTTCATATGTTTTGAATGAAATTGGAAGAGAAAAATAAATGGAAGGATATCAATCAAAATAAAAATAAGTTATCTTGATGATCAAGAGTGAAGTAAGGGATTCAGATGTTGTGATAGATGAATGAATCTCATTTACGAATAAAGACTCTCCTCAGGAATGGGTTGCCAAAAAGCAGGTAGAATTCCAAAACCATTATTTTGGTCTTATGAAAGGAGATCGCAAGCAATTTTTTTTTGCTTGTTCTCATAGATGGGCAGAGCTCTTAAAGGCCTTGAAAATAAAGGAACCATACTCCCCTGAAAACCTTAGGGAGGCCATCCACATGGTATATTTGTATATTGAACTTGTTAGGAAGTGGAGAGTATAGTTTTTGGGTTTGATGTTTCAACCCCATATATTCTAGTTCCCAATTCTTGATTGGGAGGGAAATGTCCCAGCTAATAGGGAGAAAGAGAAGAAAAGATGGAGTGACATTGAGAATGCTAAATGCTTTTACATCTTTGAAGGGGTAGGCTACTTTGAGGCCCTAGACTTTACATTATTTTATGGTTTTAGAATGCAACCAAGGCTTGCTCAAGGTCGAGCAAGAGATTAAGTAGGGGGGTGTGATGAGGCCACCAATTGCTTACCATTATATCCTTATCCATGCTTAGTTTATGTCTTTTTTCATGTAAATATCATAACTATCCATCACTAATGCAAATGAATGAATGAAGTTATGATTTTGTATGTTCATTAATATGTGTGTGTGTGTTATGTTATGAATTATTGATGCTTTTCCTTGATTGAATTATATTGGTGTGACTTTATCTAACAAGTATTTGAAGGGTCATGTAAATCTATAGATTCTTGCTAAAGCCATAGCTTCTATAGGTTATCGTAGCAACTGTGGGCTTTACCTATACATTACCTGCATCCACTGTAGAGTGCCCATTGCAATTGTAGGATTCACCTAAATATCCACAGTAACTGTAGGCTTTACCTGCAGATTACTTGTAGCCACTATAGACTGCCCACAATAACCATAGGCTCCACCTATAGGTTCTTTGAAACCATTGTAGAATGCCAACAACAATTGAAGGTTTCACCTACAAGTTGTCTATAGCTACTGAAGAGTGCTTATAACCACTATGCAAAATAGAGTCATTATTGAGGAGACCTTGTAGACACATCCAATTGTCTTGGAAAACCAAATGAATGATTGGGAAGAGTCATAACTATTGTTACAGATTCCCTATATGCAAGGAGAGATTAGATGTGTTGTCAAAGATGGTAAAGACAAGGATAATGAGAAAAGACAAAAGGAAATAAAACAATAAAATAATATACCTTGTCTCTAACCCAATCAAACCTAAAACAAGTAACTTCGATTACTAACTACTTGAAGGTTGATTGGGGTAGTTTCTAAGTATTTGTATTATTTCTTAGTTTGGTGTTTTTGGTTAAGAGTTAATAAACTATCTTTTTTATTTAAAGGTAGAACTTAGATCAAATTAGGAGTTAGATAATTTTGAGGAAATAATAGCAGAAGTTTTTACTAAATCCTTTGTATCCAGAATTGAGTAATGAGAAAATTAAATTTGTAAGAAGTTTATGAATTCTCTCAGAAAAGGATTGGAGCTCAGTTCTGAATGAGAAAGGGCCCCCTCAAAATGAGCTGCTATGAAGATCTTGACCCTCTTTAATTATTAGTGTGTTGTGTGAGTTGATTTTACTATTTAGTTTGATTATATAAGTGTGATGCATGTGTGATACATAAGTGTGGAATAGTTTTGTAACTATGTCACAGCAATTTCATATTATATCTATCTGGTAAATTCAACATAAATGTATTGTACTACAACTAGAAAAATAAGTTAATTTCTGAATCAGTAATACATATATAGTGCTGACACTCTTGAAAATCTTATGCACCTAGGGTTGACAATTAATGTGTAATTAGACTAGTAAATCTAGTAATCAATAAGTAATTATTTTGCATAACGGTCTCCTTCAAAGCTTTAATACAAATGGTGATGAAGCTAAGAAACACACTTTCAACGTAGTATAGGACAAATTTCTTATTTTTGGTTTTTCTTGGGCTTATTGGAGCACACTTTCTACTGACAAGTGATTTTTCCTGGTAGAAAACTCACTTAGAAGGTTTAATTTTTTTTTGCCTGCCATGCGATGAAGATATGTTGGATTTGGTAAAATGCCCATGCAAAAATTGGTGAGTTTTTAGCTAGCACCATTTTTTTTTTTTTAAATTTTTGTTGAGATTTTATTGGGGTTTTGATCCATTTGTTTCTTTTCCCTTATTTGAATACCATTTTGAAACATTTGATAGTAATGCTGAAATTGTGACAGTGTATCTTGTTGGGGTTTTGCCAAATTTTGATTTGGGTATTTTACAAATTGATTTCTAGGCAAAATTTTGTGATGTCATGGTTGAATAAATCTTGGATTTGTATATATACATGCTGAAACATATTTTATTCCTACTGGTTCCAACTCAATGTTGGTATTTCACCCAAAATGTTTGTATAAACATGGGGTTTTCATAAAACTTTACAGCAGAATTTCTAGTTTTCTGAGATAAAATATATCTTTAGTGAAATGATATTGGAATGGTTTACTACAACTTTGATTTCATTTGTAAAAATTATTTGTTGAATTTATTTCATGGAGTTATTTTCAGCATGATTGGCCATAAGTTGATGATGTAAAAGTCAGAAAAGAATGTTTTTGATATTTGTAGTGCATTTTCAAAATTATTTTATTTTTGTGAGACCTTGTTGCTTGATATAGATTGGCAAAATTCAAATCAAATAGATGATAGTGGAGCTGAAAATTCATAGAGGATACATGGATTATTTTTTCCTATTTTAATCATTTTAAAATCAATTATTTTGACAAAATTTTCTATTTAGGCATGCAAATAAAATTATTATTGGATATTCTTAGTTGTGATGAGACATAATATATACCCTGATGTATGATTTGAGTTCAGTTGAGCAGTTTTAGTTTTTGATTAAGTAAATGAAAACATGTATGGTCTAGTTATATTTATTTTAATCATGTAATTATAGATTGTTATTTTAAGATGAGTTTATAAGAGTCATTTAATACTGGACCCCACCCGAGTGTTTATTCGATCTTTTTTAAAATATATATTTTCAAGAGGTTCATTAAGTTCGTTATGAGCTTAAAGTTTTACTAAAGCCTATAAATTTATTTTATAAAGTTAATTTAACTTTAAAAAATAAAGTTTCTTTTCTAAATTTTAAAATTATAAGTTAGTTATTAAACCAACTAATTGTTGGACAAAGATTATAAAGGTAAGGCAGCGTCATTATTAGGAGGAGGAACTCTTATAGGTAAATGTGAGAACTCTCGCTTTCATTTGTGCTTCTTTCCAAGAACAATTCTCTGAGATGACTATTGCTTGCAGAAGATCAACACTCACTCAATCTAATGGAATAGCGCTATCTCATTTATTCTAGGTATATCCAGGTTTACTTTCAATTATTTTTTTGATTATTTAGTTAATATTTGGGAAATTTAAAGTTTTGATGAATGTAGATTTGCATTCATATACACTAAAACCTTTCTATCACCTAAATACTGATGAACATATCACGCTTAGTGTGACCGAAGTTCGATGTTTACACATGTTGCAATGTCTCTTTTCAAAACTTGTAATATGTATATTTTCTTTATTAATGAAATCATTTCCTATCTTTGGTTTTTTCAATCATCTCTTATTATATGATTTGGTTTAACACCTCCTCTATGTATTATATCTTTAGTGTAATGTTTCTTTCTTTATTTTATGTTGTTATTTTTTTTTTTAGTTAGTCATTTTGTTTACTTGTTCTCTTTTCTCTCTCTTCTTTGCCTTCATCTATATTTGTTGGCAGTAGCTTCCTTTTTATTTTGGAGAAGCTTTTATAACATTTGAAATTGAAATATCATTTTTAGATTTAATGTACAAATATGTTTCTAAATACAGACTTATTTTGATTCACACTTTGTTGTATGTCCCTCGTTTTAGATCGATTTCATTATACTTTTGGTTTATATTTGAGGTTATCTGGAAAATATTAAAGTTAGAATACAGGGCATTACTTGAAATACATATTTATTGAATCAAGTTTCTATTCTTCAAGAGATTACCTAATTAATAGATTTTCTCTATCGGATAGAATAGATTATAGTTTTTTGTCTAAACTGATTCATAATTTGGTGGATTTCTGATTTTTTATAATAAATATGCTACTTTTAATGACTTATTAGTAGCATTCAATTTATCTTTCATATCATCAAATCCCAGCATATCTCTAATATTTATCAGTTATAATTCAGGGATATTTGATTAAAATTTTATTCATAAAATTATTATCCAAGACCATTCTCTTTGTGAAAATGCTACATTCATCTATTAATCACATTACCTTAAGTAATCCCTTTTAAGAAAGATATTATTTTTTCAAAACTCAGTCAAGTGTGTAACTCAATGCAACTTGACTTTTAAAAAACCCAATACATGCTTTACGCTAATTTTTTAGTCATAGGACTCCTACGATTAGACTATTATGATTTTAATTTTACCTTTGTGATAAGAAAAAGGGTTGATTCATTGGTGTGACAATTTTTAGCATCAATAAATTTGGTGACTCCATTGGGAAACATTTAATTCTTCAATGAATAATTTCATTTCAATTTTCTAACAATAATTGGTCGCCAATTTATACTAATGTCTCCTTTAGTATCTATTGGTTGTTTAGGTCTCGATTCTTGTTTGAATGGCCTTCTTCATGCAACATCTTTGTTAGGCTTTGATGTTGATGACTTTTTCCAAGAATGGCATCTTCTCATCGACATTGTTAAAAATAACAGCCACCCTGTTTGGGAAACCTAGCTCAATCTAGTCTGGTGTGAAGGTGAGCCCCTTGAGATATTTTCTCAACGTTACTTTCTGTATTATATTGAAATTCTTTTTTGATCCAGACCTAGAATAAACCTTGCTCTTATTTTATGGGTGAAATAATTACCTAAAATTTATAGACCTGCTACTATACAATAGAAACTAGGATGTTGGAATTTTTGAAATCTCATAAATCTAATTTAAATCCTCATTCAACAAATGAAAATGTATCTTATCCTCTTAAACCAAAAAATATCACTCAAGAATGTGTTATCATTGATTAGTTGGTCAAAAATCAAGTTGACTCAAATCTAGTATCTTGGTATAAATTATATACCACAAAGATGAAGCCATTGGAGAATATATATTACATTTCTTGTCTAAATACCAAGATATAATCACCTTCTTTTAAACCTATCAAATAAATTTTTTATAGTCTTTGGATGAATCATCTACTTGATGATCACAAAAGGGTTGCTAAAAATATTGGACTCATAGACTTTCAAACGGTCTTACAATTTGCCCATATTTGAAAGCAAAGTAAAAAAATTTGCCAAATTTATTCTTTAAATCATGGCCTATTCAAATGCAAAAAAAAAATTTGAGTTAATGGTTGAATTTGAAGACAAATTTCCTGTTGAATTTTCATTTTTCTTAGTTTATAACACAATTTCTAGTTCTCATGATGAATATTTTATTCATCTACAATCAAATCAAGAATCATAATTTTTCCCTAATCATAATGTTGCTTTAGTTGAATCTATCATTACACCTTTCCATTGATCATAAAATTAAAAAAATAGTACTGATTTTTATTTCTTAATACATGAGAAGTCTTTGATGTCCCTTCTAAGTCTTGACACTCCTGGATGCTCAAAATCAGACTTGTCTAATGATAATCTTCTGAAATCTTCATTATTCGATTCTTGCATAAATGGTTCTATTCTTTTTGATGATTTAACATTGTAACATATAGGAAATTCTACAGTTTATGAAGTATGTATTTATGATTTCAATAAGGATGTAGAAATTCAAGGCTATGAAGTTCTTAATCTTATAGATTCTTTATGAAATGAATATACTTGATTCCATGAAACATAGTGATTTTAAGACATTTAATTTTCAAAATATTCAGATTGATGATAACATGATGAATTTTAAATATGACAAATTTTAGTTTACTCTACCTAAATCTGAATTAGATAAATATCCAGTGAAGTTTGAACAAAATTTTGATCTTAAAAATATGTCTAAATTAGAAATAATAGCCTGCAAATAAGATCTGAACATTCAGAATCCTATTTTTGAATCTTTTTTGTTTGAAATTTTTGATATAACTCATAATCATGTTTGTGATATTGATGGGTTTTCTATGTGTCAAAATCCTAACAAAAATGACTAAAAATGATAACCAAGCTATTCAAAGGGCAGAAATGAATGTTTCACCATAATATTTGATATTGATGATGAAATGATTATTAATGAATTTCTTAATACACTGAATCAGGATGAAAGTTTAGTTTTAATCTCAGAGGAGAAACTTGATTTTCTTGACAAGGTAGAATCTGAAGTTTTTTTTGAGTGTTTAGGTTTCGAATCTGATTCTAATGTTGAAAGTTTCACTTATCATCTTTTTGATAAAGATTTGCAAATCTTTCCAAACCATATTGATCACATACATTCTAATTTTATTTTTCAAGAGTCAAGATAAAGGTAATAAGTGAGAGATTCTTTTAGTTTATTTCAGCATGCTTTTATTACTCTATTGTCTAGTTGTTTGGCTATTTTCAAGTGTCTTATGTCATGTGATATTATCCAAAATCCTATGGAACATGACATAGTGTCTTGAATCCTTTGTTTTGTTGTGACTTCTCATGTAACTTGAATTTCATGTGTTTTGCATCAAAATTTTGTCATCCTTCATAATATTTTACATTGGAAGATTTTTTATAATGGTTAACTCCCTTTTTGTCTCACAACTATACATAATTCCATTTTTATAGCATAGGTGTTATTTTTCTCATTTTGGCTTGTTTTTTGCTTTTTATGGTTTTCATTTTGGTAATTGCAGATATTGGATTCTACTCACTTCTAAAGCCTTCATCAGTATTCAATCTAAACACAAATTCTTGCATATACAAATGTAAGCTTTCTTCATCAAAGGGTTATTTTCTTGATTTAACTAAAGAATCATTTGATAAATGAATCAAATCAAATAACTAGTTAGGTGAAAGGTGCTTACTTTCAAACTCTATGATTTAGACTGTTATAACATGATTCATCCAACCTTCACTCCCTAGTTTAATGATTTTTCTTCTTCATATCACGTTAAGCCAAAAAATTCATTCCTTTTAGTGAATACATATTCTAAGGAGTCCATGCATTATGATTTGAAAAATAACTTATGTGGGTTGCACTCCCTAACTACTCATTTTTGCCTATCTTATGTTGCAGCGCAATATTCCAAGCAAAATTGGCCAACAAGGTCATCATTGTTAACCAAAATTTTGGCACCTTATTTTAAACTTTTTCAAACCTCAAAAATTAAGTTGTCTTGATAAAACTCCTGGTGGGGGCCAATGACTCAAAATATTTTGGTCTTATTATAACTTTTTATTTTGTGTGATTAGATTAAATATGGATATTGAAGTGTTTATCATTTTCATTACTTTTTTATTCCATAATAAGTTGTTTTAGGTGATTCTGGTTATCTACTTCAAGAACAAGATCATTATTGTAGTTGTCTCTATTTAGCATATTAAATAATAGGAAAATCCAAGTTGGTAGCTTATTATTCAATTTTCCATCATGAGCTTAGTAAACATCGTAATTTCCTTGATATTCACAATCAAGCATCTATCGCAAATCTCTTTACACAAGGCAGTGGTATCATTATACATTTGGTATAATGGGATTATAATAACTTTGTTTTATATACTCCACAGATCTGGTTCTATTTGCCAATGAGATAATAACTCAAAAAATTAATGGAAAACACCAACATAAGTTCATAATATAAGTTTCAAAATCAAATATAACTTATATGGATAAACTTCCAAAATGCATGGTGTTATTTGATTAATGAAATCGTAATGATTGAAGGCATTAAGTTTATAGGTCTAATTTGTAATGTAAGTGTCAAAATAAAGCGTAGCCAATATGGGTAAGACTCCAAATGTGTAGCATTTCTTGAGTGATGGAGTCTTTTGATTACAAGAGCAAAGCATTAATTATAATCCATATAATATCCTACTTCCAACCATTTGCAAGGATGTGGACATCAAATGTATGTGTAGATAGATGACATGGCATAGAGTTTCCCTCATCTTAATTTTAATAGCTCAGCCAAGATGGAAATTTTCATTTTCACTTAGGTAAATAACATGTGAGTAGGTATGCACATTTTATTTGGGGACATCAACAGTCATTTCTTGTCTATCTAGAACCTCTAAAGTTCAACAATTTTAACAAGTCTTGATTACACCTTGGTTAAATCTTGAGGTCTGATAAATTTGACCAAGATTTTTGGTAGTATGAGACTACATTTATCTTTAATTATTGTAGCCTATTTTAATTCTAGAACTCTCTCTCTCCTTTGAAAGTTAAACGCAAAAAAAAATCTTCCTATTTTGGTTTTCGAAGGTCTCTTTCCAAGTTTTAATGCAGATGGTGATGAAGTTGAGAAACACATTTTTAGCATAGCATATAAGACATATTTCTTGTTATGGGTTTTTTTTGGGCCTATTTGAGCACATTTTTTGTTGATTGGTGAGTTTTCTTGGTAGAAAACTCACTCAGATGCTTTAATTTTTCTTTTTCTTGCCATGCAATGAAGACATGTTGGATTTGGTAAATTGCCCATGCAAAAATTGATGAGTTTTTAATTGGCACCATTTATTTGTTCAATTTTTGTTGGGATTTTGTTGGTGTTTTACTCCATTTGTTCTTTTCCCTTCTTTGAAGACCATTTTGAAACATTTGATAGTAATGCTGAAATTGTGACAGTGTATCTTGTTGGGGTTTTGCCAAATTCTGATTTGGGTATTTGACAAATTAATTTTTGTGTAGAATTTTATGGTGCCATGGTTGAATAAATATTGAATTTGTATATTTTCATGCTAAAACATATTTTATTCCTAATGGTTCCAAATCAATGTTGGTATTTCACCCAAAATGTTTATATAAACATGGGGTTTTCATAAAACTTTATGGCAGAATTCTTAATTTTTTGAGATAAAATATATCTTTGGTGAGATGATATTCTAATGGTTTACTACAAATTTGATTTCATTGGTAAAAAATATTTGTTGAATTCATTTCATGGAGTTATATTCAACATGATTGGCCATAAGTTGATGATGTAAAAGTCAAAAAATAATGTTTTTGATCTCTGTAGTGCATTTTTAAAAATATTTTATTTTTATGAGACCTTGTTGCTTGATATAGATTGGCAAAATTCTAATCAAATAGATGAAAGTGGAGTTGAGAATTCATAGAGGATACATGGATTGATTTTTCCTATTTTGATAATTTTGAAATCAATCATTTTGACAAAATTTGCTATTTAGGTGTGCAGATAAAATTATCATTGGATATTCTTAGTTGTGATGAGGCATAATATGTAACCTAATGTATGATTTGAGTCCAATTGATCATTTTCAATTTTTGATTTATTAAATGAAAACATGTATGGTCTAGTTTTATTTATTTTAATCACATCATTATGGATTGTTGTTTTAAGATGAGTTTATAAGAGTCATATGTTTCTAAATACAGACTTATTTTGATTCACACTTTGTTATATGTCCCTCATCTTAGATCTATTTCATTATACCTTTAGTTTATCTCTAAGGTTATTTGGAAAATATCAAAATTCGAATACAAGACATTACTGTAAATATATAATTTTTGAATCAAGTTTCTATTCTTCAAGAGATTATCTAATTAATAGATTTTCTTTGTCGAATAGAATAGATTATAGTTTCTTGTCTAAACTAATTCATAATTTAGTGGATTTCTAATTTGCTATAATAAATATTCAAATTTTAATGACTTATTAACAACATTCAGTTTATATTTTATATCATCAAACCCAAGCACATATCTAATATTTGAGTTATAATTCAGGGATATTTTAATACAAGTTTATTCATAAAATTATTATCTAAGACCATTCTCTTTGTGAAAACACTGCATCTATCTATTACTAACGTCAACTAAAGCAATTCATTTTAAGAAAGATATTATTTTCCCAGAACTCGGTCAAGTGTGTAACTCAATGCAACTTGACTTTAAAAAAAATCATTATGTACCTTGCACTGATTTTTTAGTCATACGACTCCTACAATTAGACTAGTACTATTCCAATTTGACCTTTGTGATAGGTAAAGGGTTGATTCATTGGCACAAAAAAAATCAGCATCAACAAATATGTTTGTGAACTCAAAACTAGATTTCTTATATTATTCAAAGGCAAAGTATAACATTAAAATAATAGGGCTTCACCATACATGTTGTGGAGTTATTAGACAAGAGATAAAGTGGCTAAAACTTATAGAATATGAGAGAGGAGAGAGAAGAATGAAGTCCAAGAGTCACTCAAAATAAGTGTTAATCTGAGAGGAGTTACATCTATAGAGTAATGAAGTGTGAGATAGACCATGCAAGGTCTCTTTGGACAAATGTCCCTCTAAGGCATGAAACTCTTCAAATATGGTATAGGACTCTTCAACTACATGTTTAGAAACTACTTTCATCATTTGGCCTTCATGGAGCACTCCACAGTAGACTAGGAATAACTTCCACATATGAACTATGATGATGGGGTTAAGGACATGATAAAATATGTATTGTATGTGTCCCTAATCATTGATATTCTTTTGGACAAGTGATCTCACTGCTTGTGTCATTGTCATCCTTCTACAAACTTGTCTTCACATTTGGCACCAAGATGCTCACCAATTTCTCAAACTAATCCATAAAATGGAGTGTATGACACTTTTCAAGGATCTTCAATTCTTTAGATCCATCAGGAAGACCTTAAAAGGATTCCCAATTGAATTTATCACCTTCTCACTTGGTGATCACTATTCATTCACTATGTCATCCTGGACTGGATGAAGTGAAGGTGCTTACAGAGTTACTTGCATGCTTTTTTGAATTAAGATATGGACATTGGGAGTTATATTAGGTCTAATTATTCCTCTCAAATTTATCCTCACCTTTTGAAACCTTTTTATACCTACAAAACACCAAAAACTCTCAAGAAAACTAGTTTTATACCCTATCCATACAAGTAGGGTAGAAGCCAACTTGATGGAAAAGAGCCTTGGGGAGTTATAAACAAGTTAAAACCATTTTAATACTCAAAATATCCTTTTTGGATTCATTTTTATCAACTTATTCCCTTTTGAGTCCTTAGCAAGGGTTTTAGAGGGTTTTAGGTAGTTTTGACCTCTAAGGTTTGTTCATAAAATTGTGACATTCAAACCCTATATTGGAAATATTGTCATTGATGTCAAAGGTTTTGCATTATTGGTGATAAAGGCCCCATTACATTTAATGTTTTTGGTAATAAATATATCTTGGCTAATATGAGTTAATATTTATTTAATATTAACGAATATATTTTTGGTTGCATATGAGACAAAAGAAGGGCCCATGGAGAAGTCGAAGAGCCATGGGATAAAGACAAAATAAGGATGGGACGCATTTTCCAATGAAGAGTCATCTTGGGGAATACCAAGAGTCACCAAGTGAAGACAAAAGATTAAAGGTGCAATTTCTCATGAAGGGACACTTTGAGGAATATGAAGAGTCACCAAAGATAAGGACAAAAGTGGGAAGGACGTTTTTGGTCATGAAGGGTCACCACATGACTTTTCAAATGCTTGGATATGAAGGGTCATCCAAGATTGGCACCATTTTCCATGAGGATTGAAGAGTCACAAAGGGGGAAGGCCAAAGGTCATTTGGAAAGCCAAAGGTCATTTGGAAAGTTATAAATAAAGGCTTGAGTAGCCATTTGTAATGTGGATGTGAGAGGTTGATTTGATAATGTAATATCTAGCTCAGAAGAGCAATTGTGAGAGATGAATATGATTTGTATTTGTTATATCTAGCTTAGAAGAGAAAAAGTGAGAGAGACAGGAAGGAGATGTTGTATTGATCTATCATTTGTTGAAGATAGCAACATTGAGAGATAGGTGTGTGGTATACACAAAGGGGTTAGTGCTCCTGTGGGTTGGTGCTCACGAATTGTTGTTGGGTTGGTGCTCGACAAAGGGGTTGGTGCTCCTATGGGTTGGTGCTCATGAATATTAGCTGGGTTGGTGCTTGGTAAAGGGGTTTGAAGCTCCTGTGGGTTGGTGCTCATGAATTGTAGCTGAGGTTTGTACTTGGCAAAGGGGTATGGTGCTCTTGTGGGTTTGTTCTCACAAATATATTTGAGATTGATTCTTCATGGTTTTTCCCACATTTGATTTCCATGTTATATCTGGTGTCTCTCTCTATCTTGTGTGATGTTTATTGTTTGAGTTTTATTGCATATCTTGAATGTTTGATTAAGTGGATTTTGAAAAAGGGAAAGTTTTATAAGATATATAATATATGTTGGGGAATCCAAGAACAAACACACCTGTTCTGATCCCTCTTGTTAGGATCTTGCTCCTCAGATAGAGCACAATATGATTACCAAATATAAGCAATTATAAAATACGGAAATAACTAGAAATACAAGTAACTAGAATTCACCAATAGCACAAAATATGAGAGACAATACACTATCTTGTATTAACAATTTACAGAAAAGAATACAATAAAGAGCCGCCACACTCTTCCACCTTACAGAGGCTTCCCACACCTCGAGTGTACAGTAATTCTTCTTCAACACTCTCCTACCAAAAACGGTCCCAATAACCAACTCACACACAGAATTGGTGTTCACCTCTCCAACTAGTTAATAATAACCCTGCCAGTACACCAAGCACTCTATAGTACTTCAAGTTGATCTCCCATGAACCTGCAACCTGCAATTCAACAGACCATACTCACACATGTAGATCTCCTATGAGCTTGCAACAACCTACAACTCAATGATCTTACAATGGAAGGAACTTCTTTGCCTTCCTTATCAGCTCATTAGTGAAACTAGGAGAAACACACACTTTGTTCTCTTCACTAACACACTTTAAAATACATGCCAATGGGTCTATAAATAGATCCCAGACTTAAACAATAACTTAGACTCTTAATTTAGACAATTATCCATGCAGCTCAAGACTCTAACTGGCCTTTACATGCAAACACTTTATTCACTTAACTAACTGTTTATGCAACAAATAGTTCTGGAACACACAGGCGATCGACGTCGGTCCTTGCTTGCCTGGTTCTACCGACGTCGACTGACTTCCTGTCATTGCCAATTGCCTTCTGCACTGGTCACAACCAACGTCGATCATGCTGCCGACACCGATGCTTATCAAACTTCAGCAACCACTTTTTCTCTGTCTGCAAACTTGAAGCTTTTAGCTCCACAACCTAACAATCTCCCACTTAGAGATAAATAGCTGCAACCTGTACCTGTACCTGTACTCTATCTAGTTTGTTCCCTTGGCTTTGTATCTCTCCTCAAGATCACTCTTGAAGACCAACCACCACAAATCCCATGGTGTAACTCTGTCATCCAAATCACCTGCCACATCCACATCTAAAAACCATGTAGAAAACAACTTGAACCTGCACAGCATGTGCACCTACTGCTAGTCCCTCTAAGAATCCACTGAACTACCCTTCAATGCTTCTCTCCCGGATTGGCTCCTAACTTGTGACAACTCCCACTGCTTGGGAAAACTCAGGTCTAGTACATACCATGCACTCAACCTCATTATGTGAATCAAGACACCTATTCTGTGAACTGTCCAACCATCAGCGTGCTAACCAGTCTCACACAATCATCCTGAGACAAAGTCAACATATGACCTTACATGTCTCTAGAACACACTCATGCCAAAGAATCTTGCTGCTCCCAGATTCTCCATGACATCCTTGAACTAGCTTTACCTTTAGTTCAGCAATACCCTGTATATGTAACCCTGCAACAAGCACATCATACAGTAATAGGATAATGTAGCTAATATTATCCAACCTCGTAAAGAGAAACACAATGACCAAACCTCCATTGCCCTGCAGCTTATACAAGACCATATACCCTGATCTTCTGTCTCACGTATCCATTTTTTCTCTTCTTCATCTTGAACATCCATTCGTCTCTCAGTGCTTACTTCCAGCTGGCAACTCTACCCAAAACACTTATTTGGTTCTCCTCCAAGGAATCACATCCTCCATCCATGCCAAGCTCTCACTGTTTCCTAGATCTAACTATTCTGCTTCTTTAATAACTCCCTGGTCCTATACCATAAGTGAGAAACAAGTAGTGTAAAGAAGGGAAATGATAAATTTAAGAACTTACTTACACCTTCAGTCCTCCATATGGGCGCTTGAGACTCCTTGACAGCTTGCTGTCCACCCAAAATTCATCTCAGTAATCGATGCCGGTCACATCTCAGTCTGCACCTGACCGATGTTGGTTCCTGCGACTGCCTCCTTGCCGACGTCAGTTCCCCCTGGCCGATGCCAGTAGTTATCTACCCTGAGTCACCGACATTAGGCTGCACATAGCCGACGTCGGTCCCTGTCTTGACGCCGACACCGATTTTCCTGCCGACGTCGGTCTCTGTGTTTTTCTAGTGAGAACTAACTTTTTCCCGCGAGCTCCTTTTGGATCAAACCCTTGTCCAAATCACCCTTGCTCTGCTCAAAATTCTTTTGCCCATTGTGCTGAACTCTATCCGTCACCTTTTCCTTGAAAACCAAGGCTTTCTTGTTCTTGTCACTAACATCGGATTCCTCAAGAAACATCACCTTCTTCTTCTGCATACAGAAATCATGATCCATGCCTTCCAAATCCAAAAGCATACCCTTTGACTCAAGAACATGCATCTCTTTCTTATCTATGTGACCAAGCCTATTAAGCCACATCTTTGAATCTACAGCTGAAGTAGATAACCCAGAAAGAAAATTAGTAATACAAGTAGATAGATAAAGCGTACCTACTTTCTTACCTCTAGCTACAACAAGTGCACTCTTGGTAACCTTCCAAGAGTCCACTGTGAGAGTTACTATGCAACTCTCATCACCCAAACTTCTAACAGAAATCAAATTCTGCTCCAGAACTGGGACATGCATGACCTCCTTTAACACCCATGTGTTACCTGTCTACAGCTTCAGCTTCACTTTCCCTTTGCCAACCATCTAACAAGGCTTACCATCCCCTACACAAATTTCTCCAAAGTCTCCCTGGACATACTCATGAAAAAATTCCCTATGTGGGGATGCATGAAAAGAGGCACCAAAATCTAAAACCCAAGATTCTACTTTATCCAAAGAACATACCAGAGCATCCCGTGCAATGTAATCTACAACATCTGCTTCTTCTTCATGTCCTTCATGTTGATCCTCACCTGATCTGCAATCTCTCTTTAAGTGCCCTTGCTTTCCACATTTCCAGTAGGTTATTCTGCCATACCTGGACTTGGATCTCCTGCCTATCTTGGACCTTGATCTCCCACGCTCTATCTTCTCTCTTTGCCTTCCTCTGCCTTCAACACTCAAAGCATTCCCTGATGATTCACCTATGCTTTTCCTGTGTATCTCTTCATTCAAGATTACACTCACAACATCATCCACTTTTAAGACTTTTGAAGCAGACACAGTATTAGAAACTGCCATTACCAAACCTTCCCAACCTTCAGGTAATGAACACAAGATTAAGAGAGCTCTAATTTCATCATCAAAAACAATATTGACTAAACTTAACTAGTTTACCAAACCATGGAAATCACTAAGATGGCTATTTACAGATCCACCTTCCAACATTTGCAAATTAAATAAATGCTTCATAAGAAATACCTTATTAGAAGCTGAGGGTTTTTCATATAAATTTGCCAAAGATTCTATCAACTCCACCGTTGTCTTACACTGTGATAAGCTAGAAATCATAGATGATGCAAGACTCAATCTTATAGACCCCAGAGCCTTCCGATCAAGAACCTCCCATTCTTCATCCTTCATATCCTGGGGTTTGCAATCAACCCCACCCAACGATAAGTACAAATCTTTCTGATACAGATAATCCTCAATCTGCATCCTCCATAATTGATAGTTCTTGCCATTAAACTTCTCCATTCGTAGCTTACTGTCTTCTGCCATTGCTCAACTCCCACTCAAACAGAAACCCTGTGAGTAACCTGTAATCAAAAAACACTAACCAGATCTAATCCAATCTATTAGTATCCCAACCAAAAGCTCTGATACCACTTGATGGGGGATCCAAGAACAAACACACCTGTTCTGATCCCTCTTGTTAGGATCTTGCTCCTCAGATAGAGCACAATATGATTACCAAATATAAGCAATTATAAAATGCAGAAATAACTAGAAATACAAGTAACTAGAATTCACCAATAGCACAGAATATGAGAGACAATACACTATCTTGTATTAACACTTTACAGAAACAATACAATAAAGAGCCACCATACTCTTCCACCTTACAGAGGCTTCCCACACCTCGAGTGTACAGTAATTCTTCTTCAACACTCTCCTACCAAAAAGGTCCCAACAACCAACTCACACACAGAATTGGTGTTCACCTCTCCAACTAGTCAGTAATAACCCTGCCAGTACACCAAGCACTCTATAGTACTTCAAGTTGATCTCCCATGAACCTGGAACTTGCAATTCAATAGACCATACTCACACATGTAGATCTCCTATGAGCTTGCAACAACCTGCAACTCAATGATCTTACAATGGAAGGAACTTCCTTGCCTTCCTTATCAGCTCATTAGTGGAACTAGGAGAAACACACACTTTGTTCTCTTCACTAGCACACTTTACAATACATGCCAATGGGTCTATAAATAGATCTCAGACTTAAACAATAACTTAGACTCTTAATTTAGAAAATTATCCACGTAGCTCAAGACTCTAACTAGCCTTTACATGCAAACACTTCATTCACTTAACTAACTGTTCGTGCAACGAACAGTTCTAGAACACACAGGCGACCGACATCGGTCCCTGCTTGCCTGGTTCTGCTGACATCGGCTGACTTCCTGCCATCATCAGTTGCCTTCTGCACTGGTCACGACCAATGTCGATCATGTTGCCGACGCTGGTGCTTATCAAACTTCAGCAACCACTTTTTCTCTGTCTGCAAACTTGAAACTTTTAGCTCCACAACCTAACAATATATTGATTCACCCCCCCCCTCTTAGTATATTTCGTTCTTAACACCCTAAAGAAATTCTATTGAATCCTTGTTTATCAACCTCTTCGACATATCCTAGCTCCTTGATCTATCATTCTAAGTATTCATACATATGTGAGATTCAAAATTTAGCCTTTTGAGCTCTTTAAGGCATTTTGTGCACCCTGTTATTATTCTAAGCCAATAAATGGCTTCCATATGACCTCCTATACAAACTAAATGTTCTCACACACCTTATGTCTCCCCATTAAGGTCCTCCAATTATTTATAATGATCACTTGGTGTTGGTAATGGAATTGGACCCCCTTTAGGCATTAGGCCTAGTTAAGGCCTAATAGGTTTGACTGCACCTATGTGGTTTTAGTCCACCTTATTTGATCTCTCACTAAATTTATCCCTCATACATGTTCATCCATGTTTAAAACAACTTCTTATAGCTTTCCATAGTGGTCCAACACTATATTCCCCTTTCTTTCATCATTGAGTTACTAAACTTGCAGGGTTTAGCTCTCTGGGAGTGCCCTTTGTCTAAGATAAAATAGAGGGCACTTCCCCTATTACCTCAAGAAAATTGAATGTGTTATAGGCTTTAATAGTTCCTAAATACCATCTCTATTTAATTTCATGGTTTTTTCATATCTTTAGTACCTCCAAACATCTCAAAACCTAAGATAGACTTCTTGAGCATTAATTGTGTGCAGGATTTTGTATATTGACTATAAGTTGCATCTTAGGACCCTCCATGCTTTGTTTCCATTCTATGAGAGTTTAATGAAGTTTTAAATACTAATATGAGGGTACTCCAAACCTTTTCATCATCCAAGCCTCTGCTAAACTCCTTAAGGTATGCCTTTCACTTGACTGGACTAGTTGGCAGTTCACTATGACTGTGTTTCTACACAAAAAGGAGTATACTTGTAGGTCTACATTTCATCTTATAGACCATGTAGCATTTCCATAGTACCTTATTAAAGTCCTTGGCCATATTATAATCATTTAGATCTATATACACCATACATATGCTATGCTAATTTCTAAACTGTTAAGCTCTAGTGTGAAGTCCTCCTACAGTCAGACTGTATATGACCCTTTTGAGGGCAAAATGACACCTGTAGATTATGATATGGGTTGAGACCCCATAATTCAACTCTCAATTATATTCAAACCATTAGTTCCATTCCAATTCCAAATGAGTATTTATATGCAAATTTATGCCTTCATCAGGTTTTATATCACCACAAGGCCATTTGGGGTTCAAAATCTTGTAGATAATATTGATGAACTGTAGTGATATATTGCATGTGTTGGGAGATCTCCATCATCATAATCCTTTTACCAAAAAAACCACTTATCATGATAAAGCATACCCCTTATGGTAGGGCTCCATTATGGAAATGTTTAGACCTATAAAGACTTCATATATTTCACTATCGGATGCTTGAAAGAAGGGTGAAAACCCTATTTTGGAAACTTTAAGGTAACTGGTCCCTAAAGTTACTTAATCAATGTAGGAGAATGGTTACAAGAATATTTACCACTTAATGGATTCAATACTGATTGTTATGGCATATTCAATTTTCTAAAACTCTCTGAAGGGATCAAACAAGTTTCAACATTAGCATTTCAACTATTCAAACATTTGTGCAGACCTGTAGGTGCATAAGCAGATGTGATACAAAATAGTGGAGATGGAACATGGACAATATGCATGGTAGATGAAGCTATGATAAATATTAGACCTATACAAAGTATTTAAATTGATATTTTCAACCAAGTCAAATACCTTATTTTAATGTGCTTAGCCTCTTGTATGGCACCTGTAGGTGCACATCAATGGTGCAGGACTGTGTATGGTGTGAAATGGCTATTACTATCAATCATATGTCATTTGGAAAGTTTATCCTGATGCATCATGTTCTAACAATGTGTTCATCTTCTTGAAACTCTTCACTACACCTCCATGAACATTCTCAAATATTCATACACCTTATTCAGCTGATTATGTGTGATAGTTATGTAAAACATTTTTTCTGTTGTTTGCTTGAATGCAACTCCATTGATGGTCTCCTTTGAGAGTGAGTTTCACAAGGAAAGGTGATTTTTATGACTTTAAAATCATATAATGCTTCAATATATCTCTACTAGAAAATAATACAGGAAATGAAAGCCTCTGCAATTAATGGACATGTCTACAACTTCACTAGTAACTCAACCTGCATCCTGAGAAGTTTGAACTCATAAAATCACTTTAAAACATGAAAAAATGGATGAAAACCATGAAATAAATATGTCCTCATCATTTATAAACAATTACAATAATTTAATTGTACATAATAACTCAAACAAGAAGAAAACATGTAGGGTATGGGGATTAGCATGCAAAATGTGATAGTCAACTTCTAAATGATGATTCATAAAGCATAGATAGCTAATACTTGAAATCCTATCCTGAATGTGAATTATACCAAGTGTGATATCATCCCTTAGAGGCATTTAACTCAAAATCACTCCTGTTGTCTGTACCATGAAGAAACATGTTGACCATTTATGCATGCCTAGTGGAGCAATGGAGAAGCAGAATGGTTTTTGACCATTTTTGAGACTTCTAAAGTAGGTAAAACATATAAATGGATCCAAGGAATTTTAATTCATTCCACAAGCTTTCCACATGTTCCTCACTCCTTTAAAGGTCGTTTAACTTCTAAAACTCCTCTTTTTCTAACTATTTTCTTGATTTCACTTAACACCTACAAGTTTTTAAATTAGTACTAACATGAATTATAGGAATTTGACATATTATAAATTTAGGGATATTTATAAACACTTGTATACCAAGGAAAACTATACAACTTCCATTAATGGCTCAAATAGTGACCTTATGTGACATAAAATGACTTAGGACTAAAAGTGACTAAGACCAAGGTTAATAACACACTAAATAACATCAAAAAAGGACCATGACACACCCTATTACATCCTCATATACCCATATACAAGTTTTTACTATAAGATGTTGACCTATTTTTACTTGTGGTCAAAATAGTAAACATTCTTGGTGATTTCCTAAGGGTGGTATGCTTGTTATGCAAATACTAGTAGCTTAATCCTATCCATTGGGCCATGGAGTCACCTATGTGTAATTGTAATATCCATGACCCTAATCCTCATTATGATTACAAATAATCTCATGTGAAAACTACAAAACCTATTTATCCCACTTAGAGACATTTTCCACTCGCTTACACCTCTCTTGCATGTTATTATCATCTCCTACACATCCTCTAACCATCTTGGTCCTTTCTCATGCTAGACGGGCTCTCCAGGGATCCCCCATGACCTTTTCAAGATATTTTTGACCACCCTAGGCCACTTTCTGACCCAAGCCAAGGCTTAGGGAGGAAACCCATGGCCTAGGCTACACATTTCTTTCACAAAAGCCATGGCCTAGGCAAAATACATGAAAAAGGGCCAGTTTGGTCTCAAACAATGAGAAATGATTAGTTTTTGGCTTTCTGGAAAATTAGGGTTGGGATATATGTGATTTTCCTCATTAATTTGAGTTTATAAATCACACTCTCTTTCATCTCTACTCTGATCTTCTCACTTGATCATTCACATGCAAAGCTTAGCTTCCTCCCTGAATCATTCTTGATTCTTGCTTGGCACAATAGCTTTCGTTGTGACAAGGGATGTCCTACTTTATTTCAGATTCCATTGGTGATTCACATTTATACATATAATGTTCCTGAAGCTTGTGGGTTTTTATTTTCTCCCTCAAGAGTCCATTGCACCTGTCTCTTGTGCTCCTTGCATTGACTCTCTCACATTGGCAATTTCTCCTTTACCTCTTACACAACTTTTGGCTCTTGGTCTAGACTCAACTTACACACAACCTTATCTTCTTCCTCTATTTCCTCCTAGCTTGGAAAATTAGTTGGTATAAAGTTTTCACATATCTATTGAGATTGATATGAGGGCACTTTGATTTATAAAATGAAACTCTTTGTTTATTTACTATAGTATATATGCTAGGGTTTGATTTGCTTTAGCAAATTAGTTATTTTGTGCATTGCTTAGAGTAGTTTCTAAAGTTTCTTGTATGTGTATGTGGTTAAATAGTAGTTTCATTTCTTGAAATATTCCTTTATTACATGTCATTTCTCTCTTTGAAAGCATTCCTCATTGCATACTAAAAATGTACATGTTTAAAACAAACTAAACAACTTTATTAAACAATCTCTCTCTCTTCTTAAACTAGAACATTGCATTGTTGGAAAATAATAGTGTTGAAAGTGAAAGATAGCTCAAATATAGATTAGGCATGCTCTTGGACCCTTTCTTAAAAATGTCTTTATTTCTTAAAACATCTTTCATTTGGCCTGAAAATGTCTTAGCTTCTAGATTTACATTTCATTTATTAGCTCTCTTTACTTGACATTATTATTATAGTAATTTGTATGCAATCAATAATCTAATTTTATATACTTACTTTACTATGGTTGGATCTCCTAGAGATACCTAAATATTTTGTGCACTTGATAGTGTTATCCCCAACCTAGTTTACAAGTTTATCTATAGCCTGGTGAAAGCCAACAAATCAGATAGCCACTACAGATCTCCTGTAGCCCATACAAGCCTTGAGCCTTCTAGCCTCTTAGTGGTTTGATTTAACACCCTACCAAACACTAGTGGTTCCATTCAAATTCTTGGAGCTACATTCTAGCAAGCTCTATGGAACCATGAGCTTATTACAATTAGTTTCTTACTACCAATGAGACAAATAATGCCATCGAGTATCATGCAATCATTGGTGCATTGACTGATGCCCATGAGTTAGGCACATGCTATGTGAAGTTATTCTCTGACTCACTCTTAGTTGTGTCTCAACTCATTGTCTAGGCCATCCTTAGCTCTGATTTGCTCCCCCTCTTCAAGGCAACATGTGGTTTGCTTTCTTTCTTTGAGGATGTCTAATTCACCCATATCCCTCATAGGGAGAACACTAGGACTGATTCCTTAGTGAATGTTACTCTGGATAGTATGAATTAATTTGATATCACTTGTGTCCCTTCTTTATAGTAGCTATATTTGGAGAAATCTCTTGGATTATGTAGCATTTGCACTCTCACCTATGGATTATGTTATTGACTTCTTCCACCAGCATCCTTATATGGTAAGTGATGGTAATGTTTCCTTTTATCTTTTTAGTTCTTGTTTTCCTTTGCTTTAGTGTGGCTTCTAAGTACTACACAACACTCCTTGTTTATTTGAACATTGACTAATTGTACCTCAAGGGAATATGTAATCCTACTCCTCCCTATGATTACACATCGACTCATGTGCATAATACCAACCCTAGTTATACTACTTGAAGATATTTTCCACTTGTTTGGACCTCTCCCACATGTTATTTTCATCCCCTACACATACTCCAACCATCTTGGTCTTTTCTCATGCCAGATGGGATCTCTAAGGACCCCTTGGGACCTTTTTGAGAGCTTGTTGACCACCCTAGGACCTTTTTTGACTAGGCCATGTCTTAGGGAAGAAATATGTGGCCTAGGCTACATGTTTCTTTCACAAAAGCTGTAGCTTAGGCATAACACATGAAAAAGGGATAATTTAGTCTCAAAAAGTTACAATTTGGCTTATTGGTGGATTAGGGTTGGGATATATGTGCTTTTCCTCATTCATTTAAGTCTCTTACATCTCTGCTCTAATATTCTCATTTGATCATTCACACTCAAAGCTTGGATGCCTCCCTAAATCTCTCTTGATTATAGCTTTGCATAATAGCTTTCTTTGTGATAGGGGATGCTCAACTCTATTATAGCTTCCATTGGTGATTCACATTGCCACTTATAGTGTTCCCAAATCTTGTGGGTTACTCCTTTCTCCCTTAAGACTCTATTGCACCTATCTCTTATGCTCCTTGCATTGACTCTCTCAGATTGGTAGTTTCTCCTTCACCTCTTACATAGCTTTTGGCTCTTGGTCTGGACTCAACTTACACACATCCTGATCTTCTTCTTTTTCCTCCTAGATTGGAAAATCAATTGGTAGAAAGTATGCACATCTCTTTTGATCTTGATTTGAAGTCACTTTGCGTAGCAGAGTGAAATTCTTTTTTTATTTGTTGCAGTATATATGCTAGGGTTTAATTTGTTTTAGCAAATTAGTTGTTTTGTGCATTACTTAGAGTAGTTTTTGCAATTTTTTGCATGTGTATATGATTAAAGAGTAATTTAATTGATTTAAATTTTCCTTTATTACATGTCATTTCTCTCTTTGGAATCATTCCTCCTTGCATACTATCAATATACATGTTCAAAACAAACTAACAACTTTCTTAAATAATCTCTCTCACTAGCCAAACTAGAACATTACGTTGTTAGAAAACAATAGTTTTGAAAGTGAAAGATAACTCAGATCTAGCTTAGTCATGCTCTTGGAGCCTTTCTTGAAAACATCTTTATTTCTTAAAACATCTTTCATTTGGCCTAAAAGTTCCTTAACTTATAGATTTACATTTCATTTTTTAGCTCTCTTAACTTAGCATTGTTGTTTCCATAATTTGTATGCAATCAATAGTCTAGTCTTAGCTACTTGCTTTACTATGGTTGGATTCACTAGAGATACATGCATCCTTTATGTGATTGATCATGTTATCCCCAACCTGGTTTACAAGTATATCTATAGCTTGGTTCAAGTCATCAAACCGAATAGCCACTATAGATCTCTTGTATCCCATAGAAGCCTTGAGCCTTCTAGCCTTTTAGTGGTTTGCTTTAGCACCCTACCAAATACTAGTGGTTTTGTTCAAATGTTTGGAGCTACACTATGCATAAGTCTAACACTCAATTTGCCTTTGAAAATAAACCAAAATGTAAGAAACAATAAGAACAAGACACAAAACAACACACCACACACTTTTACTTCATGAGCACTTATGGAAAACCTACACAAAATTCAAACAAACTGAGACAAACCCAAACTAACCTAAAATAAATCCTTCTTCTTGGATCAAAGGGGAAGTTTGAAACCTTTCATATTGTATGAAATAAAGGAGTGAATGAGGCATTTTTTTTGTACCTTGGTGTTTGTATCTCCAACTTCTTCATGATACTTTCCAATCTCATTGGCATGATGTTCAATGAAATCAAAGCAACTACAACTAGAATAGCTATGTAAATGGACTCCTCTTGCATTCCAAAAGTCTCAACCTTCTCACAAGACTCCACAACTGTAACCTTTAATGGTGGTTAAACAATGCATACCTTCTTGACTTCCATGGTGCTCTCAATAAGATTAGGTTTTTTTCAACTGCAAGTTATTTAAGCTCATCAAGGAGCTCTACATAGTCCACCTAATCTTGGTCATTGTCATCCATATAAAAATCTTGTTCTACCTTCTCATGTAATTGGTCCTGAACTTGGCAAATTTCTTCAAACCCTTGAAAAAGTTTCATTTGCTTCTACCAATCATCCTTGTTCCCCTTGTCTTTAAGATCCACCACTTCTTCAACTTTATCTTCTTGATGTATGAGGTCATCAAGCTTATCTCCCTTATTGTCCAATGTATCTAAAAATGGTTCAACTTCAGGTTGATGTTGAGTGCTTCTCAAGGAAAGCATCTATGATTTCAGCTTCTTGAATAGTGTCTTGAGTTTCATCTTCATTCTTAATAGAGACTTCTCCTTTATGATTAATAACATCATCAACAAACCTATTATCAAGTATGCACTTCTTAGGAGAAGAGGTTGACTAGCTTAGCTATTCAAAATCTTTATTTATTGCTTTAAAATTATACCATAGGTCTTCCTTCTCATGACTCGTGTTCAAGAGATATTTCATCATAGACAGCAAGTATGGGGTCTTTATTAAGTACTCATCCTTTCATGTCTTCACCAAATTTTACATGGATATATGAACTAGGATCTTCAATGCCTTTCTCTTCATTTAATAAGGTAGAGTTTCACTTGTGTTCACCAAGGGGAGTCCCTATGGTGATATATTATTCATAATCACTAGAAGCATCCTCTTGACCAATTTTGTCTTGAGCTTGCTCCTCTTCACTTTCTTCCCTCAAAATGGGCTATTTTTCAAGAAGGGAAGAGGTGAGATGTTGATGGATAGACTCATGGGGTGGAGATGGAGTATGAGGAGTGGTGGAGGGCTTGTGAATGGATTTGTGAAAAAGGACTTCTTGAGTAAACTCATGGGGAAGTGACAAGTTGGGTTGGTTAAAAGGAAAAACACCGACTTCAACAAATGTTTCACCTTGCCCATAGCCTCCTTGAGGCTCTTAAACAACTATAGGGTCATTTTCAAGTTCTTTGTCTTCCCACATCCTTAGTCTATCTACTGAGTATTGGAGACATTTTTTTGCCAATTAGAACTGCTCCTTAATATCCCATCAAGTTTCTTCTTCAAAAATATCCCACATGTGCATACACCCTTGAACCAAGCCTCTTAACCACTATATGAGATGGTTAGGGAGCACATCGAACTCATCATCCCATGTTCTCATTTCTTCTTATCTATCTATCAGAGTTGGTATGAGTGATAATAAGGATTTGATATAAGATGGGGTTGAAGTAGAAGGGGGAGGGTAATGATGGGTATTGAAGGCAACTTTATGTTGTTGGATTTGAGTATGTAACAATTCACATTTTTCCTTGTGATATCTTGATTTAAAATCCATGGAATGATCTGATTTCTCATGACAACACTAATAAGAATCCTCTTGAGGTTTATAGGCATCATGATATGGTCTATAAGGGTCATAATGGGGTTGATAGGAAGACATTTCTTGATAGGCATCTTGATAGCCTTCCTCATAAGGTTAACCATCAAAATGATGTCTATATAGAGAAATAAATAGATGACCATAGGACTACCATGGCTCATAGGATTGGTAGCCATTACGATAGGGCTGTTGAGGGGTGTAACATGGTTCATAACAAGGTTGATAGGGAGGTTCATAGTAGGGATATTCATCATAGATATTCATATTAACCACATATGTTAAATAAGATACAAGAATTGATCAAAAACTTTAAAAAAAGATACCTAGGCTACTTACAACTAGAATATTTCATTCAGACTCATCATTGGTGCTATCTTGCTTACTTCCAAACACTGATTAGAGGAAAGATACACCAACAATATTTCCACTATCTTGGACCTTGATCCTACCGGGTGTGCCAAAACTATTGTCACTAAATATTGTACCCTAAAGGAGGTTTTTCAAGCCTACTTCAATATTTGGGCAACATTGGAATATTTCTAGGTATGTAGGTTTACCTATAGTATAAGTAGACCTCTAGGTTTAAGGGATAACTTCCTGAATTTACCTTGAAGTGCTTATCACCTATACTAATTGATTGTTTGTAGGAAAAGGGGTAGAAATATGTATGGGAGGAAACTACTCTAAGGAGGTGATACACCATAAATATTTCCACAATGCTATCATACTTATTTCACTAACAAACAAGACCTAGAAACCAACTTCAAAGTCCTAAAATGTTTTAACATTAGTATTTCAATATAGAGGTGATATGCATGAGAAAACTTAAGGTAAGTGGACTAGAGAGCATATTGAAAAATCTAAGTACACTTTCACACTTGAATGTATCCAAACACACTAGATAAACTCTATATGACCTATTAGAATGAAAACTTCTTACACTAGACATGAAAGGAGAAGGAGAAGGAAGGATAAAATCACTAGATCTCACCATTAATCACTTGGCACACTTATAAAAGATGTTTGTGAACTCAAAACTAGATTGCTTGTATTATTAAAATTCAAAGTATAACATTAAACCAGTAGGGCTTCACCATACATTTTGTGGAATTATTAGACAAGAGCTAAAATGGCTAGTACTTATAGAATGTGAGAGAGGAGAGAGAAGACTGAAGTCGAAGAGTCACTTAAAACAAGTGTCAAGTTGAGAGATGAAGTTACATCTCTAAAGGAATGAAGTGTGAGACAAACCATGCAAGGTTTCTTTTGATAAATGTCCCTCTAAGGCATGAAACTCTTCAAATCTAGTGTAGGACTCTTCAACTACATGTTTGGAAATTGCCTTCATCATTTGGCCTTCCTTGAGCACTCCTAAAAAGACTAGCAATAATTTCCACCTATGAACTATGATTAAGGTGTTAAGGACAAGCTCCAACATGCATTCTTACTACCTGTAGTCATTTTCATCCTTCTACAGACTTGTCTTCACATTTCACACCAAGATACTCATCAATTTCTCAAACCAATCCATACAAGGGAGTGTATGACATTTTTCAAGGGTCTTAAAGTCTTTAGATCCATCAAGTAGACCTTAAAATGCCTCCCAATTGGAGTACCACCTTTTCACTTGGTGATCACTCTTCATTTACTATGTCATCTTGGAATAGCTAAAGTGAATGTGATTACATAGGTATTTGTGTGATTTGATGAAGCAAGAGATGGATATGGTGAGTTATATTAGGTCTCATTTTTCATCTCAAAGTGATCCTCACCTTTTGAAACCTTTCTACACCTATAAAACACCAAAAACTTTCAATAAAACTAGTTTTATACCCTATCTATATAATTAGGGCAAAAACCAACTTAATAGAAAGGATCCTTGGGGAGTCCTTTGCAATTTCAAATAATTTGCCTTCACAAACTATCCATCTTGGATACATTTATATCAACTTTTTCCCTATTGGGTCCTTAGTAAGGGTTTTACAGGGTTTTAGATAGTTTTAACCTCTAAGGATTTTTCATAAAATTATGACATTTAAACCCCAAAAAAATTCCATCAAATCCTTATTTAGGGCCCTCTTCAACATATCCTAGCTCCTTGAGTTGTAATGTTAATTATCCGTACATATGTGAGCTTCCAAACTTAGCCTCTCAAGCTCTTTAAGGCATTTTATACACCCTATTATGCTTCTAAGCCAAGAAATGGCTTCTCTATGACCTCCTCTACAAAATAAAGGTTCTCACACACATTATATCTCCCCACTAAAGTCCGCCAATCATTTAAAATTCTCACTTGGTGTTGGGAATGAAAGTGGGACCCCTTTAGGCATTAGGCCTAGTAGGTTTGACTGCACCTATGTGGGTTTAGTCTACCCTATTTAGTATCTTAGTGGTGTGATGCCTCATACATGTTCATAAATTTTTAAACAAGCTTTTTATATCTTTCCATAGTGGTAAAACACTCTATTCCCCTTCTTTTCATCATTGAGTTACTAAACTGTAGGGTTTAACTTTCTGGGAGTGCCCTCTATCTAAGACAGAATAAAGGGAAGTTCCTTTATTGCCTCAAGAAAATTTAATGTATGAGAGGCTTTAGTAGGTCTTAGAGACCATTTTTACTTAATTTTAGGGTTTAGTCATATCATTAGTACCTCTAAACATCTCAAAACCTAAGACAAACTTCTTGAGCATTGACCATGTGCAGGGTTTTGTACACTGATTGTAAGTTGCATGTTAGGACCCTCATGTTATGCTTCCATTATCTGAGGGTATCATGAAGTGGTCACTACTATTTTTATGGTAATTTAAACATATTCATCATCTAATACTCTACTAAACTCCTTAAGGTATGCTTATCACTTGACTAGACTAGTTGGTAGTCCACTATGATTATTTTTCTACTAAAAAAAGAGTATACATGTATGTTGAAATTTCATTTTATAGACATTGTATGATTTCCATAACACCTTTTTGAATTTCTTGGACATATTATAATGATTTATATCTATTCACACCATACATATTTTATGGTAACTTTTAAACTATTAAGCTCTAGTATGAAGCCATCCTATAGTTAGATTGTATATGACCCTTTTGAGGGCAAAAGGACACCTATAGATTATGATATGGGTTGAGACCCCATACTTCAACTCCTCTCAATGTTATTCAAACCATTAGTACCATTTTAATTCTAAAGGAGTATTTATATGCAAATTTATACTTTGATTAGGTCTTATATCACCATAAGGCCATTTGGGGTTCAAAATCCTGTAGATAATACTGACGAACTATAGTGACATATGGCATGACTTGGGATCTCTCCATCATCATACTCTTTTGGCCAAGTAGACCACCCCTTATGGTAGGGCTTCATGATGGAAATGTTTAGACCTATCAAGACTTCATATATTTCATTATGGGATGCTTGAAAGAAGAGTGAAAACCCTATTTTGGAAACTTTAAGGTAATTGGTCCCTAAAGTTACTTAATCAATGTACGAACATGGTTCCAAGACTGTTTACCACTCAATGGCTTCACTATTGATTGTTATGGCATCTTCAATGCTCTCAAACTATATGAAGGGCTTAAACAAGTTTCAACATTATCATTTCAACTATTCAGACCTTTAGATGCATATACAGGTGTGATATAGAGCCATGGAGATGGAACATGGAAAATATGCATGGTAGATGACCTTATGATCAATCTTAGACCTCTGAAAAGTATTCAAACTAATTTTTTTCAGCCTTGAAATACTTCAAATAATTCAAATACCTTATGTTAATGTGGTTAGCCTCTTGTATGCCACCTGTAGGTGCACATCAATGGTGCAGGACTGTGTATGGTGTGAACTGGTTGTTAAAATCAATCATATGTCATTTGAAAAGTTTAGCTTTATGGCTCATGTTTCAAGAATGTGTTAAACTTATTTAAAATCTTCATTACACCTCCATGAATGTTCTCAAATATTCATACACCTCATTTAGCTGACTATGTATGACAATCATGTAAAAAGTTGACTATGTTGTTTGCTTGACTGCAACTCCATTGATGGTCTCCTTTGAGATTGAGATTGACAAGGAAAGGTGATTACTATGACTTTAAAATCATATAATACATCAATATATCTCTGCTAGGATCCAATACAAAAAATGAAAACCTCTACAATTGATGGACATGTCTACAACTTCACTAGTATACTCAACTTGCAACTTGATAAGTTTGAACTCATCAAATCACCTTCAAACATGAAAACAAGGATGTAAACCATAAAATAAGGATGTCCAAATCCTTTGGAAATAATTCTAATAATTGGATTATAGGACTAGCTCAAACATGAAAAAAACCTATAGGGTATGGGGATTAACATGCAAAATGAGACAATCAACTTATAAAGGATGATTCATAAAGCATAGGAAACCAATCCTTAAACTCCTATCATAAATGTGAACTAGACCAAGTGTTTTATCATCTCTCAAAGTCATTTGACCTAAAACCACTCCTGTTGTTCGTACCATGAAGAAACATGTTGACCATTTCTACATGCCTAGTAGAGTGATAGAGAATTAGAATGGTTTTGGATCAGTTTTGAGACTTTCAAAGTATATTAGACATGCAAATAGATTCAAATAAGTTGAATATTCATTCCACAATATTATCACATGTGCCACACTCCTTTACAGGTTGTTCAACTTCCAAAACTCTTTTTCTAACTATTTTCTTGATTTCACTTAACACCTCCAAGTTTTTTAGTTATTAATGACATTAATGATAGGAATATAAATTATTATATGTTGAGTGATAATTATTAACACTTTTATACCAATGAAAATTGTATAACTTCCATTAATCGCTCAACTAGTGACCTTATATGACATAAAATGGTTTAAGACTAAAAATGACTAAGACCAAGGTTAATAGCACATTAAATAACATAAAATAAGGACCATGAAACACCATATTACATCCTAATTTACCCCTATATAAGTTTTATATGATATGGGGTTGACCTATTTTGACTTGTGGTCAAAATAGTCAACATGAATCCAAAGCATTATCTTCTAAGGTTCACCCCTAACACAGGCAAAACTATATAAGAACATATTGTCACCTATAAGTCATCCATGAGAATAATAAATTCTGAACATGAATATGTGGCATGTATTTTTTTCCCCTTTACATTTATGGATGCTATGTATGATTGGTTTCTTAACGTTTTTCCACACTCCATTACCAATTGGAAATAATTAAACATTGTATTTGTAGCCCAATTCGGGAAGGTAGTGGATCTCAATGTAGTCTATCAGAAGTTTTCTATCTTGAATAAAGATTCAAATAATCCCATTCAAATTTTCATTTCCCAAATCCAAAAGATGTATGCCCAAGTCTTTGTTTTGTATAGGCCCAATGCTCAGCTTGCCTTAGAGATGTTCAAAAATGATCTTGACTTGTGGATTGCTATGTTTCTCTATAGAGACCCAACTCTAAACAATCTACCATTAGCATATTTATAAGAAATTAATGTGGATATGCAACTCAATCCTAAGGGGCATGTACTCAATCTCCTTCCAAACTAGATTCTACACATGCCTGCTCTTAATGTGATTCCAACTATTCAACAAAATGTTCCCTTGCCCTAACCTTTCCTATTCATAAATTAGATGCCATTAACTCAATTTTATCCTAATCAACATCTTTTTTTCTTGATTCCAATGGTAAATGAGCCTACACCATAACCATATACCCAAGCTTTGGTCCTAGTTACCACTAATAACACTCAGACCATTACCCAAGAGCCACCCAAACTTGAATTTGATGTTGTTCAAAGAATGTTCCAAATGGATTCAAATTACTTTCTCAATCTATAAAGACAAGTAGGGATTTCAACTGGTGGCAATCCTTCCTCAAGTTATGCCTACCACCATAATTTTAGACCTACTAATAGGACTGGGAAGCAAATTAAGTTAAATGCAAACAAGCTGCCTAAGATGAATCTAATAGAGATTTCTCTCCTGAACTGGTGTAGGGTGCATAATATAACCCGACATGGAGAGTTGTACTATGTCAAATTATGCCATGCTTTTTAAGTCTTCTAAAAGTATATGGATGAGGATGAGATTATCCCCAACAGCTCAAATGTCATCACCCATACTAATTCCATTGGCTCCAAAAAGTCCCCTAGCAATGTTATGGTTCTAGAGCTCATGGAATTACCAAATGTAGAGGAAAATGAACTAGAAGAGAATGTTGATGATGTCCAAGCATTCAAATAGTTTTAAAGGTCTAACTATGCCATGAGGAATAAGACTCAATATCTTTTAATTACTCTCACTCCACCTAATAATCCTGCTACACCCTTGGATCTAAAGGCAAATAATAATCCTCCTCCACCTAAGGTCAATAATAGCCAGCCTCCCACAAGCAAGATTGGGTACAACATCAAGGAGGACATAAAGAAAATTAAGGCTAAAATTACACTCCACTAACTATCTCAAATGATCAAACAAAGAGACTTGTTTATCAGATCTCTTAATAATTAGAGTAGTCAACATAAGCAAAAGGGTACAACCAATACCAATGTTGTCATGCAAAAAACTAAGATAGAAGTGCTCCTTTTTTTTCTCACTATCTGAGTCTATAGAAATAATGTACATAATTTCTTATTTGATTCTAGTGCATCTACAAATTTCATGCTTCTAGGAGTGTGTAAAAGGCTAGGTCTAACTCCTATCAAATCTGATAAGATTGTGGTTCAATTAGATAAATATGAAATCAAGGTCATAAGTGACTTGTTGAATATGCATATGAAATTGTAGGCTAAATCTCATATTCATATGTTTATGGATGTGCAAGTGGTTGGCATTATTGAAGGCTATGACATGCTATGAAGCAGAGACTGGTCTAATTCCTTAAACAAATATGTGCCCATTGACTTCTCTCACATGTGGCTGCCATGGCAGGGAGTTCCAAACCAAATCTGTGTAGATTGGGATCCCCATATGAAATTCATGATCACTAAATATAATGTTGCTAATGATCAAGTTAATTACACTTCCACCAATATGGGCATGTATACCCTGACCCCCAAGGTAGTAAAGAGTAAGACTGTAGATCAAGATAATAATTCAGGTATGTATTCTCTCTTCATAGAAGGATCTCACCCCAAGCAAGGTTTAGGTGTTAGTATTGTATTGATTTACCCTAGTGGAAAAAGGTATGTGAAAATATTTATATTATAGTTCCTACACATAAATAACATGGTCAAATATAATGCTTTAATTTAGGGGCTTCAATTTCTAATTAATCATTGGGTGCATATGTTGAGAGTCTTCAATGATTTTAAATTAGTTGTTTATCAGGTATGCAGTCATTTCTAATACAATATCTCTTAACTGAATAATTAAAAGTATTATGCATGGAATCTAATTGAAGAATAAATTTAACATCTTAGTTATTCCTAGGGAAGAAAATGTAATGGCCAACTCATTAGCTATCTCAATATAAGTTCGACACCACTAGATAATTTTGATCTAAAAAGATTCTCTGTTGAATTAATTTCTACTTTTTTGGTTATAGATAACATAGGATGTTTTCAATTATTTGATGATGACAAGTAGATTTTAAACTTCATGACTAATTATGATGTATTCAATATGTAGATAATTGATGAGGAGAAGCTTGATTTAAATGATAACTAGTTCAACCATGAGAGTGTTTTACAGCTAAAAGACATTAGAAGCCCCAAGGGTATGTTATCTTTAGAGAGGCTCTTTGACCTAGATAACATCATAACTACCTATGAAAATAACTTAGCTTATCCATCCAACCCATGTGCTTAATCTAGGGACTACAAACAATCCTAAAAACATAATGATAGGCCCCAATGCACTAGTGAACAAATGCATAAGCTTAGGAAGATGATTTTTCATTACCAAGACATCTTAGCATGGAGATATAATGATCTCAAAACCTTTGATCCTAATATCATTACCCATAGCATCCCCTTGGATCCTAATCAAAATTCCTTTAGACAAAGGCAAATACCAGTCAACCCCATCCTATAACCTCTCATTCTCATAGAAGTGCAAAAAATGCTATCAACAAGGATCATTTTTCTAGTAAGACACTTAACTTGGGTAGCTTAGTTCCCATAATGAAAAAGAATGGAGAAATCTGCTTGTGTGTAGACTTTAGGAATGTCAACCAAGCTTTAGACAAAGATAATTACCCTCTGTCATCCTTAGACAAAGTCATTTAGCAAATGAGTGGCTCTGAGATGGTGTCCTTATTGGATAGATTCTTGAGCTATAATCAAATTTTGGTTGATGGAGTTGACCACATAAAAAGTGCCTTCACCCCCAAATGGGGCACAATTGCTTACAAGAATATGCCATTTGGACTACTTAATGCAGGGGCTGCTTTCTAGCAAGCAATGGACACTGCATTTAAAGGTTTGATTAACAAGTGTATCATAGTTACATGGATGACTTGATTGTATTTTCTAAGTACAAGTCTAAACATTTTAGTCATTTGAAAAATATATTCGAATGCTATAAATGCTATCGTATATATCTTACCCCAAAAAAGTGTATTTTTTGTGCTACAAAGGTTAAGTTACTAGGCCATGTGATCATGAAGAGAGGTATGTCTATTGAACCTGACCGTGTCAATTTGATTTATAAGTTGCAATTATCTAATATCAAAAAATAATTAAAGTCTTTCTTTAGAAAAATAAACTTTGTACGTAAATTCATTTTAGGATTTGTAGAGATAATTAAGCCTTTGAATTTGATGTTGAAATAGGGTGCTAAATTGGATTGGAATGTTGTTGCAAAGAAAACATTTCATGAGATTAAAGATGCAGTGATGCAATCTCATATGTTATCCAACCCTAATTATGCAAAGGAATTCTACCTTTACTTGTTTGCCTTAGATCACACTTTTACAACAATATTGACGTAGAAATTTGATGATAGAGAGCATCCAATTGCTTTCATGAGTAGTTACTTGAAGGAGGTTGGGTTGAGATACCCGAAATTGGACAAACAAGATTATGTATTGGTGAAAGAAACCAATAAGTTTCACCATTACATTTTATGAAACAAAGTCTATGTTGTTGTTCTTGACCCTACAGTCAAACAAATGTTGGGGCAGAATAAGCTCGGGGAAAAGAGAGGGCATTAGGTTACCAAGTTATAAGAATACAATGTAGAGATGAAGCTGGCAAGGCTAGTGCATGGCTAAGGGATTTCAAAATTGATGATTGATGTTGATGCCAACATTGATGTGGTAAATGTGAATGAGTGAGAGATTCAACCCCGACTGTGGAATGATCCAATCATATGCTACTTGCTCTATGGGATGCCACCCACTGACTTTGATAGAATGTAATGAAGATATTTAAGTTTTAAGGCTACCTATTTCATGCTAAAGAAAGCAATTTTGTATAGGAAGAACCATGAAGGTATTTATCTCGATTATTTAGCTAAATAAGAAGCAAAAAAAGTTATGAGTACATTTCATGAGAAGTTAGGAAGTGGCCATTCCTCAAGCAATGTCACTACACATAATATCCTCAGAGTAGGGTACTATTGGCCCACTCTATTCAAATATGCTTATGTTCATGTACGCACATGCCATGAGTGTCAAAACTTATCTAAGAGATAATTACACCCTACTATGTTGTTATAGCCCATCATTGAAGAGCGTATGTTTGCCTAGTGGGGATTAGACTTCATTGGTGTGATAAATCCCAACTCTTTAGTGGGACGCCATTTCATTATCACTGCTATAGACTATTTCATAAGGTGGGTAGAAGCCAAGGCCACAAGTAATAACACTACTAAGGAGGTAATATCATTCTTAGAAGATTACATTTTGACTCACTTTGGGACACCTCTTACATTGGTATGTGATAATGGGCCTTCATTTAAATCTGCTAAGTTGACCAAATGGGCATACAAAAATGGGATTATTTTTGAGTTTTATTCCAATAGATATCCCCAAGGAAATGGTCTTATAGAATCCATGAACAAAAATTTGCTTGACTCTATAAAGAAGGTAATTAACCAAAATCCATGTAGTTGGCATGCCCTGTTGAAGCATGCTTTGTGGGCAGATAGGACTTGACATAAGAAAAGTTTGAAGAGTTTACCATTCTTACTAGTCTATGGGATGAAGCCCATCTTCCCTGTGAAACTCAAGAATTTAACTCATTAGTTTAGCATAGAATACCTTGAGCCCAATGAGACAACTCAGGCTTGGTTATTGGAGTTGATTCAAATAGAAGATAGAATGGATAGGTCTCTATATAACTTCAGTAGGTTTTATATAATAGTTAAGATATGGTTTGATCGATCATCCAAAGTGAAGAGATTCATGTTAGCTGACCTTGTCCTACTATGGGACAAGGAACATGAGAAGAGGGATTAACATCCTAAATTCAACCCATTGTGGATTGGTTTGTATCAAATCTCCAAGCTACTTGGAGCTAATACATTTAGGCTCAAAGATTTTCAAGGAAACAACTTGCCACTCCCTATGAATGTGTAGTACTTGAAGCATTACTTCATGGCTTCCCCTTCAGATGTCACCATGAGTGATTAAACATTCAAGTTTTTGTAAATAAGTGTATATAATTTCCTTACTTTTTATAATTTAGGTTTTATATATGTTCCTTTTCTACATTGGTTGTGCGTTTGCTTTGTTCTGGTCCTACTCCATTGCCTCCTTTCTTATTTTGTCTTATTTCATTCTAGTTTATTTCTTCATTGGACTCATTGCTAGTTTTTTGGTTCCATTTTGTGTTGGGTGTAGATGTCTCAACCCCTCATGCTTTAATGGAAATTAGTCATGTAATTTTTAGACTATGCACTTCTAATAATAGTGTTCTCAAACACAATGCTAATGCAAATGTTTGTGCTTTAAACACTAATTTTGTGATCAGTATCCCTCTACATGTCTTATCCTAAATCACTAGTAAGACTTATTAAATAATGTCTTGTGTAGTAATTTTGTATGTGATTTTCATCCTGATCAATCCCATTTCATGTCAATGATCGATCTTAAAAGGTAAAAAGAAGGCAACAGCCTATTAATGTGGGATATCCTTTTGTATAACTTCAAGAATAGGGGTGTTTGATTCTGCCAATTGGTGATTAATGCTCAAGAGTGTTGTTCTAACATGATGAGTCTAGACTATGGATAAGAAGATTGGGCATAAGTATAAAACATACCTATTCTTGATGCATTATTGAAATTATGAAAGTCCGTGATCCTTAACAGAACATGGGGATGAATAAAATGTTGTTTCTTCTATTCCACACCTTCCAATTGCATTGAAAAGCACATCTTAAATCAAAATGAATACAATGGTTCCATGTAGGTTTGTTGAGTAGTTGTGAGTCTTTTGAGATCATCATTTGACTCGCAGTTTGGTTCTTGAACCCTTAGTGGAGAGGCTCTGTAAAATTCTTAAATAAAAAAATGAATCCAAAGGCTAAAGCTTAAATATCTTCATATATAAGGGTGATCCAAGAAACTCCACTATAGGCTTTATGCCCTGATTCGTAGTGGGGTAAGGCCTTGGAAGGAGCCAAAAACAACTCCATGAGGCCTATGGATGCCCAAATGGAAGTAAAGCAATACTCATGTTACTTCCCTTCCAAGCCAATTAACCTAAATTCCCCTCTTAGAAACTCAGATTTCTCATGAAGATCTGATGGATTCCATTTGGATTTAGAAAATGGAAATAACTAAATAATGACTATACACACACACTGGAGGTATGGACAAGAGATCAACTTAGTATGTCCCACACTGAGGCAGACTTTATCACTTTCATGTTTTGATTTTGTATTGAGAATTATATTGGTTTATGCCCCTATTTCAAGTTTGAATATTCATGTTTTGATTGTTAAACAACACTCTCCCCATACAGGGCACTATTTTTTGGGATCCAACATGCCCCATTTTTTCAAGCTAAAAATGGGGACCCTATTTTGCTTTGGAGTCTGGTCTTGTACCTCTCAGGAGTTAAATATGGTTACTTGATTAAATCAACCTTATTTCAAAGCTACTATATTATTAGTTACAAGTGATTGAATGAGTTTACTTTAATGTTTTTACATTTCTTCAATTCAGTCCAAGCTTTTATCTAACAATGAGTTAGATTAAACGCTTGAATTTGCATCAATATACTAACTCTTAGTCTAATTATCTGCTTGTGTTCTAAAACACATTTTATAATTTCTTTTTAGACTATTTTGCCTTAAGTTTATGTAAATTATCTAACTATTTTAGATTTTTTTGCTACTTTTCCTTAGTAATTTTAGTTTGTTTTGGCTTTGATTTGATCTAAAGTGACAATAAGTTTCCTCTAATTCATCCTTTATCTTAGTCAATTTCATTAAAATGGACAAAATTTATGTTGAAATGGCTTTCTTTCACTAAGTTTTGTGCCTCTTTGTTATATTTCAAAAGACTTAGTCATTTGCTTTTAAATTCTTTAGTGGTTTGCTTTTCAACGCAAAGATTGTTGACTCGGCTTTTTTTCCTTTTACGTGCAGGTGATTAAATCGATCATATTCCATATGATTACCTGATAGTCTTGGGCTTCACCCAAAATAATTTTGACACTTGGTTAATTTCATAAAAATTTACTTAGAACATGCAACACTTTTCTACTGCTTGAAAAGATAGTCAATTTCTGAGAGTTTTCTTGGTGGGTCTCCATATCATCAAAGCTCTAGGCTAGCAAGGAGTGAGATGATACCACATAGTGAAATGCCATTATTTTTCTATCCCAAAGATGTCTATACTAGTGTAAGGCCTTTGGGTAAATAGGTTGGTGAGACGATGCCACATGGCATCATCTTACTACCTTGCACTCTTGAATGTTTCTATACAACCCAAAAAAGATGTTAGATCCCTAGGCAAGCAGGTGAGTGAGATTGTACCACATGGTGCAATCTCACTGATCTGCTATCATGAGGTGGTTTGTGTAAATTTGAATCTTAGATGATCTTTGGGAGAATGGGATTGAGCCATTTGGCATGATCTCATTACATCACAGTTGAAATAGTTAGCATAGCATAAAGGCCCAAGTTAAATATTAGGAGAGTGAGAAAGAACCACGTGGAAAAATTGTTAGAATTGGCTAGAGGTTAGGAACAAATTAGTGAGCACCATATGGAAATGTTATCCCTACTATCAAAGCTATTAGTCTCCTAGTTTGCCATAGCTTGGGGAGAGCGAGGAGAGGCCCCATGGCTATAGAATAACAAAAGCAAGCAAAAGAGATAAATCTTGTGGATGATGACAAGTTATCAAGTGGAAAAATGGGTCTCACATAAGCAATGACAATCACATAAAAAAAGAAAATAAAGGATAATCCATGTGGCAAAGAACCCATCAAAACAAAGGACACACTGGTAATGTAGCTAGCAAGGTATGAGCATAAAATTGACAGTCTGTCTAGCCATAAAAACTGTCAAAGGCCTAGAATAGACTGTGCATTTAATTTGATTTGTAGATTCAAATCATAGATCAACTAAATCATGAATGAGATGAGAATAATTATCATGGTGTGTGTAGTGGTATTATATTAAGAGCATGAAAAACAAGCCCAAACTTAAAGAGGTGTAGCAATTAATTATCCAAAAGCATGGACAGTTGGTAGTCCCAATGCAATCCCAACTACTTCCTTGTGACTAGTAAATGAACATTGATCTAGAGCTACTTCAATGTCCAAAGTATGAGGTTACTACAAGTATTTTCATAATGATTATTCAATCCATTCAATAACATGGTAAGTTTTTGGAGAAGCCAAGTGGCATTGGGAGTAATCAAATGACTGTGTAGAGCTTTATGGAGACAAGAGTTGGAGAAGACATTCAACTACAAATTGCTTCTAGAATAAGGAGAATGTTATGTCTAAACTAACTGCAGTAATGACAAGATGATTTGATCATATACTGAAGGGTAGCCATGGAATTGTAGTTTCAAATCTGATTTTTCCAACTACCTGAAGTTGAATGTAATTAATGACATTGAGCTTGAATTTTTTTATTTAATCCCAATGGTTTTTTTGTATAATGGTGGAGAGATTTTGTATTGACTCTATCTAAATACTATAAAAATACACCTGCAATTGTGACTCTATCTATGCATTGTTATCTTATATTATTTGAATATAATTCTGATTGATACTACAAACATTGTTATTATCTCAGACTACTACTAAAAATACATTTGAATTGAGCTCTGATAGTTTAATTAAGTTCACTCTCTTTATCTATTCTCTCTACTCTAAAATTTTCTTAGCTATGGTGTGAACTTTTCTACTTGTTAATTACATGTATGCTAGATAAAATATTGTGAATGAAGTGTTTCCCTTTTGTGTGCCCTTAGAATCTTGCATGTTGTGTCATTATGGTTTGTGCATTAGCTAGACTAGTGATATAGTGGTTTATTGCATCCAAGTGACCCTTGAAAAGTTATTATCATTAACTGGTTTGACATATTAACACATAAATTCTTATTTTTCCTACCTGTCTTGCTCCTTTTATGTTTTGTTGCTGAGTGATTGCCTTACCCTTTGTAAATACATTTATATAGACTTAACCATACATGTAACCCATTATAAATTTTTAAGTAACAAATAAGTGTGAGCCTTTGGTAGAATAGTTCATATGTTTTCCCATGCTATGTTTGTTTTTTTAATCTTTGCCCTTGGATCACTATTATATCCTAAAAATAAGGGGACTCCATTCTATTAGTTTTGATCTCTAGGTGCTTTCTTAGAACATTCAATCCAATGAACAACTTATGAGGGTTAGTCACTTGCTAAGACCAATAGATAGTAAACTAAAAATTGATCCCTCTAAAGTCAAAGTTATGATGAAATGGAAATTAATAACTATAGTTAAAAGCTTCATAGGGGCATTCTAATATTGGAAGAAGTTTATTACTAACTTTTCATTGATTGCATTTCCTTTGCATACTTTGACAAGTACTAAAAAGGTCTTTCAATAGGGAAGAAAGTATCAATCAAACCTTTGACATACTTAAAGGAAAGATAAGCACAAACCTAGTTCTAGCACTTTCATATTTTAAACAACCATTCAAGATTGAAACTAATGTAATCGATTATGCCATGGGTGTAGTTTTGATGCAAAAGTAAAAGATTGTTTATTACCATTTTGAAACCTTCACAAATGTAGTAAAAGGATATCCTACCTATGATAAAGAGTTATATTCTTTGGTTCAAAGTGTTAAAAAATGAAATCATTAATTTATGGGCAAAGAGACAATCATCCATATGGATCACGAGCCTTAACAATATCTTCAATCATAGTCAAACCTACAAAAATCAAGGCACTTTTATTGGATGGGATTTTTGAAACAATTCCATCTTGTAATTAGATATAAGAAAGGTACACAAAATAAGGTAGCTGATATGATTTCAATACCTCCTATTGTTGCTAGAGACACTAATTTTAAGGATGTCTATGAAGATATAACCCATAGAAAGAACGTAGAAGAATTAGACTATCAAATTCATTAAGGACTATTGTATCATCTTGGTAAATTATTCATTTCAAAATATGAAAGAGTCCATGTGATTATAAAATCACATACTTCTCTTGTTTCGGGTCATTTTGGCATTGGGAAAACAATTACACAGTTGCAAAGATTTTGTTATTAGCCTTACATATATGAAAATGAATCCAAATATGTTAAATTTTGTATTATTTCTGCCACTATCAATCCTAGTAATATGAATTTAGACTTGTATACCCCACTTCCCATACCAACCTGTGCATGGGAGAGTGTTTTTATGGACTTTGTGGGTGGCTTGCCTATGTCTAGAAAATATCATGACTATTTGTATGTGGTTGTGGATAGATTTAGTAAAATGTGTAAATTAATGCCCTAAAAAAAACTATCATAGGCAAGGAGACTTCACACTTCTTCTTCAACAATATCGTGGTTCATCTTGGTTTGCTCACATCCATCATTTTTTATCAGGATTCTCGATTCATTAGGAAATTTTGGTTAGCTTTATGGGACATGATGGGTACAAAAATAAATAAGAGCACAAACTTTCATCTACAAATTGGTGGTAAACCAAAAACGTGGTTCATTTGATCAAAGGGTATTGGAGTAACCATCCTAAGCTTTGATATGAACACTTGTGTTATGTGCAACATGCTTACAATCATGCCATACATTCTTCTACACATAAGTCTCCTTTTGAGACTTGTTTTGGTTATTTTCCTATGTCACCTTTGGACTTCTCTTTTTGTAAAGGATCTATGTTGGATGGATAAAAGGATGTAGATAAAACAAAGAGATTGATCCAAAAGATCTAATTAGTTTATCAACCTGTCCATGAGAAATTAGAGAAGAACCAATCCAAGTACAAGGTTAAGCATGAAAAGTATCAGGTTGATCACCACTTCCAAGTTGATGATCTATTTTGGCTTCATTTAAGAAAAGAACGTCTCAAAGGAGAAGGTAAAAATCTCAAACTAATCAGGTATGGACCATTTAAAATTATGAAGAAGATTGAAAATAATGATTTTTGGTTAGAACTACACCTTACATGTAGATATATTCAATTGTAAATGTTGAAAGCTTGAAATTGTATGATGCACCTATGATCACAAATCAAGGTGAGAGTATTCAAGTACCCGTTATAGATGATTTTGCTCCTAAATATCTTGATGAGTTGAATGAAGACATGATTCTTGATAGGAAAACAAGGATACCATGAAGTGGAGATGTTGAATACCTATGAGTTGACTTAAAAGGAACAAATCCAATTAAGGTAAGGTGGACAAAAATTAAAAAAGTGAGGGAGTTATACCCTCACTTGTTTTTAGAATAAAACTAGACTTTTGGTGGTCTAAAAGCTTTTTAGTGGGGAGAAGTGATCCAAGAGTATCCCCACAACAATATGATTAAATGGTCTAAAACCCTATTTGAAACATACCAACATCAAAGAGCTCACTAAGATGAACCCAACACATTTTGAATGGGGTCAAATGGACTTCATATGCAAAAGTAATAACATGTTGAACAAAGTAAGGTATAATGCTGATGTTAGCATGGTGATTGGATGTGTACCAATGGCCCAATTAGGGTTTAACACATGTACCAATGGTATTTTGACACATGGAATGTCCAAAAACAAGTCTCCAAAACATGCTATGAGTTTCTAGAAAAGATTGGTCATAATACCAATTCATATGGTGTTAAAACTTTTATTAAAACATTATTATTAAAAAATCCTCTTAATATGGGATAAAATCCCACCTAAAATATGTGGAAGCTTTATCCAAGCCTAAAAACAAGGCAATGGAAGGAATCCCAATGTATTGGGTAAATAGATAAGACTTCAACCCATGAAACGAGGGTCTTGGGAGCATTATAAAAGGCTCCTTGTTACATTTGAAAAACATAGACATGGAGAGAATAAAACTTTTTTTAGATTTTGAAGGAGAGAAAATAAGAAATAAGTAAGCATATGTCCTTTTATGCAGAAAGAGAAACTCCCATACAGAATATTGATGCAAAAACTTCCTAAAGGTAAAGCATAGATTATTTTTATAGATCAAAGTCATATTTTGGTGTAAATAGTATACACAACCTATAATTTGCACCATTTAATAGATCAGTTCAAGTGCTTTTCAAAATTAGAGACATGACCCCAAAAAGGGTGAACTCTGTTATCAATTTGGTTTGCATTTTCTCTGTTTATATTCATTCAATTTATGCTTTTAATCAGTATTGAACTTGATTTTAATCAAATAAGACAATTTCACATAAAAGGATGGAAATTGAAAAATTGTTATGGGAATCTAAAACTGGTAAATAGTGAGCATTTTACATTAACTAATAATTTGGATCAAGAACCAACAACAAATACACTAATAAACCACAAGCAAGAAAAATTCAACAAAAAGTGAGCAAAAAGAAAAGCAAAGCTGTGGATAAATTTCAATTGGTCTAAAGCTATGAAAGGAAAAAATAAAAAACATCAAAAAAATAATTTACCATAGGAAACTAGTTGATATCCTATCACATCCAATAATTATAACCAAATAGTGATTGTAGTGGCACAAGGTTAACAAAATAAATAAGTTTCATCATTGAGCAATTGTTAAAATTAAGGCGAGAGAAAATGTTTAAAGAGAGGTAAAAATGCAATGAGAGGTAAATTTGTAATTGTTGCTTGCATTTGATAAAATGAGTGTGAAAGTTGATTTTAGGGTTTCCCCTATACTTTATTTTATCCTTTATTTTTTTTAAGTTCATATTTAACTTTTTGTAAAATGAAAAGAATAAAAATAAAAATAAAAATGTTTTTGGGACCATATACTTATTGGGTTTGGGTAAGATAAATCTGGGTACCTACAAATATGTTTGGGTTTATCCCAGATCAATAGGTGCATAGATAAATCTTACCCAAATCCCCTACCAAATCATGTTGATCCATGTATCTAGGGCACAATGAACTGGTATATCTAGGGCACAATGAACTGGTACTTGTACCCCTAGCTATATCTAGTACATAATATAAGATATGATGATTAATCCCACATTATTGTCCAACAACAATGAAGAGATAATAAAAGAATGCAATTGATAGAATAATCCCAAGAAGATAAAATATTTATAAATCTACAGATCTATGAGTCCTCAATATCAACACCTACAAAAAAAGAAAAGACAACACATAAATCTTTAAATGGACATAATAAATACAACTACAAAGAGGAGATAACCAAAGAGACAAACCCAAGTTTGGGAGCCAAAGCAACCCCCTAGGGAGAACACCATTGAGGTGAGCACCTCAAACATAAAGTAGCCCAAGTAATGGTTCAAGGATATGCACCCCCAATAAATGTTAATTTCTAAAAGAAAGGCTCATGAAGAAGGAATAAATATATTCAACATTTCGGAAACAATTACATCCAACAATATTTAAAGATTAAAGTTAAAATATGAACTTCTATACTAACACCAAAAACACACTTTGATGGGACCCTCCAAAGTATGTTTCCTACTACCACACCAGTCTGTTGGCAGGTTTATCAAATTTTTGCATAGCAAAGATAGGATAATTTCATGGTTGCAAATGTAAATGTTCTTTCATATAGAATAGTCTTTTTGGAACATATCAAAACTTGGGACCCTTGAACAAAATTAAGATAAACAAGTCCTCATGGCAATATTAATTCTATAAAAACTCTCTTTGAAAAAAATGGAGGAAATTAATTCAATGTTAGGACTGAAAATTCTCTCATTGATTTAAAATTTTGATTGATAGCAATGGCTTTCTTTATATGAATTTTTCTTAAGACACATTCACCTAGACCAACTGAAGTAAAGACAAACACATATTATACAAAAATTGGATCAAATTTTATTCTCTTCCAATTAGGTTAAGCAAAGATTACAATGCAATGCAAGAGTGGGAAATGCCACTCTTTCTAACCATTGATAAATAATGATGGACATTTTTCTAGTGTCAATCTAGATAACCACACAATTTATATTTGATAACATGTGACTCATACATCCTGATTTTCATAGCAAAGTTAAACAATGGTGGAATAAAGAAAATCACATAATAAGTTATTCAATTTACATCTTCACTTCAAAACTTGAGATCCTGAAAAATAGAATGAAATAATGGAAAAAATATGTATTTGACAACATGTTTGCTTAGTCTAAAAAGGCATCCTCCCCTTTGGCACAAATTCATAAATAAATCAGAGAAGGGGAATTCACCTAGGAAATGGTAAGGTAAGAACAAAAATTGTTTGAAGAGCTAACTGTGTAAGAAAGCAAGGATAAATGCTATTAGAGATAGAGGGATTCAAGGAGATCTTGATATCCTTGGGAGATTAAAATGATGCTTATTTTACTAATTAGTTTTGAATAGTAAACACTTAAATTTTACAATGAATGAAAATTAGGATAACACACTATGATTTTTTTCCTCTGCAAGTTAGCCCATGCAACAAAGTTATTCTAAGAACTTATATTGGAAGACCCTCCAAGTAAAATTTGAAATCAAGGTCAAATCTCCCTAAAATAAGACATTTCTAAAATAATGTTGGAAGTTGAAAATGAATGGATGTTGTAATTTATTTTAGAGGAAGAACTCAAATCTATTGTATTTGACTTCAATTAAGACAAGTCTCTAAGACATGATGGATTTTCAATGATATTCTATTAACAATTTTTGGAAGCTATAAAACATAATTTGATTAGTGCAAATCTTAGGTGGTGCATATAGGATAAACTATAACTATTTAAACTAGATGGAATTGTTCCCACAAAGTTATAGAATTGATGAACATGTAATGGAATCTAAATAAGATGTAGAATAACCATTACACATTCAAGTGCAAAGATATTAAAGGTAATTATAATAGATGATGGTTACAAAAGATAAAAATTATAAGAACAAATCATATTTTTCCCAAGTGACTATTGGACTTCTTGTATGTTTGGTAGTTGGTTTATTGAGTACATGGTATGATGATGGATACTTTGACATGGTGTGAGTTATTGATGTTCCACCTATCATGATGCCTCATGGTAAAAAGTGTCCATATGGATGTGGATTCATGTGCATAACTTGAGTATTAAGCGATATGCATCTTGGCACTATGCAAGGTTGCCTTGGAGGTTGCATAAGTGTTACACATTACCATAGTGATGTAAAAGTTGCATGGGATGTGAGAGTCTGCATAATGTTTTAGTATGCACAATCTTATTTAGTGTTTCACCTCATCTCATGGTGTTCCAATCAAGCTGAACAATGTCTAGGGAAAATGTTAATATGTTAGAATGATGGAATAATGGTTGGTGGTAGGATTAATAGGATTTATTAATCCTTGGTGTTATGCACTGACTTAGGGTGTGCATATTGAGTAAATCATTGCTCAAGGAAAGTTGATTATGATGCAACCTGTATGCACAGGTTAGGATTAACTGACAACTATCCTATCTCAATAGACTCAAAATCTAATAAGGTCAATAAAATAAAGCTTATGATAGTTAGTTTGTTTGGGTAATGACCAATGAATTTTGTAGATACAATAAAGGGTTACCTATAACATAAACGTTAAAAGGAAAGGGTTCAAAAGACTAAGCCTATGACAAAAGGATTTAGCTCTCACTAGACCTCTATGAAAGTAAATATGCAAGTAAAATAAACTAAATTGGAAGGGTTAGAATGATAGTAATTGGGTAAGGTGCAATGGTCAACCAAATGGGGGTGTATGCAACCTAAAGTGAAATATGACAAATTTCAGAAATCCTTATAGCCACACCAACTCATTTGGTGTAGAGAGAGCCTAAACAAGGATACACACACATTCATTCACTAAGAAACAAGAAAAATATATTTACTAAGTATATAAATGAAAATTTATAGGGTTTAAAATATTTTCCTTTGGTGGACCCATTGAGCATCAATCTCCCTCTTGGTTCAATCAGAGCTTTGCAAGAGAATGGTGTGGGTTGAATATTTAAAATGGTTAGATAAATACCTAAGATATCCTCAGCTAGGAACTCCTAATGATTCCTCATATTAAGCTTGAAAGACACTACAAGATAAGATTCCTCAAGAAAAGGTTATAGACCATGATCTCTTCCAAATATAATTTAGGGGAGAAGTGCGAGAAAAAACAAAATGAATGGAATGTATATTATATGATATGGATGAAATATAACCCATATATATAATGATCCAATACCCAAAACCAACCCTAAATACTAAGCCAACATTATTGGACTAATCGATACAATTAAAAGAAGTTCGCTAACACAGAATGGTATCAGCTAGGTCGATACAATATAGATGTTAGAAGTTAAGCTCATAATTGTATTAGTCTAGGGATATAATACATGAAGGGTAAAAGACATTAAATAGACAGTATCATCCAGGTCAATACTTTTGATATAGGGAAACTAACACAACTAAAAAAGGATAAGATGGAAGAGGTGTATGGAAAGACACTATGAGGACGCCAAAATGATAGTAGGAATGGTGTAATCATGATATAATACCAACATCTCTCACAAAGCACCACGAGCCTTGCCTACCCCTTTCTAGGTGCACCCTTTTAGGTGTGCACTCAAGGATATCAATGTTCAATAAATCTCTACAAGAGTAAGTGCCAATAACTGATAAAGTGAAAAATATTATGTGTATATATATGGCCCAATCAAATCTCATCATGTGTCACAATAGTGTAACATGGGATGGTACTTTGGGAAAGAAACATATCAACAAAAAAATATAAATAAAATAAAATGCATAACTAACTGAAAGTAAATGAAATTAAATAAAATTAAAATATGTACCTTCACTTACCTTATTAATCATAAAAAATGTTGCATGTGTCGTAGGTGATGGAAGGCATCCAATGTGTAGAAGAAGAGGCGGACATAAAAAATAAGATAAAATTTGCATTTTCTGTAAAAAAATTCAGTTAGCACCTAAAGATTTTATATCTCACTAGCATTCTAAATATTATTTTGGTTCATGTAAATGACATGAAAATAAATATATCAAAAAATATGGAATCTCACGGTGAATAATGAATAGCTATAAAATTTGAAAATTTTATTATAAATAAGTAAACATTGTTCATTTTTTGCAATTGTTATTTTGGAAAACTAGAGCTCTGACTATCTAAAAGTGGCATTTTGAGAGACTATGGCTTGAGAATTAGGAGCTAGATCTGTTGGTGGATGTATCACATATGCAATTGGAGTAGTACATGTATGTAGTGCATTAATTATTCATTTTGTAATTTTTGGGATAAAATGAAATGGATTAAGAAATAGAGGTGTTGGGGAAAATCCTTGTAATGAAAATTTCCCCACCCAGCGCTAAAAGGAAGCTAAAAATACAAAGAGAAATGGATAGTAAAAAAATATTAAAAATAGGGCCAAGGGCATTTATTAGGGATGAGGAAGGAATTATTGCACTCACTAAACTGTATTGATCGAGATGATTTAATTTATAAGAGGGGTGAAATTTTCCTGACCGAACCATATGGTATGGCCAATATAATAGAAAGTTAGCCAATTTCACTAATACTATGGGGTATGGCCAGTGGTGTCAAGAAATAAGTTAGGCTGATGTAGTATAGCATATAGTCAATACAATATAAATAAAGGAAGCATGGATAATACAGTGGGTATGACCAATGTATTAGGATAGAAAGATGGTTAATACCATAGTAAATGGTCGATACAATAGATTAAAATGCATGGTTGATATCATATGGTATGACCGATGCAGTAGAAAAATAAATATGGTTGGTACAGTCTGATGCCTGAGTGATGCTTTACAAAAAGGAAAAATAATGTAATTTTTTCTATTTTTAATAATTTTAAACATTTATTTCAAATTTTGGGATTGAAATTTGATTGTGCTTTGTTGTTTGATATTTGTAGAGATGACAGGGACTGTGAAGATGTTTAGATGTGGTGTGACTACTAGATCTAGGAGAGATTATCAGTAGTTGATCAAGTAAAAATCAACACACTCAACTTTGGAGGTATTATGGAGATGTGTCGAGTGCCTCTCAATACAAATCTTATCACCATGTTTCCTCAAGCGATGGGAGAGACTCATTGACATGTTCAAATGGGTGGTGAATGGGGACACTACAGAGGTGGCTATCACTTAGAGGACATCCATGCTATTTTAAGGCTATCTATTTCCATCACATTGATGGAGCATAATACCCTAGATATAAAGGATGAAAGTGAGCACTGGCCCAGGGGGATACTAGGTTAGACACACATAATAGGTGTGCACTTATATGACTCTTTAAATTTTACATTTTTTGGTGTTTTAGACATCCAAAAGGATTTTATTAAACTTATGACAACACATGTGCTTTATCATAAGTCAAATGGGGCTATTTTATTATACATCATCACCTTGTACTACTTAATGGTAGAGCAACACACATTGTTTGATTTAGGATTGATCATTTAGGTGCATGATTTCTACGAGATCTTGATCAGAGGCCAGTAGACCATGGGAGTAATTATACTTTATGATAGTTGGATTTATGAGAGGTTACCTATGTATAGACCTGCAAGGCTACCTCACATGATATATGATACCCTCTCACAAGTGAGGAGTGGGGCTTAGGACCATGTTATCCAAATAATTATACACACGTTGACCTTAGAGATAATTTGACAAGATTAAATCATATAGATGTTGTATAGAGTTACCGTGGGTGCATGACTATCATTGCCTACCATAATATAGATGTAGGAACTAAGGTGGCTCATAGGGTACTATACCTAGTGGGTGGAATCACATTCATATGACCACATCCTAGGATAGTTTATTCTTTCACACCTAATGGTTCCTTTGGTGGTCTCAACATTCTGGGCCCACCATGATAGAGAGTCATAAGGTGTAGGAGGGAGAGGAGTTCTAACTGTAGTACTTATGGTGAGGTCTTGATAACCTAGTGTGGTGAGACAATGACAAAGATGAGAGTGAGTGACACGGGTAGAGGGAGGAGGTGGATAGCTAGAATTAGTGCCTCAATGATAATAGGGAGATCCTTAGGTATCTTATGTTAATAGTTGGACCATAAAGTAAAAAATGAGCAGATTGATTCATTGGGATACAATGCTCCAACAAAAGAGATACATGGGTTTCTCACCACCACAGAGCCATGACAAATTTCATGTTATAGGAGGTTGAGGTGATAACACTATTGTCAGTAATTAAATGTATTAATTTTATGTTATCACTTTCATTTTATAGAAGTAAAGATGTACATGGTAGGTATTAGGGACATATCGACTATAAGTTTAGATATATGTATGTATGTATGTATGTATATATGTATATATATATATATATATAAAGTAAATATACATATACACACATACACATACAGACATTATTATACATATAGATGTGTGTGTGTATATATTATATACACACACACACATATATGTGCATGTGTGTATACATATATTATACATGTGTGTGTGTGTACACACACACACACACACATATATATATAATATAACACATACACAAATGTGTGTGTGTGTGTGTGAAGATATACATATATATATATATATATATATATATGCATACATACACACATACATATATATACATATACATGTGTGTGATTTTAAAAAGAATAGAGTCGGTATCTTATATTCTAAACAGTGGTGATAAGATAAATTCATAAAGTCATTAGTATATGGTAGAGTAAATAAGAGACAAAGGTCTCAAATAGAATAAATAGGGAAATAAAAGCATAAACTTGGAGAGAAAAACATCCCTAAGTAGATAAGGGAAAAACAACAAAAGTGAAGTTACAAACAAATAGCAAGTAAAGGTAAATGACACAAGCCTCTGAGAATCAAAGACTAATACGATGTAGGGAGGAAGAACCAAAATAGTCTATTACCCGGCCCTTTTGTCTTTTTTCTTATTTACCTCCTACCACACCCCTTATGTTGGTTCCACCATTATGATCTGCATTTTTGTATTTTGAATCTCTAAAAGAGAGTTTTAAACCAACTAGTTTGGGTTTGTGTAGTTCCCTAATTCCTTATTTTAATCAAAAGACTCTTATTAGTGAGCACGTTTCACATCCCCTGGTGTAGATCTAACTAGTTTTGATTCCAATGGTGGGATCTCCTTCCTTATTTCCTCCTCTATGGGGGCAATAACCTGAGCCTATGTTTTTTGCTCACTTTGCTTTTGCTCCTCAGGCTCTTTTTTATATTGGTATTCCTCCTCTTGTTCATGTTCTTCTTTTTCATCTTTCAATTGAACCAAAAAGGACCAACATTTGTAGTTTGGTTTCATCCCTTTATTTTTTGGTGGGAAGTTTCAAGCCTGAGGATGTGTAGCCTGCAGATTCCCTATAAGCTTACATATACGATAATGGAAAATAATATTCTCAAAATCTAGTGATTGTGTATACTAAAATTATCCACAGTTGATAATCATTTTCTTTGGTAGACCTTTGCTAAGGTGTATATACACATTTATTTGAGTGCATGTGCAAAATCATGCCTCTATTCTCGCATAATTAGCTTTGATGAACTTACCCAAGTTATCCCCTATTTTTTTGAAATCAGTGATGACATAAAGTGGGAGGATTGGAAGTTGTACCCATATAGGCATGATAGTGACTGAATGTGAGCTTGGATCAAAATCTAAAAACCATGATGTAAGGTTAAAACTTGTCATACCCCAAAACTAAGGACTATTTGTTAAAACTCTCTGGTAGTCCTTGTCATCAAAGAAATGTACAATGAAGAACCCATTAGAACAAAGGGAAATTTCACACTATTTTGTCCAAATAGTATGTACCCATTGGAATAAAGCCTCGGTAGTTGACCAAAATATGCTGAATCTACATATGACAACCTCCTTTTATAGAATTACTATGTACTCTAACACATCTTCCTCTAGAATTTCCACCTATGACACCTTGTCCACCTATTCCATAATGTAGGCATTATAAGTAGGCATTATAAGTGGGGGTACTTTTTGAATAACTAATTTAGAAACGGTTTTCTTGACAATGTCTTTAAATGTCCCACCTTGTCTAGAATATTTTACTATATCTTTGTATGAATAGGATGAAGAATTACATGTGCCTACTAATCCAACACACATACACATAACAAGAGATAAAAGGGAGCCTTTTTTAATACCATGCACATTCATTAGGGTGTAATTCTCCAAATCTTTGCCATTGTATATGAGATATAGGAGTGTAGTTGGGATCCCTATGCCCATTTCAATATGTAGTTTAAGGTCCTGTACATAATCCATCCAGTATACCCAAAAACATAGTGTATTCCCATGGGTGGATCATAGAAATAATTGGTACCTTCACCTATTAATGCATTGGCATCTTAGAATGCTCACAAATAGTCTAGAAGGTGTCTTATGTAGCAGGAAATTTGAAATTGTGTTCAAGTTAGTTTTCCCTCCAAAAGGAAATTTAAAATTGTCATAATGTATTAGGGAGTCTAATTGAGTGTTGAAGATTTGTAATGGGATGATAAAAATTATAAATAAACTTTTATGGTCTCATGATGGTCCTAGAATGGTTATGAATGCATATGTCAAGTTACTATGTGGGGTTGCAGCTAGTGTGTTCACCACCCTACATTGGTTAGAGAGTTGATAGATGTTTTGATTCAATAAATAGTTATAGGGTTTTTTACTGAGAGTCTATTTTCATTTTAGTAAGGTTATATAGTGGGTATGGTCCATAAGAAGGACATGATGAGAAGAAAACATGGGCAAACAAGACTAGGACAAAAGAAAAAGGTATGCCAAGATAGTGTAATGGATTGTGGGAGTCTTTAAAGATTAAATGAATATGATGGTAATGGAGATGTTGACTCAAATGGAGATTAATAATATTTACATGATAAATATTTTTTTTTAAGATATGAGATTAAAAATATTCCTTTATGGACTTGCAGACCCTGCATTCTATATGTTTTGTGTTTATGAATTGTGAAAAGGTATAAGCGAATGATATGCATTGGTTTATAAATGTTTGAGAAGAACCATGTGTTTTTATAAGTGTGGATGAATTTTAATTATTTTATGTTATAAATATATACTAGGATGAAATCAAGAAAAGAACCATGTTCTTGAAGAGGATAACAAAGACCTGGTTTGTGTATTTTGCTTAACATGCAGACTGTGCATTATTATTATGGATTAAGATGCATTGAAGTTGTTTGATCAAAAGTATTTGAAATTGTATAAGAATTTTTTGAAAATGAAAATATTCTAAATCCATCAATAAAATCATTGATTCATAATCTGGAATGAACCCTGCTCCTGTAGATGATAATGTTTGTCTAAACTGTGTGCATTGGATGCTTCATGGAAGATAGTGATATTTACGTTGATGATCCATGACTTGAAGACATTGAGGTAAGTGGTTGGAATTTGTATAATGTTTTCTTGAACTTCATCTTTCCTTGATATATGTTTTTTTCATCCCTCATAAGTATATAGACCTATTGGTTACTTGAGTCCTGCATAGTCAAGGGGATTTTTGTTTGAAAAAAGTGAATAGTGATTAGGAAAAAAGTTAATAATGATTTTTTAAAGGTGGAATAAATTAATACAAATCTCCCAAACTTGAATTTGATCCTTTAAACCTTGTTAAACGTTTATAAATGAATTTTGTCACCTCTCGAGTAAGATAGAGGCTTGGAAACCCTAGATCTAGGGTTTAGTGTATAAAATGAATTCCAACCATCAAAAATCCATAAAAATTTGTAGTATGGTTAAAATAATCATGATTTAAGTGAATCACCTAGTTTCATAGGTGTACAAACCCATATGTCTAGATTATTAGTGACTGAGTTGGTTTAAGGTTAGAAGAGACCTAATAAGATAGGCCAAAGAAGAAAAGGGTATGTCTGTTGAGAGTGAGACTTGAAAAAGAGTTGATTAATCTAGAGTATGATAATGGGTGCCTAAAATTTTAATTATTTTCCTTGGATTGACCATAGTTTTTTCATACCAAGGAGGTTTGTCCATTTGGAGGGTTAATTGGGGAGTTAGGTAAGTCTGCAGGTACAAAACTTTGAAAAGTAAGCTCACCTAATTTTTTGTGTGTAGCATAATCTTGATAAATGGTACTCAAAAATATACTTGTTTTTCCATGAATATTTATTGTAAAGAATAGAACAAAGGATTTGTCCTGAAACAAGGCTAGTAGCATGTGCAAGAAAGAGAATGACTTTTGAGTAAAAAGATAGGAAATGGAAGATAAAGGTGGTATGATCTACTTTGAAATAGTGAGTTAAAATTTTTTTAAGTGTTTTTGAAACCTTGTTTAATAGGTGTTTATGTTTTAGTCCTTTTGGACAAGATTGGCCTAGTGTTGGCTAAAGAAAGCTTTGTAACTTTTCAAGCAATGTGAAGGAGAATTACAGGATATTAGGAAGATATCTGCATCACCTATGCACTAAGGTGTTTTCCATCGTTGACATTTTATCAAATAATTTACATGCATATTTTGGAGTTTCATTGTTATAAAACATTGAGCATAAATCTACATTTCTTTGAGGCATTTTACCAGGCAATTTCCTTGCATCCATACTTGTGTTGCTCCCCTCATATTCCCTTACCTGGCTCATATTTCCTCCAGCTTTAGTGGTCAATCACTTATCCACATGGATGTATTTTCCATTTAATACTTGAGCTTTATTTGTAGCTTTCCCGTTTAGGACTCCATCACCCCTTTGGCCACAATCCTTCCAAGTATCGAATGATTGTTGGCCACTGACATTTGCCTTATTTCATTATGTTGTATGGTATCTACCATCCAATTCCCTTTATACCATATGTAAAATCCCAATCTACCTCTACTTTTTTTACATCCACCCCATCGCAAGTGAACCCTAGCTTGCTCTTCATCCTTACATATATATATATATATATATAAGGATGAAGAGCAAGCTAGGGTTCACTAAATGTGATGGTAAATGAATAGACACACTAGAAGACTCTATTGGAGGTTTCCCACCATGAGATTTTGGACTCCATGCTTCCTTAGCAAAATACCACTGGGATGTTTGATCCCATGGCATCAATGGTATGTGTGTGTGTGTGTACACACACACACACACATATGAGATCTAATGCTATTTTTTTCATATATGTGATGGTAAATGAGGAGACATGATGAAGGACTCTGCTAGAGGTTTCCCACCATAATATTTTAGACCCTGTGCTTCCTCAACACAACACCACTGGGATGTTGGATCCCATGAAACCGATGGTTATAGCACATGCTAGCTAGTTTAGACTAGTCAAATATGTTACCATGTAGTTGTAGATATGAGAGTATGTTACAGCTCAGGTTGCACTATCAGCAAGGGTTGGAGAGGGAGATGGGGCAATGTGGCAAACACTAGCTATAGAGAGAGTTACACACATGGATACAAATGGATAGTTATCGATGTTATAGACATAAGTAGCTCACCTATAGGGATATGTTCAAGGCATGTATTCATGGACATAGACTCTACAATAAAGTTTATATAGGGTTGGTCTAGAGCATCCATGGTGAGCATGGCAGCTCCCCCTTCTAATGGGCTAGGTGGATCACAGGCCTAGAGATGACATTGTACACAGTTGTAGTCATTTTTGATGTACTATATAATGTATGGGGATGTATTTGTAAAAAATTGAGCCTATATATATATATATATGAATATATTTTTGACTCATGGTTATTTTCTACATGTATGATGTAACGATTTGATTTTCTTTCTAGCACACATTATTGTTTAATATCATTCTATGAGAAAATGTTATAAGTTATAATGTATCCTTTATTCTTTTTTAACAAATGTGAGCAAATGCATGGTAAAAAAGAACAAAAAAATAAGTGAAATAAAATGATATCCTAAGTAAGTAGATGGAAAATCAACAAATAAAAGATGTGAAAAATGATAAAGTTGATAAAAATGAATGTAAAACACACCACAAAAGATGAGATATGTAAACAATTGTAAGTGAAATATCAATGTAATAAAAACCAAACAAAGATATGTAAATAAATAATGTGCTCTCATGTAAGATAAGCATGTCAAATCAAATATGAAGAAAACATACATGATCAAAAATAAAATGTTATTCAAAATGTAAGACAAGTATGTCAATTCAAACAAAAGTAAAAACAAGACTATAAAAAAAAAGTGCAATTCAAAATGTAAGACAAACATGTCAATTCAAACATAAAGAGAAACATATATGAAAGCATGTAAAATTTCATATGTAAGATAAGTGGAGTACAAAAATCTAACAAGAACATGATAAAAACAAAAATCTCTAAATAATCACAAACTTAAAGTTAGTGCTTGATCTAAAATGTGATGCAGGAAAGCAAAAACACCTAAAGCCATGACAAGGATGATAATGAGATAGTGTGGAAATCAAAGGTGACAGGTGTTTGTGAGGAAGGCTTGGTTAGATTCCCAAAGGTTTTACAATGCAACTCATAAACTGAAATCCAAGTGGCATCATATGAAAATAGTGTGATATAGATGTCATCAAGGATGTGATTAGAAAAGGGATATCAGGGAATATATGATGCAAATCAAGAATGAAAGGTGCCACATAGGGGATATGGAAATCCTTAGTGGGAATGAGACATTCTAAAAAAGTGAGCAAGGTTAATAACTATCAACATCAAGGACCTCTGACACTCTAACTAGTGAACACAAAGCTTGGACTAACAAGTGAAGTACATAGATAATCTCATTAAGGATATATGCATGAAATTAAAATGATTCTACCTTCCACAAGATGTTCCCCACTCCCATGACCCCTTACAGAGACATCAACCTACTGTGAAAATTGGGTACTTGTGTGAAAAGATTGGTGGCACTAAAATGCATGAAGATATAATAATGAAATGATATAATACATTTTATCCTAATTTATTGGTTTATAGCACCCTAACAGACATTGGTTATATAGCGTATAGTTCACACACATTACATAAAGTTTTATGAACAAATAGGCATGTATGAACTCCATAATCCAAATACACATTCCAACACATCCTTGGAGGCCACTTTATGATTCAAAGTTTATTCTTGATTTAGAACTATATTAACTCATAATCAAATTATGTCTACCACATGCCCAGTTTTTTAATTTCATAAATAAATTAAAGATGTGCACATATTATATTATCTTAATATGTGATCATGGGTTTTGTTTAAGTGTTAATGATTAATAAATGAGACAAACACATTTGATTATAAATCAAATTTGAAATTTTAATGGATCTATGAAACCCAATGGAGACACAATAATAATTAAGAGTACTTCATTATTCGATGACTTTATTTAACAGTAGAAAAATCAATAAAAAGTGGGGGAAAGGAGGAGAAAGTAAAAGAGTTTATTTAACAATAAAAACATGTGTGAAAAAAATTAAAGGCAGCAAACCTTCATCAAATGGGAAAATGAGATGGTCAGTTAAAGAATAAGATGGATCTACATTTTGAAGAAGAGATTTGTGGAGAGAACAATTACATATATCTGACCCAACCAATATGTTTGAATACAAAGAAGAGGAGTATGTGGAATTCTGTGGAAATTAAAAGGACAAATATATTATTGTTTTTATAATCAATTTCTGTAGTCGTATTTATTTTAATTTTCAAATTAAAATACAGTTTGAAATATACAATAAAATAAAAATATGGTTACAAAAACATTAGGAAAATACATAAAACTAAAACCTTATTATAAATTATAGGAAAAAACATTAGAAGAAATCATAAACAAAATCCCTATTAGAAATTTCAAGCAAAGACTTAAAAAAAAAACCTATGAAAAAACCTAGACAAAACCAAAGACAAACTCTAGTACAGATCCATGTTTTTTAATGAAATATGATAGTAGTGTATAATGACACTAAATAAATAGTAAAATAATGTGCACAAGGGAAAATACTAATATGACAATCCAAAACAACAATTAATCTACCTTATGGCTTCTAATAGAAAAAATGAAACAATGGCAAATAATGAATAAGTAAAACAAAGCAATGCAAGAGTAAATAATGATGAAACAACCACACCTTGGAAAAATTTTGGGATTATGGAAGTGGATCTAGAATGAGTAGGTGGCAGAGAATATTTATATGAAATCCAGAGCTTTGATTCCATAGGAAAAAATTCAACATTGGTCTTGTTATTCCCAAATATGCCTAGGGTAGTTTCAACTACCGAATATGATTCATCTATCAATGTGATGAATATGTTCTTTAGTGTTGAATTTGAATTATTCTCACTTTCTAATTATGATAGTTTTCTAAAAAGTGCATATAATAATGTCGTACAATCATATCTCTTTGCTTTCTATAATTCACAAACATATTTGTCTTGTTCAACTTATTTTGTCTTCTTCACATAATTCTCCACACAAGCTTGCAAGAGGAGAAATAGAAAGGTTCAGTGGGTTCGGAAACCCCAAGGGAGTTACAATGACATATCATTTATGTTATAATTAGATATCATGTATTTGTTGTATAGTGTGATCGAATATTTAGACTTATATATTCAACCTCTTCTTCCTAAGTCAAAATGCAACTACATGCACATTTGCCTATCCTTATTTTAGTACAAGATGCCAATAAAAATTTTGAATGAAAATCTTTAAGAGCATAAATAAATCTTTGTAGAGTGTCCCTGGACTTGAAATGATAGATAATTCATCTTGATACTTGTTATTAAAATGCATCTAGGATGTCTTGTATATATATCTTTATCTAATTCAAATTAAGGACATGTTGGTGTGCAACCCGACCCAAGGAGAAATAATGAACCTGAAATAACATACCCACACAATGGAAATAAATGAGAAAGAGGTTGAAATCTCAAAAAATTAAAAAGATGAATTTGGTGCCGCAAATGAGTATCTAAACTATCAAATTCATCCCAATAAAAATAATAATAGAAAATTGATAAAAGATGAAGATAGAGGAGAGAGACAGAGGAGGGGATACCAAAATATATAAAATGTAGAGAGAACATATAATAGATTTGGATGAGGCCTCATGAAGAAGGAAACAAAGAAAACATGTACAAGAAAAGCGCAAGTTAGAATCTAAACAAAACTAATAAACACTATGCACAAAACAACACTAAAAATATTGAAATAACAAGCATTGTACAAAAATTAAGTGTCTGCACCAAGGAAAAAAACCTAACATAAACTATATCTAATCCCTAACAAAAAACCCTAGCCACAAACCCTATGAAAAATCCTAGGCAAAAACCCTAGCAAAAAATTATTCATTATAAATAAATAATCTACAAATTAATTTTTTTTACAATATTATGGACGTCAAAAAATTATAATCTTGTGACCCATATCTAATATTTTTATAAGGATGTTACATAGTGTGATTTTAGGCAGCTCTAGTGTTCATGCAACTACAAATCAAGATATATAGGAGGAGCTATACAAACCCTAACAGTATTGTCATTCATTCATACCTCAAGATATAGAGGAGGGTGAAGAGGCATATGTGGCTAAGGCCACTTTACTAGTTGGTATAATTTATAAAAATATATATAAGCTTATCAAAAATTATTGTATTTATAAACTTGTAAATATACATTGACTATATATGAATGAGCAGAGGAAAAACTCTCAATGCTAGGAGTAAACACAACCGCTTGGGAGAAAATATTTGATGATTGGTTAAAACTAACTAGAAAATGGGATGCATGTAAATTTTAAAAACAAAACCATGGATTGTATATATTTTTATTTATTTATATTTATTAATTATTAATTTATATATTTTCAAACTAATGTAGGGATTTAAAGTAGCAAAGATAAGACCCTCAAAGCTATACTTAGTCAAGGGAATTTTGAGAGTCATTTTTTAATGCAAATGAGAGTAGATCATGTTGTACATAAATTCAAAATATTGATTTAATATACTATCTATTTTTTTATTTTTAATTGAGACCTCAATTTAACATATATATATATATATATATTTATTTAGGAGAAGTTCTAAAACTTAAGGGTTACTAAGGAAGTGCAAGAATGAAAGAGTTATCAAAAATATTTAGCCAATATCTCTCCAATGACTCATTACCACAACCATTGATGCTTCAACATATACTCAGTAGAAACCAATTGAAAACAAAATCAATTATTATACACACAATGAGATATGCAAAGGTTATGTAAAATATTACAAAAGCATGTATATTACAAAGAATATCACTTGCTTATATAGGCAAGGCAAAATTAAAATCAAGCTAATATAGTTAATGTGGGACAAATCCCCACATAGGACAAACCTAGCAAGCATGAGTAATAAGATACTTTGAAACCCCCCCTCAAGTGAATCTAGGGGCTAACAATAGAGAATACAATGTAAAGTCATGTGTCCTTATGGACACCAATCCATCATGTTGGAGTACATGGATGTTGAGTCGATGTAACTACCAAGTTAAAGTAAGAATGGTACTAAATATGAGGATCATTAAATACAAACACTACGCTCCAAAGTACTAGGTAGAATGATAAACCCAAAGAAGCATTGCTTGAACACCCTCCAACAAGATGGTGAGAAGTGAGCACAAAGACTGGTGGGATTGCCACACTGGTGTCACTATAAGAATCACCAAGAAGGCCATGGAGTCAAGTAATAATCCTCATATGGGTTTCAATAATCAAAGTGCCTGAATAAGATACCCATGTACAAAGGATAAATCTAGAAAATACTCACAAAAGTGCAACAATACATATAATTCTCATAAAGTAGAGAAAAAATAGAAAACCCATAGGAAAAACTCCCCCTCCTAAAAAAAGAGAAAAGAAGAAGAGAGAGATAGAAATCCCCCCAAAGATGATGCTAAATAATTTTGCACTCCCAGTACTCACAAGTCATAGAAGAACTCAATCTACATGAGTGGTTTGAATCCACTACTTAATCACAAGAATAACTGGCACTGGGCTTCACCAAAATAGCTTTAATCAAGAAGACTATCAATGGTGATGAAAGTACAAAAGAGTACTACATGTTCAATGAATTCTCAACACCAAGAAGTAAAATGTACATCATACCCCCCATACTATTGAATGGATGGAGTGGAGAAAAAAATTTATATGAGTGGTCAAAATCCACTACTCAAACACCGAACAAGTTGACACTATATGCACTAGAATAGCTCCATGTCATGTTGAAAGAGACTATTGAATTGTCAAAAAAGATAAGAAGACACTGAGATTCAATAGAATATGTACACTTCAATCTATGGGAGACTATTAATTATTTGAAAAATGGTGTTGAAAATATAGAAAATGTCTTTCAAATATGATGGCCCATGGTGGTGATGGAAGAGACAAGTAATTGACAAAGTGAAAAGGTGCTCAAAAAATAGCACACAAATGCATGAAGGTGGACAAGGCTGAATGAGAAAACCCCCCATGGCACTTTATGAATCAATCTGAGTAGAATATAACCCATACATAATAAATACCAGATGGAAACAAGGAAGACACTGGGCTTCACTAGAATAGATCCAAATAACGAGATTGTCGACCTGTCAAAAAACCATCAAGAGAGATGCTCTAAAAATAAAGGAGTGAAGAGGCTTCTCCATAGAAGAAGGTGAGGCACTAAGAAATGAGCCTCAAAAATACATGACACAACTAATAGTGTGTCAAATTACTAATGCATGTCACGGTTTGATGGAAGAAGTGAGACAAATGGAGAAAAGAGACATAATGCATGCAAACACACCAAAAAATAATCAACTAAAAACAATAACATGCAAAACACATGGAAAAAGATGTCAGACTCAGTGAAAAATACATCCAAGATAGTGTAGTGTGAAGTACAATTCAAGATTCATAGCACAAGAAACCCCCTATTAGTGATAATGTACACTCAATAATAAGACATCACACTCAACCAAAAATGCATCCATGAGTACAATAAATGATGACAATGCAATCTATAAGAAGCAAGAATGAAGTTTGTGTTACCTATGAAGGGGTCTAACCTCCTTCTAGACTAGACCTCACCCTCTAATCTATGACAAATGAAAGAGATAAGGTATGTGCAAAACAATGATTATTCCCTCAACAAATGATCACAAAATATCAAATGCATCATCACTAATAGTAAGCACAAGGTAGCATGAAGAGACTCCCCTTAGAATGCAACACTTTATATTTTAGTGTATTTTACAATGTAAATAGGCCCAATGCATGGGAAATTTAAAAGATGAACTTTTACAAAAATGGTGCTCAATTTTAAGCTAGTGATCAAAAGTTATTAAATAATTACGTTCTTGTCAATAAGGCCTATTTAATTAAAAAATGTACTAAAAATTTAAAAAGAGCAATGTGGCTAAGAGAAACCTAGCCTTCTAACCACTCGTTAGAATTGGGATAGAACCAAGAACCTCCTCAAGCCAACTAAAGTTAAAAAAAGAGCCCCTTTTCACCCCTATAATCTTGAAAGCCACAAATAACTTCAATTTTTAAGAGATTAATGCACAACTAATAAAAAAGGTCTAATAAACTATTTAAAATAGGCTTTAACTATTTTAGAGCTCTCTTAATAAAAAAGATAGTTGTTAGGGAAAATTTTAGGTTTTATTTTTTTAACTTTTATGACTTAGAGAGAAAGAGAGCCATAGCTATTCAATAAGGAGAAAATAGGGCTACCAAGATCAGATGTGTTGCAGTAAAGCTTAACACTACAGATTTATCAAATTCTCAAATGTATAAACCACCATAGATCCACCAAAGAGACCAGCTGTAAGTTTAACCGTAATTTGACAATGCCAACTAAGCAAAGTGCAGATCTAAAAAAATGTAGTCCAACAGACTACCACATTATATCCTTAATCCTCCATGCAAGTAGATGCTATCAATGCTCAGATCTTTCTACTTATTCCACATAGAAATATGTCTCCATAGCCTCTTTGAAAATCTTGGTACAACATGCCATCATGTGGAGGAAAACATGTGAGATACATGAGGTAATAGTGATTCGATTGTCTCAAGGCATAGTAGTTTTAGATTTTGGTTGGTGTACCATAAGCCCAAACATGAAGATTTGAGCCAGAACTAAACATAATTATAGGCTCTTAAAAAAACACCTCTATTGTAGTTTACTACTATCACGGCCTGTGTGCAAGAATTACCACCTATCACAGACCCTAGCTCATCTCAATGTGGATAACTATACCCATGTACATGAGGGACAAGTTGGTGGGCACTGTTAGGGTACGTATTTCCAAGGTAGAGGATATGGCAAGTTTCAACTACCACTGGTTGTGGCTCGTAATTGCCTAGATGACTATAAATTTGAAGAGAAAACTCTTTGAAGATATAGTTAATGGTGAGGGAATATAGATCTTGGGCAGGCTAAGATTCAATTCTTCCTTATTACCTTACAAATACACAGACTCCAAAATCTGAGAACAAGTGATAGAGAATACATAACTCATAGTTGTTGAATAAAGATCCACGTCGAGACTCTGAACATGGAAAAAAATAATGCAAAACTTAGATCTGATGATGGCACAACATGTGGATGATGTTCATGATACCAAAATGCATCAATAACCAAAAATCTACAAAAGCATCAATCATAAAAGGGTTCAAAGTCTATGTGAACTCCTAAATATATATCCTCTACAAAGTAGATCTAAGGTTGAATAAGAGAAAAAACATGACCAAATCAGATGTATGGGTAGTGAGGCAAATCAAGATATGACCGAACAACTAAGAAAGTTCAAGGCAAAAAAAATGAAAAACATGGGATTGAAGAGATGTACAGTGCAAACAAAGGATAAACAAGACAAGCTAACTAATGATTCAAAGAGATGGCTCTGGTACCAAGAAAGAGTTATCAAAACTCTTCAATCAAGATCTCTCCAATGGCTCATTACCCATCCATTGATGCTTCAACATATACTTGGTGGGAACTAATTGAAAACAAAATCAATTATTATAAACACAATGAGCTATGCAAAAGATATGTAAAAGATTACAAAAGCATGTAAAATCATGTATATTACAAAGAATAGCACTTGCTTATATAGGCAAGGTAAAACAAAAAACAAGCCAAACTAGGCAATGTGGGATAAATCCTCACGTAGGACAAACCTAGCAAGCATGAATAATAAGATATTGCATGTGTGAAGTACAATTCAAGGTCCATAACACAAGAAACCCCCTAATAGTGACAATGTACACTCAAGAATAGGGCATCAGACTCAACTAAAATACATGCATGAGTGCAACAAATGATGATAATGCAATCTAGAAGAAGCAAGAAGGAAGTTTGTGTTTCTACATGTGTAAGGAATGCTCAACATCAAGAAGCAATATATACATCACACCCCCCTCCATGCTACTAAATGGATGGAGTGGGAAAAAAAAGGTTTGCACGAGTGGTTTGAATCCATTACTCGATCACCGAACAAGCTAACATTGTATACACTAGAATGGATTCATGTCACATTGAAAGAGACTATCAAACTATTAAAAAAGACAAGAAGACACTAGGATTTGCCAAAATATCTACACTTCAAGCTGTGGGAGACTATCAACTATCTAAAAAATGAAGTTAAAAATACAAAGAAGGTCGCTCAAAGATGATGGCCCATGGTGGTGATGGAAGAAACAAGCAATAGACAAAGTGAAAAGGTGCCCAAAAAAGAACACATAAACACATGAAGGTGGACAAGGTTGAATGAGCAAACCCTATCATATAACTTTATAAATCAGTGCAAGTACAATATAACCCATACACAAGAAACACCAGATGGAAACAAGGAAGACACTGGGCTTCACTAGAATAGCTCCAAATGAAGAGAATGTTGACCTATCAAAAATCCATCAAGAGAGATGATCCAAAAACAAGGGAGCAAAGAGGTGTCTCCATACAAGAAGGTGAAGCACTAAGAAAGGGGCCTCAAGGAGACATGACACAACTACTAGTGTGTCAAAGTACTAATGCATGTCATGGACTGATGGAAGAAGTGCGTCAAATGAAAAATCCTAGGCAAAAACCCTAGCAAAAAAATTATTCATTATAAATAAATAATTGATAAATTAATTTTTTTTCAATATTATGGACGTCAAAAATAGTAATCTTGTAACCCATATCTAATATTTTTATAAGGGTGTTAAATAGAGTTATTTTTGACAGCTCTAGTGTTCATGCAACTATAAAGCAAAATATATAGGAGGAGCTATACAGACCCTAATAGTCTTGTTATTCATTCATACCTCAAGATATAGAGGAGGATGAAGAGGCATGTGTGGGTAAGTCCACATTATTAGTTGGTATGATTTTTAAAATATTTATAAATTTATAAAAAATTAAATTTTTTATAAACTTAAAAATATACATTGACTATATATGAATGAGGAGAGGAAAAACTCTCAATGCTAGGAGTAAACACAACCACTTGGGAGAAAATATGCGATGATTACTTAAAACTAACTAGAAAATGGAATGCATGTAAATTTAAAAAACAAAACCATGGCTTGTAAATTTTTTTTTTTCTTTGTATTTGTTAATTATTAATTTATGTATTTTCAAACTAATGTCGGAATTGAAAGTAGCAAAGATAAGACCCACAAATCTATACTTAGTCAAGGGAATTTTGGGTGTCATTTTTTAAGGCAAATGAGAGTAGATCATGTTGTACATAAATTCAAAATATTGATTTAATATACTATCAAGTTTATTATTTTTAATTGAGACCTCAATTTAACATTTATATATTTTTTTAGGAGAAGTGTTAAAACTTAAGGGCCACTAAGCAAGTGCAAGAATCGATGAAATCCATTGGATTAAACATTGATGCATTCAATGAACGAGCTCATTCTAGAGGCTTTATGCCAATAATAAATTAGTCATTGTTAACTTATAAAAAAGTAGTGTTAATTTATTTAGTTTGAAAACATTAGAATTAGTTATTTAACAAATTTCTAACCTCAAGTGTTTGATTGATTATTTAGGTTATGTATTTGTAGTTCAATAATTAGTATATGATAGATGATGGTCCTCTCTTTAAAGAAGATTATATTGAATTTGATTATCCATCATTATATGAATATGACATAGATGATGAAGTGATCCATGATATCATGATAAATGATAATCACATGATAATATCATGATAGATGATTATCATGATGATATCATAATAGATGATGATCACGATAAGCACTAAGGTCTAGTTGATGGTCATAACTTTTTTATTTATATTTTCAAAGGATATTACATGATTTTCACTTCTTCAAATGTTATTATATACATATGAGAAAATTATTTATTTTCTCATACATGACAGTATTTTTCAAGTAAGACAGTCATTTTTTAGAAGTAAAAAAATGGGATCAATTGGAGCCCTCATCCATGAGAAACATACAACCAAGAGATAGAAAAAAAATACCCCTATACCAAAAGGTGAAGAGAAACAAAATAATTGTTACAAATAAGAAATAAAAAAATAACCAAACCCAAGTAAATCAAAATCACCAAATGAGATGGAACCTCTTAGAGAGGAGGGCATCTATCCACAAATAATAAACAATCTTCTCCATTTGTGAGATAAAAGGATCCTTTATCCACTGCAATCCATCCTCAATCACGTATGTAGTTTCCTTCCTCCATCTTTCCACTTCAATCATTTTCCTTATATGCTTATCCATATATCTAAAAATAGGTTTGGTATTTATAATTTTAGATCGAGAAATGTTGAGGATGTTTGGAATCACAAACTAAAAAGCTCCATCATCCATGTGCTTCAATCCATTGATAACTGCTCATTCCCCATCATCCATAGTCCCCCCAAATCCTCCTTCGAACAAAAAATATGATGCAAAGACAAACCTTATTGAGGAGGTAGAATAAAAAACATGCAACTAATCATCTATTGTGATCACTTCTTGAGGTGGAGAAGAGAAATCTTTTAATAAGTTTCCATTACACCATATAATTCAGCATGGTGGGGGACTAATCATCTATCTCTATCTCTAAAATAAAAGCTTTATGTATCTCCTAGGAGATAGAAAAGGACAAGCCCCCACTTTGTGCCAAATATAGTTGTAGTGGAAACATCTGAGAGGGCATCCTTCAAAATTAAAGAATTGAAATCATGATTTGAGTAAGGATAATAAATTCATAGAATGAAATAAGGGATTGAATATATCCACTAACATGAAAACTCTAACTAACTTGCTACCCAATGACTCACTATTGATTTTAACAAAACAACTTTCCTTGTCAACTAAATTTTTTAGCAAGTTTAGATTTTTCATAACCAACATAAGGTTGTATATCCTAAGCCACATTGGAACCTCTATGATTTTAAATATTGAATAATCTAAAATTTCCAGTTTAGGAGCTTTAGTGGAGAATAAAACAAGCACATCACCCACTACAAAAGTTGAGAAATCAGGTTATGAATATTTCCCAAGTACATGTCCATGAATTATAGTAAAGGAGACTTGTTCTAAAGGGATATTGACCAAAGTGCTAGAGGCAAGAGTAGTCTAAGAATGCAAACCAACAAAAATAATAATATGGGAAATCAAAACTGGAGGATCAAAAGTGCCTTGAGAAGAAACAATTTTATCATTCGAGAATGCTCTATAACTGTGAAATGGATTATGAACAATCATATAGGCCACAATTTTTTTTAATCATTTGAATCTTCTATTGAAAATATTCCTTTATCAATAGTCAAAGCTTCTTTCAAAGAATTCAAAAATATCCTAGCCAAAGAGGGTAAATATTCCTCTCATTTCCCTAAAAAGTGTTCTTGTTTCCAATCTGGGTTCATAGAATGTAGACCCACTAGTGCATTGTTTATTTCAATGTTATCATCATCTTCCTTGTAATCTTAGCAACTCCAAAAAGCCTACATCAACCTATTTTCATCATGATCATTCCATATATGTTCGTCTATGTAATGATCATTTTACTATTAGAACGCTTCACATTATATTAAACAACAAAATATAATTACAAAAGGTGATAAAGTAATATAGATGGACAAATCATGACCCATACTCCATGTTGGAAGATAAAACTAGTTCAAAAAATTAAAAATAGCCAGTCAAAGCACAATGAGAGCAACTACAAATAACCAACTAGAAAATTAAGCACAGTCCATCACCCTAGGAGGCATAGGTAGAGGGTCATCCTCAGGAAGTGTTGACCAAGCAGGTAGTTCCATGTCAGGAATTTCCAAAGCATTCCAACCATCTAGAGGGTCATCATGAATAGTGATAGGCCAACCATCAGAGGGCTATGCAGGAATAATAACACTTAATGGAGACCATTGTGAAGGATTTCCATATGACTTTCCAAGAGAATTCCAACCACCCCCTAGACAAGGGTGAGGAAAAAAGTGGCCCCTACTTTGGGAATGACTTCTACTTATATGCCTTCTAGGAAGAGGTGTTAGGGGATTGTGGGTGGGCCATCTAGTGTAATTCTTCTCATAGTGCATGGGACACTCCCTCAGTGGTTGAGGAGCTCTTGCAAGTGGCAGAGGTCCAATGCCATTTTCTCAACTTCAGCTTGAATCTGCAAGTAAACTAATGAAATAACAACCACATTTTCATTAATAAAAAATAAAATTCCATAGGCCTCATGATTAAAAATTAACATTATTTATGGCTTTCCAAAGCAAAAAGAGGATTATAACATGAAATAATTGCCAGAGAAAGGCAATAGAAGCTGTCTAGTTAGAAAAATCCCCAAAAAATGTCTTACACCAAGAAAAAGGCCCAAGATTATAAGGTTGGAATAAAAAATGAATCCATTTCTAGGTAGATTGAGCTTCAAGAAAAAACCTAAAAGATTATGCTCACTTGCAAGCCAGACAAAAGGGTTGGGGAAGTTAGAGGTGGAACAACCTCTCACTGAGGGGGAGCCCCTAGTAAATTAAACACCATAAAAATGAGTTAATTTAGGCTCCAATATAAGGTACCAAAAATGAGCCAAAAGGGTGAGCCAAGTCATGATAAATGACTGAAGGCCCCAACTCTTGTTGAACTTGTCGATATCTGGAGAGAACAGACTCATCGCCTGATACAAAATCCTAAGAGAGTAGATTTTAAAGTGTGTATCATGGTTCCACCCCAAGTCTTTCCACTAGGTTTTAAGAGGTTGTAAGCTAATTTTTTAAAACATAACATCAGGGAGTAATTCATGAATGCAAAGGATGGAAGTTAAGTTAGCATTACTTAATTGAAACTTTTTTTAAAGCAGTCCATTGAATCTAGTCTTTAGAGGTAACCAAATCACGGATAGTGTGAATCCCTTTACAAAAAAATCACAAAGCTTTAATATGAGGTAATTCAGCCAAGGGGATGGAATAATTAGTGAGAATAGGATACCAACATCCGCTATTCTCATTAAAATATAACCTTATGTGAAATCCATCCCCTACCCACTTCAAGTGGGGTTTGATTGCTTCGAAAGCCTTCCATATACTTTTGTCTACAAAGGAACCTGTAATCTTAACAGGCACATTAGTGATGAGAAGGGATTGAAAACAATTATTCTACCAAATGGTTTTGCCATAGGGAAAGCTTGAAGAGATATAATATTGGAGAAGTATTTTTGAAGACTCGTTGCCCTTAATAGCCTGAACAATCCATTTAGCACACAAGGCCATACTTTGTCGATAGGTGTCAATGATGCTCATGCCACCTTTATTAAAAGGAAGGCAAAAAATATCCCAGGCCACCTAATGAAAACCCTGAGCCCTGTTAGAATTAGCCCATAGGAAATCTTGGAGAATCTTGGCTAGACTATCATAAGAGGCTTTGGAGGGGGCCTAGCAAGAGGAATAGTAAACATGAGTGACAACCAAGATCCTGGTGCAAATCTATAAGTTACCCACCAAAGAAAGGGAATTGGTGATCTAATACTCAGTCTTCCTTTCAATCCTATTGAGTACATATTGCCAAAGCTCAGATAGTGAGCTGTAAAAATTGAAGGGGATACCCAAGAACTTGAATTGCTCCCCTAAGCAATCCACTAACAATTAAAATTCCTAATCCACTCAGGCACATGAATCATGATTTGACAAAAATAATGGGTTTTCCTCCATTGAAGGATGGATCTAGAATCCAGACAAAAGATAACTAGGCATTGCATAGCTTCATTAAAAATGGCCTCTTGCTCTTCAAGTGTAAGGAAGGTGTCATCTGCAAAGTGGCCATTGATGAGCTGAGAGGTCAGTTTGGGAAACATAATGCCATGAATGAGCCCTTATGAATCTTTAGAAGCCTAGAGGCAACCCAAGGCTTCAACGGCTAAAATATAGAGCACTAGAGCAAGGTAACAACCTTGGCAAATAGAAAATTGGATCTCAATCCCAAAGAATTGATGCCCATTGATAGTGAGGTAGGCCAAGGCATCATGAAGCAAATTCTGCACTACATAAATGAAATAGGGGCCAAAGCCAAAAGCCTTGAGCATGGCAAGAAAAAAATCCCACTCAATTTTGTTATAAGCCTTTTCAAAGTCCAATTTAAGAAAAATAGTTCTCTGAAGAGAGGAGCAGGGCCAAACCATGCCCTCCCAGATTGCAATAAGATTATCCAAAATATATCTTCCTATAATAAATATTTTTTATTTTGGTATAACAATGACAATTAGGATTAGCCAAATGTGGTTGGTGAGGGCTTTGGCGAGAATCTTGTAAGAGACATTGAACAGGGTTATTAGCCTCCAGCTAGTGAGAAGCTCAAGATCTCCAACTTTGGTAATAAATTTGATATTGCCTTGATTGATTATGGGTCCAAAAGACTGATTCTGCAAGGCTTCTTTATATACTTGCAACAAGTTAGGACCACTGAAATCCCAAGTGTCTTTGTAAATTTCTAAAGGGAAACCATCAAGGCTAGGGGATTTAACATTGCTCATATAGTTCAAAGCCTTTTTAAGCTCATACAAGGTGAGCGAGGCATCACAAAGTAATTGATCATCTAGATTGAGCTTGTGAGGCACCATATTGAGGCAATTCTAAAGAGCTTAAGACTGCTCAATCATGAAAGGTTAGGCATGGAAAACCAACTTATAATTCTCAAAAAAGGCCTAGGAGATATTAGACTAAGAAGTAAGTTGGGATTGAGGAACTTGAATGGATTTAATTTTTCCATGATCTTGCTTGCATTTTAGTGCTTTGAAGAACTCCTTGGAGGCTTTGTCACCAATTTTGAGCTAATGCATCCAATCATAGAGTTAGGTGCCTTTGGTTGCATGACTATCTGCCACCTTGAGGTGGTGTTTGAGGGAGGCAATCAGCCTTTACAAATATATGTTTAAATGATCAATCTCAAGGGAGACTGAGAACCATTTAAACTCATTGAGTGTGGCCTCTTAAGAACACTTGTGGATTTAGGGGACATGTTTCCCATGATGGTAGAGGAAGGAGGTAAGCATATAATGGCCTCATTCCACCACTCAATCCAGTCGATGGCATATGGGGATCGCAAAGCCAGGTTCCAAATTTGTTGGATGATTTACATGGTACCAATGTGACTCAACATAAAGGTATTGAGAATATACTGATTATGTGTCATATTATATTATTTGGAGGTCCATTCCACTTTGCAAGAGATGGGTGAGTGCTCTGACAAAATAATACCTGAGTAGGTGTTAACAGGCTGGCCATCAATAGTAGAAAAGGAAAAAATATTTTGCTTTGACATCATAAAGTGATCGAGCCATTTGAGCATGTGGTGATCCTCATATTGGTAGTTATAACATTTAAACCAAGATGTGGTATTAAATGTCTGTTACCAAAGGACAGGTCTATCAACCCCCATTTATTTTTGAAATAGTACTAAGCCTCATGTTCACTAACACACCAACATATAGGGAGGGCCTCAACCTTGTCTTGGGGGTGTTCAATTATATTTAATTCATCACACACAATCCACATCGCAAGAGGTAACCCATATTCCAAAGATCACCAAAGCAAGGAACAATCAAGGCCATCAGTGGGAACATAGATGTTGAGAATGCCAAATGGATGGCCATCAATGTTAAGAATAATATAGACTACCCAGTGTGATGGTTCCTCCCCCATGGTAATGATGTTGGAGGAGACCTTAGGAGTGACTAAAATTCAAGCACTGTAACTTTTTGCCTCATGTAAGGAGGTGATCTGGGTGGCATCCGACCAAATATTATGCAGGGATGTATGGAGGATAAAGCCAGATGCCTTAACTTCTTGTAGATAGAGAATATCTAGAAAACCAATCTACTAACAATCATTTCACATAGAATATTTATGGGTAGACTCTGTAAGATCCATAACATTCTAAAACATTCATAGGTAAGGATCATTCATTTGAAGCTCCCCTTGCCCATCTTCAAAATCTACCAACACTACAAAGTTATTGTGTTGGTGAGGGTGAGAGATTATACTGACTGTAATAAAATGTCATTTGGCATCATGCTCCTCCTGAAGAGAGTCAATGCCACTATGAGGTGGGATATGAGATTTCCAAGAGAATGTGACACTAGTTGAGAGAACCTCAGCCATAAGCATCCTGATATTATGGGAGGCTGAAGAAATGCTTTGAGTTTGAGAGGAGCTAGGTTAGCAAGAGGTGGTAGAGAAGTCCCTTCAGATGGTGCGAGAACTAGAGTAAAATACTTTTGTGGTGGCAGCTGGGGTGTGCTTTGTAGCTTAAGGCCTGATGACCATTTGTGGGGTATTATGGTCCAAACATCACCTTGGTTTGTTAGTTTGGGTTTCTCGATCTAAAGAGGCAATTGAAGAGGCTTAGGATGACCCATATGAGGACAATATTTGATGTGATGGTCTAAAGCCTGACAATAGAAGCAAGTGTTGGGAAGGTTGAAATAAATAACCTTTTGTGACCATTGGGTCCCCCTAACTTGGATTTTGATGAACTCCTTCAGCTCCTTGGAGAGTTCAACCTCCACACAACTCACTTGTTAGGGCAAGGGGAAAACCACCTATTTGGTTCAATCGTAACCATGTGTCTTATTAGAGCAATGATTTTGGGAATAAAATCTCATTGGTGAACTGGAAGACTGGGAAGCTTAACCCAGATAGGGACATGAAGGGTGACATTACCATAAACCTTAAAATCATGAGACTAGGTAGACAAAATCATAAGCTAATTATGAAAGAACCAAACATTGGACTTCATGAGAATAAGTTGTGTCTAAGAGGGCTCCTTAAAGTAAATAAAAAAAACCTTTGGTAAGGTTTTGGATTCTAGAGACATGGATACCTAGTGGCTCCCAATGGTTTCATATCCAATTATGAAGGTAATCCTATGAGGGGATGTGACCAAAAAAATAATCAATGATAGAGCAATTTTCATACCACTTGTAACATTTTTCAACAATAGCAACAAGAATACTTACCTACGAAATGGAGGGGAGGCTGAGGAATTACCTTGTCATAAAATTTTAGAACAAACTTCTAAGCATGCTTGGGCACCATTAGCTCTGTACCTTGCATTAACAGATATAGTAGAGTACAAAGAAGCCATAAATATAGGACTTGCCTACCAAAAAGGTAGTGCATCGAGCATATTTAATGCATTATATCCCTAAAAAATCTCATGGGCCTAGCAATATGAACAATATGGGCAAAAGATGCAAATAGGAAGAGACAAACCATGAAACCCTAACAAAGTGATTTCTCCATTCTCCTATCAGATCAAACCAACCAAATATTTATGACTATTGTATTTCAAAAAAAATTATCATGTAATGATGGTTTTGTATCAATCATATAAGATAATTATTTGTATATCATTCTTGCAAGTAATTTTATAATATTTCTCAATTATTCTTTTTGAAAATTTTGATATTTTATTTGAAAATGTTTATATATATCTCTAAATATGCATTTAAACATATAAAAAATAAATAATTTAATAATTAAAATTTGTATATTCGTAAAATAATATAATGTGTATGTGTGTGTGTGCGTGTCTACACACACACACACACACACACACACACACACACATATATTATGATTATTTTTTTATTTTATTTTAATTTAGTTTTTAGTATTTAAAATGATGTTGATTAATTTTTTAGAATTGGGGATGGGTCAGGGATTCACTGTTGACCCCACCTATTATGAATGTTTATGATGATAATTATTTATCAAACGTTTCGCTTCAAATGTCACTATAAATCATAGTGGGAAGAAACATTAGTGACAATATATACATTTATTATAATCCTCTATACTTTTTGACATTTTTCTTAAAATTTCACCATGATATATTTGAAATTAATTTTATTTCATGGAAAAAATAAATAAATAAATACTATCATATGACCACCATACTTAGTCCGTATATGGGCCATTGCACCATTCATAGATTATAAATATATAATTACATGTTTTTATTTTATACATAATCTCAACGAAAAAATAAGTACTACATACAAACACACACACACACATTAATTATGTTGATAGTTGACCTTTGACCCATAATTTTTTTTAAAGTATTTTTTCACTTGTGTCTAATCAAAGTAGATATGTTAATCAACTTACTAACACCAATCATTTCTTCATTATGATTTTCTTCCATTACTTCCATGTAGTTGTAGTAGGGGAAGGGGACCAATAATTGAGACCCCTAACTTTAGAGGCATACAATGCCATTTCAAATACGATGAAAAGGTTCAAAAAACACAGTTTCATGTAGCAAATGATAATATTCAATAAAATTTTGTGAATGTTGACGTAAGTTATATATATATATATACAATGACATTTCAAATACGATGAAAAGGTTCAAAAAACACGGTTTCATGTAGCAAATGATAATATTCAATAAAATTTTGTGAATGTTGACGTAAGTTTTATATATATAATGGATTTGTTTGACACTTTCTAGAATTAAGGGTAAAGAGCATAGCCTAATTAATTAAGAAGAAGATTATTTTAGAAGCAAGACTATTAAATAAGTTAGATTCATAATATATTATGATACAATGTTGAATTATGAAAATATGTTAAATAAATAAAGTACAATACCAAATAACAATTTGATTGCTTAATCATGAATAAGGAATAACACTTAGCTTATTGAATGGTGTGCAAATAAGTGCAGGTGCAGAATTAGTTACGATGATGCTTAGTTGTGATTTGTTAGATTTTGGAAATTAGCTCTCTATCAACATGAACACTATCATCGAAATAGGGACACTAGCATCGACACTTCTATCTGTAGTAAAGTACAAGTTTTTTTTTGAAATTCCACCTATGTATATTAGGGTTCTTTGTCACCTTATAGATTATTTATTTGGATTGTACACATAGGTTCTAGATATTGATATGTAGCTCAAAATCCTAGGTCCTCTAATTAGGTATGCCATGTTGAAAAATAGGGGTTAGTGGACTCAAGTTAAGTTGAGTTGACTTCAAATATCCCTTTGTCAATGAGTGTTACCTACATAGCCAATACTCTAAAGAGGGCCTCAGATCGATGTAGTTCCCCACCTTATGTGGGGTTTGTGTGTGAACTATGTTATATGTTATATGCGAGTGCATGTAGTGATCTAGCTTATAACATAAAAAATAATACTCACGGGCTATCTTTGGATGCTTCAGTCCTATAATAAATTGATCCTATGACTGATATGGAAATATGGAAGAATAAGAAAGTTTTGCAAGCTTGAGGTGCTTTTAGATAGATGTGTGCTTGAAAAGTACATGATATTTCTTTATGATAATGAATGGCTTTTGGCTTCTATTTATACAAAACCTTTTGAAATGTTCTCATGGGAGAGTTAAAAGAAACTATAGGCCAACATATACATGTCAAAAAATTTGCAAATTTGAGTGTTTTTGAGGTACAAACACTAGCACTAGACTAGGACACTAACATTGATGTTAACATCCTAATTGGCAGTGTTCAGGAGAATTAAAAAATGCTAAAGATATGTAACTAACAATGAAGTATATATATCAAGTTTTATGTATATTGTACGATACATGTGATATGGGTAATCAGAATATCAGGGTCAGACTATAGGATAAGCATTTAGGCATAATGAGATGGTGAACATGAACCTTTCAACAACAAGAAAGTTCTGAACTAAAGGGTTAAACTATGAGTGATATTTTCCTAGTGTACAAGACTAGTTTATCATATAAAATCCAAATTTAGCATCTACATTTCCCCCCTTTTAATATAGTAATGCATAAGGATGAAATTACTAGGTTTAAAGGAAAAAAATGCATACCTTAGTGTGTATAACACATCTTACTTTGACCTGAGCCCTATATGAATTAGTTGTGTATTACCTACAACCAAAAGTGTGTTACAGTGTAATTAATGCATATAATCTAAAATTTGAAATAATTGAAATGTTTGAAAAAAAAGAGAGCAACGAAGGAGTACACATGTGTGTCAATACAACCATGTTACCTATTGGTAGTTTGCTTTGGTAATGATGCTTCCTAGCTGAAGTATTACAGAGAGAGAGAAGGGTTCACAACTTAACCTTGGAGATGTGAAGAGAATAATCAGAGGGTGATTATACCCCCAATTTGGTGCAAAGGTGGTTTGTTTAGGGCCATCGAGTGCATAGAATCTTGATCACACAGGTCAAGTGTAGACATAATATTGCCAATCTCATCTAGGTCAAATGGTATAACCATCTCAACCTAAAAAATGTAATTATTACCAAGGCCATCGAGTGTGTTAAATCTCGATCACACTAGTCAAGGGAGCCAAAGTGCAACAATAGATAAAAGCTCAATCAATGCATCTTGTTAAGGTTGGTACACAAATATGTATAAATATGAATTTGTATATGTGATTTGGTACATTTGTATGGCATATGCACCTCTTATGTGTCTCAAGCTAAAGTATCTATCAAAATATAACCTCTATTCTAAAACTATGCAAAATATTTATCACAAATATGAAAACTTTGTCTCAAATATGTGAAGATTTGTACCGAATGTATAAAATTCTAGTGTATATCTAAATCATGTAAATTGTATCCAATTTTGCCAATTATGTGTATGTGAAATCATGTCTTTATGAAATGCCCTAACTGATATGCCACTCATTTTGATATGAGGGGAATCCAACATGATAGTCACCTATTTAATTTTCTTTGCATCTACTACAAGTTTATTTTCCTTATTCATAGTTATCCTATAGAAGCCTTATTTTCTTAGAGCAAGTAGCACATTGTTTTTCCATTCATGATAATTGAATATCGTAAGAGTTGGAAATGACCAACAATCCATGATGCAATAAAATAGGTTATTATAGAAAGTAAATAATAAATACATAAAATAAAAATTTCATAACACAACACAGTACCCCCTCAAAACTATCAAAGTGACCCCCTTTAAAGTTACAAATACAAGTATGCTTGTATAGACGTCAAGCACAACCGAGAATGCATTTTGGATAATTTGTGTGTAAATATGAAATAACTAGAGGGACATCAGGCTCAACCAATAATGCATCCAAGAGTGTACAATAGTTGGTTTGAATGGAGCTATAGTGAACCCAAGATGACCACCAATGCATAGAGGATGAAAAATAAGTACTTTTGAAGATGGCATTCAAATCTGAGTTACCAATCAAAAGTTATGCATGTTTGAAAATCTAAGCTCACATAAAAAATCTCCACCGAACATAAATTTTTAAAATATTTGGATTCATTAAATATACCAAATTAAAATTTAAAAATGTATGGGTTGATCGAGAATTGGTTGGGTGTTAAAGTTAAGCCCTCGTTATTAGGAATAAAGATTTAATCCCCCCATGTGACCTCACCATATAACCAGGGGGATAAGATATTTTGTTATTGTCTCTCCCAAAATACCTCCAAAATTCAAATGAAAAGTGGCATTTTTCCCCTAATTAAATTTGATAACCTCTTGGATGTTACAGTGTGCAAAGAGGGTGGTCAAAGTTCACGGGGGTTGTTGGCACTGTCATTGGATTATGTTGGGTGTGTTGGTAAGGATCATGAGTTTTGAAGAGTCTATCAGTAGGGTCATCGAGGTCTACAGGTGTTACAAGCACAATTGTCAGAGATCGCAGGGTCTACGAGTAATATCGTTGGGATTCATAGGGCATGCCAATAAAGGCATCGAGTTTTGTGACGCCTATGAGCACGATCATAGGGATTCAAATAATTTTTAGATAGAGGGGTGAATGTTTACCATAGCTAAAATTTCCACCCAAGCCTATTTTCCCGCTGCCAAAAGTTTAACCAAAACAAAAAACTACCAAAATTGCTTGCAAGCGTTAGAAACTCTACCAAAACTAGAAAATCTAAAAATATGCAAATTTAGTACAGCTCCTCCAAAAAATAGCAAAGACCCATTTGAGAAATTGAAAAACCCAAGAAAACCTTGAAATTGTTTCATCATTTGAGAATCTCATTGTATGAATATATGTGAAATTACCAAAAAAACCTTGAAACCCTACAAAAATGGTCAAAAATTAATGTCACGAATATGTGTCAAGTTTACATTATATTTTAAGGTTTTGATGCCTACCAAATATTATGACACTATCTATTTTGATATTGGATACTTTAGTTGTATGGTTTCTACAAATTTTCATGAAACCACACCAAACCTATGAAATAACTGAAAATCAAGAAAACCAATAAGAATACTAGCAAGAAAGATCTCACCAAAGATTTCAAAAATGATAAAATGGTCATTAGATTATATTTATGATACCATTTCAGATCACTTCAAGATCTCTAAACATCATAGATTGCATAAAAATCATAAGAGTAGGTGAGAGCAATGCAAAGCAAAAGTGAGCTTCATATTAGTCTATTAGCCAAAAAGAACAAAAGAGGACATTATATAGTGAGAGATTAAGTCACCAAACAAGTAACAACTCAACTCACAATTAGAAAACATATTAAGTATATTTAGCCTAGTGACATAAACAACAATAAGAAAGCTAACTAACAACCATGTAGATAAAACCGAAAGTGGTAAAAATCTTACACTAACACTTCTTCCAGTGGAAACTGTTGCTTCCCATTTATGTTCTTTGGTGGCAAGGCCTAAAGCTCTTGTGGACTCTTCGATCAAAAGGAAAGGATGAAGATCATATGATGAAAGGTTGAGATCAGATGCATAGAAAATGTTGAAGGATGGTACCCAATGGATGATGGAGGGCCTCCTTTCTCGACACGGAAGAAGATTGACCCATGCCACTAGTTAATTTCATCTTAGCTACAATGTTGGTTGTTTTAAATATAGTTATGGTTATGTGGATGGTTCTCTATCGTCTTACTAGCTAATGGCCATCTATTTGTCGATTGTATGTTGACTTTTTGCTAATGGTTCTAATGTTATTTTTTATGTTGGCTTGTGGCCTATCTAGTTTTTTGGATGGTCTAATGGAAATTTACTTGAACCTTCATGGTTTATAGTTCTTTCATAACAAGCTATTTTTCTAATCTCACACTTTGAATAAGTAACTAATGCATGCTTTCTAAAAAGAATAAATACTTTTTCTTTTTTCTTTTTTCTTTTTTCTTTTTTTTTAAACATGTCCATGAATTTTGTATGCAGTTCTACCTATTAACCATGCTTTCTAAAATGAGCTTGCATGTATGGTGCATGCACTTTATATTTAACAAAAATCATGAAAGAGGACTAAGTCCAAGGATATTAGATTAGGAAACTAACCATTCTATTTTAATAATGGAACTTAATAAACTTTTTTGCATGGAAAGTTGCCCTTTCACTTCTACCTCACCCTCCTTTTTTGGTGCAATCTTAGGTGACTCATTTATAAATTCATACATTCCTTTTTTATAATATATTTTAAATATTTCATCTCCTTGATCATGGAGATACTTTCCATGTTTCCTTTATTATATTTTGAATAGGACTAAACTTGAAGTAAGCCAGCCAATTCACTACTTAATTTCCTTCTCTCAGGGTATGATTAAATTTCATTCCCTCAAAATAGTTCTAAAGTTTTTTTCACTTATTCAATTATCCATTTAATTATCTAATTTAGGTTTTCATCATTATCCGTGGCTTTGATGGCCATGAGCGAATTTCCTTCTATAGTTATGTACTTGACATTTTCTTCCAAAGCTAGATTCATCCCTAAAATAAGGCCCTCAACTTCTGCTATGTTGTTTGTGTTAGTTTAGATATAGATGGATTTATATGCTATCACTTGACCCTTTTGATCTCTTATAATAGCTCTAACACCTACTCCCAATACGAGGTGACTATTTAACATTTTTTCTCATCATTTCTTTTTTTTGCTTGTTGTTTGGTTTCAAAGCTTCATAGAATTTTCTGACCATTTCTTAGCTTTGGAAGATTTTAGCTTCTTCTAAACTTGCCTCCTTATTTTTCAATTGCTTTGAGGAGAGGGTAATTTGACTAATACAACCTTCTAGTTCCATCCAAATTTTCTCTGGGGGTTTGTGTTTGCCATTATTCTCAAAGATTCTAGCATTCCATCTAATCTAGACTTTCCAAATTAGAAGACTTGATGTAGTTTCCCATATGTTCTTTAAAATGTTTAGCTTCTTATTACATTTCCACACTATGAGGTGATCAGGTAAATTCTTATTCAGAGTACAACTCAAGTTATACTTGTTTATAAAATTGTTCCATAGTCACGAGGTATAGTTATAATGAAGAAGAAGGTACTTGACACTCTCTTCATTGTTGTAACACATAACACATCACGACGGTCTCTATAATACTTTTTTTTTTTTTTAATTTATCATGTTAGTATCGTTTCGTATGTGTCCAACCACATGAAATATTTTACATCCAGCCATGCTTTTTAGATTCAAATTATGTTGTATAAATATTTTTTGAAGGCACTGAGATGAGTTCCCATGTGATTTTCATATCATTCTTTCATTGTGTAAACCCTTGTGCCCATTTTATTCCAATTCAAAGAGTTTTTTTTAGATCCAATGAACCCAAAAGCCTTGAAAGATGCCATTTAAAGTATTTTGGGGTTTATTCTATGTTCCATCAGCATTTTAGAAAGTTTTTCAAGTGAAAGTTTTATGGTATTGCTTTGCATTTTCAATCTAATACTCTTTCACTTTTTGTCCCCATTGCCTTATACTTTACTTTCTAATGTCATATAAACTAAGTTCCTATCTCAGGGTATTTTGGGTGATTTGCCTGTCCTACTAGAAGTTTGTTGTTTCCCCATTTCACACTTGTTGGAATAAACCTTTCAAAATAATCCCTCTTGCTTCCCTTATGTTATTCCAAATAGTTGATCCAAGAGGGAGATCCTTCACTATGAAGATTCTTTTTGAGTTCTTTTCATCAAGGCATTTATCTCTTAACAACCCACTCCATCTTGCTAAGGGATTGGGTCCCATTCTTCAAACTAGTTTAGCTACGAGGGCCAGGTTTACCTTTTTTAGGTTCATTATTCTAGCACACCTTATGTGATTGGTTTGCATATTTTTTCTTAGGCAATGAGAGGTAAATTTTCCTTGTCCCATGTTCCTTTCCAAAGAAAGTTTATGAGAATTTTCTTCATCTCACTCAAAATTATTGAGGGGGCCTTCAATAGAGAGAACCAATTTATGATTATATCTTGTAAGACTGTATTTATGAGAATGACATGTCTTGCATATGTAAAATGTTTACCTATCCAGCCACTTAGCTTCCTTTGTATCTTTTTAGTGATTTTGTTATAGAGATTCTTATTTCCATCGCCCTTGAAGAGTGGGAATCCTAGATAGTTATCTAGAAGAGATTTCAAATCCCAAGACCCTGTTGAGGAAAGATTGAATATTAGGAGAAGCATTGATAAATAATATCTCAAATTTGATTTTATTTATTGATTAACCTAACACTTTTTCATAACTTCTCAATAAATCCCTTATTTCCCTAACCTCTTGTAAATTTGGGAGAGCAAAAAGCAGTGTACCATCCACAAATTGGAGATGAGAGTAAGCAATTTCTCTAGTCATTGCTTGGATCCATTTAATTTTGTTTTCATCTCTTATGGACTTTGTGCATCTTGCTATTGCCTCTACCATTAGGATGAAGAGATAGGGGGAGATAGGATCACCTTATCTGAGTCCCCTTGAGGAAGAGAAATACCCTTTTAGGGATCTATTAATCATCACTAAAAACTTGGAAGACTAACAATTTTGAATCTAGCTTCTCCACTCTACCCTGAACCTAAACTTTTGGAGCATTCCATCTAGGGAGGACCAATTCACTTTATCATAGGCCTTAGAGATGTCCAACTTAAGCAACATTCCTTCTCTTTACTAGCATTTGGGGAGTGGATAATTTTCTATACAATGAAAATACCATTTATGATTTGTCTTCCCTTGACAAAGCCTCCTTGTTCTTCTGAGATAAGCTTAGGAAGAATTATTTGTATCCAGTTAGCAACGATTTTTCAAATTAATTTTATAGATGGTATTGTAGAGAGAAATTAAACAAAAATTCTTTGGAGTTCTACTTTCTGAGTTTTTAGGGATGAGAATGAAAAATGTGAATTTGCATGTTTTCAACATTCCTTGATATTCCTTAGATTCATGTACCACTTTTCTAATTTATTCCCCTATGAGATCCCAAAAATGTTGAAAGAAGAAAGTAGGGAACCCATTTGATCTCGAGGAATAGTCCCCTACCATCTCAAAGACCGCTCTCTTGGTTTTTTCAAGAGAGATATCCTCCATCGAGTTTTAATTATCTTTCTAAGTGACCAATAGAGGGATTCATCTCTCAAAGGCTTCTTGGTCTTCCAAACTCTCCCCATCATCTTGATTTAGCGTATCTTCCCATTACCTCACCAAGTATTATGTAATTTTGGTAGGATCTTCCTACTAATACCTTCCAAGGTTTCTAATTACATGATATATTTATTTTATCTATTGATCCTACATGACAAATGAAATAACTTGGTATTATGATCCCCCTCCTTCAACCATCTTACCCTAGATTTCTATTTCCAGTAGATTTCCTCCTTTTTGTAAGAATATTCTACTTTCCTTGCTACATCCTCCTCTGCTTCTAACAAATCTCTGGAATTGTGACCTTTTATTATCATCTCCTTGATCTCTTCACTTATCTTTTCTAACTTTTTTTTTACTTGAAATATATTTCAGAATATCAGATGATTCCATCTTTTCAAAGTGATTTTGAGCTTTCTAAGTTTTTGAGAGAATAGATACATCCTTGTCTTATATTTTTTATTTAGATATTTCAATTACTGGGTCACAAAATCATCTAGGTCTAGATGCTCCAACCACATTTTATAAACCTAAAGGGAGCTCTGACTGATAGCTCATCTTGAAAAGTATGGAGGAATATCGACCAATGATCAAAGCATGATGTTTTGAGCACCTCAATTTCCAATAGGTTATTGTGCTCAATCCAATTTCTTAAGACCAAAAATATATCATCTGTCAAGGATAAGTTCCTTTCCCAATCTTCTGTTACTCCAAGTATACCACCCTCATTTAGTTTTAATATCATATAATACAGCCTCCTCTACAAAGTTGTGGAAATTTGGGTAGTTTTTTTCTCCTGCATTTCCTCCCTTCTTCTCCAAGGCATCCATTAATGACTAGAAGTCCCCCCAAATGATGCAAAAAAATCCCTTCTAATTTGATTTTGGCCTCCATCTGCTTCCAAGTTACTTCTATTTTGTCCTTATTTGAGGAACCATATATGTTTACCAGAAAAAAATTAAAATCTATTATCAATGAAACTACTTTGTAAGTCGGATATTATTTGTGGATCAAAATGATGTTTACCATGCCTCCTACTTTGCCTATGGCATTACTTCATACCAATTCTCTTCTGAGGATTATTAAAAGGCCCTTGTTATGATTTTCTAGGTTTTCTAACTTAGTTTTTTGGAGCGTTACTACGTTTGGGTTATGTTGGGTAATAAGTTACATCAATATTCTCCTTTTGGAGAGGGCATTGAGACCTCTTATATTCCAAGAGATTATCTGCATCAAGAAAGGTTAATTTACTTTGTGCTCATCAATAATGTGTCTAATTGAGTTTGAGTCCCTGATCCAATCACTTTCTTTGCTTCTTTGTGTCTCTCTTTATTTTTTCTAGATCTCCCTCTCCTCCTCTTTACAAAGTTTCCTTTACAATTAAGATTTGGGTTTTGCATGATTCCCGTGCTATCCTCATCCATTTTTGAATCTGTCTCATCTTCCTCATCTAAGCTTGTCCATTTTTCTTTGTGTTTTGGGCCTTCTATTGTAGTATTTCCTTTTATATCATTACCTTAAATCCCTTTTAACTTTTGTTTATTCAAGTTTCCTATGCTTGGATCTTTGAGTAGATTCTCCATATCCTCTTTGACTACATAATATATTATGATGTCTTCCATCTCCATGTTGTGTTTGTCTTGGGACTAAGTTTGTAGAATAGATTTTATTCCTTTCATTAGGGTGGATTTTTCATTGATGATGTTTTTGCTTTCCTTTGACACATATTTTTTCACAGTTTTATTCTTATTCTTGATAGTATACTTTATTTTTCAACTTGACGAATCCCTCTAAATCTTTTTCTATTATTTTAGGAACTTTCTCTATGGTGTTAATTTTCTGTAGAGTTAGGCATTTTATGATGAGATTCCAATATTCATGAAAACTTATTGAACGGAATGGGATGTTTTCTTAGTTTAAATCGTGTACCCACTCCATTGCTCTTACTTTTAGAATTATGTTTTTTGGAAGGCTCTATGTGAGATAACTCCATAGAGATTCTAACATTGTTGGATAGGCATTTCCTATGATGGAGTTTTGATATAACTACAAGTTTACCAATAGTATTAGCAATTATTTCAAAGACATACCTAGACCAAAATTATTCTGGCAGATCATACATTTGAATTTATATAGGTGTCGTATTTGGGAGTTCCTCTATTGGCCTTAAAAGCATATGTTAGTGCTTCATGAATAGTATCAATTTTCTAAAGAAGTATGGCCCTCCTCCAAACACTTTGTCTTTGTCCATCATTGGAAAATATACCTATGAATTACCCTTTAGCATAGGCTTTGAGATCACATTCTCCTTTCATCTTCCAGTTTCTTCTGGTCCACGCATGTAGCTCCTCCAAATAAATTTGTGCTCCCATAAGTTTGCAGATCATGCTTATACCATACATACCCACTATATTCTTCCTAATTTATATTAGATCCAACATGGCGATCGTGTTATCTTTAGCCGTTTGCATGCATGTTATTTTACCCCCATTTACTAGATCTTGGAGTTTCTTTTTGCCAACCACCTTCATTAGGGTGTTTATCTCTATATCTAAGATTGAGGTTGATGCTTCGACCACCATTTCATTGAAGGATAGTTTTTTGTGGGGAAGAAGGTCCCTCTTAGAGGGTTCATCATGTAGACCACCAATTATCTTGGTTCCTTATCTATATAAATCCACAAGAAAAAAACTAAAAACTTGAGGGAAAAGCTTCAAACCCTAGTTGAGCTCATTCTCCCTTCTCTATTCTTCCATGCATAGAAATGTTATCACCTTTTCCTATATATAATTTTAACTGTAATAAAAATTATCTTCTTAAATCTAAGATTTATTAAATTTATTAAATTGTTACCATATCAATCTTAGTTATAAATTTTTATCTTTTGAAATTATATTTTTATATTTTAGTGATTGATATATTGATCTTAATTAAAATGTTTTCTAAGTTTAATAACCTTGTAGTAAGGAAATCATATTTAAAATGTTAGGATAAAAATAATTCAATGTTTTATTTCCTTGTAACTCTTATGATATTATATAGTTGCAAAGTTAAGGCTGGATCAAACATATTTTGAGAAATTTTGAACATTGAAAAAGACTATATAAATAATTTATTATTTATAACTCTAAAATTTAAATAAATGCACCTAATTGTATCCTCTTCACATAAGTTGCTTATGTTTCCTATTTAAAATGAATCCTTCAAATGATTATGATTTGCAAGAAAAAACCTAGCAAAATTAGATCATGATCTACATTTTTTGTCATTGCTAAGAAATCATGCATAACACATTTCTATCTAGAAACAGATTGGAAAAATACTTCAATAATTAAATGATCAAAATTTTGAAGCATCCACAATTAAATAACCATCTCATATAGTGGGAATCTACAAATAAAAATAAAATTTATGAAACCAATGATCTGGAAGGATGAAAATACCAAATTAATGAACAAAATATATCTTATTGATACAAAGATATTATCAATATTAAAATTGATATCGTTTATACCCATATAAAGTTGTTAGTTTCAAAAACAAAATTACAAATGTAATAGAAAGAGTAACTCATATGTTCTCCATGGTGAGAAGATGAAACTGATTTTCTTTTGAACATGTGTACTATATAATGTCGTCATAAGACTTGTTTATCTTGATATCTAAAATTATAATCTAGTTCATGAAATATAAAATTAGAATAACCAATGTAAACATGACGATTTATATATTAATCTATATTTTCATTGAATAATTTGCATACACAAATAAACATGATTATGAAATTCCTTTGTTTTATTTAGTTGATTCGAGTGTTGACAATAATCGAGTGTTGAAAATAATTAATCTCTTGATAATTTTTGTTTCATTTTATATTTAAATATTTATTATCTCAAAATTTATAAATTGAACACTTCTATTTAGAAAAATCTAAAGATTATTATGAAACTTTGGCCTAAAGAATCTTCTAAATTTTTATCATCATCACCATACCTAAATTTATTATAAAGTCTCTAACCTAATGTAAATCTCTTAACGTTATTTCTACTTTCAATATTTATAAAATAACTTTTCTTTTTTTACTTCTCACTTATTAAATTTCTTAATTAAAACTAATCTTAATTATAAATTAAAACATTACACTGATAAAATACACTGACTAATTTAACCTCTTTATATTATGTATCTTATCTATAACATTTTCAACAACTTTCCACTTATAGATAATGTATTTGAAATAAATTGTATTTCTTTCCATTATGGGATTTGACATTTCAGTTCAATCTTGAATTTCACATTCAATCCATACATTCAATTAAAAAATGGTAGCACATTTTTATAAAAATTTACACTTCCAAACTATCTTTATTAAACAATTAGCCTCCAAAACACAACTCCAAATATATATCAAGGTTAATTTTTTAATTCTTTTAAAATATTTATTATAGTAATAAAATTTTAATATTTATTCAACGCAATGAAAGGAGAAAAATCTAGGAACATGAAAAGTATATGCATAAAATACATTTATCTCTAATTAAGCATTAAAAAAAACATGTACAATTGAAAAAAATAAATAAATAAATAAAAGGTATATAAAGATAGAAGGTTAGATCATATTTTCAGTTATTGTTTCTATGATTAGTAAGAGTATTTGAGTCATCCTTGAGTGATTAGAGCAATTTGTACTTATTCATGCATATTTACCTCCTTTCAACCCTATCGCTTCAAAGTATAAATCTATCATAATGTCACCTTCAAAACCCTTTATGGATGCAGTGATCACTTTCCAAGTCTTGAGAGAACGTGAACGTAGGTTGAATGGAGGAAAAACTACATAATTTATTTTTTTGTAAAGAAGATTTTCAATATTAAAATCTTTATTGATATTTACATTTCATCTCCAAACTTTAAATAAATTTCATAATCGAGAGATGGTTGCCTATGGAATTTAATGATCCATCAACCAGAGCAATTAATTAATTTATTTTAACCACTAAGTAATTAATGATGCACGTTAATTACTACTAATATTAATGATGAAGAAATATGAAAGGGAGTGTCTCACATGAGAAGAATGCTCCATATAACAATAAACTAAACCAACAATTAACATATAAAATGTTTTAAATCAAATGATTTAACAAATCTCCCATAATTTAAAGGGATATAGGAGATGATCCATAGCATATGACTCTGAAGTCATCCAATAGTCTATGTCACATTTGTAAATTGACACATTATACGGTATTGATCAACCAATGCCACTCCACACATAATATCGCTTCTTTGCAAGTTGCGAAATGAATTTTGAACATCCTAAAGTATTCTCATCCTCTCTGACCATTTTGTACCCATGCTATAGTATAAGTACAATCAAGGTTTACTCAACTACAATCCACGTAAAACTTTACATGGAAACCCATCTAGTAATTATTCAGTATTATGTATGGCACATCTAACTTGATGCCCAACAAAGTTGACCTCACTTTACTCAACACTATTGGTGCTAGCAACCCCCTATCAACTCATACAATCATTGAAGACTTATCGAAGGACCATGATATCCAACAACATTGACCTCACTTTGCTCAACACTATTAGTGCTAGCAACCCCCTGTCAAGGCATACAATCACCAACGACTAATCAAAAGCCAATACAGCCTCTTTCCCCTATCAAGGGAAAGGTTATAAGTCCTTACAATGAAATAATTAACCAAATATCCTAGTCTGCTCTGCATCAATTATTTCAAGAAACTCAAAAACCAAAAATGATAGAAAACAACAAATATCTATCTATCCAAAATTTCCACTACAACATAACATGATCTTAGAGCTAGCAGTTCACTCAAAATGGGTGGGTCGATGCCTCTATCAACCTGTTAGATCCTTAGGGACCTATAAATCCTGAAGTGCAACCTTTTTGGATCCAACAACACAAGCGACAGAAAAAATCATTATATCTATGGTGTTTAAGCATATAATTCTAATTTTCAAACTTCTAAGCAAAATAAGGGTGTCGGATGCCACCAAGAATGCACTTGTATACATTAATTACCTCATTTCTCCAAATTTTAATATTTTTTTTTCAAAAACTAATATGGGGAGACCTCAAACCACACAAATTATCATTCCAATGGATCTAGAACATTTCAAAATCTAGGAAATGAGTGGTTATACGACTACCTATGGGCACAAAGCAAATACACGTAAAATGACAAAAAAATTCACAAGCACAATGCAAATACAAATAAAATGACAAAAGTTTAAAAAGTTTTTGTTCTTATTGGGATGTGATCTCTTGATCTCTACAAACTCAAAATCTTAAAAAATAGTTACTGATTCCACTATGTGACAATTTGACATATGAAATGGAGGACACAATATTAAATTTCTAGTATTCTATATATTTACATTTAAAAACCATCTTGCAAGAGTTGAACCTATGACTTCTTGCATTGAAATGCCTCAACTTCAACCCTCAAACCAACTCGCACATGCATGTGGGTGAAGCTTAAATTTCTCAAATTAATATTTAAGCTCTATTTTACTATTAGAATGCTTCAAGATATCATATATCACAAAAAATAATAATACATGAAGGTTACATAGTAAGGTAGTCGGTTGGTATTCATGACTCACACTCTATGTCAGAGGAAAAGACCCAGCTCAAAACACAGTGGGAACCAAAAACAAAGACGGACTAAACACAACACTCAATAACAAACACCAATATTAAGCACAAACAATGACATCCGATGGAAGGGGGTGGAGGATAACCCTTTGGAGGTAGAGTCGTGCAAGCAGAAGGCTCTATAGAAGCAAGATCCAAGGCCACCCAATGATCTAGGGGATACGTGGTCATATCAATAACTCAGTCATCAATGGGTTGCATATGAGAACTAGTACCTACAGGAGAGACTCTACAAGAGGGTGTTGTGTTAAATTTGTCATGTGGTGGTGGTGAGCCCCACCCTCTTGGATAAAAGTGAGGGGAGAACTGACCATGGCTTCATGAACAAAATTCTACACCTTCTAGGAGGTGGCGACGATGGTCCCTGAGGCAACCCATCTGGTGGCACACAACTGATAGCATAAAGGGCACTCCCCAAGTGGTCCAAAAGCTCCTAGAGGTGGTAAACTTCCATCACAACCTTATTTGTTTGGGCTTGAATATGCGTACAAGTTGAAGATATAACAAAGACCTTATTGTTAAGTGTAAAATCATAAGAGCAAGCATCATTATTAAAAATAACATTATTTCTAGCCTTATATAATTTGAAAAGAGTGATGGATCTAAAGAAAATCCACATAAAAGCAATAGAAGTTGGTAAATTAGTTGAGTCCCCCAGAAGAGCAAGTCTCCAAGAAAAGGGCTCAGGATGATAAGGTTGGAATAGGCTATGGATCCATTTCCAAGCAGACTGGGCACATGGACAGAACCAGAATAAGTGTTTGAAAGACTCAATTCAATGGCATGTAAGACACTTGGGTGGTGCGATGCTCATGTGAGAGAGTCGTTCCCTGAGTAGGAGGCCTTGGTAGACAAGGCACCACAAAAAGTGGGTGAGCTTAGGTTCAATCCCAACGTGCCAAATTCTATCAAATCTAGTAAGTTGATTCAAGTAAACCTCTCTTAGGTCTACTTACTAAGATCTTCTAGGTCCTTTTTGTTTATCCAACTAGTATTATAACCTTCTTACATTCATTCTTCATTCAAATGAAACACCTTAACTCAAAATGGCTTGTCTGAACCTTTATTGTTTATATTCTTTAGGAAAGAATCAAAGAAGCTTTCTATAGTTCTAGGTCTGTTCATAACTTAACATAGGCTTAATAGACTATCTTGAGGTCTGACACTCTATATAATGGAGTTTTTCCACCTAAAATAATCATTAAATGAATTCAATAGAGTTCTTACATCCAATGCACTATGACTCAACCAAATACACAAGTTTCCTTCTTTTACTAGACTTGATTCTTGTACAGAATATAGAAAATAGGGGTTTAGGCCTAATTTTATAGGCATGTATACCTTGCAACTAGTATTATACATTCTATCAACTTGAAAACTCTTTATCACATTGAAAATTCCTACCTCTAGCTCCATTTCAAGTTTCAAACACTTCGCATCGGTTCTCTAGAAGTTATGTTCTTTTTAGAACTCTCAAACATGATTTTCATGTATCATACATAGGTTTGTAACTAAGAAAGCTTAAAATATCCTTATGTAGGTGTCAAAATCTCCTAAAACCTCATTCATTGGTTATCATACATCCTCATACAACTCCTCGTAAAGTTTCATAACATTCGTATGGCTCATTCTCAAGATATTAAGAGTTTACATAATCTAAACCCTAGTTAGGGTTTATTGTTTGTCTGCAGACATGAGAGCAAACAAAAAGGGAAATATCACATTTTAGACCTAGTTAAAACTATTTTCAATGTTTTTAAGACTCTCACACTTACATCTTAGCTACACAATGACCCTTAGAGTTTGAACAATTCTTAAATGATTGAAAAGACAATTTTTTCTACCTAATGTCACACAGTCATACAGGGTCAGACCTGAGAGCTTAAAAATTGGATTTTTCAAACTATAAAACTATCAAGAAGTCTTCTTGGGTTCAAATGAGTATATACACACCTACTTACTTATATAATCATTCTTTATCCATAAACAATCCTAAAAATGACAAGGATCTTTTCTTCAAACTGTTACAGTCAAAAAGTGGGTATGCATATCAGAGACAAGAATTTGCTAAGATCTCAATATTTCAAAGATTTCAAGGGTTATTTTTTCCTTAAACAAGATAGATACAATGTTATCTGCCTTTGTTTATTACTCTTAAAGCTTCATATTATAAAAAGTACGTATAATTACTCAATTTCTATTCGATTGTGTCTCCTAGGAACCCTATCTTTAACTTGCAAGTTATAAATTCATCATAAGATCATCAAACAAGATCAAAGAACATTATATAACATGGTCTTACTCATTCATGAAAGTCTGAAAAATATATTTAATCATAATAACACCCTCCTTTATTGAAATATCTTCAAATACATATGTAGACCCCTATTCATTTCTTCTACTTTTTACCCAAAACCTGTAACCACCACTCTTATTCATTAATCTATGCTTAAAATGACGTCTTTCTCCTTGTTTTTATAGATTTAATAGATTCCTATGGAGGTGATTCGAGCCTTATCAAAATTAGCAAAGTTCCTAATATTAGTTTGTGGCTGGTTTTAGTCAACAAGATCTTCTCAACCACATTTGAACTCTTAAACAAGCTTTCATAGTCTTCCTTTATGTTGAGTTTCTCCTTATCAACTTGTACAATTAGAAATAAATATTATAGAATATTTACAACATATATTTATACCCTCAAGGTCCCTCACATACCAACCTAGACCTTCCAAACTTGATCAGACCCCTCGAACCATTGAAATCAGATTCAAAATTTTAAACTTTACATTTTGGCGAGAAACTGAGTTTTAGGCCAAAATGACTACTAACAAAGGGTGATGAAGCATAGTAAAGCTTATAAAATCTAAACACCTCTACTAAACCTATTTAAAACCAACTTTACAATGTTTTTTATTAGGTTCATGCATCATACTCCTCAAGTGAAAAACAAATTTTAGTTCCAACTCAAATGGAGCTTCTTCCTTGTCTTTCAATTCTTCTTATCCTTTATTTTACTTCTTTGCTCTTATTTGCTTGCTAGTTTTTCAATATCACTAACCCACTTATGCATTATTTCAAATACTTTTGATATCTTGTCTTCTTGTTCTTCACTCAACTTCTCAAATATGTGTACATGCACATTTGACCCACACTTCGTCCTTGTACCTACATATGAAACATTCAAAATCCCTGCTTGTCTCATAGCATTTGGTCTTTGAGGCATATTATTCCATCTCCTTGTATTGCTATTCGTGTCTCCATGGATTCCATTTGTATGATGGACTCCAAAAGGTCCATTGTCCATGTTGATCGACTCCTCTCTTGTCTTACTTTATTTTCTTTGCATCTCACCTTCTATCTTTAGGAGGTTCATTCTACTTAGTGGTTGTTTGCTTTCTCCATTCTCCATTGTTGATGTCTCAATTTCCTCTTTATCATAATTTGACCCTATAGTTTTATTTGCAAGCATTATCCCTGCATAATCTCTCTCTTTTGACCTTCTTAAGACATGATCATATATTCCATATCAATTTTTTTTCATATATGCTCTTCTTGCATCAATGAATAACACCATGCTATTATATAAAATATGAATACCAAATAATGAACATATTCACCTTTCCTTTGTGTTCTTGATTTACCTCCTTGTGGCTTCTTGTTTTGCAATTTTTCCTCCATGTAACTTGGCTTTCCTTTTTCATCAATTGTTGTTCTAAAACATGTTTGTTTCTCCAAATGGTATTCTTCATGAGGATTTTGAATTTTCTTCACTTCTTCTTGTTTTATGTGAAGCTCTTGTGCCTCAACTCCTTGATCCTCCATATGGCAATGGAGTGTTTCTTGCATTTGCATCTCCATACTTGCACAAATGATATGTTTAGCATAAATCAAATCATATTTTGGAGACGCGATGGTTTCTTCAAAGATCTTGTGGTTCTCCACATTTGTATTCTTTGTCATGATCCTCTCAAGTTCTTCCCAAAGTTTTTTTGCCAACTCTTCCATCTTTATATTCTCTTCATCATTATTTGACTCTTGCTTGGGTCTAATCTCATCCTCTTGGTTGAGGATCATTCTTTTCTCTTATTCTTCATGTTGCACCTAGCTACTCAAGGTTCTTCAGCACCTTGTCTTCATTTTTTTGAAGATTTAATGCCTCATCTTGGGCACTATATTCATCTAGTTGTGTCCCTGCAAACACACACTCACACATATTGTTATAATCAAAAATTTGAGGCTTGATTGACCTTGAAATATTTTCAAAAATCTAAAGATGGGAAAATTTCGATGGACCATTAAAATTTTAGAAGATTATGCTATGTTTATTAAGTCTTGTGATTTTATATTTTTATTTAATTGAGAAGTAGTTGAACGTCAAAATGTGAGCATTTCAATTATAGTTAATAAATATTTAATTAATTTAATTTTATAAATATTTTTTAGTATTAGAAATATATTGATGGATTATCAAAATTTTAGAAGATTATGATTTGGAAAATTTTGATGAATCATTAAAATTTTGGAAGATTATGATATTTATTTAATTTTTTCTATTAAAATCTGATCAATCCTTAGCTACAATTTTGAGGTATCTAATTCGTTTGATGGATCATCAAAATTTTAGAAGATTATAGTTGAGAAAAATTTGATGGAGTATCAAAATTTTGATGATTATGATTATGGTGGGAAAATTTATGAAGGACCATCAATAATTTGGAAGATTATGGTAGGAACAATTATGATGGACCATTAAATTTTTGGAAGATTATGGTGGGGAAATTTTTGATGGACCATCAAAATTTTGGAAGATAATGGTTATGGTTGGGAAAAATTTTATGGATCATCAAAGTTTTGGTAGATTACAATTGAAAATTTTTTATGGACCATCAAAGTTTTAGAAGATTATAATAGGAAAAATTATGATAGACCAACAATTGATTTTATCTTTTACAAAAGTAATTGGAGGCATCCAATCCGTCAAAATTACTAACCAAATGTTTAAAAATATTTGTACCTTGATGAATAGTACGGTAAATCATCATCCTTACCAATCAGACTAAAACCAGTAAAAGTTTCAATACTTTCAAATCCATAAAATATTCCCAAAATAATTTCTAAAAAACAAATTGTATATATATTTTTAGATTGACATATTTCAAATTATCTTATATGATTCATCATCAAGAAGAACTCATAAATTTTACAAATTAAAAAAAATGATTTAAAATGTATCTTTATATTTTAATCAATTTTTTCTCCCAAAAACCGTTCTGCTAAAACTACAACCAATCCAATATATTTTGTTCAAAGATGAAGTTTTGTAGCTTTCAAATGGCAATGTTGATTGGATTACCGTCATAAAACTTTTTCTCGAGGGGCAAGGTGGAATTTTGTTGGGTACACTAGTAAAGCTCGTATGAATCTTTTAATGGTTCAAATCGAAATGGTCATAACATTGACACAACTGCTCCATTAGTCGGAAAAAAATCTAATGGCAGAGGCAGCCTTCTGCTATACGCACGTCTATTTATAGAGTAACGGCGATAAGAAAAATAAACAATCCCCCTTCTCGATCTCAAGTTCAGACGGCGAGTTCTAGGAGAAACTGAGCGTAAAAACAAAATGGATGCAATGAGCGTATTGAGCAACACCAATTTGGTGTTAGTCGGTAGCCATAGATTTCTTATCCCCAATTCATCTCTGCCATGCTTGGGAAGTAACAAACCAGATCAAGTCGGCCTTTGTCATCTCCCTTCATTGAGCAATAATTCTTCTTTGATTGCATTGAGAAGATGCCAGCGAAAATCCCGATTGGATTTTTAAGTCTGGGATTTTGAAATCTACGAAAGGAAATAGAAACTATGCCTTCAAAATAAACATCCGCCATGAAACTGAAACTCCGAAGGAAGAGTTCTTTGCTAACTATGATATCAATGGGGAAGTGGTACTGCAGAAGGTGGCTCTTTTCGACGTTACTGACTACTCTGCATCATTCGCTGACGAAGCTTCTGAGCTAATGGGCAACAAAGTATATCTCCAGCTTGTGAGCAGCGACCAAATTGATCCAGGTAACTCTAATTTCAATATGCTATACAGAAGAGCAGTACTTTGAAAACACAGATAATTGGATGTTTTCTAATGTTTTGTAGAGCAGGTCTTTCTAACTAAATTTATTCAATAAATTTTTCTACTGTATCAATTTTGTTGTATTGTGTCAGTAAATTAACATATAATCACAAGAAATCCTTTTTCTGGAAAGCGTAGAGTCACCTTTTTAATGCTAATTTGTCCACATCATATGTTTGTTTTCCTGGTTTCAATATGGTTCTTGCAAGTAATTCATTCCCGTAAAACTGTTACTGTCTATTATATCTTGTTTCTGTCATTTGTCCCAGATAAATTAAATGGTTCTATTCATAGAACATGAAACTGGGTACTAATTGTAAACTATAGAGGAACTGTAGAATCTAAAAGAATGCCTTATTCCTGAACCAGCGGGCTATGAAGAAAATAACATCAGAGATATAAAAAATAACAGCAGCAAATTATGACAGCAGATATCTGAAATTATTAACTCAGAAAACAGAGCACTGAATTAATACACAATTCTGAATTTTAACAGGGTGAATAATAGATTCTTTATTAAAGCTTATATTAAAAAGGAACTATGCTAAAACATAGTTCGCAGCATCTAAAGATAGAAAGAAAACATAAAAAAACAAAGCATGTATTTGACATGCATTATTTGCATGTCACTGGGAGACTTGCAGCTTGACGGTAAAAATAGAGATTGTTAACTGGGCTCTAAACTAAATAAAGAACCAAACTACAAAATAAAAACTGACTAACAAAATCTATGTATCTGCATGAAAGTTAAAGTTCAGTTGTGAAAAGATAGTGATTTGCATGTTGAGTCAGCGACTCATGCATCACTTTTCAACATACTTCCCTTTGATGTTGAGAGGGCTCACAATTTGATCTCTGAGTGTCGAAAACTGATACTTTGGAACTGCTTTCGTAGAGATATCTGCTAATTGTTCTTTAGCGCTGATGTATTTCAATTCTACTTCCTTCTTCTACATCAAATCTCAAATAAAATGATACTTTAAATCAAAAAAAATTGCCATGTTGTGATCGACTAGGTTCTTGGCCAATTTGATGGCACTAATGTTATCACAAAAAATCACTGTGGGTTGAATTTGTATCTCTCCAATTTCATCAAGAAGTTTTCTAAGCCATAATACTTGTGTACCTACTGAGGTGACTGCAACATATTCTGCTTCTGTAGAAGAAAGGGCAACTATATTTTTATTCTTTGAGCTCCAAGTAATCAAACCATAACCAAAAGAAAAACAATTTCCGGATGTAGACATTCGGTCATCCAAACTACCTCCCCAATTATAATCACTAAAACCAACAAGATTGAACATTTTAGAAGTGCAATGAAAGGTAGTCCCCTTCTTCAGTAGATGGGTAAAGGGGTGACACTTACCTACAAGTTGAGAGATAAAATGTTGTATGGCATGGAGCTTACCCTGAAGACTTCAAAGTTGCTTAAGATTACGAGGTGGGGTCATTTATGTGATTGCTTTGACCTTTGTTAGATCTACCTCGATGCCTCTTCTTGAAAACATGAATCCCAATAATTTTCATCAAGTGACTCCAAATACACACTTCTTGGGATTCAACTTGACTTTATACTCTCACAATCTTTCAAAAATTCTCCTTAGAACCACATGGTGTTCTGATCTTAAATGGGACTTCCCCAAAATATCATCTACATAATCTTCGACAATGTCATGCATCATGTTATGAAAGATGATGGTCATAGCCCATTGATAGGTTGCCCCTGCATTTTAAGACCAAATGGCATGACTTGGTAACAAAATGTTCCCCATGGAGTAATAAAATCCATTCTATGCTGATCCTCAAGGGCAATTTTGATTTAATTATAACTTGAAAATCCATCCATGAGGGAGAGTATTTCATATCATGTTGTTGAGTTTACAATCATGTCAATGTTTGGGAGTGGGAAGTCATCTTTTGGACATGCCTTGTTGATATCTCGGAAGTCTATACAAATTCTTATTCCACCTTGTGGTTTAAACACAAGAATAATATTATAAATCCAAACTGAATAATCTATTGGGCAGATAAATCTAGCTTCCAAGAATCTTTGCAATTCCTCCTTGACTAATAATGCCACCTTGGGATACATCTTTTGTAGTTTCTGTTTGATGGGTTTCACATTCGGATGCACAACCAGGTGGTGTACTACTAATGAGGGGTCTAACCCTGACATGTCAGTGTAGCTCCATGCAAATATGTCGATAAATTCTTTTAACAACTCAATAATGACTTTGCATTCCTCTGTTGTGAGAGATGCCCCTAGTTTTACTATTTTGGGATGTTTATCGGTCCCAATATTGACTTTTATCATGTCCTCAATAAGTGAGGGTGATTGATCTTGCAAAAAATGGGGTAATGATATTTTTGGAATGTTGGAAGTGAAGCAATCTGGAAGTTCAGTATCAATATCAAAATAATCTTCTGATGCGAATAAACTATATGGGAATTCATCTGGTTCTTTAGAAGGCTCTTCTTCTATCGAAATGTTCTTCATCGCTTTGATCATGGGATTTTTGTTGTTCTCCATATGTAGATTGATAAAGATTGATATAAAAACTCTTTTTATGATCACCTGATGGCATGAAATCTCTAGCTCTCATGTATTACAAAATGGCTTCATCATTTTGAAACATGTCAAAGGAGGGCTGCTATTTTGATTCCTAGTCTATAAGGGATGGATAACGGAGGGAAATGTTAATAGTGGATATGGTGGTATCGGGGAAAAGGTTAGTTACAATGAGCTCCCTGAAGCGACTACAAATAGAACCTATTTCAATGTCCTCATCGAGGAGAGATGACCTAGTGGTCAAAAGAGAATCCACATTGATATTGGTTGGGTCATCATCATATAGTTTGTACCCTAATCCAAAATATTATGGGTATTCTTGAACCATGATAGGTTCAAGTCAGCCTTGCTCATGTTTGCCCAATCCTTTTCCTTTGTAATGCATATTTTCCATCATTTTCTAGACTTTGGGATATTCTTGTTAAGGAGAAATGAGGGCCTCATCATTCAAAATAAGCCAAGAGTCATCTCCATCTTCAATGTATTCGTTAGACAAAAATCTAGTGCTTGAAAAAAGTTGTTGGCCCAAACTAGTACTTAATGGGATTATCCTTCCTCATGGCTAGGGACCCATAGATACGTAGAGATAGGGGTAAATTATCGATGCAGAACATTTTGTACTCATTTATCCACATCATGTGGATGTAATTTTTAGTAAGGTAACATCAGGTGTTGATTTAGATGTGGATTCTAATTGATCTAGAGAGATATATTTATCAATTGTTGGGCTCAAGATAGTGTTGTTAGTGCTAAGATAGGGTGATGGTGATAATGTTTAATCCATCTGACAATTATGGAGATGGTCTATGACTCTAGGAATGGTGACCTCCATTCCTAGATGAGGGAATTTAAGGCACTGATGTAGATTGGAGGACACAACTTGCATTTCATGAATCCATGGTATTTTAAGCAACATGTTATATGGTAAATCCACATCCACAACGTGAACTAGAGTCTGATGTACTACATGTCCCACAACAATAGAAAGATAAATGGTCACCAACTAACGATCTCTCATTATCATCGTAAGCTTTAATCATTATCAAAGTTGGCCCTAACAATGTTTTGGAGTATCCCAATTTCTTTAAAAAGTCTAGATTACACAAGTTGAACACGGATCCTCCGTCTATGAAAACATGGGAAACTCAATGGTGGGAGATGGTGACTTTAATGTATAAGGGATAATTATGATGTGGGCCAGCATGAGGCATATCCCAGGCACTAAAAGTAATTTACTGCAATGGGGATAAGTGTGTTACTAGTGCCTAAAATCAATTAGTATCCAGGTCACTAGGTCCTTTTAAATAATTCAGCACTTGATTTAATATTTTTGATGTAAGGTTGATGTTTTAAGAAGTTCCATCAAGGAAATTTGAGCTAGATTATTTTCTAATTGTTGAATGATATCATAGGATTTACTTGAAGAGATTGAAGTTTTCTTAGAAACATTCCTTTTTGGGGCAGCATATGAGGTAGAAGGATCTTAAGGAGGTATTGTGGGAATTATTATCTTATTGCATCAGGTGGTTATTATGCAATCAACAATGGCCCTTTTAATTTTCAGGATGGGGGATGAAGGTGGAGCAAATTCTTGGATCTTGCAAATTTTGATGGTGTTAATGTAATGGTATGGGACATTATGGTAATCAGTGCAGTTAAATGAAGATGCTTGACCCTAGTCTCTTTGGGGTCTTTAATTCCTCTGATCATGCTTTGGGAGTAGATCCTTGTAAATGCCAAGTTGCTCATTTATTGACTGATTCGAGGGAGCTTCTCCTTCAATCTCTATATCATCCCTTTCAATTAAATCTTGGATGTAATATTTTAATTGCATGCACCACTCAGTGTCATGTCCTTTTACCTTGTGGTACTTGCAAAACTCATCCTCATGATACCAATCTGGTTTTGGTTGACAGTTGTCCATAGGTTTGATCTCAGGGAGAGTAATCATGTTGGTGGTGATTAATTGGTCCAAGACCATTTCTATCGGGACTCCCAAGCTTGTAAGCAGTCTTTTTCCTATATGAGGCTTAGGCTTAACTCAAGGAACTCTAATGCAAGAGACATTAGGGTGTTGTGTGGGGCCTTTCTTTTGGACTGTTTGTACACATTTTTGCTTGGAATCTATTTCCCCATCACCCATGACATTCTTGTTCTTATTAAAGACTTTGGATTTTTCAAGAAAAGAATTTTCTCGATTTGAAGTGTGCTCATTTAGAGAATATAGTTTGATGGTCCCATTTTCAATAAGGGTTTTTTCTATATGCATTCTCTTTTCTATGAGCTCATCGAAGGTCTTGGCACATTACAATTTTAATTAGTACTTTAGCTCTATATTAAGGTTATCTACAAAGATTCTAAATAATTCTTTTTCAGGTATAGTGCATCTTAATCGGCTTACCAAGGTCCACCGTTTTTGTAGGAAATATACTAGGCTTTCCCCGCTTCATTATTTAGTATTGTAAAGGTCAATAATGGAGATATCATGCTCTATTTTGAATGAGAAGTATCTAACAAATTGCTTTGTTAATTCTCCAAAACATTGAATGAGAAGTATCTAACAAAGTGCATTAACCATTCCAAAGTGGGTCCCGTAAGACTTTTGGGGAATAGTCTCAACAGATAAGCATCCTCATAGGCTACCTCATGGCAATCTACATAAAACTCTTAGACATCATCTCTAGGGCCCCCATTTCCCCGACATTTCTCAAATTTGGCTATTTAAAAATACGAGGAAAAGGGCACTTTCATAATGCTCATGTATAATGGTGATGAACAAAAGTCTTCATACTTATACCTGAGGGCTTGTGATCTTGGATCCATTTGTTGGAGAGTCTCTTTCATCATTTTCCATTCTTAAGCAAAAGAGGGAACCCCAAGAGGATTAGTATTTTGAGTTTGGCTTCCTTTAGGAATATGGGTACTATGGGTATTGTTGACATTATTAGTATTGTTGGTGTTGTTAACATTATTAGCGGTGTTGGTATTATTGTTATTATTTTGTCTAGGAGATGGAGGGCATTGATTGTAGAGTAGTTGGTTAATTTGTTGTGTCAATTGGTTAAGGCGATCCTCAATGACAGCCTATCTTTGATTTGCCTCAGTGCAGTTATTAAGAAGGGGTTATGGGCATTCTTCTTATTTGACTAATCCATAGTCCACACCTTCTTCTTCTTGGGGTATGTGGTTAACATGTTGATGTGGGGTATTTGGTCATGATGGAGGTCAAACTAGGTTGTGTAAGAGGGTATGATCAAAATTGGAAGGTAATGTGCCCCTTGTTTCTATGGCACAAGCTAGAACATGATCTCAACTTTCATATAAATAGCAATCAATGATGTTTCTTACTTTGTCATTATGGAGGGGGTTATATCTTTCATTCTCTCCCCTAGGTGTGTGCATATCACTATGATTTTCATCATACTCCTAAGTTGGGTCAATCATAGGCCCTAATGGATTGTTATCTTGGTTGGAGCCTTGTCTAATCCGAAGTTGGGCTTAGGTGTAGATAACCATTGTGAAAGAGGGATGCGATGAAATGTGATGGATGAAAGGGAAGTCTTCAAATACTACTTCTATCTAGAAATTGAATTACTAGTGGTCAAAATTTGATGATGTAGGAAGATGAAATGACCAAGAATTACCAAGAGACAAAATCTTTTAAGAAACCAATCTAGCAAGGACGAAGGATGAGTGATGGGATCAAATATCTTTGTCTACTAGTAAATGGATAAGTTGATGGGTGCTAGAGGACAAAGGTACTTGATAGAAATGAAGAATATGATGGGTGATAGATTAAGATCTTACAAGACTATGTATAGTGATAATCCAAAGTCAAGAGAATATGATGAATAATGATCCAAGGAAGATGGGTGACCACTAAAATCTTGATTTTAAGATGAAATATAATATTTAAAGAGAATGGGATGGGTGGAAGACAAGAGATGTGTGATGTGTACGGGGTGTGATATGGGATGAATGAAGGATTAGACAAGAGCACCAATTCAATATAAATTATATATGAATGGGAGGAATGGATGTGGATGAACTAGTCACCAAATAACGGTGGGGGTGAAATGGGTGGGGGTTAGATAGATTTAAAAAAATGATGGATAAGTAGTCATTATAGGTGATTTATATATAAAGTGGTGTGATATAAGATCAATCAAAAGGATGGATACACAAATGGATATTAGGCTATAAGGGAAGATGTAAAAGAGGTTTTTGTGTTATAGGGTGGATATAAATGATAAATGGGATGGAAAATAAATAGAAGATTAAATAATGGTCAAAGATGGTATGAGGTAGATATGGATTGATACACAAATGAATAAGATGATAAATGATATATGTATACGAGCTAGTTTGTGAACATCTGAAGGAGGATGAATACTATATGCAAGTGTTGTATAATGGTATGGGTAGCGGATATAGGATGAATACTGTGAGTACATGAGCAAAATCGTGTCCAGAATGCACAATATCATAACTAGGCAAACAAAACTGCTAATCACAAGTCACGACTTTACAATATGTCAATAAACTGGCATGATTAACTAACATTACCATGACTGTCTAACAATATCACTACTCAAATTAACAATATCGTGACTATAGAAAAATCACAATCTGCGATATTATAGATAGTAATAGAAAAATAAAAATAAGTCTAAGGTAACTATGTAGGTACCCTATCAAACTAAAATAATTACAAGCTTGTTATAACATATACAAATTTGATGAAAAATGTATAGTCCTATGTTGTCTACTGCCACTAAAACTTAATACATCTTATGTTCTTCCTCTACAATATCATGATTGCAAGTAACAAAATTGCAACTTGTAGGTCAAAATTGCAAGTCACAGTTAGCAGTATTATAGATGGGGTCTACATAGTCTATGATGGTTTTGAGATGTTTGTCATATCTTCTATTTGCCCCCTTTGATTCCTACACATAGATTACAATACTTATCAAAGTTTTCCTTGAAAGGGTCTTAGACCAAAAAATTATTTTAGATGGGAAAATGATCAGGTTTCCAACAAATAGTTTAACATAGACCCTTATTAGCCCTCTATACAGAACCTAAAAATGCTTTTGTTGATGACACAGGATGTAGGGAAGTCAGAGTTTTACCAATTTCAATAAAAAAGACAATATCGTAACTGTCGACTACAAACCCATGATCACCAGAACAATCTCACAACTGAGAGAGTCACGGCTTTGTTTGGGATAGCCAAAGAGTCAAAGTCTTGGTTTAATGTATTCCTTTCTATAATCGCAAATTCAAAATACCCTTCCAAGCAAAGAAAGTAGGAATAGAGGACAAAAATATCTTATATTAAGTAACAACAGAATACAGGTGATAGAGTTGATCCTGAATACTATATTTGACAATATCACCACTAGGATCAACAATATCGTGATTACTAGTTTAATACCACAAGTCTGAGAATCATGGTTTTATCGAAATATATAGATAGCTAGACTCTAGGTGGATTTCCTTCCGATCCTTCACATAAAACCACACCAACAGACAAGACACTTGCAAAAATAGAGGGTTAGCAATAACATATTATAACCTGACTCCTACTATCAATTTTGGTAATATCACTACTACAACTGGCAATATCATGACTATCAAGACAAACTTATGACTATCAAAGTTATGGTATTGTCAAAGGCCTAAACCCTAGTAAAACCCTTAACTGTTAGCGATTAATTGGCAATATTGCAACTGGATCCTACAAAGTCATAACTACAATACTGTGAATATCAAGGCAAAGTCGTGATTCACCTATACATGTCAAATTTTGAAAACTCAGGCTTATATATTCATCTAATTAGTCCTGCAATCACTCAAATCACTTCCAATAATGGTATTAGATTGAATAAGGGAGGTTGGTCCCATCGTGGTCACCAAAATGTGCACCAAATTTCAAGTTCATACAATATTACCAAAACTAGCAATAAAACCTAAAACTTAATAGCACCAATATGAATGGATAGAAGAAGTAAATCAGAATAAATGGAACATGCTTACCATCCTTTTTACCTCTTCATGCCTCCATTCTAGGACTTGCACTTGAATGATTTGATGCGAAAGCTTGAATTGTTAGATTGCTTAATGAACTTTTGACAATGGCTTCCATTTCTTTTGAAGTGGATAATAGCTTGGATGAGAGCTTGAAGGTTGTTATGTATGCAATTAAATATGGAAATATGAGATCTTGATGGCTTTATAGATGAATTTTCAATTAGTATTGGCCATTGCCCAAGCTTGGCCTTTTATAGGAAAACAGAGGGAATTTTGAAGGAATTTTAAATTATATAGAAGTCTCTAGTTTAGAGACTTCTCGAGACTTGGAGGTGCTTCTCCAATTCTAGAGGCTTCTCAATAGGTTCAAGGGATAATGGAGGAATTAGATAGGGATTAATGAGGTTTATGGTTCATAGGGATGTAGGAATGGCTAGGGTGGTAGGGTGACTAGGGTGGTAGGTGGATAAATGTGAATTTTAAATTGTCAAGTGGGTTTAGGGAGTAGGTTAGTAGGTAATAGGTTCTATTAAAGGTTTAATGGGGAGATTAATTGGTTTCTAGGATGGTGTAAATTTTTATGGGATATAAGAATGGGATGGGGGTTATTACGCTAGGATATATAGGAATTAGGCTAAACTAACAAAAATTAGTATAATTAGCAGGACGAGCATAATTTAGTACATACAATCGTCAATGAGGTCAAGGTCGAGCACTACAATCTTGAGTGAGAGTAGGCACTCTTGTGGCCTTTTTACCATTGTGATGCCTCCTTTTGAGAATGAGGCATCATACAAGACCTTCTTCTGCCCTGCACCATACACTAAGTCCACCACATCAAGTTGGTGAGCCAACTCCAAGGCCAAAGTTTTATCTGTGAGCAAGTGAGTGAAATAGAAAGGCTCCTCCTTGAATTCATGCACCCAAATAAAGGTGAAATGAGCCTTGAAGAACCAATCAACAAGAATTTAACCATCAATTAGCCATGACCTCCAATGGTCAGTCATCCAAAAGGTGATGGCCTCTCAACTGAGGTGAATAAAGACTGGGGACAGCAAGCTTTCCAAGAACTTATAGTAAACCTGTGTGATCAAAAGGAGGTGCGTCCATGCGGTGATGGGGAACATTTTGTTGGGATGGGTGCTTATATCTATGGAGTTGAAGGTGAAGTATGAAGAGAAGAAATGGGAGTGCTGATACAAAATCAGGTGAAGGAGGAATACTGAAAGGTATTCAATGTTGGTAAGTTCACCAGCTCATTTTGCATGGTAGTGGTGATGGCATCTACGAAGTCCATCTTGTACACCTTTTCCTTACTCACCATCTTCAAAAAGAAGACTGCCCCCAATTGGAAATAAATGACATGATCATTCGAGTCCATGCTAAAGATAAATGCCAATATAAAAAGGGCATCTTTTATGACCTACATCACAAATCTCATGAGAACGATGGGTAGAGGAGGTACTTCATTGTATTTGATCCAAAGGATCAAATTGATGAACTTTGTCTTACGGACTTGGGTGTCCTAGACAATTTTAGGCTCTCCATATTGCAGACATTGATGTTGGGGTTGCTCGGGAGTTGGAGCATCTCCTTTATGGCATCGATACTGACATCCACTTTTAGGTGGATGTTGCTTGTGATAACACCAATTTTAGTGTCATACCTATCTACTTAGAGGGTAATGATCTTCGGGCACTGGTGTACAAGAGGCACCATGTACTAGGCCCACAAGGAGTTCTAAACTCTATATTCAAATGACTTGTAGTCATTGTTTTGCACTTTTTTGATAATTTGGGCATGTGTGCCATATCTAAGGTTATTCAAGTTTTTGGCCAATTTTAGGTCATATATTTCATATGCATAATCCATGACCAATGTGTGGTCTCTATAGTGCCCCTTGGATATACTTTTGACATTCAACACTTTTGGCTTTGGTTAAGTGAAAGTAGAAGCATATGATTTGCTTACCACATACTATGGAGGAAGGTCTCCATGACCACCTAACCCATGCGTTGGTTACTTCCTTAGACACTTTTTGCTACCATATGAGGATGTAAAAGTCTCCATTCCTATAAATTCTTCTAAAACTTCTCTGCACTTCAAATACAACGCTAGATATCAATTTCTCACTCATAACTCTATCAATTCTTGGCTCAAATCTTTTTGCTCATTATTTCCTATTTCACTTGGTGTTCTTGAAATTCTTAAAGCGTCAAGTGTTCAACTTGATGAGGAGAGGGATATTTATAAGTCAATCCTTATAGGCATGATCATCATGTAAAAATATGAATTTGAATGCCCCATAAATGTTGAGGGTGACATACACGCTTGAGGAGTAGCTTGCAAGATATTTTACAGTGATACGTATAGGGAATTGTGCAATATGGATCATCTAAAATTAATGGTAGGAGGAATGGGTAGATAATGGTCTTTCAGAGAATGTTTCAAAAATAAGGAGAGCTAGGGTGCAAACACCTAGCAATGGGAGGGGTGGAAGGTGATTGCACCATAATAGATGATGACACGAAGGATGAGGGTAGAAGAGTGAGAAATGGTGTGAGAGAAGTGATTGGTATTGCTGAGTAAAGTGGCATGATCTCAATGATAGGTTGGGCAAATGAAAATGGTAAAAAGGAGGTGATCAACTAGGTAGTGAAGAGTGATGAGGGAGTGATTAAATAGGTGGAAGTTGAAATATGTGGTGGGGAAAAGCGTATGTTATTTTATGGAGGCTTGGGGGAAGGACTAGAAACTTGTGTCTCAAGTCATTCAGGCTGAGATGACCCCACCATAATATGCCCTAAAGAGACCTACTACTATTACGGGGTGGTCAGATATGGATATAGAGGAGGTGGCCAAGTTGAAGGCCTCTAGACCATAGAAACCTCTTCTTCTTTCTCTGGAGGGGCATCCTCGTCTTCTTTAGAAGGAGTATCCTACTCTTCTATTTATTCTTCGATAAATAATTCCCCTTCTATCAGAGCTTCCACCTCATGGTGTTCATCCTAGAGGTTTTCAAATGTTTCATCTGTGTCCACATCCTCAAAATTAAAAAATGGCTTACCAATTTCTTGCCTATATTTCCAATAGGCATCTATCTTCTCCTATTTCCAGTCCTTTTGAACAAGCTATGCCCTTAGCCCCTTCCTCAATTTCTTTATGGGGTCAAATTGTAGAACTCTATCATAAAAGGATTCCCACATCTTGTAGGTGTCTGATGGGATCTTGGATAGATCCACGTAATACTTTATATCATCCTTTGTCAGTGACCTTCGCCCCTTGAGGTATGGTTGGGGCTCATGACTGAATGAGGTAGAGGTCTTCAAGGAGGCTATGTGGCCAATCTAGTCATAATTCCATTTGTCATCAATGAGGTTGAGGCTGAGCACGAGTAGGCACTCTTACAACCTTTTCACCATTGTGATGCCTCTTTTTGACAAGGGGACATCATATAGGACCTTCTTCTTCTACCTTATGCCATACACTTAGTCCAGTACATTGTGTTGGAGATCCAACTCCAAGGCCAAAGTTCTATTTGTGATCAAGTGAGGGAGACAAAAAGGCTCCTTATTGAATTCATGTAGCCAAATGAAGGTGAAATAGACCCCAAAGAAAAAATCAATTATAATTCAACTATCAGTGAGACATGACCTCTGACAGTCAATCATCTTGAAGGTGATGGCCTCTCGATTAAGTTCAATGAGGACTGGGGACAAGAAGCTTTTAGAGAACTCTTAGTAACCCTGTGTGATTAGTAGGAGGTGGGTCCATGCGGTGATGAGGATCATCATGTTGGGATGTGTGCTTGTCTCTATGGATTTGAAGGTGAAGTATATAGAGAAGAAGTGAGAGTGCTGATACAAAATCAAGTGTAGGAGGAATACCAAAAGGTATTCGGTGTTGAGAAGTTCACCAGCTCATTTTGCATGCTAATAGTGATAGCATTTATGAAGTCCATCTCATACAACTTCTCCTTACTCACCATCTTCAAAAGGAAGACCACACCCAATTAGAAATTGGTGATGCAATCATTTGAGTCCATGCCAAAGATAAATGCCAATATAGAAAGGGCATCTTTTATGTCCTGCATCACAAAGCTCGTGAGAGTGATGGGTAGAGGAGGCGCTTCAATGTAGTTACTCCAAAGGAGCAAATTAATGAACTCTACCTTGTGGACTTGGGTATCCTAGACATTTTTTAGGCTTTTCACAATATAGACATCGGCATTAGGGTCGCTTGGTAGTCAGAGCATCTCCCTTATGACATTAGTACTGATATCCACTTTTAAGTGGTTATTGCCTATGATAATGCCAGTGCTAGTGTCATACCTATTTTTGTAGAGGGAAATGATCTCTAAGCATAGGTGCATAAGAGGCACCATGTGCTGAGCTAGCATGGAGTTCCAAATTATGTATCTGATTGACTTTTAGTCATTGTTCCACACTGTTTTTATCATCTGGGTGTGGGCACCCTCTCTCAGTTTCTTTGGGTTTTTGGCCAATTTAGGGTCACAGATTTCATCTACATAATCCATGACCAGTGTGTGGTCTTTGTAGTACCCTTTGGCTATACTTTTGACATTCGACACTTTTAGCTTTGGTCGAGCGAAAGTGGAAGCATATGATTTGCTTATCGTATATTATGGGGGAACGTCTTCATGACCACCTGACCCATGGGTTCTCTACTACCCCAAATGCTTTTCGCTATTAGATGAGGATGTAAAAGTCTCCATTCCTAAAAATTCTTCTAAAACTTCTATGTGCTTCAAATAAAATGCTAGATATTGGTTTCCCACTCACAACTCTGTCAATTCTTGGCTCAAATCTTTCTGCTCAATATTCCTTGTTTTGCTTGGTGCTCTAAAAATTCTTAAAGTGTTTAAGTGTTCAACCTGATGAGGAGAGGGGTATTTATAATCCAATGTTTGTAGGAGTGATCAACATGCAAAAATTTGAATTTGAGAACCCCATAAATGTTGAGGGTGGTACACATGATTGAGGAGTAGCTTACAAGAGATTTTGTGATGATCCCCATGGGGAATCATGCAATATGAAACAATTGGCATTAATGGTAGGAGGAGTGGGTAGATTAAAATATTTCAAGGAATGTTTCAAAAATAAGGAGATCTAGGGTGCAAACACCTAGTAACGGGATGAGCCACTTGCACCAATGACACTTATTTAAAAATAAATAGAAACAAAGAAAGGAAAATGAACAAACAAAGGGAAATAACAACAAAGAAGGGAAACTAATTTAACTATATATAAGGGGAAGGTCAATAAATTAGTTAAAGTGTTTCAATTCAATTATGTTAATCAGAATCACCAATGCATTTCCTTCTCCATCTTCCAACTCAAATGCATTGCTTTATCTATCGCCAATGACGCAAAATGACCCCCTCCATAGGGAATCAAATTTTACATGTTGGCCTAATTTCGTAGTCTTTTGATCATATTTGAGAACCAAGTCGCCTAATTTAAAGCCTAGGTTTGATGATTTCCTATCGAACCACTATTTGACTGCTTGTTATCATGCGACTTTTGTGTTGCTCGCTTGCTCTCTTGCTTCTTGGAGTTTTAGCAATTTTGTTAGCCTAACGTTCATCACTTCATTTTTAACTATTTTGATTGCCTTTAAAAGTTGTAAGGTGGGTATTTCTATTGATATAAGTGTGACCACTTCCTTCCCGTATACTAATTCATACGAGGATGTCTTAAGGATTTACTTGGGAGTAATTTAGTCAGTCCATAGGGTTGTTTTTACATGCATATGCCACTCCCTTTGTTTGTTGGCACCCATTCTTTTGATAAGCCTAATGAGATTCTTATTTGTTGATTAGACCAACTCGTTCCCTTGTGGGTAGTAGTTGGATAAATTTTTTAGGAAAATGCCATTTTAGAGCACAAACTCTAAAATCTTGGAGTGGAGGAAGGCTTTTGCATTATTGGAAATGATCATTTTCGATGGGCCGAACCTCACTACTAGTTCCTCCAAGAAATTTAAGATCACATTCTCAATTGCCTCCTTCATTAGGTATACTTCGATCCACCTAGTAAAGTAGTTGGTGGCTATAAGTATCCACTTGTGGCCTATATTAAACATGGGATTGATCATCCCATTGAAATCCAAGCCCTACTATGTGAAGGGTTTCATCGATCACAAGTGGATTTAATGGCATGGCTAAATTCTTTCGCTTGCCCACAAAGAATTGATATTGTTGGTATTTCTTAACTACCTAATGATAATATGCAAATATGGTTAGCCAGTAGTTTCTCACATGCATGATCTTGGTCATGGTGGTCTTTGTTGATAAATGGCCACCCAGAGGGGCAAAATGCATATCTTAAAGGATCTTCTCAGCTTGGTGCTTTTTGATGCATTAGATCAAATCTATGTCAAAGTTCTTGAACATGACTCCCTAGACCAGCATGTAGCTAGCTCTTTGTAACCTATAGAATCACCTTTTGTGTGTAGGAAGACCATCAGGATATTGGCCAGTTTGCATGAATTGGGTTCTATCAATAACCCAAGACCCATTGGTTTCATATTGATTAAGTAGAACCATTTCTAATGTGTCATATCCTTCTATTAGGGCATTTGTGCATTGGGCCAAGTATTAACAGATTCCTCTTCCCTATATCACCTTGTTTGACCTAAATTTGACATCATATTCTAGGATCTTGGTGATCCAATTGGCCCTTTTTTTAGTGATCTCTCCTTCCATTATATATTCCCTAACATTAGAATGTGCCACATACACCATTATCTTACTTCCTACCACAAGGTGCCTAAATTTTTTAAGGCCCTTGACAATGGTGAAAGCCTATTTTTCAAAAAAAATATACTTGGTCTCATACCCATGCATGGTTCTTGAATAGAAAGTGATCGAGTGCTCATTTCTTCCTTCTTCCTCCTTTTGAGTTAGCACAACTACAAGGCTATACTCGTTCCCATAGACATACATGATGAAATATTTGGAAAAGTCAAGATTGAATAACATGGGGGCAATTGATATGGCTTCTTTAATTTTGTCAAATGCATCTCTTCCTTCCACGGTCCATTTGAAGGGTTTGTCTTTCTTCAGCATTAGTTTGATTGGCCTTACCAATCCCATGAAGTCGGATATGAACCTGCTGACAAAATTGATCTTTCCCAAGAAAGATTGGACCCCCTTCTTGTTTATCGATAAGGATAGGTCCCTAATGGCCTTTACTCTTTCTGGATCAATGGTGATCCCCTCCTTGGATACCACGTATCCAAGCATCTTGCCTTACAGGACTCTAAAAACACATTTCTCGGGGTTAAGATACACCCCGAACCCTTGGCAATTTTATAAAACCTTCTCCAAATCATTAAAATGTGTTTCCTTCTTCTTGGAAAATATAATGAGATCATCCAAGTATATGAGGATGATATTGATTAGGCCTTTAAAGGCTATATCCATAGCTCATTAGAAAGTAGCCCTTGCATTAGAGAAGTCAAAAGGCATCTTCACATAAGCAAAAATTCCCCATTTTGTGGTGAAAGTGGTCTTATATTGATCCTCTTCATTTATCCACACATGGTTGTATCCTAAGAAGCCATCTAGTAGAGAGAATTTTCACACCTACTACTATCTAGAGGATTTTTTCCATTGAAGGAAGGGGATATTGATCCTTAAGGGATGTTTTGTTTAAGTCCCTAAAATCTATGCACATCCTCATTTCTCCATTCTTCTTTCTTACTGGAACTAAGTTAGATACCCAAGTTGAATGCTTGATTGGGTATATGATTTATTATTCGATCGATTTCCTTAGCTCTTGAGCTATGAAAGACTCAATCTTTGGGTTTAACAGACTTTACTTTTGCTAGACAGGCTTTGCTCCTTCTACCAGGTCTATGGTGTGTTGGATGACCTTGTGGTCGTTCCCTTTCAAATCATCATAGGTCCATGCCATGACCCCTTCATAATTTTTGCATAAAAAAATCAATCGTTCCTTATCTTCTTAGGGAACTTCCTTCCCAACCTTCTATTTTCTTTCATCCCTGACATCGAGCTTAAAGTAATCACCTTTATCTACAATAAACTTTCATTTTTCATTCCTTGCATAATCAGAATCAAAAAAATTCTCCAAGGTGATTAGTCCTTTCAAAAGTTTATTGGATTTTAGTTGCATGATATAGTCCCCATAAGCTTCCTCTATCTTTGGTTGGAATTGCTCTACAAATTCACATGATTACTGAAGGAACATGCAATCTAGGCATCACTTTTGAACACTTGCCAATTCTGGTCATTGTTGGGAATAATAGGTCTAATGATTACCCACATTGCTTGTTCATTAGTGAATAAATCTATTACTAGGTCAAACTAAGAACTGATCATCACCATCATGTTTGCCTCCATATTCATGGTCCTAGGGATGATCTGAACATTAAAGGCTTTGATTAAATCCCTTATTTGGTGATGATAGGACCTCATGCGTACATTATTCATAGTTTTGACCCCTCTCACTTGTCTTACCACCAATTCAAAATATCTGAACACTTTTAGCTACTTTACGCCCATACATTTGATAAGGTTGAGGCTATAGATTAGTGCTTTGTATTCAGCTTTATTATTCATGCAGATGAATTGGAATCGAAAGGTTTGGAGGGTCTCTTTTTTGGATGGAGATACTAACTGGATGCCTACTCTAGAGCTGGTTTTGCACTTCACACCATGAAAATGTAGAGTCCAAAACTTGGACTCATTTTCAGGTTCTTTGCTTTGATCAACCACCTTCATGACCATGGGGATAGCCTGATCTACATCATGAATTACATAGGTCTTAAGGCCAATAGCATCAAAGTTCACAAAATGATCATTCTCAATAAATGCATTAATGAGGACTTCTTCCTCTGGGCTCTTATTGTCTGCCACTCTTTCTTCTTTAAGCATTTATATGTAATGTGTCTCCCTCTTTGATAATTAAGTGTGCATCATTTTGAAGCTCATCGTAGCATCATCCGTTATGTGTTCTGGGTGTAGTGGATTAGACAACACCTTTAATTTTGAGCCATATTTGGTCTTCAAGATCAAGTGGGACCAATCTAATGATAGGTATCCACCTATCTTGGTAGTGAAATATCTTGATAGACATAGCCCAAATATTGGCAGGATATCTATCACTATAACTTCCTATGATACAGTAATGTTGGGATAATAATATAAGGTGATGGGAAGAGCCTTGATGATACTTATGGTCTAAACTTTCTTCCCATCCAATTACATTACTCATTTATTCAAAGGCTCGTATTGCAATTACAGTGCATCCACGATTTGTTAAAGCATCACCATGGTGCTAGCGCCAGAATCAATCATGGAATTATGCAACAACTTCTTCCTCATAATAAGCATAAAATAAAATGGGGTAGGTTTTGTCTTACTTACCCCTTATTTGGATTTGATGAATGTGGATTGTGTTTGGTGTTGTGCACTCGTGTTGGCTTCTTTTCCCTTAGACAGGACATCCCAGAGAGAAATGTTGGTTGAAACTTTCTTTAATTATTCCACCACATTATATGACCTTAGAGGTGGGACCTCAGGATCCTTTACCTTGTTTTGTGTTGTTTCACTTTTGATATGTCAGAGGTGGTGGTTGGGGTCCCAGACTATTCTTGAAGGTCACTTTAGGCCTTGTGAAGGCTTCTTAGGTCTCGGTTGATCTCTTTTTGGATCGAGTGAAATAGTTTGATTGGACTTGTAGAGATTTGTGCATAGGGATCTCACTCACATAGATTGCATCTTCACCTTCCACCTAAGATAAAAGTGCATGATCTGAGGCTATCTCCTCCTCTTACTCCAAGGACATTCCTTGCATCTGCACCATTAAGATAACATTCTCAACACCTAGGGATTGGTATCTATAGGAGGCTAAGTTAGGTGTGTTTCCTTGTCTTTATTGCTCGATAACCCTCTGTTGTAGATTGTCTCTTATATAATTTAAGGGTATGTGGGCATTATTACATGGGAAGCACCATGAATTACAATCATCTGCCAAGTTTTTTTGGCCTACGACCAATTTTTTGCTTGCATTTGGTGAGATAATTTACAAAGGATCAGGCACCATAATGATTTGATTCACAGGTCGTGTTTGATGGTTTGACACTTAATGATTTGGTGCCTAGTGATTTGGATTCTACCTTTCATAGTATTATTTATTCTATTAGGGTACTCTCTTTTCTTGGTAGTTTTGAAAAGGGGCCTTTAGAGTCATAGCCTGCTACCTTTTGATATTTATGATCTCATTAGAGAAGTTTCACAAGATGCTCTTCATGTCATTTACCTCTGTAGCTGAGGCTGAAGAGGACATGCTCACCTGAGTAGGTGGGTATACATACATGGAAGGTGGTGTTTACCACGTGCTTGGATACTCTTATTGCAGTGGCATTGATATTTTGAGAACATTGGCATCGACAGTTGTGGAGGAAGCTTTCCAGCATCTATTAATCTGTTCTCCACTCTAACTGCTATGTCATATGCATCTGGGAGCATCTAGCCTTTGAGAGATTGAATCACGATAGCTATGTCTAAGTTCAAGGCCTTGATGTAGAAGACAATGGCCATACATGTGGGTTATTGGGCTACTATTGGGATCCTTTACTGGGTCTTATCGAACTTGGTATTAAAATTTATAATAGCCTCTTACGAGGCTCTCCTAATATTTATTAGTTATTTTAGGAGAGATGATCGATCTATTTTTTCATTAAATTATTCAAAGAATCTATTACCCAATTCATCCTAGGTAGTGATGGATTTGGGTGATAAAGATCGATACCAGTCGAGAGCTTTCCCTTTGAAAGAAGTGGCTAGTAGCCTTAAGGCCACATTATGTTGTGTGACATAGTGCACTGTGCATACATTCATAACATCTTGGAGATGTTTTGCTACATTCTTTAAATTCTCTCCTATGAATTTAGGGAGCGTCTTTAAGGCATTTACAGAAATAGGGTCCCATGTAGCTAGGGGTACCAGAGGGATAAGTAGGCTGTCACTATTCCATGTTATGAAGTTCCTTGGTGGGCCTTACATATCCATTTGTTGATGTTGTTGAGTATCGCTATATCTTGTGATCCTTTGGCGAGTTGGAACTCCTAGAGGTGGTAATAACAAGCCTAGTTCTTCATTGTTTGTGACCTTGTAATGGGCCTATGGCTCATATACCCTAACTTATAATCGTGCGATTAGTAGTCATGTCCCACCTAACATGACAAAAAATAAAAATTGTTGATGCCTAAAACTTTCACTCTAGGTGAACAACTCTCTATGGGAAGCTTTATTTATGTCAGACTCAAATGCAGACTGTAAAGCAACCTCCAAGGTTTCAAAATCTGGGTTTTCAGATCAATTTAGCGATGAAAAGGGATAAGAAGGAAATGCAAAATAAAATTAAAATAAACTAACTAGAGTGATGCACCAAAATCTTTGAAGTATTGACATATAATTGCATAAAATAGATTAAATCTTCAAACATCATAGAATATTAAAGGATCATATGCATGAATTAAAGTCTATAATGCAAATAAGAACCAATACTATAGAATCATAGAATGGAAATAATAGACAATAATAAATCTTAACTCAATTTGACAAAGAACACCACATCTTCTTCATTGGTGGGTAGAAAACATCATACAAGAGGCCAAAAGGCACAGTATACAATATTTGATCTTTCTCGTGAGGGGCACCTATTAAGGTCATGGAATGAAAATGCTATCTGTTGATACTTCTATTCTAAAAACTATAACTATTAAAAAATGGCTACTCTTGAAAACAATCGAGACAAACAATCCAAAAAATTACCCTCTTACAAAAAAAAAGAGTTTTGCTTATATAGGTGCAACGACCTCTTGAGACAAAGACACATGGAACTAGGGACTTACGCCCATGATGAGGTGATTGCAATTAACTAGGGAGCTCCAGCTCATGAGTGCAGATGGTCTTCTAAATCTTGGATAAGGTACAACTATAATGCCTTATGATACCCACAATGCCCAGAAGAAGTGTGATGATGAAATGTGTCTACCTCTAAAACTGCTTTTTGAATGTTGCTGGAAATGGGGGCCCACTTGTTTTGGCCAATAGTGAAACTCTTAGGTCTAACAAGAGAAACCTTTCCTTAGACAAGTGTTATGATGCCATGTGGAGGGTTGGTGCTTATCTTGGAGAATCTGAGCATTTTTTTGCAAAAATGAGCGTGGGGGTGTCATGTGGAAAATCTATGTTCCTCATCATTATAATAATGGGCCCCATTCACTACCCCTATCAGCCAATGACGTTGCATGAAATCTTGACAAAAATAAATTTATCTTGGATTAGCACCCATTTACCACATGGAGAGTTGGTGCTTGTCCTAGGCAAACTGAGAATTCTTTTGTGATAAGCAACCACTAGGATGTGAAGTGGAGAGATAACTCTTCTCCTAGGGAATTCGAGAAATTTTTGAGTTAAACAAGCATCAGGTTACCTCGTGGTGGCTATAGAAGGAAGTCAAGACTTAAGAAAAATACAAAAAGGGACCTGAGAACACTGAGGCTGAGACTGGCGTCATCGAACCCGCTGAACACATTCTAGACAAAAGGCCAACTACTTCAAAATGTGGATCATGATCTGCAAGAAACACATTATGGATTAGGTAGTGTTTGTGATATCTATTAAGGTGTATTGGTTTGTGCTTATTGTGATGGAACATTTATTACCACTTGTTAAGGTGGTATGGTGTTCTGCACTTGTTGAAGCAGTATTTTGGCCTATTATTTTTGGCTAGTTGCCCCATGTTGCATACTTGAGGAAGTAACCACTTAAGGAATGGAGGTTACTTGTTGTGTTTGGGAAATAGTCATACCTATCCCCTATTGTTTCAAACCACTCATGGTATTGGATAGAGAAATTTGTCATGTGTTGTTTGGTAGTATATTAGACCCACTTTGGTTAAAATTAGAATGCACTTATATGCTATCAACCATGTTTTTAGTGAGATCTTTCATGTGATTTATAGACTCTTCCATCATAATTAGGACATTATACATGTCTTCTACCAATGTGCTTTGGCTAAAAGGGTCTATGTTCTAATTTTCATAGCCTGAAAAATCCATTTGAGGCCTTATTGATGGAGCTATCTCTATAAGTGGTATGTTTGAAACAACCATGGCATTAAAATTATGAGCTAGGTTAAGGTAATTTTGAATGTTTATTATACCTATTCAAATTGATCATCCATAGGACCTTTCCCTTTCACAAACACGCTTTGACTCTGTTGACATATTTGCACTAAATCTTGATTATAACTAGTTGATGCATGTTTAAACTGTTGGTTTTGAAGCACATTATTGGAGTTCTAATCAAACTAGACAGACTTTCATGTGGGAAGTCTGGTGGGAATTTAGCTCCTACTTATATTGCCTTGACTAGAATTTCATCTTTATTCTCTAAAAAATGGTGATCTAACAATTATGATTCATAACTCATTTGCATTGGTGTTTTTACGTAGTAGGACTGTTGTTTTTGGATTTATTTGACAATAGGCATTACTTGAGTAAGGTACTATGTCATTTGCTCTTGCTCTTGGTCTAGATAGGATGGTGCACTCACAAGTACTGCACTAGTGGGTCCAACATTTGTTTTTCATATGGAATATTATAAGATGGATATGGATCCATCTCATATGTTATATCAAACCAAAAGTTCTTGAATGAAGGTGTCACTAGTGTTGTCCCCCAAAAATATCACTCATTTTTGGGACAACATATGAACTATTTTGGGCCCTACAAGACCAAAATTGTCTCTTCCCTTTTCAAAATTTGTTCTGAGCATTCAAATTCCTCATTTTTCAAGCTTCTCAAAAATCTACGGACTCTGCAGGCTTGAATCTACGGACTCTGCAGGCTTGAATCTACAGACTCTACAGGAAGAAAATCTATGGACTCTGCAGGCCAAGTTCTACAGGATTCACAGGTTGATTTCTACGGACTCTGTAGGAAAGAAGCAAGCTCTCAACGCTTGGGCAATTTCAAAGTTGGTTCAATGACAAGGTTCAACCAAGAGAGTTCATCGGCAAGCTTCTAAGCAAGGATTGAACTATTGAACCGTTGAACCTTGAACCATTTTGGTTCAACAGGTTTAATGGGTTCAAAGTCATTAGCAAGAGTTAAGTGCATTTGTCAAGGTTCAAAGTTCAACCGCTTCAAGGTTCAACAGCTTCAAAACACTTATCAAAGAGAAGAAGGCTTGAACCATTGAACCGTTGAGCCATTGAACCACTTTGGTTCAAAGGTTCAATGGGTTCAATGGTTCAACAGGTTCAATGGCCATGTGGTTCAACACATTTGGTTCAAGGGATCAAAAAGACTTAGCCAAATAAAAAGAATGAACTGATTGAACCGTTGAACCTTGAACCAAAAGGTTCAACGAGTTCATAAGTTCAAAGGTTCAACCAATGCGATGAAGATCAAAGAGCTTAGAAAGAACAAGTGATGGACAAAGGATGAATCAATGAACCAATTGAACCTTGAACTGAAAGAGTTCAAAGTTTAATGGTTCATGGGTTCAAAGGTTCAAAGGCGGCCTCAGTCAAGGAAAAAAGTAACAAACAGGTGGTTCAACGGATGGTTCAACCAAGGAGCAGGAAAGCAATTGACCCAGGAAACGATGGAACAAAAGAGGCAGAATGAATCAATGAACCAATGTACTTTTAGCGGGTTCAAAGGTTTAAGGTTCAACATGGTTCAGGCGGCTAACGACCATTGACGGCCCTGCAGATGTAAAATTTAAAGTAAGGGAATATCTATTGAAATTCAAATAAAGCACGAAACTTGAAGGAAGAACCAAGTGACTGGCTAAAAAGATAGCCCGAGAGCTTAAATTCTAGGAAGAGACAAATCTCGAAAAGACAAAAGCAAAAAGAGGGAAAAGCCTGAAATATCTGCACAAAAGTTATTCCATTAGGTGGAACAGTCTACAAAGTAGATATTTGAGCTTGTAAACATTGAAGGCGAGGCCTGTTGGTCTCCTTTGGAGTAAAGACAAAATGGACAGCTGTGCAAATGTCAGAGGGAACAGACTAGATGATCCAGACTCAAGAGAAGACAAATTAGATGAATAGACATGCCATAGTTAAGGCAACGCACTATTCCAGGCATGGTCCCTCCAAATAGAACTGAAGGCACATTGAAGGTGTTGACTGCAACATGGGCCATCCCATGGGAAAAAATGCCAAGCCTTGCGTGGTTGATATAAGATTGTAATTTCTCTCATTAGTAAGTGAGATATTTTGACCACAGAAGCAAAACTCTGCCCAAATTGAAAGGCGAATACTGAGACTTTGAGTTTAGATTGTATTTCATATAATTTTATCTGAATGAGAAAGCAAGTGATTCACAGACTTTGTGCTGTATAGCTTGTATCATTTTAGGAGATTGTTCTTATGTCTATCTTCTGAATGTGTTATTGTTTATTTGATCTAACAAGAACTAGTGAAAGTAATCAGGAAGATGTCCTGAAGTCAGTTACTTTCAGACTTTGTGTTGTTATAGTTGTCTTCAGTGTGTGTTTATTTTCTATTTATGTGTTGAGGATTATAGGATGAATTTGTGCCCCCATTATCTTTTATATCTCACTCTTTAGGTAGCTGAAGTGGAGACTTTGTGCTACATGTCATTCTATCAGTTATTGCACCCTTGGTTACCAATTACTTGTCACTACCTGAAAAAACTCTTACTGTTACCTGCAAGATCACTTCTAAAAGAAAAGAAGTGCCTTCAGTGTCTTCACCAAGATTTTCTCCTCTATTTGTGAACATCATGTCTGAAAAAAGAGAGATGGATGGTGTATTCTACCCCTGTGTGTTATTTTCAGCTTATATATATATAGCATATAGCCCCCTCATATTTATAGGGAACCTCCCCTTAATGAGAGGAGAGATTTGTCCCCTGGTGATGTAGTAAACCTACACATCTGGCTGACTAATCTCCCTATGATATGGTTGAAAAGACCTATTTTGCTCACTAGTTAGCTGGTCGACAAAATATTCACCCAACAGTTTTTGGTGACTCCGCTGGGGACACAGTAATTTTGTGCAATTTGGAACCTCAAGTTTTAGATTGAAACATCACCTATGTCTTACCCATTATCATTATAACCTTATCCATGCATTCTACTGTGGAAGATCGAACTACTTCAGTGCTTTCCCATTGTTAATTTTTCCTCCCCAGCCTCGCGCAATAGTTTTTTGATAACTCCGCTGGGGATGAACGTGCAGTCTGAAGCCTCAAGTTTCATATTAAAGCAGTTCCTTCCCCTATCCATTATATAGACTCTGGTGACTCCATTCTGTGTCTTACCCATTATCATTATAACCTTACCATTTTCCTCCATCTCCATTATTTTATCTGGTCTGCAAAACCAAAGCTGCTGGAAAAGAGTGCGCAATTTGAAGCCTCAAGCTGAAGCAGGGCCAGTTCTTTTCCATTTTTGTTCTACAATCTGGGCACTCCACCCAAATTTGTTATCCCTATTTTTCATAATTAAATCATGGCAGTTTGAGGCCCCTGGGGTAACTCTTTTGGCCCACTCAACTTGACTCCACCTCTGCATGAACTTCCACGTAGCTCAAGAACGAACTTCCCCAAATTATTTGGAGATGGGAGAGTTCACCCTAATGAACACATTGCAGCCTTCAGCATAGCCTATGGTGTGATAGGGGTGGAATTTGAAGACGTGGCAGTCAGGCTTTTTGTGGAGACCCTACAAGGTGCTGCTACAGAGTGGTTCTACCATCTGCAAGCTAGATCAGTGATAGACTGGAATACCCTAAAAGCCAAGTTCAAAGCAAGGTTCAAGCCCACAAAGGATGCCCATGCCTTGCTGGCCCAGCTCACCCAGATGAAGAAAGAGCCTCATGAGCTTATGAGGAATTTCATTGCCAAGTTTGACAAGCTGAGAAACAGGATTCCTGCAATTGCTCAGCCAACACCTGAAAACCTCAAATGCTTCTTCATCAACTCGCAGCTACCTGAAGTGAGTTTTTTGCTGAGGCGTGCTGGCTACATAGACCTTGCTGCTGCTCAAGACTTGGCTACTGAGGTTGAAGATGACCTTATCTTTGTAGGAAAGATAAGTAGAGATCCTAAAAGGGGTAAACCCTCTTCATCTTCTGAATAGTCACCCAAAACCACCACTGATCAAATGGTACAAAAGCTGGAAAATGAATTACTAGCCTTGAAAAGGCAAATGGCACAAGGTATGTCTTCTGCTCCTTCATATAGAGATGTACCATGGAGGACATTCCCCGATCAGCCATATCAAGGCAATGATGTCAGAAGTCAAGGGCAACTAAATCATCTTCCTCCCCCACAATGGAACCTTGCCCTTGAAGCACCTCGAACCAATTCAGCAGTTGGATATCTAAAAACAAAACATGCTTTCTCTTTCCAACCTGAGTTTGAGCAAAAAAATGATGTTGATCTCTTCATGGAGGATCAAGAAGAATCAGTTGGTGACTCTCACATTGGTTTCCTGAATTACCAAGATGAACCCAGAAGTGAAGATGAAGCAGTCGAAGGATCATACGCAGTATTCACTCAGTCCAAGAATCAGTCAGCCTAGCAGGCCAACAAAGAAAAGACATAGGAGCGACCCCAACCAGCAATATCAATTGCTAAGCAGAGAACCCTCTTCCTTTCTGGTCAAAGGACCCAGTGATTACCAAAAAGGTAAGTACATCAAACATTTCTACACCTTCTACTTCAAATTCACAGACCAGTCCTCCCCCTCCCAAAAACCAAAAGGATGAACTCCCATCCCCTCTTCCAAGTCCATTTCATTCATCTAATATAATTGATCATGTCAAGAAATCCAAAATTCAAATGACTAAATTTGAATTTTTGCAAGCCAATCCTGAGCAGTTAAACATTGGTGGAGAACTAAGTGTGGACCTGTCTGAGGCAAAAATTGTGATCACCCAAACGTCAACACCTGCAGCTCAAATTCTATTTGAGCCTTCAAGCAGGGGTAATTACTTCTTGACCACATAGGATGCTCATGTCTCAGCTGATGAAAGTCTCGTAGCTAGCAATCTAAGATTTGATCCAAACAAGGCATCAGAAGAATTGGTAGGGCATAGTACAAATGAAGAAGGATCTTCCATCTCCAATGAAGAGAAATATGATAGAAGATCAGCTTCTGATGATGCTTGGATCTTGGAATCCGATGGCAGCGATTCTTCAACTAATACTAGATCTGGGATGGTGTTGATATCTCCTCAAGGGGATATTCTTTCTTCTTGACACGAGTTGTAGTTTAGCAACACCAACAACACTACCAAGTACGAATCTTTGTTACTCAAGTTGAAGGTTGCTGAGGATGAAGATGTCAAACTCCTTCATGCCAAAGGAGATGCTGAGCTGATGGTTTGTCAGGAGTTTGATGCTGACAATCAAAACATGTGCTGGACTGAACCAGCAGAACAACAAGCTATGGTGGTGGACCATACTGCTATACTCCAAAGTCAACAAAAGGAACTCTTCACAGAGAGAGCAAGTAGTTATGGTTTTCAATTTGAAGACCACGTCCTACCATGGGGCAAGAAGAAGAAAGAGCTAAGAGGAAGACACAAAAAATTGGTTTCCTAGAGGAGAGTTCCATTCGCTAAGTGTTTTGCGTGTGGTCTAGATGTCTTTGTGTAGAGGAGATATGTTTAAATTTAATCTCTTAAAGAGGCCTTTCTTACATCTTATATTGGACAAAAATCAAAGCAATATAAGTATGGGAATGGTTAAGTGCAACAATAATATTTTCAAACAAAACAAATTAATCGGGTTTGATTGACTACTCATACATGTATCAATTTTTTATCACCAACCAACCCAAGATCTTTCCAAATAACTTGAGGCCACTAATTTTGAGCAACCAAAATAATAATTTTTTTATTAACAACTGAAATATAAATTCCAACTATAAATTCATCTTTTAGGTAGAACCCTTTGGTCATTTCTTATTTATATAAATATGATTTAATTTTTAAGTTTAATTTATATTACAATTCACGTGCATTTTTGGATGAAATTAATCTAAATAAAGGATTTATAAAACAATATGGGTGGGTCTTGAGTAATGTATATATACAAATGTGATCTCGAGTTTATTTTTTACATTATCGGGTTTCATAGATTTTATATTCTATCTTAGCTATGTATTTTTTTTTTTTTGTGTCTTGGACCCTACATGTTCACTTATATTCAAAGCATCTAGGTTAGTGTCTCCATTTTCATCCATGAAATGGGAAAAATCCACATGGGTCCTTTTTATCTCATTATTTCCCCCATAGGACTTTTAAAGGTCTTAACTAAACAACAAAGCTTTGAGTGTCTGTTAGATGAAAAACACGTGTCTCAATCTCATGCACCCATAACCTAAAATATTTATCATACCCCTGCTTCGTTATTATAGTTTATCCCAAAAAATTTGTTTATGTGCCATGTGTATTCAATGTCATATTAAATACCACAACCTTTTGCTTTATATTATTTCCCAAGTTATTTGTGACAAATCACTTATTATTGTGATTGATTGATTGTTTTGTTCTAATGAAATAAGGGGTAATTAAGGAAAAAAAACATGGCATAATTGTTTTAAATTTTTTAAAGGTGGTCTAATTAAATGAGCATTGAAATCAAAGCTCTGGTTTTAATCTTGAGTGGTTATTAGGATTCAAGGTAATCAAAAACACCAATCAAACACCAATATATTAGAGGTTTTGTATTACATTATCGAGTTAAGATTCTAGTTTGATAATATTTGTAAGTAAAGTAGCTTTCATTTGTGGAAGAGAGTTAAGAGATGCAATTTATTTACTATAAATGTTCATTGGAAGAAGGTACAATAACTCGTATTATTTCATCAAGAACTGTAAGGATATTGATGACCCAAGTGAGGAAGAAGAACAAATCTAGAAAATCATAAGTACTTACTTGCATATATCAGATATAAAATCAAAAGTATTCCCTTGAACGTAAATTATCAAAGATGTGCGTCACTACTATGATGTTAAAGATGATAAGATGATGACTGTCATTAGGCAAATGATGAGGTTTATCGAGCCTGTACTGATATATTTGAGAGAATGGATTACAAGATGGAAAAGTTGGCTATGAAAATGAATTGAGGGTATATAAATTGAAGTTGAATGAGTCTCATGTTATTCTAATAGTTGAATTTATTATTGGGTTTACAACCTTATAAATCCCTAAACGCTGATTCCAAGTTGTTAATCTTACCACATTTGTGACAATAAGGTAACACCTGTGATCCTGGATTATGTGTTATTCATATGAGTTCTGAACCTTTAATTATTAGGCTTACCCAATAAGGTATGTGTTAGCACCATCTACCACTCAAAATTATCACCAATAGCCAAAGGAACACTTTATGGGAAAAAGGTTGTGCACAAACAACTACTCTGCTGAAAAATGGCATTAAAGTCATACCCTAATATTGGGCAAGTTAAGACAAACTACCATGGCACTATCTAATCATATTGATACTTCATTTTTAGGGTAGGACTAATCAAATGCATGTAGACTTTCAATATAGATAAACTTGTTCCCATATATATAAGTAACAATTAGAGTTTTTTTTGTCTTACACCATAATCTGCCATCTGAAATAAAGCAATAATAAGAGTCCATAATGTCATTCAAAGGCTTCATGAAACCATTGTTATAACTAGAGCATTACTTTATATAACAATTTTTATTGATTCATACTAGATTTCACATGTGATAGTCTCTTACATGAAAAACATTTAAGAGTTAAAACCTATAAAATGGTCTAGGAGACCATTTCAAGTTCCTTTGCAATGTGTTTCCTACAGGCCCCTATTCTGATAAGGACAAGTAAGAAAGGCTAAATCCAAATAGTATACCCTAATTTTAAAAATGGTGAAACCTCCTTTCAGACCTATATATTTTCATGATATATATGTATGTATGTATGTACATGCATCTCTGTATGTATATGTTTATACATACATATGTATGTACGTACTTACATACACACACACACACACATTTGATTGATTATGGCTTTTGACCGAAGCACATATCAGTTTAGGACACAATTGGGCCCCCAAATCCCCATGTAATTTATTAACCACATGAATACCAATTGTATACCATATACTCCTAGATGTATACCAACTATTACCAATAACGGCCACCACCAGCCTCAAACATAATCAACAACCATTAATGGCCCTGAGAATACAACCAATGGTCACAACCAACCGCATAAGCCTTTATAGATATTTGATCCTAGGTGGGGTTTAAAATAACAAAGCCACTTAACCAACTCACCCACATCTCATTGGCTTTGTGTAAGCTATATTATGTAGTCACAACCTTGAGATTTACTTCCACTAAGGTAATAATATATCATTTTATTTACCTAACTAGGCAAATCATGTTACAAGCTTTAATGTATTGACTTGGGGACATTATTATGTTTAAGCTATTAAAAATTAATGAAGGCTTGTTAACATAATGAAATATTATAACCTTGGGTCTAATATGCAAAAAATAACTAGTTTTCCCATTAGCTTGGTGCAAAATAGAACTAGACAAATGTCATGATGGGTAAGCCTTGAGAATAGCCATCTCCTCTCTTCAAGTTTTAATAATTTCTTAAGTAGCACTTAAGGCCAATCATTAAAGTCTTATAATGGTACAACTTAATTAGTCTGACATGTTCACAACACTATACCACTACCAAACCAACTATTCACTCAAACATATGGATAATAAATGGAAATTCAACTTTACTATGACTTCTAAGGACATCTCGACCCTGAAGGGCATAATAATAAACATGTTCATTCAACATCTATTAGGAGGTTACTAATATATATGAAATACATGGAAAATAAACAAGTTACTATACCAAATTACATTAATAAACTTCATATCCAACCTTGAGGAGAGCTTCTTGTCTAGCATATACAAGAAATTCACCGCAATTACTATATATGTTAGATTTATAATCATTTTGTGTCGCCAAAGTAATGAGTAACTATATAATTTATACCATTACACAACCACCATGCAATATCCTTTGTCTAAGCAGGGTTGAGTATGAAAAAGAGCTGGATACTTTAGTACAACAAAGTATGTGACATCCATTATACAAATTATTTACCTCAACTTACCTCATACTTAATTTCAAACTAAACTACTCTTCAAAAGATCATAAAATGTAAAAAAATACCTCTTTAAATACCCTGATCAAATCATTCTTTCAACATACATTAGTTCAAGTAGAGCCATAAGGTTTGAATAATCTTAATTATGAAATCATATTGAATACAATGTAATCATAAAATATTTCCTTTCTTAATATCATACGAGAATCATTATAATCTCTCTTCTATAACATAATATAATAAATAAGTTGATCTAGCCATGAATATTGTTAGGAAATCCTTCAAGAAGATCAATATTTTTACAAATATATTCTCATGCATTGTCATGAAATATAAAATCCGCATAATGTCAGTATGCCTTTCCATTACCAAAAATTGTATCATATAAGAACAAGATTCATTCTTTGACATCCTTATAAGAATTTCGCTGAGCTAGAAAATACAACAAACAACATCCATTCTATACTTCCACAAGTATAAACCTCTCAGATATCCATTATATATTTTGCCAAGAGTAAATGAGAGATAAACATTTCCAGATGCCACCAACAAAGATTTATCTCAAATCAAACCAAAATAACCATTTTTCATTAATAACAACATTGTTCAAAGTCCATCAACATGCCATATAACACACATAGGTGTGTATACACGTCTATGATGATGTTATTGCATCAACATAAGTCTATATACTCCCATAACAAATAAATACTATCAAGTGAAAACATTTACAACATTTCAAATTTCTAACAAACATGATTTAGAGAAATAGAGAAAACACAAATCAAGCGCCACATGATATGGTAAGAGGGAAAGGAAGGCATGCCTAAATAAGGAAACACATTGTCCATGCTTCCATATTGTACCCTAGCTTGCATAATCCAACTATGTGCCCTACACTTTTCCCTCTCTCTCTCTCTCTCTCTCTCTCTCTCTCTCTCTCTCTCTCTCTCTCTCTCTCTCTCTCTCTCTCTCTCTCTCTCTCTCTCTCTCTCTCTCTCTCTCTCTCTCACACACACACACACACACACACACACACACACACACACAATCACTCTTTCTCTCTCTTTCACACACACACACATAAATCATCAAAAAATAATATTTGAATTTTGACTATACTGGCCATTATGACCTTAAATGCAAATAAATAATAATTGTGATCCTTTAAAAACACATTTTTACCTTTTTTTAAAATGTTCCATGACCCATAATGTATATACCTATATAGTCCTTCAACTACAATTTACATGATTATAAATCTCGCATTCTTCAGTTCTACAACTAATTATCTTGCATTATTTGCATGAATTCCTCACTTACATGTAAAATTTCATGATTCCTCAATCTATGGTGTATTGGCCATGCAAACTACTAGTCAACCATAATTTTCTCCCTCTAGTTAGCCACTATGCAAAATGATAGCTTGTCCAACATCAAACCCTAATTATCATTGACCTCTTAACCTTCATGTTGCTTATCATTATAGTTTCATATTAGGGTTGGGATTTTTTTGCCCTTCCCTGCTATCATTTCTTTAACAACATTCCATTCTTCTATCAAATAACTCTTTTACCTTTAAAATCATAATTTAGCATCAACAAAATGTCTTAACATTGATGGCTCTTATAAATTAGTTCACCCTTTAATTAGTTTAACATAATTCAATATTCAATGTAATCTAAAGTCCATGCATACACACACACACACACACACACACACAAACCTTATAAGGTTAGACCAACAAAAAATAATATATCGCTACAACCATGTCTTTACGGTATATATGTCTTGTAAGTTTATAGGGTTTTATATGCATTGTGATTTTATAATTGTTTGTAGCTAATCATTTTTTGGGGTTCTTAAGGTGCATACTAAGTCACAAGGATGTGATATACCAAGCCTTTGCCATTGGCAATTTGATATGAACTTGACAATATAATGATTTCAGAACATCTATCCTTTCTATACCCATGGTCTTACAACCTCCTTTATGACATTTATGTTGTAGTATATAGACCTTCTCTAAAATTATTCTTAAATCAAACTAAGAGCCAAGTTGAGTCAGGCTCAACAATATATAATGCAATGCCCCCTTAATGTGACTACAACTCATGACAATGCCCATAACTAACAAGGAAAACATATCATGACATGATAACCAATTCTCTACACCATCTAACACTTGTCATAACTAAGGATCACAGGGTCATAAATGGTCGATGTTAGAACATGACGTTTCGAACTCTTGTTTTATTCGATGCCACATTGCTCATATCATAGGCCCATATGGGGACACTCAATAATTATGCATATGTTTAAACATAAATATCTTTATATACTATACATTGGTGGTCTATATGTCATATTATTACATGTGATGCTTATAATATTTTTATTTTGATACACATGCTCCACATATTCACTCCACATCTTAAAGGGGGCCAAACATTCTATTCAATATATATTCAGAAACATGCTTTTGGGGCATATGCGCTATCATATTTAATGTGGTGGATTTCAAGGGCTGTAATTAATAGGGTTCCTAATTCCAACTTCCATTGATTCATATTCTACCTAGATTTTTTCCGAAGGGTGGCCTTTGATAAGGGTGGATATCTCCACTCCATCCTCACATCTTCCTCAACATTATCTTCAGACGAATTCTTATGAGGATGACATTCAAGACTATATGCATATTATGTTTATATTATTTCTCAAATATTATGTCACTTAGGATTTTATTCAAAATTTTGGTCAAAATTATATTAAGATCTCACTTAGATTTTATCAAGATGATTACTTAGGCTTTCACTTGGGATCTCATCAAAATTGGGAGATGCTTGACTTGATACCATCTTTATCTCCTTTATCTATAGAATCAAGTATTATATTTCCAGTATTATAGATTTCAATAGATTATTATTTTTGAAAATAAGAATTTTCAGAAATTACAATAGATGATTTAAAAGTGCCTTTTCACAATATTTATGGAAATTAATATTTTAAACATTATGGATTCCAAAATCTCAAAGTCTTAGATTATTGTTATTTGACATTCATACATGTGTGTGTTAAAAAAGAAACAATGTTTTTGCAGATTCACATGTGCCTTGAATTTTGTTTAAGAGATCCAAATGTTCAAGATTATATATCCATAATGTGTCTTATTCTTCTTTATTTGATATGCATGCTCGCAAGCACACACAAATCAAAGTGGGATAAAATGTTGACTGTAAAATTGCATCGTGGCATCATTTAGTGTTAGTTTGTAATTAATTTAGCACACTTGTTATGTTTGTCTAAATTGGTTCTAATTGCACAATATGGGCCCTATAATTGATTTTCACCTTACTAAAGTCTCTCCTCTTATGTATATCCTATCTTATCTTGTGCACCTTTGATGTTATCCTTATCTCACCTTTTGCTTTAGACGCCTTATGTGTCCCCTTTTAGAAAATGTACCCATGTCCCCCTCAACCCCCCTATTTAGCTTCTAGATGTTAGAAGTCAACATGGGTATTCATAATGTTTAATATGAATTCAAATATTATAAGGTAGACAAACATTTTAATTCATTTCCACATAAGGTATCTAAAAATCATTCATAAAGAATTTATTAAGCACATATATATGCATTCTAGAGGAAGCGAGTTTTCATTGAGCATTCATTGAAATGCACAAGTTTATGTTAGACACGCAATGCACAACATTGAGTTTGAATGCTATTTAAGTTATTATAATTATAAGGTTTGTTTTTTTCAATATTGTTTAATATTTAAGACCCAAATAAATAGACGGTGCTTGCAAACCTTGTTAATAACATTATACCCAAAAAAAATTATTTTCCTTATTATTTAGATATTGTTACCATTCTTGGACAAGTAGAAGAGGAAGAATTTATTTTGTAAGATATATGTTCACAAGTGCTACGAATTTGAGATAGGAAATGTTAGGTCAATTTTGGACTAACATGTTAAAGAAACAAGCATCATGATCGACGTTAGTACCTACCTTTTTAAAAATATATTTTAAAATTATTTAATTGTTTATTTATTGTTATGGAACTAGATGGGAAATATAATATTTATACAATAGTCAAAAGTGGTATGGCATGGTGGCATAATGATATGATGTCAAATATTTTAATTTAATTTGTGGGAATTGGTGTATTGATGCGATATATAAGAACTTTTTATGTTTGAAAATGTAAGTAAATTTTTTTCTATTTTTATTTGTTTCAATTTAAAAAGTCAAAGCTTTTACCTAGGAAAATAGTCCTATAGACATACTTTAACCAATGAAAAACTAAATAAATTATATAATTTTAGTTTTTGTTTTCTTAAAATAGTAGACATAAATTAAAACTTAGGAAACAAAGTTAATTTTTTTGCCTTCGCAAATTCCAAAGTAAATTAAGGTTGAAATGAAATGGTTTAAATTACATCTACGAGACTAAATGGTCTATGGGACCACCAATTGCTCCAACCACTTAAAGACTCGTGGGTCTAGCTATGTTTTTTAGAAGGTTGTTTCTCTTTTTGCTGATTTGAGTTAACATTTCCCCCAACCCTTTTATTTTTTTTCCTCAAATAGTTCTACCATGGATCCAACTGTTAATGTTTCCACATATTTGGCTCAAACATTCGCATACCTCAAACTTTCAAGGATAGAATGCTCCTCTATTTCGATTGCCCTTATGGTGCATAAAACATAAACCCTCTCATCCCATAGTTCCTCAGATGATGTCCATATTCATGTTTCATATATGAGCATATGATATCTAGTCATTATTTGAGCAGTGATGATATTTCCCCTCCATTTAATTTCAACCCCTATATAAGCTTTATCATAATGCTCATAAATCGTGTTGAACTTTTTAATATATTATTGTCGGTTCCTGCTTGTTTTCTTCCTCTAGTCCATCGTTCTAAAAATTTTATGCACATAATTTGTCATGTCTTAGTTAAGGTTTGGACATTCAGTTATGTTAATGTCCTATCTACTCATCCATTTAAGGTTTTGTTTCGTCCATGTGTTCTTCTGGCTATGCAACTCTTCGTCTCTTACAGCCTTGGGCCACCTATTGGTCCTCTTCTTTTTTTTTTTTTTCATGTAACAAAATAACTTGGTCATAAAAATTACCTCTAACAAGGAAGTTCTTGTTTTAACAAGGATGATTTCATAGGGAACTAGAACATTGATTCTAGAATTGTTTGTGATTGGCCATTTTTAGATCCTTTATATTTTTCTCCATTTCAAACTTGTTGTTCCACTAGCCCATACCTCGCAACCATACAACACCACTAGTGTAACAACTAGCCCAAATAAGACCCTGATGGTCTTCCAATCCCATAACTCAACATTCTTGTGCCTATTTTGCAATGCATAAAGAGATCTCCAACCTCCTCGTATTTCTTTAGTCCTGCATGTGTCCTAGTTGAGCTTTCTATCAAAGTTGAGTTTGAGATATTTGTATTTTAATACCACTTCTAGAGACTCTCCTGCAAACTGAAGGTTGAGATGTTGTTTCTTCCATTTCATTTAAATAATCATAATTATGGTTTTACCAATGTCAATATGCATCCCTGCTTCTTTACAAAAGAGCTATAAGGCTTGTAGATGTTCTCTTAGATCTTGGATTATCTGTCTTTAGAATTAGGTCATAGGCATTAAGCAGGAGTTTCACCACATATTTGGCTAAGTGGACCCATTTCCATCCAAAATTGTCTGTTTAATCTTCTAGTTTGTCAACATATAGCCCAAATAAAGTCAAGGATAAAGGGCAATCTTGTTTGACTCTTTTATCAGTCTGTAAACAATTAAACAGTTACCTTGCTTGCATTTTGATTTTAGTCTTGACTTGTTTATATAATTTGTGAACCACTACTTTGTAGTGCATTGGGACACATATTTCCTCCATTTTACTCCATAATATTCGCCTTGGCACTGTGTTAAATGCCTTGTTGAAGTATGCAAAGAAACAATATTCATCCTCTTTTTTATCCCAAACCTTTTCAAGTAGGTGTCTAAGTGCAACATATTAATTGATAGTTGAGTGTTTGGGTTTGAAGCTAGCTTACCTCTTTTCTCTCTTTCCTTTTTCCTTTGCCAAATTGCTAATCCTACATTCTATCAAACTCCAAAACAAATTTACAAAAATAGGATTGACCATGATAGTTCGATAATTTGAGAGATTATTACATTTTCCCTTTTAAATAAGGGTATGGTTAGGTTGGTTGTCCACTCTATCGGGAAGCCATTTTGGGTGACCTCATTGATAATTTATTTGATTTGAGGTGCTAGGATATTTTCTCCCCATTTTAGATGTTCCTCTTGCATGTTGTGTATGTCTCGAGCTTTACTCGTTGCTGGGTTTTTAATCCCTTGTATGGTGTCTTCAGTTATGAATATATCTTCATTATCAATGTATTTGGGAGGTGTATCTTATTCATTCACACTCTTATAATTGTTTTTAACATTCCAACCATTGACTTGTTGTTATATTATGCTCTGTCTATGATTTTTCCTTCTAAAGTTCTCTCTAAAATCTCTTTGGTTCATTTTTTCTTAGCTATATCAACCCCTTCCTCCTAGTTCTTGTATACTCTTTTTTTTCACCCTGACCATTTTATCATATGGTTTTATGTTTGCCTTTGTTCTACCTACTAGTTCCTTTAGTAATTTTCATCACAACATGGGTTTGTCACGAAGCTATTTCTTTCCTTCTTTTTAGGTTTAGCTTTCTTGCATGTGTTTAGAGCTTCTTGAGTGGAATGCATTAGTCTCAATCTCTTATTTTTATCTATCCCATTATCAAGTGCTCCTAGACTTTCCCCATCTTTCACTTTGTTAATCAATTTTTGTGTTGAAGGCCTACTGATTTTCTTTCGAATGGCAATTTACATTGGTTGACCCCAATATGTTGATTTTAAGTTCCATAGGAGAGTCTTCTAATTTTAGCTCTATTATTCTAGGTATACAGTCTTGCGAGAAAATAATATGGTCGATTACGCTTTGCCTACTATAAGTCTTGAATGTAAAATTTCCTAATTTTTCCCATTTCCTCATATCATTACATATAATCAATCTATGCATGTTGCATAAACCTAATAACTCTTCTCTAAAGTGTGTGATAGACCTTGTTCATCATTTGAATCCCTGATCCATTATTGATTTTCCTCTTATGCCATCCAAACAAGATTCATATCTAGATCCTCATTATTTCCTAAAATGTTGGTTGGTTTTTTTGTTGTTCTTACATTAAAGTCACCTATTAATAAAATATACCCAATCTTACTGAAGACTGAAATGTCCTTCTTTAGGGATGAGTGTGGGTCTTCATGATCTAAATCACACTTCTTTTAAATTTGAAATTATTATGTGTGAAATAACATGCAACTATGCTAATGTTTATGCCATTTTCTATGATTCTTATCTAAATGTACAATTTATTTTCATATTGTTCTTCTATTTTGATTTATTTACCCCATGGTTCTTTTATTAATACCATTATACCCCCATGCCCTCTGCGATTATTTATTGCTTTGTTCCATATTGTTGCCTTCTTATGCCCTTCAAAGTTTGGTATCTTGCACCCATCGTGCTCATGTGTTTCAATTAAAATGATTATGTCTCTATGTTTATGTATGGGCCCTAATTTGTGTCCTCTTCTCCAAGGGTAGCCTTTATAATTCTAGCTTACCACTACAAGATGCTCTTGGGCGAGCCATACGCCCTATTAGTTTTGGGTTTGTAAAGCTATGATATAGGCTTTCCTGTTATTTAATCATGCCCGTCTCCCTTCGTTCCTTGCTACCTTCACCTTTTCCCACTCCTTATTTCTCTCCTCTAGCAGTTTAAAGATTAAGTCTTTATCTAGGTAGTAGTGTGAGCTTCTCAACAAACCTTTGTTTCTTAATACTCTTGTTTTATCTTCAAAGTTCACCATTGTGACCCAAATATGCTTATCCCTTCCTCCCCCTCTCAACACACCAATTATACTTGCTTGTCTAATATGACCTTTCCATTGTAACTAGTCTATAAAGAAGTCCCTAGTTAGGTTGCTTGTATCCTCCCCTTCTCCACAATCTTTCAGCCTTTTGATGACTATATTTGATAAATTCTTGTGTCGTTATCTTTCTTCTATCATTTGACTCTTAACTTGCCTCTCTATCAACTCCTTCTACTGGCCTATTGGTTCTTTGTTACTTTTGCCTATGTTTTAACCTCTTATAGTCTATTTCGTATCTCATTTTCTCTTGTTTCCATGTTGTGAAGTGCTTCTTGTACTTCTTTTATTTGTGTTGCGCTTGCTTTATCATCTTTACCTTGGCAATTGTTGGAGCGTGAATGAATTATTTGAGGGCATGCCATTCATGTTATCCAATAATCACGAGATTTTGAAGTTTTTCCACTTGTGCCTTGAGCATGTTGTTATCTTCTTTTAGCCTTTGCTTGGCGTTTACCAATTCTTCCATCTTAATATCTTTTATTCTCTCCCCTTGCTCCCATATTTTATAGTCTCTCTTTCAAACTCATTAGCTCTTGCACATAAAAGCTTTGATGACCAAACAAGTGGAGTCATTGTGGGGCTATATGTTTTTGCACCATTTTGGATCTCTTATTTGGTGACCTCTACCTTATAGTTATTTGTTTTCCTACTTCCTTTCATGAAAGTTTTATCAATGCATGGTTATGTTCTTATACTTTTTATTGTTATTGGTTTGATCTGATCCTCTTTTACTTCTTTCCCTTGACTCACTTATGATTCTGGGTTTATGTTCCAGAATAGGCAAGGTCGATAACTCTTTTTTTATTACTCGTTTGCTTTTGCTGACGTGGTTGTATCTCCTTTGTTGTTAAACTTTGTGTATGTTTCTTCATGGCCATTGCCCTCACTTGAGCTTGTTAACATCTTAATATCCCCCATTATTATTTTGCATTGATGTATATTGATTTGGAGATCACTTTTTGGGGTGCTACAGCTGTCTACGTTGATGAGTTGGTATTATGTGGGAGCTCTATCATTTGCAGATATACAAATGTTTGTGCTCTACTAGCCCTATACGCTGCAATATTCCCTACAATAATAAGGTTTGAGTGCACATAAGTTGGGACCAATTAGTGTTTGTTATGCCCTTTAGTGTTATAGCTATCTTTGACTATTCCATGTTGCCATAAATTAGGCTCTACTATTCTATAATCTCTAGTTGCAACTATTGCTTCATCTCCGACATATGTTTGCCTAAAGAGAGAGTTTCTTTCATCGAGGGGATAACCATTTTTAAGCCATGCTAATCATCGTCTTTATCCAAATACTGTTCATCTTGTTTCCTACCAATACTTCTCAGAAACTCTATTTATTTAATACATCTTTGACCTTTAAAACCTTGTTGCCTTGATACCTTTCCTTTAAACCCCTAACAAAAACCTTTGAAACCCTCATGCGAAGTTCATGAAGGAGCAATGGCCACTGTTTTTCTTACAATAATATATTTACTTTTATGCTAAAAAGAGGTAGAACCAATATGAACAAATATTATACAACCTTAAAGCCTAATGGGTTTTTTCCCTGAGGCTTACACTTACACCTACAATAGCATTAAAGCTTTTCGTTTTTTTAAAATCATTAAAACCTCAAAGATTATGGTATTCACCTTTCCTTTGCCCTAACTCTCTACTCTACCATGGCTCTGCATCCTTATGTGTTTTTGGTTCCCTTATTTATCTACTTAGGGTACTCAAAGTAATAAGGACTAAAACACTATATAAATGCTCATAAAAAAAACAAACTCAAATAAATGAGATATTTTCAATCAAAGATATGGATTTATTCATACATAAATTTCTTAATATCAAACAAATTTGTTACATATAATTTATCCAAACACTTTCTTTTACCATTTTTAATAATAAATCATAGTTGATGATTTGAAACAAAATTTATACACAATTTATCCAAAATCTCTCTTACAATGGACTCTGTAAATATATAATTTATGAGATATTTTCATTTTCGAGCATGCGTGGCAGCCACGTATTGGCTCCATAGATTTGAATTGGACCGGAGACGCAGAGTATAAATAGAAAAGAAATCAAATGGATAAAATAGCCGCGGAAGAAGAGATCAATAGCCATTTCCAGTGCAGGGCCGTACGGACATGGCGATGGCAATGCTAAGCTTCGAAACCGCTTTCTTTTCCTCCTCCAAAAGCTTCCCTATTCACCTAATCTTACTCAAAAATAATAACTCAAAGAAGCAGCAGAAACCCCGATCAACGAAATGTGAAGTATCGCAAGAATGGAAGTTAAGCAACGGAGTAAATAAGAGAGCTACACGGCGACATGATAATGCAGCGCGCCCGATTAAAGGCAAGGCTGAAAGCTCTAATGAACGGGCTCCCTCGGCTAAAATGGCGGAATTTTTAGCAGAAGAGCGACGCAGGCAGAAATATCAGAAGCACGTAGTGGAGGCCATACGAATTGTGCGGCGATTGGGCTCCGAGCCTGCGGGGTCTTACGATATTCGTCACGTTCTCTCTCGTTTCACCGGCCGCCTTTCTTTCAGAGACATGTGCGTTGTTTTGAAGGAGCAAAAAGGTTGGAGGCAAGCCTCTGAATTCTTTGCCTGGATGAAACTTCAGGTACATATTTCAAACAAAAAAAGGGTTTTCCTAAAATTTTAGCGTAAATTGGTAATCCGTCTTTTGGAAAAGCAATATACATTCTTGGCATTTGGAAAACACGCCGTGCTGAGGGACCTTTGGTTTAGGTACCGCACAACTGAGGAGTATTTCTGCCCTGAAATTCATCAGGGACTTGCACAAGTCGTGTACATTTAAACACTTTATCATGCTTATTGGGGATTTGAACCTTAGCTTTTTGGAAGTCCCACGATTTTACCATTTGTGCTTCACATTCGACAAGAGCCCAAAATAAAAAATTATTAGTAAAGAAAAAAAAAAGAAGCTGTGGGGGTTCGGAAAATCAATCTTAACCTCTTCTGCCCGACCTCGTGAATTTTGTTGATTATTGGAAGTTCGGTAGTTTTTTTTTGGGTCATTGCCCAGAGAGACACTAATTAGATGTACAGAAGATCCCATTTTACAAGCTTACAAGTTTTCCATTTACTTTATAAATTGTTCAAATTTTGCACTCCTCAAATTTGATATAGTGACCAAACTTCGTAGTAAACTCAAACTTGCCAATCACCTACGCCAGGAGTACAACGGATGCTGGCTTTGACTTTTCGGTTTACTTTTTTTGTCCTACCAGGAAGATGAAGGTGTCATGCTTGGTCTTCCTGCAGCAGCCAAAGGCACTACCATCAATGATCAGCGTGTGCCCTGGATGGCATTGTTCATGTTCTATCATTGCCTGATTATGCACATCCTTCACCTCCTCTTCGTCTGCTTCCAAAGAATCCGAAGAAGGTTTGACAACTTCATGATCAATGGAATGAAAAGATTCTTCCTTCCCACCAGGTGGCCTATTCGTTTTGGCTTCTTTTGGCTGGAGTGAATCTATTTTTGGCATCCACATTCTTGCTACTGGAGTAATGAGTCTTTGTCGGTACTGCACAGGGACATTTTGAGGCTAAATGTTTATATTTAAAACATTCCTGACAGCAGAAGGGACATTCCTTTATTGTATCTTCTTTAATTTTTGTTTGGGTGAATTAGTTAAATTTAAATTAATCATTTGGGTTAGTTAAAGTTCATCAGGAGCCTGCGTCTGGGTTTATCAGGGGTTTATCCCCATAGCATTTACTCTATTTGACCCACCTCTGTCATTTAGTACAACCAAACATAGAACGTCCATTTGATTTAGTCAAAACTCACTCGTGACTTGAACCTGGGCTTATGAAATGAAATAGAAATTTGGGAGATCCTATAGGATCTATTGGATTATAAGATTATGTATACAATTTGGGGCATAACGTCAGCATATTAACAACTTTGCGCTTTAAAGATAGTTTGAGAACATTTTTATTGTAACTACCTAGCTGCTTGGGAGGCAGTGGGACACATGACTAGCCGATCCTGTAAATTGTTTATCTCATTATGATTATTTGAGTGTTTCAATCTGATTGCTCATATCTAGGAAAGTTAAGCATACTGTGTTTTTCATTTTGGACCTCTCAGCAAGGATATAGCATACATAGACTTGACCAATGTTTATGACAGGTAGCTTGTCTAGCAGAGCCATGGCATTATCATGGCATTTGCTATATCTTATCCACTGCAGCCATTTAGCACTCTGGGTACTACTGACACTTAGGATAATCCTTTGGCTTAATCAAAATTCACCTATCACTTACACATGGGTTTAGAGCATGTCGAGAAGAACTTTGATTATAAATTTAGCATTTGGTCCATCTTACTTGTTCTTGTCAGTTACCATTCCTGATGGTGAACTATCAAATTGAGGGTAGCCGTTTGGCTTAATCAAAATTCAGTTGGGACATGCACTTGGGTCCTTACGCGGAGGTTGTTCAATGTAACTTTGGTCATTGTCATGACATTTTCTCTATTTCATGTACCTGTATTATTAAGCACATAAGATGGTGCACTATCAAATTGTAATAACTATTTTATTTACTCAAAATTCACTTGGGACTTGCATTTGGGTTCATAATGGGGAGCTTGTCCAACAACATCCTGTTAGATATTATAGACATTATTCAATATTGTCAGCATATCGTTAGCATATTGTTGGCTTCTTTTTAGTTTGTTACAACTAGGCTATTCTAGGATTTGGTTTGTTTCCTTGATATTAGAAGGAACACATGGTGTGCTATTTCCCTGTTTATAAATACAGGGTATTGCAATGTAATATATACAACCCATGAATTAATCTTAAAAGATATCGGAGCAGGTTCTGAGGCTTCATGCCTTAGAGACCTATAATGGTGGGATGCTTGGATTAATTTGAATGTTTTGTTTTTAGTGCTCTTGGTTCATTGTTTTGTAAGAAGTTGTATTTTGCAGTATCATTTTGTAGTATCCCTAATAGGGATACTGGAAAAAAACCCAAAATCTCCAAAATTATGCAATAGAAAATTCTGAAATTTTATTTGCAAATAGACAACACTTCAACAAGCCCATATCTATTCTCAGAATTGTTTTCTGATTTTTCTGTTAATTAATAGAAATTTTTGAATATCAAAAGTTACAGAAAACACACTAAAAACTGCCCAGAATTTCAGAAATAGCTTACATTGATTTTTCCATAATTTTCTGAGATGAATATGATTAACAATATGCAGATGTAGGCACAAATACCTCATAAATATCTTCAAATCCTAATCGCCCTTGCCAAAAACCTAGTAAACCAGCGTTGGGTCTATCCCACTTGTCCTTTCTTTTATTAGCTTCAATGATGCTCAGAAACAGGAAGATACATGGCTGTAGATAATCCAAATTTGATCATGATATTTTGAAACTCACCTCCCAAAATGGCCTCCAAACCTGTTAACAAAATGTAGCACTGAAAATGATGTGCTAAGGCATCACAGACCAAAGCCCTTCCACCGAAACACACCCTTTTGACTAGGGGCAGTCCCTATGTCTCTCCGAAACCAGGGATAATCAAGGGTTTTCAGACCTTAAGCCAAAGATTGCAACAACAATAGAAAAAACTAATAACATCATGAGCTCCAAAAGAACCCTAAGATGTTATATAATGACTCCCAAAAGAAGGATTTAATCTCAGCGATTGATCCATCACCAACTCAATCCAATGCTCCAAATAAAACCCTTAAAAATGAGCCAATAGGCCCCTTATCTTCCAACGTCCCCCCCTTGACCTTTTTTGCACATGTTTAATAAAAATCACTTACTCAAAAAGGGGGAAATAATAAGTCTTTAGGCTAGGAATCACTTAAGTTGCATAAAAAGACGTGCCCACAACTTAAGAATAGAATAGGATACAAGCCAAAGACTCTACACTTACCCAATAATGCTCTACATCCTCTTCCCCTTGGGTAATCCAAGGAAAGGACAGCCCATGCATTGTTAAGCCACATGGCTTGAGTTAGGGACATCACAATCCTCCCCACCCAACGAATGCTTGTCCTCAAGCATTTGTAGACTAGGATGCTTAAGAATCTCCTCTCCTTCCCACGTAGCATCTGCCAAAGGCAAGTTTTTCCACTTGATGAGATATTCAGAAATTATTTTACTCCTTAGCTTCTTCTCCATTACTTTCAAAATTGTTTTCGGAATGAGTATCAACTTACCTTCTTCATCCATAGGAGGCAATTCTGTAGAAGGAATCACTTGCTGTCCAAGAGCCTTTTTGAGGCATGACACATGGAACACATTGTGGATTTTGCTTGTAGATGGCAGCTCCAACTCATATGCTACTTCACCAATTCTTTGAATCACCTTGAAAGGCCTATAAAACTTTGGTTTAAGCTTTTCTGCTCCACTCGCTTTCAAGGAGGATTGTCTATAAGGTTGAAGATGCACAAATACCATGTCTCCCACCTCAAAAGACCTTTCATCTCGATGGTGATCAACATATTTCTTTTGCTATTCGTGTGCAATCTGAATATTATCGTTAAGTGCCTTAAGGATATCTAGATTCTCTTTAGCCCACTCAAGAGCTTTTGGAGCTTTAGAATCAGAAAATACCAAGTCCACAAATGTAGAAGCTTCATAACCATACAAGGCTTTGAAAGGGGTCATACCTATGCTCATATGATATGTAGTGTTGTAATAGAATTCAGCCAAGTGTAACCACCTTGCCCATGCCTTTTGCTGCCCTGAAACATAGTTTCTCAAGTAGTCTTCAAGCTATTTTTTTACAATCTCTGTTGGCCATCTGTTTGAGGATGATAACTAGTGCTATGATCAAGTTCTGTTCTAGCCAACTTTATCAACTCTTGCCAAATAGTGCTGATGAATTTGTTTACAATTCTTTTTGGCACACTATGAAGTCTAAACACTTGTTCAAAAAACAGACCAGCAACTTGTGGCGCTTTAAACTTAGAAGGCATTGACATAAAGTGAGCATATTTAGTGAGTCTATCCACCACAACAAAAATATAATCCTTACCATTGGTCTTGGGCAGCCCGGTAATAGGAAGTGGATGTAGCAGCCCTGCTGGAAAAGAAATTTCAGCTTTATTCCTTTAGCACTCTATGCATTCTCGTACATGCTTGAGGACATCATCTTTCATACCTTTCCATGAAAATCTCTCACGGATGTTCCTGTATGTCTTCAAATAACCTGGATGACTAGCAAGCTGATTTTTATGGACAACAATAAGAATTTTATGTTTAAGCTTACTTTCCGGTACAAAATAGATTTTATCCTTATAATAGATGATGTCATTCAACACTTTACACCTTTCATCACCGATTTTACCATATAGAATCTCACAAGCATGCTGATTTTTTGAGTACTCTACTAGTAGATAATCCTTCCAAGAGGCTGAAATTCCTAAAAGTGAGCAAAATGAAGGATTTCTAAATAATGCATCAGCAACAATATTATTTTTCCCTTTGACAAATTCAATATCAAGGTCATATCCTTGAGGCTTACTCACCCAACGTTGTTCTCTCTCATTTAATCCCTTTTGCTACATGAAATACTTGAGGCTATTATGATCAATCCTCACTCTAAACTTGCTGCCCACAATATATTGACGGGACTTTTCAAGTGCATGCATGATTGCCAACATTTCCTTCTCATATGTAGAGAGTCTCTTTTCAATCTCATTCAATTTTCGGCTCTCATAAGCAATTGGATGCTTGTCTTGCATCAAAACAGCCCCAATACCAATACCAGATGCATCACACTTGAGCACAAAAGGTTTAGAGAAATCCTGTAATGCCAAAATAAGACAAGTACTCATTACCTTCTTAAGATGGTCCATGATCCTTTGAGTCTCATCTGTCCAAACAAAGGCATCCTTCTTGGTCAAATCTGTCAAAGGAGCAGTTAATGAAAAAAATTCCTTCACAAACCATCTATAATATGTGCATAGACCAACTAAACCCTTCAAATGGGACATGTTCTTTGGCGGTGGCCAATCAAGTATAGCTTGAATCTTCTCCCTATGTGCCTTCACTCCACCCTCGCCAATGACATATCCCAAATATAATAGCTCAGTCATGCTGAATTCACACTTAGAGGCTTTCACAAAAGGGGAGTTAGCCGCTAAGATGCTTAGCACCTCATCTAGGTGTTGTATATGCTCCTCCCATGTCTTGCTGTACACCAAAATGTCATAAAAAAAGACTAGCACAAACTTTCGCAATTGCTTGTTGAACACATAGTTCATGCAAGACTGAAAAGTAGCTGGAGCATTTGATAACCCAAAGGGCATCACCAAGTACTCAAAATGTCCATAGTGGCACGTGAAAGCTGTTTTATGCACATCTTACTCTTGGACCCGAATCTGATGGTACCTTGAATGAAGATCTATTTTGGAGAAATAGATCGCTCCATGTAGCTCATCCAACAACTCATCAATACGTGGAATAGGATACTTGTTCTTGATGGTCTTTTTGTTTAATGCACGATAATCAATGTACATCCTCATGGTACCATCCTTCTTCACCCAAGCAACATAAGAAGCGAAGGGGCTAGAACTAGGCCGGATATGTCTTGCATCTAGCAACTCCCGAATAGTCTTCTCAATCTCATCCTTGAATCGTCTAGGATGACGGTGGGGATCCGTAACAACTAGCTTGCCATCCACAAGCTCAATAACATGCTCAAACCCATGATTTGGATGTAGACCATGTGGTAGATATGAAAACACCACACTATGCTTGCCCAACAAGCCTTCTATGTCAACATGATGATAACGCTGTCCTGTATCAGTAGACCTATCGGAAATGAAACACTGCACTGCCCACTCAACCTCTGAATGCCGAAGGATTCTCTCCATCCTCCTAGCTGAAATGACTATAGGAGCATCTGAAGATAAGCCCCTTAATACCACCTTCCAACCACTTGTTGTGAAACTCAATTGCATAGTCTTAAAGTCCATGACATAAGGACTTATAGAATGCAACCACTGCACACCCAACACAACATTGGTCCCATCAATGTCGACCACGTAAAAGTCATCAATAAGGGTGTAATTACCCAAAGTCATACTCAACTGTGGAACACGATTAACACAATGAAACATTGTGCCACTCGATGTCCGCACTCGGAAACCATCACGGTCCTCAACTTGCAAACCCCACTTCTTCACATAGGACAAATCGATGAAGTTGTGGGCAGCCCCACTATCAATCAACACAACCCGTTGTCCCTGCATAATGCCCCTTACTTTGAAGGCGTTATAATGAGTGGTAGTGATAGTTGCAATCGTACCATCTATTTGTGCCAAATCATCCCGATGCTCATTTGTGCCCATCTACCTATCCATTTGCTCATGCTGCTCATCAAGAACCTGTGTCTCTTCCAACTCATCATCATTAGGTTACTCGAAGACCTCAATCCAATGGGCCTTGCCCCCACTCCTACACTTATGTCCAGGTGTCCAAGGTTCACGACATTCAAAGCAAAGCCTCTTCCATCCCAACTCCCCCCTTGAATCAGGAGGTGCCCCACCAATTGGCCTAGAAATCTCCCCAGTTGGTCTAGAAAACTTTGGTTTCTTGTCCCTCCTTTGCGGCAAATTTTGCATTAAGGGTCTCTGCAGAAACTTGCTAGGAAATCTAGCTTGTGGTGATAACTCCATGTTCCTTTCACGCTTGATAGCATCCTGCAAGGATGGTGGATCAAAAGCTTTAACCCAACCCTTGAGAGGTTCTGACAAACCCTCTATGAACCAAGAAGCCAACCTCCTCTTAGTCACATCAGAAACCATTACTAACAACCACTGAAATTCTGAAATGTATGCTTCAATTGTCCCAACTTGTCTCAACTGAGCCAACTCTTTGGAGTATGCCTCTAAATCCTTGCGGTCAAACCGCTCTATCACTGTAGTGCAAAACTGATTATAAGAAACTATTGCACCATGACCTTGTGTCACTAAACCGTGATACCACCACTCATGCACCGCTCCTTCAAGATGAAGGGTAGCAAATTTGATGGCTGCATTCTCCGTCATCTGATTTAGGGCAAGGTAAGTATCCAATTTCTAAATCCAAGATCTGGCTATACCCTTGGATGATCCATCAAAGCTCGGCAAGGATAGACAACCCAACCTTTTCTGTAGCCCATAATTTTGCTTCCCTTGATTCCATTGATTTTGCTTTGGCTTTGTGCATTTGGTGACGTCCAAATAATCTCTAAAAGAGATAGCTGACTGAAAATCTGTCCCCAAAGCTTGATACTCAGCCAAAATTTCAGCATCCTCATTGTTCTCCATGGGTTCCTCCTATATAGGCTCATCCTCTTTTAGAAAGGTAGGCATGAAAGGTCTAGATTGTGATGAACCCGAAGGTTTGCTAGTAGAGTGTTCATTTGTTTTCTGTAGCTTTGCTACTATCCTCTCTCTCCACATGCACCATGTTTCTTCCATTTGCGGTGTTGTGAGCCATCTGACTTAAATACATGTTTTGTAACTGTCTTAGCATTTCTGCGAACATATGTTTTACCTCCTCTTCACTTGATGTTGGTGGCTGATCACTACTATCCATTATTCCCTTTTGTTTTTCAAGGTTATGACCACCCTTTCCATGCATACAACCAACCCAAACAGGCTGCCAAGACTTGCAGCTCTGATACCACTGTAATATCCCTAATAGGGATAATGGAAAAAAACACAAAATCTCCAAAAATATGCAATAGAAAATTCTGAAATTTTATTTGCAAATAGATAAAACTTCAACAAGCTCAGATCTATGCTCAAAATATTTTTTTGATTTTACTGTTAATTAATAGAAATTTCTAAATATTTTTGAATATCAAAAGTTATAGAAAACACACTAAGAACTGCCCATAAATTTTAGAAATAGCTTACATTGATTTTTCCATAATTTTCTGAGATGAATATGATTAACAATATGCAGATTTAGGTACAAATACCTCAAAAATATCTTCAAACCCTAGCCGCCCTTGCCAAAAACCTAGTAAACCAGTGCTGGGTCTGTCCCACTTGTCCTTTCTTTTATTAGCTTCAATGATGCTCAAAAACAAGAAGATACATGGCTGTAGATAATCCAAATCTGATCCTGATATTCTGAAACTCACCTCCCAAAATGGCCTCCAAACCTATTAACAAAATGTAGCTCTGGAAATGATGTGCTAGGGCATCACAGACCAAAGTCCTTCTACCAAAACATGCCCTTCTGACTAGGGGCAGTCTATATGTCTCTCCGAAACCAGGGATACTTAAGGGTTTTTAGACCTTAAGCCAAAGATTGCAACAACAATAAAAAAAAAAACTAATAACATCATGAGCTCCAAAACCTAAGATGTTATATAATGACTCCCAAAAGAAGGATTTAATCTCATTACCAACTCAATCCAATGCTTCAAATAAAACCCTAAAAAATGAGCCAATAGGCCCTTTATCTTTCAACGCCCCCCTTGACTTTTTTTGCACATGTTTAATAAAAATCACTTAAAGTACATGCCTCGTAAGTCATTAAACTCAAAAAGAGGGAAATAATAAGTCTTTAGGCTAGGAATCACTTAAGTTGCATAAAAAGACGTGCCCACAACTTAAGAATAGAATAGGATACAAGCCAAAGACTCCACACTTACCCAATAATGCTCTACATCCTCTTCCTCTTGGGTAATCCAAGGAAAGGACAGTCCATGCATCGTTAAGCCACATGACTTGAGTCGGGGACATCACACATTTATGTGAGTGGTTGTCTACTAGATTTGTTTATAACATGCATCAAGTATGCGTTTCTTGTGTGCAGGCCTTGTTATGATTATTTGTGGAAAGATGGAAAAATATCTCTTCCTCAGTGCAAGACTAGATATCAGATGAATCAAGATGTCTTTGGGTAGATTGCAGCAAAGATGGAGAAATTAAACACTTTTGGCGAGAAGTTATTGGTTGGGGAGTAGAGGTGGCTCAAAAGATGAGCACATGCATGAGCAACATGAGTGGCAAGATGGAGTTGCTACAAATGCCCACCCCTATTAATAAGATTGTGAAGGAGGCCAATAATTATATGCAATTGCAAAAGTTGGATTGGTGTTATGAACCTCACATATAGTATCAAAAAATACACAAAATAATATGTAGAAAAATATAGATTACACAACACAAGAAATGAATGGGCCAAATGCCCTAATATTGATTATATTCAGAAATACCCTTAAGGTAGGGAAACATCATACAATATTCCTTATTGGAAAGGAAACACTCCACTCTTGCAGGTCTCTTCAAAGGGCAACCTCCTTAGTAGAGCATACACTCCAATTAAAATATTTCTCTTTGATTCTTTACACAATAATATGCCCCTCCTTATATAGACCCTCTTACAATAATAGATGGGTATGCCACTAATCCAATGTAGGCTGACTCATTCCTAAATATAATAAATATCACAAGTTAACCCATATGGATGGGTATATTACTAATCCCAATGTAGGCCAACTTATTGCCGATAATAATAAATACCACAAGTTACCCATATGAATGCGTCTATTACTAATCCCAATGTAGGCCAATTCATTGCCCAATATAATTTGTACCACAAGTTGCCCATATGACTCCATATAATATACTAATTAAGAGGATGTGTGCCGCATGTTGACATTTCCACCATCAATATACATTATAATACCACCCCCCTTAGCATGTTTTGCTCTCGAAACATGAGAAGAACTACATATCATGTGACAAAATATAAACTCATTTAATTTACATAAAAATATGTTTTTCTCAAAGCTCGAGGACCAAATGGAGTCCTGTCTGTGCATCCAAGTCTTCTTACTTTGCTTGGAAAACATGTTTTCCTTTAAGCTTGAGGACTAAATGGAGGCTCGTCCATGCATCCTCTTCTTCTTCCTTTGCTTGGATATGATCATGTACAACAACATTGTCATGAAAATAATAAACTCAGTCACTCTAAATTTAGGTTGATTCTTAAAGGTAGCATATAGATCTATGTATGGATCAACAAAAAAATAGCATCAATTGTAAACATGTGATCAGAATTGTCCAATGAAGGGAAGAACACTTGTGGAAAATCATTGACAACAATTGGAAGAACCTCTTTTGATAGCTTTGAATCATCCAAGGTAAGAAGAAAATAATTTTCTGCATCATTTATGGCGGAGTATATGAAGAGAAGCCCAAATAAATCTCTCTCATCTAAATGAAAAAAATCCTCATTTCATGCACTACAATTATCTTCTAAATTTATCCATCTCTTTTTTTTTTCCATATTCCCACGTTAAAACTACACTAATAATTAGTCTATCAAATACATTATCAATTGCTTTTGCCCTTTCTTTGAACACTTCTTCTCTAAACTCTTTTGACTTCAACATTTTTTCCAACATTTTTTTTAATATCACCTTTTTACCACAGATCTGAAAATAAAATCATGTAAAAAAAAGGTCTGAATTTTTAGTTTCAATTACACAAAATGACACCTGATTTGTTCACCTGGAATAAAAGATATGAATTTGTTTCTATGGTCTCGCCTAAAAAACATCATAAAAAATCAGGTTCACAAGGTCAACTTCAAATCACCATATCTCCCTTGACACTTCTCCAAATTTTTATTGTGACCACTTTTCGGAAAGCTTTTGAAGTCTTCTTTCTAGCCACATAAAAATAGTCTAAATTGGATGCTTGGTTAAGAAGAACTATCTTCTGCAAAGTAGCGGCATTTTACTATTTTTTTTTTTGCAATATCTCCAAAACAATTTCCCACTTGTCCTGGAAAGAGCTTTGATACTAGATGTTATGAACCTCACATCTAATATCATAAAATACACAAAATAATATGTATACAAATACAAATTGCACAACACGAGATGTGTGGGCCAAATGCCCTGATATGAATTATATTCATAAATACCCTTAAGGGAGGGAAACACCTTACAATTTTTTTAATGGGGAAGGAATCACTTCACTGTCGTAGGCCTTTTTGAGGGGGCAACTGCCTTATTAGAGCATACACTCCAATTACAATATTTCTCCTTGATTGTTTACACAATGATATGCCCTTCCTTATATAGATTGTCTTACAATAATAGATGGGTATATTAGTTATCTCAATGTAGGCCAACTCATTGATGAATATAAAAAACACCACAAGTTACGCATATGGATAGGTATATAATTAATCCTAATGTAAGCCAAATCATTGTCCAATATAATAAATACCAAAAGTAACCTATATAGATGGGTATATCACTAATCCCATTGTAGGCCAATTAATTGTCCAAGATAATAAATACCACAAGTTACCTATATGACTCCATATAATATACCAAATAAGAGGATGTGTGCCACATATCCACCCACCAATATAGTTCAAAATATCATCTCTCTAGGTACATTATAATTGGGCCATCAATCTTAGGATCTGTGACATAGTCAATGCTTCCAAGATCATCAGCTAGGATGTTGTTTGCGTAATCAAGAAATGCTTAAACATGAAGAGCCCCATGGGTTAGTGTTGGGACCTCATTCTGCTCGGGAGAGTACTATCAACTGCTTTTCCTATTGGGTTCTCTCGACAATGCATATGAAAGGGCACCATAATATCGACCTTGATGTTCTAGATGTTGGGGTTCATGAAAGGAATGATTGGCTTAATGAACATCACCAACATGAAGAAGGGTGTGGTAGTGTTTCATGTGGTAGTAGGTAGCAACGGTTCGAGCCCCGGTGCCTACTTCATGAAGATGATTTGTATGGCAAGACTGAGCAATCTTCTTTGCTGTGCAAATCCGTACCATGATCATGCCACAAGTATAGAAGAGGTGCTGTTGGTGGTACCAGAGGAGGTCACCATGATGTTATATTGTGCTCCTAGCATGGAACATTCGCCCAACTGTTGAACCAGATCGGCGTGTTGAAGACCCACATGGAATTCTTGCAATGGTATGAGTAAAATGAAAAAGCAATGGCCCTCGTGGTTTCACTTCGGGCTGTTGCGATTTTAGCATTCATCAACGTGTATATTGCAATGTGTAAATTTTGTGGTGGGGATTGGACCGGTTGGTGTTGAGTTGTAGTCACAACTATTGTGAGAGAGTATCCACATCATGATCAATTTAGTATTTTCCGGATATGTCAATCTTTGACAGTCAATGGGAGGTTTTGTGGCATCTAACATGAAAGGTTAAAGGCAAAGTAAAGTTCCGAATTTTTATAATATTTATAAATATCTAGGGTTAAATATTTTTTTAATTTTTTTAATTTTATAAAGTTTAAATTCTATAAATTTGATCAAATATATCTCCATTATTGGTCTGTGGGGGGAATTAATTCCATAACTTTTGATTGGGATTGACTCAGAAGTCAAAACATTTCCATGTTCCCTATTTTATATTGTCAAAGTGATTTGTGGTGGTAATTTGGTTTTTCAAATGTTTGTTTGTGGGATTTGATAGTTTTTGAGGAAAGATCATAGAAGAAACTTTCTGCATCCAACATGATCCATGGTAGTGCCTTGGTTACATTGTGGAGGAAATGATGAAAGACGAAGACTGATATCATTATAGTTGTGCCCACGCTGAACATGACATGAATAAACTGCAGGTCGGTGCCTTGTGTTCTTGATGGCAAGCTATTGGTGTTAAGGGCTTGCTAATGATGCTAAATAGCATTGAACTATGTATGGCTCTGGTGTGTTTTGGGCTTCTTGTAAAAGCTCCTATGGTACATTTTGTGGAGTTGATTGTTGTACAATTGGTACAAAAAAAGATGATGTGCGACTGGGTAAAATAAATTTGTTAAAGTATTGAGATGTGTAAGATGACAGTTTGAAAATGAGTAAATGTTGTGTGTGAAGACATATCAAGTTGTGTCTATGGTTTTAAGTGCATTATGGTCAGAAGAAAAATTCATGTAGGGGAATGGTGTTGATTGCCATAACAAGATTTTGCAGAGTTTCTAGTACAAGTTGATCCCACAAAATCGTAGGTTGTTACTTCCGAGGGAGTATGGTCATGCAAGAGACCATCTGTAAGTGTCTTTCGTGTTTTTAGTTGTTTTGCGTTTGCATTAATTCTTGAGGAGAAAATAAGTATATTTATTTGCTAAGAGCAAAAATCTATGTGTTGGTTGGCTATAATTAGAAGTCAAAAGAATATAGGTTACTAGATGTCTTTATGAGCAAATTTGTGATTGAGCGAAATTGTGGTCAGTAGATATGTGGTTGTAGATGAGAAAATATGTTTCTTTGTTAAGTCTACAAATAGTAGATGAGAAGTTATTTTTCTTTGGTTAGTCTACAAATAGTATTGTATGAGTAGTTGCTGCTGATATTTTTGAAATAAGTTTTGGCGTTCAAATAAAACAAGGCTTAGAGCTATAAGATTAGAGTCAAGTTCGATGGGAGGCACTGATGAAGAACAAAATGATACGAAGTCTTCACAGCTAGATCAAGAGAGTCAACAATGAAGAAGGAAGTGCTGCTATACCGCGATGAAGGATATTCAGAAGGATGAATTGGGACGGGAAATGAAAGTTCGATATACATGATCGGGAAAAAAATGGTGCAAGGTGGCGAGTAGGGAAATTTTGCTCAAACTTATGTTATTTCACAAGTGTTTGAATCTAACACATTTCAAAGAAACCAAAGGAAAACCTAAATAGGGAGCTACCAAGCGGAGTGGAAATAGGGCTTAGTAGAAGAAGTCAAGAACTAATCAAACTTTCCACAAAGGTAGCAAAGAGCAAATGCATAGAAATATGGATGATATCGGAGAATGTGTCTGATTGTAGAGCTATGTTTCAGAGATGAAATGACAAAATCTGCTTCAACTAAAGTTTGCCATGTGATTGCATCCTATTGAAAATATCTTTAGTTGAATACCAACAGCAAGTTGTCTATATGATAGACAGTTGGGATTGATGGACATGTTTTCCTGACAAACAATGTTCTGTCCCTGCAAGTATTTAATAGATTGCTTGGACAATGGTTTATTGATCTCAGGTAGTCGAATTAGGAAAAGTATCTTATTCATTGAGATGGATAGTACCGGGTTAAGGTCAAGGAGCAAAGGAGTATTCTCCGAGGCTAAGGTGGATCGCTTAGAGTGTTCAAGTGATGAGGTGTGCTGATGTGGAAAAGATGCATTAGACAAAGTGTTCAAGTGATGAGGCGTTTTTATGTAGAAGCACAATATGAAAGTGGAAGCTAGTGACATTTAATCATGAACATGAATCCGAGGCGTGTTTGAGTCATGACACATTTATGAGGTGCTTGAAAAAGCTGTACTTGTTAGGTTATTAGTGATGGGACTTTCATTGTTGGAAATTCTTGGAGGTTGATCATGCTGCAGAGGGGAATGGTAGAACCATTGGGGACAAATAGTCTGATAATGGGTAGAATGATTGTTAAAGTTGTACTTTCAAGCACTTAAATAGACTGCAATAGTTTTGGTGTATTGTAGGGGCATTCTAATAGGCCACCGTTGTTATGGTGTGTAGGCCTGCATTGTTATGGTGCGTTGTAGATGTCCTAGGAGACTTCAAAGTTGGAGTAGGCCACCATGGTTATGGTGTGAGTAATGGGCATATAGATAGACACCATAGCTATGGTGTGCCATAGATGTCCTAGAAGAATTAAGTGTTGGAGAATGCAAGGGCTCATGTCTTAAACCGATTGACACAAACATATCTTATAGGGTATATCATGGCACTATATGGTTGTTCAGTCTTGGATATATTATGATAACACTCTAACAACAAACAGGTGAAGAATGAAACATTCAAGACCAGTCAACATATATTGCAGTTAGAAATCACAACTAAGTGAACCTAGTATTCAACACCACTTCCTAGTTTACTCGACGTCTGTAGCGGCTAGTTTCCCATGTACTTCGGTGAGATGGAATGGTGATCATAGAGACACTTGGCAATATTTGCTCCATTGGTAGTAATATTACGTATTTATTATGTTCATGTCTCGACTTAATCAAACTCTCCAATCCCCATATTCTATAAAACATCATATTATCGATCCAATGACTAAATCATTTAGATTATATCTGATTTAATCATTAAGTGGGGGTGTTAGATATATTAGACATTATTGAATATTGTTAGAATATTGTTAGCATATTTTCAGCTTGTTGTTTGTTTATTACAACAAGGCTATTCTAGGATTTGGTTTGTTTTTGTGATATGATAAGGATCACATGGTGTACTATTTCCCTGGTTATAAAAACAGGTCATTGCAATGTAATTTATATGGCCCATGATTTATCTTTTACATCCAGCTCATCATCACTGACGCTTTATCTCTCTCCTTGAGTCAATTAACACACAAGATGGTGCAACATCAAATTACCGTGGTGGGGTTATCTATAAAATTTATGAGAAAATATAGGGGATTTTTGTAGCAACATCATCCCATTTTTGATCTCCACTACAGTTTTCAAGAGTTCCTATGTAAAATTACGAGTAAATATTTTGGTGGGAAACTATATGCATGTTTAGACCAAACATGGCTTCCCACTTGGCAATACATCTCTCAAATAGGTGCTTTAAACTTCCCCTCCTCTCTAATACCCCCTCCTAAACAGTACCGATTCTGTTTTTTGTGGAAAAGATTCGAATTTTGCGGTTTATGAAGTAGTACATTTCATGGGGCCACCTACAATATAATAATTGGAGTGGTAGCCACCTCCATGGAACCTGTGTCCTTAGAGTAACCATTTGCCCCAATCAAAATTCACATAAGACTTGCACCTGAGTTTATTATGGGGAGCTTGTCCAGTAGAACCCAGGTCATTATCATGGTATTTTCTCTTTTACCCTCCACAATTAAACTTGGGAAAAATTATTTTGTTTAGTCAAGATTTACTTGGAAATTGCACGTGGGTTTTCTGCAAGGAGCTTGTCTAATAGTACCCAGGTCACACTTTGATGAAACTTCATCCCCAGATCTCCAATGTATCTTGCATTTGGGTGAAAATTCTATCTTTCAAAGTGTTAAGCATGTATGGGTGAAGAATATGGCTCCAGGTGCAAGAATTTGTTCTGTGCAAACATTTTTTTTAGCTTTGCAAGGCTATTATGTGCTATGCGATCTTGCAAATTTATCTTGATGCTTTGCAAGCTAGTTTCGAGCTTCACAAGCTCATTTGAGCTTTGCAAACCTACTTTGAGCTTCACAAGCCTATTCATCCTATTTTGAGCTTCACAAGCCCATTTCGAGCTTCATAAACCTATTTGAGTCCTCCAAAGCTTATCTCTTTGGGAACTGTGCACTAGTGGCAAATTGCTTTGCGTAAAGCATCCCAAACGCATCATTGCTATGTTCAAATATGGTAGAGGATGAATGGATGTGGCAAAACCTGAAGTAATTCAGACCAAATTCTTTGAGGGCTTAATGTTAGGGATCTCTAAACTGACTGGATTTGAATGGCATGCAGTGCGATTCATAGCAGTTCGTGGTTGCTTATGAATGTATCATCTAACTTGTGCGTCTTTAGTGTTCAGGTGGTGATTCAAGTTACCCCTTTGATAGGTTCTTTGTAACACACTCTTGCCAATATGCATGACTAAGTCATTTTAGGGTGGGTTTAGTACGAGTTTGAGAGAGGGATTTTAAAGTAAGTGGTTAGCCTAGAGAATAATAGCTTTGGAGCTGGCAATGAGTGTGTAGGAAAGAGGCCCGTGTTGTCCAAGGTTTATAGGAAGTCATTCTGCGAGTTACAAAGAGCTTAGTCAAAGAATGTCATTGAATATGATGTCTCCATATTTTGTGAAGTGAATGATTGAAGTGTTGTCTGCATACCTTGTGATTGCCATTATCAGCTGCGCACTCTAACAAGGTTGCGAGTTGTTGGTCATTCACTCAACCCATAATCCATCTCGCCATCATCTAGTATCAGAGCAGGTTGAGAGAAACTCCTTTATTTTTTAGATTTGAGTTGAGTGTGGAAAAGGCTCAGTTGAGTCTAGATCAGGTTGAAATCCTATATTGAGAGTTGTGAAGAGTGCGAGATGGCTCACAGAGGAATACCTCTTGGAAGAGGGAGGATTAGCACTGAGAGTTGCAGATATGGTAAAAATGGTTAGAGGAATGCAAGCCAGACTAAAAGCTATTGAGACTGTGCAGCAAAGGGAAGTTGCTGCTGAAGAAAGTGGGGATGAAGGAGCTCTAGAAGATCATCTACAAGAGCTGGAAGAGGAACCGGAAGATAGACCCATCAAAACCATTGACATGATTGGAAGCAAGCCTAATTTAGACACCACAAATTTCTCAGGAAGTCTGAACCCTGAAGACTTGATAGTCTGGACTCTGGATTACAAACTTAAAGAAGGTTTTTAATTGTGAACACGTTTAGGACCCCAAAAGAGTGGAGTTTGACTGCATTAAGTTCAAAGGACATGCATCCTTATGGTGGGATCATGTGCAGCTGGAAACTGCAAATTTAAGAGGTAAGGAAAAGTTTAAGTATCGGGATAGGATGATTGTAAAGTTAAAAGGTAATTTTTTATCTTCTAATTATTAGTTAAATTCATTTAAGAAGCTGCAAATTTTGAAACAGAAAGATGCGAATGTAAAATTTTACACAAAGGAGTTATATAAGTTGACCATCTGAGTGAGTTATGTAGAGGATGACGAGGAAAGTAATTCTAGGTATATGAATGGCATCCGCCTTTCCATACAAGATGAAATTGGTATCAGAAAATTGCATTATGTTCAAGAAGCCTATCAATGTGTTTAGAAGGTTGATGCGAATGTAAAATTTTACACAAAGGAGTTCTATAAGTTGACCATCTGAGCGAGTTATGTAGAGGATGACGAGGAAAGTAATTCTAGGTATATGAATGGCATCCGCCTTTCCATACAAGATGAAATTGGTATCACAAAATTGCATTATGTACAAGAAGCCTATCAATGTGCTTAGAAGGTTGAAGAAAAATTGTCTAGAATACAACATAGTGGACAAGGAAGAGGTAGAGGATTTGGAAGGGAATCACATGGAAGAGGCTAGACATATGCGAAGAAAGAAGAGGAAAGAGATAAGTGCTTGCAACAAAACCAAAGAACCAAAGAGGACAACATGGATATATAACATCCGAATGCCTTGAAGAAGATGAAGAAAATAGAAGAAGTGAGAATATAGTGGATTTAGCACAAGTAGAGGAAGCAGTAGAACAAACTGCTCCTGTAGAACCCAAACATGGAGAAAATATAATGGTGCGAAGAGTCTTGTTAAAGCCAAAAAAGCAAGAGGATGGACCTTGGCAATGAAAAAACATCTTCAAAACTAAGTGCAAAGCAGGAGGTAAATGTTGTAAGATTATTATAGATAGTGTTAGCACTGAAAATTTGGTTTCCACTGAATGGTGTAGAAGTTGGGTTTGAAGTGTATGTCTAATCCTAAGTCCATATAAGGTTTCTTGGTTGCAAAAAGGTCATCCAGTAATGGTGGCTGAACAGTGCAAGGTTAACTTCCATATTGGAAGCTATCATGATGAATTTTGGCATGATGTTATACCAATGGATGCTCGTCATGTCTTGCTGGCTAGACCATGTCAGTATGACAAAAATGCTATACATAATGGAGGAAAGAACACTTTACAGGTTAGCCCGGATGGGAAGAAGTTTTGAATTATTACCTATGAAGGATGGAGAATTAACAAGTAGCTTAGTGATGTTCCTTTGAGCCAAAGAAGTATTTAGAGTAGTGAAGAAGACAAAGGTCTATTTTGTTGTCTTTTCACAGCTGGATCAAGAAGTAAAGGAGAGAGAATTGCTCAAGGAAGTGGCAGATTTGTTGAAAGGATATGAAAAGGTAATGTCAAGCGATTTACCAAGTGGGTTGCTGTCACTGAGAAAAACTTCTCATCATATGAATTTGATGCGTAGAGAAAGTTCAAGATTTGGAGGACAAAGGTTTGATTAGAGAAAGCTGGAGTCCATGTGTAGTTTCAGTAGTGCATGCACCAAAGAAGGATGGAGAATGGAGAATGTGTACGCATTCAAGAACTATCAATAATATTACCATTTAATATCAATTTCTATTGCCAAGGATGGATGACTTGTTAGATTGATTTAGTGGAGCAAAATATTTTTCCAAGATTGATTTGAAGAGTGGTTACCATTTAAGGTAAGAGAATGAGACGAGTGGAAGACTATATTCAGGACCAAGGAAGGATTGTATGAATGGCTGGTATGCCATTTGGGCTAACCAATGCCCCTCGTACATTTATGATATTGATGGATGAAGTGCTGAAACTATTTCTTGGAAGGTTTGTTGTAGTGTACCTCAATGACACTAGTTTTCAGTAGGACAAGAGAGAATCATTTGATGCGCTTAAAATAGGTTTTAGAGAAGTTGAAGTAGGGGAAGATGCTGATAAATTTTACAAGTTCATTTATGAAGGAAGAGCTCATATATCTAGGCTTTGTGATTTTGCGAGGACTGAAGATGGACCCAAAGAAGGTCAAAGCAATATTGGAATGGCCTACTCCAAGGAATGTTGTTGAGGTAAGAGATTTAGATGGTTTAGCAAGTTCATATCATGTTAGAAATATTGATCTAAAAGTTTGTTTAGGTTATTAATAAAGTTAGAGTAAAAAGTGTATGGGTCATACATTTCATTAATGAGGCACCCTCATTAATAATTGTGTTATAAGTTGTCTTACGTGGGGTGGTTAGATGATTCGGTACTTAGGTGGCTTGGGAGGTTTTTTTTATCAAAGGATATTTATGTCTCACCTTCGGTATTGAAGAAGTGTCGAGGGTTCTAATCCCTTACCATGATTTCCTTTAAAGTTTAAAGTTTATAATAAATACTGTATTTTAATATTCTATTTTGTGGCCCACATTTTTGACACGTGGTATCAGATCTTCGTTTTGGTCCATGAGAGAGATGATCAGGTAGCTAAAAGTGCATAAAAATTGTAAGTATGAAGATGGAGGAAGATGCACATATCATAATGCATTAATATTTTTATGGTGGCACCAAAGATTGATTTAAATTTTCTAACAAAGGAGGCAATGACTGGAAAATATGAAGAGATTGAAGGATTAGGTGGGGCCCAACCATTTTTAAGCTGCATTTTTTAAAGTTTTACTTTTCTTTTAAAGAATAAGACATCCTATTTATTTGATGTATTGTGGAGTGAAAAAAAAACGTTTTTTGGAAGTACATGGCTTAAGAGGATAATGCTAAGTTTAAGACATGCTGGAATTTTTAAGAAGTTTTGATAAGTTATGCAGATTTAATTTTTCAGCTGGATATTTATTTTAAAATAAAACCCTCTTTATTTTTTTGATTTTGAAGTTAAAATGGAAAGGATGATACAAGGGTTTTAAATAATGTATTTTAAAGGTATACATAGAGGAGTTGGTAAATTTGTTGTGTAAGGCATTGTCCTAGAGGTCGCAATTTAAAAATCTCCTCTATTGTTTTGCATGTATTTCATTTTTGGAAGAAGGGGTTTTGTGAAAAAAATTGAAATATATATTTCACGAGGGCCATAAGAAAGTTGGTAAAAGTGCTTTGGTAAAAGACATCATCCACTAGAGGTTCTATGTTCAAATCCCAATCTTTCTTTCTTTTTCTTAAAAAGTGCAATATTTTATTTGGAGAAATAAGGGTAAAAAATGCAATATTTTATTTGGATAGATAAGTGTGTAAAAAGTGCATTATTTTATTTGGAGAAACAAGTGTGTAATAGGGGTGTTAGATGTAAAATATTTTTGTCCTTAGGAGAGAGAAGAAAAAATAATCTTATAATAGATGGAATAGGCCTTGATGAAAATAAGGCATGGCGGAATTATGAAAATGTTAAAAATGGGTCAAATAAGGAGATGTAAGGGTAGTTATAAGGTTTTTTTTTGTGATGTTAGTTTTGGTCCAAATTTTGGTTTGGAGATAAGCTTTTTGTGGCTTTTTGGCATGTTTGAGCTTGTTAAGTTTTGGAGCAGTTAGGTGATGTAGAGGTGCATGGGCTCTCCATCTTTGATCTGATAGGGGGGAAGGTGTTGTAGATCAGCCTTCAAGATGGTGGTACTGATGATCCTTGGGAAAACAAGATCAATTAGGTACTTTCGTACAAAGTTGACAGAGAGGTTGCAGGTAGTGATTTGTTTGTAGACAATGGTCAATATGGTTGGAGCATGCCCTGGATATTTTATACCATGTACAAGTCCAGAGGAGGCAGTAATGACCATTGTGGTTGGGTATCATGCAGATGTTCCATACTACGGCTACAAGTACAGGGAGCAGAGGACAATGGTGCGTGCTGCACACTCATCAACATATTTGTGTCGGGTAGTGTTAGGCGGCTGCAAGGGAAGCAGTAGACATGTTGACACAGGTTGCTCAAAGTACTAGGGTACAATTAGTAGGTTGCAGTGACTTCATTGGACACTGATGTTTGCTCCAGTTAATTTTTTATCTCTTTTGGATCAAGGGGGGTTTGTTAGGAATAATGATACCAAAGTTAGGTTAGCAATAAAGTTGAAATGAAAAAGTGCATGGTGCATGCATCTCATTTATAAAGTTAAATAAGATAAATAAAGTTTCTTATGTGGGGTTGTTAGATGATTAGGTACTTAAGGTGGTTTGAGAGGTTATTCCCTTTGAAGGATATTTATGGCACACCTTTTGTATTGGAGAAGTGTCGGCGCCTTTAAGTCCATACCATGATTACTATATAAGTTTAAACTTTATAATAAAAATTTCATTTTGTCATTCTGTTTTGTGGCTCACATTTTCAACATAGTGGAAGTTTATAAGAAACTTCAGTGGAATTTGTGTACCATTGATTGTGTGCATAAAGAAAGGATTGTTCAGTTGGTAAGCACCTGCAAATAGTTTTGAACTCTTGAAGGAGGTAGCAGTGAAGCCCATGTTGGCCTTACCTGATTTTGATAACATATTAGTAGATTGTGATGCAAATGGGACAATATTTGGTGTAGTATTCAGTCAAGAGGGAAGACCAATTATATATTTTAGCGAGAAGTTGAATGAAGCGAAACAAAAATATTTTGCGCGTGATAAAAATTCCATGCTATAATTCAAGCATTGAAGAAGTGGAGACATTATTTGCTGCCTAAAGGATTTGTTTTGTATATTGATCATCAAACCTTGAAGTTTATAAACAATTAGATTAAGTTGAGTCAAAGACATATGAAGTGGGTTGAATACTTGCAAAGTTATTCATTTGTTTTCAAACATAGTTTTGGTCAGTTAAATAATGTAGTTAATGCCTGAAGTAGGAGAGTTGTGTTGCTGAATACTATGTCATTGGAGATGATTGGATTGAACAGTATGGAGTTGTATGAAGAGGCTACAAACTTCAAGGAAGCTTGTAAATCTTCAAGAAACAACAATTGTGCATGCCTAGAGGATCAATGTGGAAGTTACATAGTGGAGGATTAGGTAACTCTGGGAGAGATAAGGCCTTAGCATTTCTTGAGGAAAGATACCATTGGCCAAGAATGGCTAATATTGTTAGCAAATATGTGGGGAGATACACAGCTGCAGGTTGGTGAAGGGAACAAGCAGAAATACATGATTGTACAAACCAGTACCAACATCAAACATACCTTGGCAGAGCTGACTATGGATTTTGTTCTTGGATTGCTGAGGACACAGATGTAATGATTCAATCTTTGTTGTGGTCGATCAATTTTCAAAAATGACACATTTTATTCCTTGCAAGAAGAGTATTGATGTTTCAAATGTTCCAAATTTGTTTTTAAAGAAGTTGTTAGACTCAATGGATTTCCAAAGAGTATAACCTTTACACGGAGACACCAGATTTTTGGGTCACTTTTGGAGAACATCATGGATGAAATTAGACAGGAAACTGTAGTTTAGTTCAGCATATCATCCACAAATGGATGAACAGATTGAAATTGTGAACAGATTTTTTGGAAATCTTATTAGAAGTTTGATTGGAAATAAGCCTGGACAATGGGATATGTATTGGTTCAAGTAAAGTTCACATGTAACAATTTAGTAAACATGTCAATTGGGAAAACACCATTCTAGATTGTGCATGGAAGTCACCAAAATGGGTGACAGATTTGATAAGTGTGACAGGAGAGGAGAAGAGTCTAGATGCAGAGTATATGCAGGAATTGCATGAAGAAGTCAAGGAGAAGCTACAATAGAGTAGCTGAAGGTATAAGGAAAATGCAGATGAAAGGAGGAGAAGAATTATTTGCAGGAGATTCGGTATTAATGCACTCAAGAAAGGAGAGGTTTCGAAGAGGAACATACATTAAGCCAAAGTAAAAGAAGATTGGTCCTTGCAAAATCGTTAGAAGTTTTTTAAACAATGTTTATAAGATAGAGCTTCCATAAGGATTAAACATTTTCTCACTTTCAATGTTTAAGACTTGTGCCCATAATAGCAAGGTGATAGTGCTGAAGAAGGTTTTTTTTTCGCAGATTGGAGAACCTATATCCATGAGAAAGAATGTGAAGAGGTTGAAGAGATTTTGGAGGAACAATTTGGAAAGAAGACTAGGTAGCAGTATAGAGAATATTTAGTTCACTGGAAAGAAAAAGGACCAAACTATGTAGAAACGGCTTGAGTTGGCCAAGGTGTATATAAATATAATATTATGCAGATTTTCAGAAAGGACAATGTTTGAGATCTTGGCTTTTGGATTCATCGTGTTCAAAGAAACGAATTCCAACGTTTAGAGTGGAGATAGGATTACAAAGAAAGTCAAGCATTAGTCAAGAAATCATGAAAAATGCATTAAAGACATAACAAAACTTAGCCTATCTATTCATGTGGGGTTTGCTAACAACAATAAGATACAAATGAAAGAAAGTAAACCATTACCTTCCCAAGTGACTCCATTGCTCAAAAGTGGCTCAAAAACATGTTTATTTTTTGATCAAACATTCTTGTCTTCATCAACAATGGTGGCAAACTCCTCCAATGTCTCAAGAATTATTTTCCTAACCTAGGCTCAAAGTAGATGAAATCTCTACTCTAACCTATCAAATGAAGCTTGCTAATTAAAATCGATGATCAACACAAAGGATTGTGGAGACAATTTAGCATTATAACTATGTACAAATCAAGCTTAAAAAATGATGTTCATGGCCTCTCTATTTATAGATTTTGGAGATTGATCAGGATCAACCATGACCATCCATCTCAAGATTGAGATGTGTGGCCATGAATTAATCCAATTATATAATTAAATCTATAAATATCCCTCAAATATTTGGGATAGAGGGGCATTTAAGAGGCATGGAGGGTTTTAATGAGGCATGGGAGACCATAATCTTGATATTTTATGCATTTATGGCCTAGGGATGTCTTCCAAAAAATGATGTTATTAAGTGATGCAGTTAATAGAAATCAATTTCCAAAAAGAAATATTCAACAACTCTTATGGAAAATCCACTTAAGCTCTTGATTTTGATCAATTAGCCTTAAACAAGGTTAATCAACATTTGTGCAATTATTTGAAAATTGGCTATCAATTAATCAAAATGGTCACAAAGTCATATTACTAGGTTTTAATTTGACTCGGGAAGAATTGGAAGGTGATGTTAGATGCGCTAGAACCGTATTTCCATTAGAATGCTGCCAACACAAAATAACAAAGGTGCGTGACGTGTACTGACAAATTAAAAGAAAAAAGTGATCCAGAGCACAAAAAGGCAAAATCGTTATTTTGACTCAAAATGAGTTGATCAAAGTCAGGTTTTTTTAAAAATGCATTGCCCCATTTAGGGATACGTTAGCTTAAATCGGCATTTGTAAACGACAAGTTCGAACCATTTAGCGCGTTTTATGGATTTGAGCCTAAAATGTGCATTTGAGTGTAATTCGAATAAGATTGACAATTTAACACAAATGGTGTTAGGAATTGGATGTCTACATAGAGCACAATGTGTACTCATATTGAGGGAGAAAAGAAAAATGAATAATTAGAAAGCTTTTGAACACGATGAATCTAGAAGCCAATATTTCAATCAACGTATATAAATTTGTTCATCAAGTTACGCATATCTTATTCAAAGAATGCCATTGAATGTAATGTCTACATATTTTGCAAGGTGAATGAATGAAGTGTTGTGTGCATACTTTGTGATTTCTTTTTTCAACTTCATACTCTAATAAGGCTGTGAGTTGCCCATCCTTCAGTCAACCCACAATCCACCTCGCCATTACCATCACATCATTTACTATATCATATATGCTACCCCATGTAATTCACAGGATGGTGTACTATCAAACTTAGAAAGTGTTGTAATTTTCTATACAAAACCCACAAATGGTTTTATCCATTTGAGCTGATTTGGTTGGTGTTTGACTAGACAAGGGTTTATGCCGTAGGTACCAAATCTGGCCAGATCCAAATTTTTTGACTTTCTCAAATAAGTTTGTCCGGGTCGGCCTTATTTTAAAAAAAAAAAAAATTTTATTTTTTAGTTTTATGTTTTTAGGTGTGCAAAAAACACCTAGAAACCATAATTAGCATATAATATTAACATTTTATATTATTTTATTAATGTTTTTCGTTGTATTTGTCAATTTTGCATATTTATAAAACTATGCTCATATGTGTGTGTGTGTATTCCGGATCAGATTTTTTTGATTTTTTTCAAATATATATATATATATATATATATGTATGTATGTATGTATGTATGAATGTATATTCTGGATCAGTTTTTTCCGAATTTTTTCAAGAATTCCAGATTTCGGATTTTTTTGCCCTCCCAAACAGATCCATTTTCAAACTTGGTAACTATTGTTTATGCACATAAATTAAAAAACAACATTCTACTTTCAATACAAAACCCACTAACAATGAGCCATCCCTTTTATATTTTTTACCATTCAACTTTTCCCCTCTAATCTATGGCATTTATTTGGCTACCTAAGTCCATCAGCCCAATGTTGTTTTTTTGATCGATCAAAGAGGGTTAGAGGTGTCCCTTACCCGATATATTAACATCAAAAAACCAGATTACAAGCTACAATTTCTCCATCCATGTTATACCCATGGACATCTCAACTGATAACAGTAGTTAAAGACCAAACAACTATCTGCCCTTTTTGGCCAATTATTGCCACAACCTAACCACTGAGAGAGATGCACATATGGCCATGCTACCATATTACCAGGGAGGGCCAAGACAGCCAGATTAGTTCTTCTACAAACAGGCAGACTTCTGCAAGAGGAGGATACAAGATAGCATCTAAATTAGCAAAAAAGGAACCCACGAAATAAAACACCATCGACTTAAAACACAATCAACAGGCCAGACCTTTCACCATTTAAAAAAACCATGAGGCACAAGACAAGAGAGGAATTAATTGACCAGCGATGCCTATCCATCATGTTGCAGCTCTGCTCCCAAGGCTCATTCAACTTGCAAACACCTGCTTCTCGAAGTTGTTTCCACATTCAAATTGACCAACTGAATCAGATGTTTAACAACCATTTTGGCTACCTCTGCCATTTAACTATCGAACTTTGGTGAAGGATGATATGCTTGACTACGTAGAAAAATGAATTCACCAATAGGAGAGTTTATCCCCTTAATTGGTTATAAGGGGGTGATACCATGCAATTTTGAAATATAATCCACAAGCTCAAAAACCATCTTGCAAGATCCTTGAAAGTTGTCATGGGGACTAGACCCCTACATTCTGCATCCGTAATGGGTAAAGATTGAGGGATAAGAGCATCGGTGATATCCTTTTCAAGATCACTTCTGAAGTCCCTTCTATCATAATGCTTTGTCACCTTCACAACTATTTTGTTTGAAACAAATAACAACAGACTATTTATAAATATAGGGGCAATTTCCAAATTTACCCGACTATGCATCTCCATCTGGAGATAGTCTGAGCCAAAGACTTCTTTGATAGCATGTAAGACTTCTCTAGATTGGATGATGAAGATAGTTGAGGTGTTCCTTAGAAATTGGTGAATAAAAAGCCGTCTGCCCTTTCTCATTATAAAGGTAGAAACAAGGCTCCATTGTAAATTTAGTAGGAGATGAGGAAACAGGGGTGAGTGGGAGAGAGTGAACAAAGCAAGGTGAGAATGGCTTGAGTGAGACGACAACAGAGGATTTTAAAGAAACAAGATAGGCCTTTATCATCATAAAACATGGATCCTCCCCCAAGACAATAATCACCTTAACCATAGATGATGAGAACACAAATGTGCCACTCCACCTCACATCCCCAAATCAATAAAGTTGATTGCGTGGAAAAAATCATCATCCCTTCACACTAATTCACAAAATATCAAGGAGATTTGGACATTGGCCTGACCCATAAATCATTATCATTCTTTGAACCAAAATGAAAGGGGTCCCTTAATTTAAATAGGAGAAGTGAAATTGGGGTATTAGATGGGAAGGGAGGCATTTAACACCTCAACAATTGGACCCTGAATATACCTATTTGTCGATTGACAAAACCTAGAGAGGAAGAAGGAGATGGGGTTGGGAAGTTTGGTGGGGGAGTTCTTCCACCCAAACATCTGATAAATCATTTTAAGCATCAATTGCAATGTTGACCACCAAAGGCTGCAGCTGGGTAATGCCTATATTGGCTAGGCAATCCACTACCGAGTTTGTTTCTTTGAAGCAGTGTTGAGTCGACAAGGAGTCCAAATCAGTGAGGAGGAGCCAAGCTTGACATAATATTGTTCAAATTCCAGCGGTTTGCTCCCTGATTTTGAGTATTTGAAAGGATGACCATAGAGTCTCCTTCACTAATCAAATTTCTAATTACACATTGCAATGCCACTTGGAGGCCCAAGACTAAAGTTTGAACTTCGGCTTCATTGTTTGAACTTTGAACCATTAATCAGTTTCATGGAGGCAGCTTTGATAAATGAGCCAGCACATTCGAGAATCATGCAGCTCGACCCGAAGGTGACAGGGTTACCCTTGGAGGCCCCATTAAAGTTAAGCTTGAAGGAACCCAATGGAGGGGAAGTCGAGGTTTGACCCATTAATGGGGCCATCATGGCAATGTTGTGTAACAAGTTATATCTATTTTAGTCTCGAATTGAGTGCCAAGTGGCTGAATTTGGGAAGATATTGAATTAATATATATGTATAGATATGAGCTGTGAAGTAATTTTTTAAAAGTCGCCAAGGTGCCTACAAATTTTTGTTGATATGTGAATTCAACTTTTGAATAAGTAGGTGGCGACCAAGCCCCCCTTAAAACAAATTTTGTATACTTCCATACTACATGTTTTTCGAGGAGTTAGTACATGCATTTTGTACTACACGCGGACTTGTACTACACGTGTTTTGTAGTACACATGGGTTCGTACGAACGCAGTTTTGTACTATGTATTTTTCCTATATAAGGAACCTATGAATTGGAAAGTATTATTTTTGAGTTGTACTTATTGTACTCATTTCTGAGCTTGTGCGTGGTGACTGCCATTATTGTAATTGCGGATTAATTCCTGGATAATAAAATACTAAAGACCTTTTCCCGTGGTTTTTTACTTGGTGATTTGCCAAGTTCTTCCACGTAATATCTGTGTGTGTCTTGAATATATTTTCCTTCACTGTGATTATTTCTCTCTGCACGCTATTATTTTTTCAACAGCTGGTATCAAACCTTGGTTGTTATAAGAGGGTTCTTGTGAAAAGCAAAAATGATAAATGACACGGTTACAAGATACGAGGTCCATAAATTTGATGGTTCCAATTTTGCTCTATGGAAGCTGAAGGTTCAAGCTTTGTTGGTGAAGGATGGATGCACCCTAGCTCTAAAAGGGGTAGCAGCGAAACCTTCAGCCATGAGTCAGGGGGAGATTGGGATGAAAAGGATGCCCTAGCCAGGGCCACGATCCAGTTATCTTTGACAGATTCGGTTCTTTTTAATGTTTCAAAGGAGAAAACTGCACAAATCTTTTGGGAAAAGCTTGAAAAATTGTATGAGATCAAGTCGTTGGCAAACAAGATTCTTTTACGACGACAGTTTTATAATCTAAGGATGCATGATGGTTCCTTAGTCGCAGATCATCTGAACGAGTTTAACACACTGATTAGCAAGTTGGCTTCAGTAGAGGTGAAGATTGAAGAAGATGAAGCGACCATTTTACTGTGCTCTTTGCCTAATTCTTGGAATCAACTTGTCATGGCACTTAGTAACTCAACACCGCAGGGGAAGCTATCCTTTGAAGAGGTGGTAACCGCAGCGATTTCTGAAGAATCTAGGTGGAAGACATCCCAGGGATCTTCCAGTGATGCCCTGGGTGCAAGGGGCAGACCTACGGAAAAGGGGAAATTTGAGCATGGACAGTCCAAATCGAAATCCAAGGGGCGGAAAAGAGTTAAGTGCTGCAATTGTGGCAAAACGGGTCATGTTAAAAAGGATTGCCGGGTTAAGGTAAACAGGGAAAATACAGGGCTGTAGCCATTTGAGGCAAATACAGCAGAAGTCGAAGCACTATTAGAAGATGGAGAGGTTTTGTCAGCAAATAACATAGGTCAGTGACAGGATGTATGGCTTATTGACTCAGGAGCCTCATTCCACATGACTCCTCACAGGGACTGGTTTTCTTCTTATCGGTCATGTGATGGAGGTGTGGTATATATGGGAAATGATGATCCGTGCAAGGCTATTGGAGTGGGAGAAGTAAGAATCAAAATGTTGGATTGAGTAGTGAGGACTGTTCAAAATGTAAGACATGTGCCAGGACTGAAGAAAAATCTTTTGTGGCTTGGAGTATTTGATGAATTGGGTTACAGGTTCATTGGAGAAAAAGGTAACCTGAAAGTAACAAAGGGAGCTTTGGTGGTGTTAAAAGGAGAGATGGGCAATCTCTATAGGCAGATCGGAGATACCTGTATTGGAGAGGTGGCAGTGGCATCTGATGCGAAATCAGAGTCTATGACTACTTGGCATCATAGGTTAGGCCATATGAGTGAGCGTGGACTCAAGGTACTACTTGATAGGAACCTTCTCCCAGGTGCAAAATCTTTAGATCTTAATTTTTGTGAGCATTGTCTATATGGTAAACAACATAGGCTGCGTTTCTCTAAAAGCACTAGTAAAAGTAAGGAACTCCTTGAGTTATTCATTCAGATACTTGGCAAGCACCTATTACATCTTTAGGGGGTTCGTCATATTTTGTGTCATTTATAGATGATTGTTCCCGTAAACTCTTTCCATATCGTCCAGGGGAAAAGGGATTCGACCAATCCTCCATTTCCTTTTACTTTCCATTTCCTTTTACATTCATCGGGCCATTTAGAATCCTTCCTAGACTGAGCACGGCTTCTAAGGGAATCTAGTGAGACCCAAAGAGGACATTTAACTTTACGCACATCATCCAAGCACAAGGTCATTAGATAAAATGGTGGTCAGAATATTCTTTCCAAGTGTGTTAAACATTGGACATCGTGAGGACCCTTGATACCCTCTCTTTTTGAAATAAATAAAAGTTTCCAGAATAAAATTTACATGAAGTTACATGCTTTCTGTGGATCAAATCCATTGTAACTATAAACTATATACTTTCTTGGAGGTCTCCCAGTCCAAAAGTGAAGTGTACACTTGTGAATCTGGGGGCCAACATAGTTGAAAGAACCCAAAATCATGCTTCATTGTACAAAAAGACCCAGGCATAAAGTCACTAACACAAGAAACAAAAAATGTACAACCCATACTCTGGCAATATATGCAGAGAGAGAATCAGAAAACAAACTCATGAGAGCAGGCATTGAAAGCTACGGCAACGCCTCTTCCACTCCCAGATACTTGATAACTTATCTTGTTCTGGTGTTTGAATTAGAATTTACTCATCTTTACTTTCCCTCTGATAGAAACCTGTAGGTTTGAAAGAAAGCGTTGGCTAACTGTTTTCTAGATTTTCTCCAAATCTTTGGCACCATGATGACAAGATTTTCCCCGACTAATTCTTTTATAATGTAATATTGCCAAATCGATTCTTTTTTTTTTTCTCTATTATTCCCATAATGTTTTGGAGAAAATTACAAGGAGTGCTACATTTGCTAGTGGAGATGGTTGCATAAAGATTAGATATTATTTGGCTTCATTAAATTGTTACTGCAGTTATTGTCTTTATGTCTTTGAAGGATGTGTTGACCGTACCCTTAGGATGAAAATATGCCTATGTGAGCATTAAAAAGTTAAAAAAGAATAATCAAATCTATGTCGAGCTAAATAAAAAATAAAAATAAAAAAATTCCTATGTTAAGGACTTAACTATTTCCTTTAAACATATATCATTTCAAGCGAACATTATAAAAAATAACTAGCAAATAAACTGCAAAAATGATTTTTTTTCATAATAAACTGAAGTGGCACAGGATTAGCCTTACAGAATATTCAACTGTAGAAGGTAGTCGGTTCTTAACTGTTTTGTCAAAAGTGGAGTATAAAGGGTATAGATAGATGTTAGAAAGAATAGAAGAAACTCCTGGCAAGTGATTTGAACTATTTATATTTAATTCCAAGAAAAGAATAGGGAGATGGCTGAACATTTAGCAACAAAAGGATGTAATTGTTGACTTTGCAATTGAGTTTAATTTTGCGTTATGCAGCTTTGTTATGCACCGAGTGTCATTGCATACACAATTGTTTTACGCATTTATGATAAAGCTGGAAAGCTTAATCTCGTGGAGGAAGCTTTTGTAGAGATGATTGAGGTAGGGTGTGAACCAGACAAAGTAGCTTATGGCACAATGATATGTGCTTATGCTAGATGGGGACATCATGATGACATGTTATCATTTTATCATGCAGCACGAGAAAAAGGAATCATTCAATCTGTCACAGTTCATAATTTCATGATTTCTTCTTTGCACAAAGCATCCATGTACGATGCAGCTGCCCGGTTGTGGGAAGAAATGACCATGGCAGGACTGAAGCCCACTCATTTCACATATACACTGTTAGTAGATTTATACAGTAAAGAAGGTAAAATAGAGGATGCTTTAAAACTGTTCAAAGAAATGAAATTCTCAGGTCTTGTTCCCGATGAAACAACGTATAACAGTGTCATCAATATGCTTGTGGGGCAAGGTAAACAGGAATATGCATTGTGGCTTTTTGATGATATGAGGTCACAAGGTATTGTACCAAGTAGGTATACATACGCTTCAATTCTTAATCTTTGTTCCAAAAGTGGCGATCGACAGTGTGCTCTTTCAATTTTGTCTGAGATGGAGAGAAATAGAATCGACGCAGATGAAGTTATATACAGTATTCTTATCAGTTTCTATGGTAGATTGGGATTGTATGAGGATGCTGAAATAACTTTTAAAGAAATGGGGCAAACGGGGCTTCTCACTCATGAGAAAACATATGTTGCAATGTCACGAGTATATATGAAAGCAGGGGCTTATGATCAAGCACTGAAGGTTCTGGAGGACATGAAGGCTAAGAATGTTCAGTTTTCCAAATTTGCTTGGAGAGCTTTGCTTCACTGTCATGTTATGCGATGGAGTGTGGAGTCTGCTGAAATGACATTTCAGACTATGTTTACATCTGGATATTTAGACAATGTTGCATATTGTAACATGTTGAATTTATATATAGATGCAGGTTTGATAGAAAAGGCCAAAGCATTAATCATCCAGCTTAGGGAATTATCTGTGGAGATTGACGGGGGGCTCTATGGAACAATAATGAATGTTTACAGAAAAGCAGGTATGATTAGGGATGCTGAGTTATTAATCAAGGAGATTGAAGACAAAGGGATGCTTGTAGATGAGATTCTCAGGACAACACTAATGCAAGCTTATGGAGAGTCTGGAAGACTTTCTGATGCTGAAAATATGTTTAGAAGTATAAAGAATCCAGATTCTGTGGCTCTTGGTTTGATGCTTTATTTGTATAGGAGCTATGGCCATGAAGATGATGCAAAAGTGATACATAAAAAGCTTCTTGAGAAATCCAGTGGCATTTCTACAGCTAGCCAACTCATTGTCCAATTTGTAAAGGAAGGCGAGTTAGTGTTGGAAAAATAAACTTTGATTTTGTATGTTGAATCTTGGATACTTTGCAATCTGATGTCAATATATTGTGACTTGTTTGATGATATCTCTAGAAGTGTTTTAAAATTAAATTTCTGGTGATATTGTTTTGCAGGTGAGATAAGTAAGGCTAAGTCTCTTTATGATGAAATGATTGACACTGGTTTCAAGCCTGACGACCCAGCACTTGGCTCTCTGATCAATTTTTATGGAAGAAAAGAGCAACTGGGAGAAGCATTGAATGTGTTTCGCACATCTTCAAGTTCTGGATCACCTCCTGGAAGATTTATTTATAATTCCATCATAGATGCTTGTGCCAAAGGTGGTAAATTAGAAGTTGCGCTTCATCTTTTCGAGGAGATGGAAGAACAGGGACATAATCATGATTGCATTGTTATCAGTTCAATGGTGAATGCTTTTACTAAGGAGGGTATGTGGTAGAATTTAATGCAATGAATACAGAGTTAAATTTGTTCTCCTATGAGATGTTCTATCTCTTGCTTGCTTAACTGGATTTATCTAGCAGCTTTAAGTGGCTACATAGAGTAGTCATTTTTTACAAGCAACTTGATAAAACTATAATATGCATATCCAATGAGCTTATTCCATCATGATGGTTTTTGCCTGTTATTTGAAAATTTCCTTTTAAATTTGTAACTGCAAACGTACTGGCATAGTCAGAGAAGTGCAGAAGCATTCTACTTTTCTTTGGAATAGTTATCCTACTAAATGAATAAAGAAAAAATGTTTTGAACTTCGCTGTTGGCTGGTAATTAATGCTTAGGAGGTTAACTATTTTACATTAGGGCAAAATGCCTCATTGAACTGTTTCCTAGGTTGTTAAACCCTATTTGATATCTGTTCAAACTTGCCTCCTTCCCCTCCTCGAGCTTTTTTGTATGTTGTTTACATACATCTCTCTTCATACTCTGCCTGCCCATGCAAAAGGACATATTCTCATGTGCAAAGGATAGGACTGAAAGCAACTAACCTTTTGTTGGCTTACTATTGAGAGAAAAGCAAGCAAAGATAGGAGACAAACTCAGAAAATTGAGAGAAAGGCTTGCATTGCTATTCTTCTCTTAGATCAAAAAATGGAATGGTTGATTACATAGAGTGAGAGACACGACCAACCAATTGTCAACTAAGGTTTTATGACAAGGTTAATTAAATGTACTCTCCCTCATCCCTAACTTTAACAAAGGGAAATTTTGTTTGATTTTCTGTATTTTTTTCCTTGGTCAATGTACTTCAATTATATTAGTACTTATGATTTACATTTATGGTCATATTAACTATTTCAACAGCTATAATATTATAGTATAAAACTAAAAGTAAGTTCACTTTTCTACAGAGATTATGTATTCAACAAAGCAACGGCACTAAAAATTTCATTGTCTGCCAGAAAATATTTCCTACTAACAGTTGGCCAAAATTTTGCTCTGAGCTGTTGCAGACATTTTTTGACGCAGGAATTTGTTCATACCATATCTCTACTGGGCTATATAACAGTATTTATTGTCAGACAGAAAAGACAGAATTGAAAGACAAACGCCCTTGGATGGCTTCTTGGTGTATGTCAAGTATAAACTAGTGATGTATATTTTTTTGTTTTTACTTCATTTCCATGAAGGTAGGAGAAAACCCATTGGATAAAACACCTAACGGGGCCAAATATAATATGGTGGATATGTATATGAAACAATAGATGCCGAGTTGTATAATCAGAGTGCTAATAGACAAAGAGAAACACCCAAACAATAGACGCCATGCTAGAACTGTAAGTTGCGAGATTGTATTATGCAATAGTTCTGTATAATGATCCAAAAGGTCGGATGTGCTACAAGATGTCTAGCCACTACATTACTTCCTATTCTGTCTCTCCTCTTCAAAGAATGAATGGAATGCACTAATATAAAAGTGTGGAAGATGAAGAGATGGTTTGCCAGTTACAAGAATGGCAACCACTCCCTTTGTGACTGTTTAGATTCTCCATTTTGTTGTAATTTTGAAACTCTTCTACTCCTATGCACGAAAGAGGGCCCACACTATCAGATCTGTGGGGCATCAATGAAGGAGTTAAAACTTCATAGGATAACCATGTCTTGGGGTGGTCCTGAAGCTGATGGCGAAGATGTCACATGGTGTAGTGTATTGCTGCTATACCACGATTGATCAAAGACCCTCTTGGATCAGTTGCCCTTCTCTGAAGAGTAATGGTCCCCAATACGTGCAATTGCTGGAGATGTGTAAAGTTATTGGGAAACTTGCACTTCTGTAAACCATTTTCCTTGGGAAGGAACTCAATCTGCTATGATGATTTGGAAGAGAGGGATCTCTTGTTGTCTAGTGCGTTTGAACCTGGCATCAATGATTTCATTTGCTTTTGCGAGAGTGCTATAATTAGGATTGATCTGTCTTTTGAAGTGTCTCTACAACATATGAAGTGCCCAACAAAGGTGGAAATTAATGACACAAGAGTTATACATTTAAGAGTGGATGTAGACCAAGTTAGGAAGGTATATCGAGCTCAAAAGCATTATCCCCTACTTAATTGTTGATGGTGTAGGGGTTTCACTGAAGTGGACGAAGCTAGCTGTGAGTTAACATGTGAGTATTTCCTTTTGCAAGTGAATCCATACTTGGTCACCAATGCAAAAGGTGATGCTTGGTGCTGATCGTTGTGTTGCTTGTACTTAGCATTAGGCTTATGCAGAACGGTCTGCACTTTTGCTGAATGTGCTATATATGCTCAATGAATTTAACAAATTTGTCAACTTCCTTTTGAGTCAAAGGGGTAGCTGTTTTTGATGGCGACATAGGATAAATTATGTCAATGAGTGCCAAAGGTTAGAAATCCATGCAAACTTGAAAAGGGTTGTGTTGTAAAGTTGTGCAGAGCTTTGTTGTAACTGTGTTAAATGAAAAGAGGGCTTTCGTCCCTTGTGCAATGCCTCCTGGAATTGTGTATTCTAAGAAGATACACAACCATCCTATTCACCACTTTATTTGAGGATGGAATGCTGTATACTTGTTCAACTTTATGTCCATTATAGACTAAAGTGCTTTTGTGAAATTGCTTAGAATTTTGATGTCCCTATCAAAGATGATGGTGTCGGAATAATTGTCATTGATGTCAAAGGAATTGTAATGGATCTAAATGGAAATGTCAAATGGAATTGTTGTCGAAAGTGAACGGAAATGTTAATGAAATTGTTATCGGAAGTGAACGGAATTGTTGTCAGAAGTGAACGAAAATGTCGACGGAAATGTTAATGGAATTGTTGATGGAAATGTCGATGGAAATGTCAATGGTCATATCTTTTGGTGGAGAGGTGCCTCTTGGATGGGACGCCTCCATTTTTTGAGAAGTGTTTAAAGGCTATATAAGGGAGAAGAGATGTGGAAGTATTACAAGTATTCGATTTGATTGAAGTTCATATAAGTGTGAGAGAGAAGGAAGAAATGAAGAGCAAAATTTTGTTTATGCATATCATTTGAGTGAAGAAGAAGAGAAGAGCAGAAAATGAAATAGAATATCTCTTAAGAAAAGAAGTGTGAAGAGTAGATTTATTTTAATGAAGAATATCATTTGAGAATTGTGAAAGAGAGGAGAGCAGAAAGTATATAGGAAAATCAGTGAGAGAGAAAGTGTAAGAGAAGCAAAGCCATTATTTCAATCACAAATGGTGGAATCGATTTGGCTTAGGGTCGGTGCCTTATAGTCTAGGGGTTGGTGCTCACGAATTGGCCGAGTTGGTGCTTGGCAAAGGGGATCGGTGTCTCTAGTGGGTGGGTGCTCACAAATTGACCGAGTTGGTGCTTGGTTTAGGGATTGGTGTCTCTAGTAGGTTGCTCCTTGCAAACATTGTAAAAGAGTTATGTATATAAAAAAATAATATTTTGCTGTGGTTTTCTCCCGAAAGGGTTTCCACGTAAATCTTGTGTTCTCTTTTGTTATTAATTGCTAGATCTTGAATTCTATGGTTGTTGTGGTTGATTAAATTTAAAAGATTATCTTATATTGATTCACCCTCCCTCTCAGTATAAGCTTGTGCTTAGCAATTGGTACAGAGCGGTTCTTTCAGAATCAGTGTAACCGCTGGAAGGTAGATCTCGGGAGCACACATGGCTAGTCGTCAAGGTCAGGATGGTTTCTGCACAAACAAAGCACCATTGTTTGATGGAACGAATTATGTTTTTTGGAGTATAGGGATGAGAACATATCTTATGGCTCTAGGGTTTGATATTTGGTTATTAGTAGCGATGGGGTACATAGCATTAACAAATCAGCAAATGGATCAGGCTGGAAAGAAGGCATGTGAGAATAATGCGGAAGCGATGAATGCCATTTTATGTGGCTTATCAGAATCGGAGTTCGTAAAAGTAATGCATTGTGTGTCAGCAAAAGATATATGGGACAAACTTCAGAATATCTATGAAGGTGATGACAAGGTCAAGAAAGTGACGCTTCAAACGCATAGAAGGCAGTTTGAAATTCTTAAGATGAAAGATGAATAAAATGTTGCAGCCTATCTTCTTCGTGTGGATGAGATAGTCAACATGATTTAAGGGCTAGGTGAGAAAATGGAAGAATCAATGATAGTATAGAAAGTATTAAGGTCATTTCCTATGAGGTATGATGTGAAAGTCTCAGCTATTGAAGAAATGAAGGACTTGGACACATTGAAGATGGATGAATTACATGGAATCCTCACAACATATGAAATGAGGACAGAAACAGAAAAATCATCAAAGCGTGAAGCAGCCTTTAAAGCTTCAAAGAAAGTCAAAAATGCAAAACCTGAGTCAAGTGATGAATCTAAAGAAGAAGAAGCTCTTTTTGTGAGAAATCTTAAAAAGGGATTTAGCAAGTATAAAGGTAAGCTTCCTTTCAAATGTTTCAATTGTAGTTAGATAGGGTATTTCACTGCTAAGTGTCCTCGTGCAAAAGATGATAATAGTGATGAAGGAGAACATGCTAAGGTAGGTAAGAGCAAACATTCATACAAAAAGAACTATAAGCCAAGTAAATATGAAAAAAAGAAAAACTCTGATAGATATAAGAAAAGCCTTTACACCAAGGAGAGTAGCTCCAAAGAAGAGAGCAATGAGAGTACTTTAGAGAGTGATAAAGAAGAAACTCTTTTCATGGAAATAGAAACAAATAATGATGAAGACCAAATGTTTCTAGAAGAGGAAGAAAAACTTGAGGATGAAGGAGAAGTGGATCTAGAAGAACTTCTCTGTGCCTTAAATGAAATAAAGAGGCTTAAGAAAGAGAATTTGAAGAAAAAAATGCAGCTTCAGAAATATGAAGGTGGAAATTTGAAAACGAACATATCTCAAAAATTCGAAGAGTTTGAAAAGATCATTACCAGTCTAAAAACTCAATTAGAAGAGGCGAAAAGAATTGAGGATGTAATAAGAGATCAATTGAAATCAAAAGAGGAAAATCTTGCTAAGCTTGAATATGAGATTGTTGATTTAAGAAAGGAATTGGAGAAGTCTGGTGTTAAGTTGACAAGCAACTTAAGATTTGAGAAGAGCACCAAGGTTCTAGATGAGATTCTAGATCGTCAAAGGTCACTATTCGACAAGTCGGGTCTTGGCTATGGAGATGAACAAAAGGTTACCAAGGAGGCTGTTAAACTTGTTAAACTTGTGAAGATAGAAGAGAAGACTTCCCCAAAGAACGAAGTTCTGCAAGTAGAAGACAAAGGAAAGAACCATTGGCATGATAGAAGATCATTCTTGCCAAAACAGTTTGACAGGTACCAAGGATCATTTTATGGCTATTGCTTTAATTGCAACATTTTTGGTCATAGAGTAAAGAAGAGCAAGAGATATGCAAGGAATGGATACGTATGGAATAGTGGCAGAAATGTAGATAAGAGGAATGGGCATGCAAGAAATGAGCATGCATGGAACTATGGCACAAGTGAAGGACGTGAGAGGAATGGGCACGGTTGGAACGGAAACAAAGATTTATATGGTTTCTCAGGGAGAAATTCATTTATTCCATTGTCAAAAGACATTGTTTGTTATAATTGCAATAAGTATGGACATATAGCGAGATAATGTGGAAGTAATCCTATAGACTAGAACAAGAAAGAGGATGCCCAAACCAAACTCAAAAGAGAATTTGTGCAAGTTTGGAAGCGGATGCAGCAGCTAGACAATTAAAAGGTGTAATTTGTGTTTGTGCAAAAGGCACAAGGAGCAATGGCAAGGAGGACATGATGGAGCACAAAGCACGAGGAGAAATTGCAGTAAAGACCATGTTGAAGCAAGAGAGATATGATGTGCACAGTGGAAAGATGCTATGAAGAGGAACAATAAAAGAAGATATTACAATAAGTGGTATAAAAGAAATTCGAGATTGCAATGAAGACAACAGAAGAAGATAATATTTTTTTTCCTGATGACTATGAGAGGAAGCATCAACTTAGGGGGAATAGGGTGTATAACCCTTTGCCATTGATGCCAAAGAGGGAGAGAGAAAAGAAAAGGGGAGCACTACATCAAGAGGAGAACCGTGGACAACCCTTTGCCATTGATGTCAAAGGGGGAGAATTGAACACAGGGGGAGCAAAGGAGGAGAACCACAACAAGGGGGAGTTCACATACTAATTCATGGGGATTGCCATCAATGACAAAGGAGGAGATTGTTGGAATAATTGTCATTGATGTCAAAGGAATCATAATGGATCTGAACGGAAATGTCAAACGGAATTGTTGCCGAAAGTGAATGGAAATGTCGACGGAATTGTTGCCGGAAGTGAACGGAATTGTCGACGAAAATGTCAACGACCACATCTTTTGGTGAAGAGGTGCCTCTTGGATGGGATGCCTCCTTTGTGAGAAGTGTTTAAAGGCTATATAAAGGAGAAGAGATGTGGAAATATTACAAGCATTTGATTTGATTGAAGATCATATTAGTGTGAGAGAGAAGGAAGAAAGGAAGAGCAAAATTTTGTTTATGCATATCATTTGAGTGAAGAAGAAGAGAAGAGCAAAAAATGAAATAGAATATCTTTTAAGAGAAGTGTGAAGGGTAGATTTATTTTAATGAAGAATATCATTTGAGAATTGTGAAAGAGAGGAGAGCAGAAAGTAAATAAGAAAATCAATGACAAAGTGTAAGAGAAGCAAAGCCATCATTCAGTTGAAGAAGCAATCACAGACGGTGGAATCAAGTTGGCTTGGGGTCGGTGCCTCATAGTCTAGGGGTTGGTGCTCCTGTGGGTTGGTATTCACGAATTGGCTGGGTTGGTGTTTGGCGAAGGGATCGGTGTCTCCAGTGGGTGGTTGCTCACAAATTGACCGAGTTGGTGCTTGGTTTGGGGATTTGGTGTCTCCAGTAGGTTGGTGCTTGCAAACATTGTAAAAGAGTTATATATATATATATATATATATATATATATAAACAATATTTTGCCATGGTTTTCTCCCGAAAGGGTTTCCACGTAAATCCTGTGTTCTCTTGTGTTATTAATTGCTAGATCTTGAATGTTTATGGTTGTTGTGGTTGATTAAATTTAAAAGATTATCTTATACTGATTCACCGTGCCCCCCGCTCCCTCTTGCCCCCCTCTCTCAATGTAAGCCTGTGCTTAACAGATGGTAGATGGTAATCCAAAGCGAACCCATACATTTTGCAAATATGGTTGAGTTGTTTCTAGAGTTGAGATTGATTGATTTCCATCTTTGAGAATCCATCAATTACTACATACACATAGTTATTACGTTGCTGCGTAGTAGGGTACCCTGAGAGGAAATCCATGGAAATTGATTCCCAAGGTCTAGTTGGTACCAGCAAAGGTGTGTACTATACCTTGTTTTTTGTTAATTGTCTTGGTTATAACACTTGCAATACATGATTAGACGTCTTTTGAAACATTTGCCTTGAGTTGTGGCCAAAAGAAATAATTCTTCAATATTACAAGGGTCTTTTCAACTCGAAATGCTCCTACAACCTTGCAAAAATGAGCGTCCCATATTAATTTCTGTTGCTTTGCCCTGTGTCGTATACACACGTGTCCAAGAAAATAAGTAGACTATTATGCAAGTAGAAATCTAGAGTTTGGAATTGATTTATGGCTATGTAATGTTTGATAGATGTCTGTATCAAATGTATATAATTGTGACCAAGTTTTAGTCTTGTCCAGATGCATCAAGCACAATGAGGAGAGCTTGAATTGAAGGTCGACTCAAACAATCAGCGATTGGATTGAAACTTCGCTTTTTATGGTTGATATTCAAATGGAATTGGTGACGATATGTAATCCATTTTTGACGTCCTTCTTGTTGCAATTTGTTATGTGTTTGCAAAAATTGCAGCTGCTAGTGATCCGTGGGCATTATGGTCTCCTTTCCCAATATGTAGTGTTTCCAATGCCTACATGCTTAAACAATGGCATAAAGCTTTCGGTCATATTTGGGATGTTTCCTTACCATGGTAGTAAAGGTTTCACTCTGGTAAGTGACAAGATGACCAAATTGAGTGAGGACTACTCCAAGTGCATATTCATATGCATTAGTCTCTATCTCAAATTGTTGTTGAAGATCAGGGAATGCGAGCACTAGTGCGAAATAAAGTCAACATTTCAGTTCTTTGAATGCTTTTTGTTGTGTAGTTGTCCAGGAGAAAGTTGCTTTGGTGCCACCTTTAGTAACTTGCTTTAGAGGCCAAGTGACTTGATAAAAACCAAGTACAAATTTCATTTTGAAATTTGCTAATCCCAAGAGGCTATGAAGCTTTGTGAGATTCATTGGCATAGGTCATTCTTGAATGATGCCGATCTTGGTCGGATCTATATGAACTACACGTGTGTCAATAATGTATCCAAGATATTGTCACTCTTGCATGACAAATGAACACTTATCGACGCTAGCATACAACTTCTGCTGCTGCAAAGCGTTGACCACTTGTTGAGTATGGTGCAAATGTTTGTCCCATGTTTTGCTGAAAATCAGGTTGTCATTTAGGTAGACCACAATAGAGGAAGTTGTGAACGGCCAAAGGATGTCATTCATAATGCGTAGGAATGTTGCAGGTGCATTCATTAAGCTAAAGGGCATAACCAACCATTTGAACAGACCTTCTTTGTCTTTGAAGGTTGTTTTCCAGATGTTTGAGGGTTTAACATGAGTCTAATGTTATCCAGACTTAAGATCAATTTTTGTAAAGAACTTGGGACCACAAAGTTGGTACAAAATGTGCTCTATTTTGTGAATAGGGTAGTGATTCTTCTTAGAGATCTTATTGAGAGCTTTGTAATTGATGCATGGGCGATGAGCTTGGTTTGATGTGTCCTTTATCCAAAAGTTCATGGATTTGCTGGTTGATTTCTTCATTCTCCAAATGCTCTGTGGTATAGGGATGCCTCGGGTAGAAAAAGTCCTGGGATCAAATCAATAGTATGTTTTACTGCACATTGCATAAGAACTTCTTTAGGTTTTGTAAATATATCCTTGTATTCTTCCAACATGTTGCTCACCTGTTGCATCTTTACTGAAGGAACCACAATATGAGTTTGAGCCGCAAGGACATTCTTATGTTCAGGTTTCACCATATAGCACACATAGTTTACTTGAATTGACTATTTAATTGCATTGCTTGGCGCTAATGAGTGAGGGACTACTTCCAATATGTGTTATCTATGTTCACCAACATCTATGACAACTGTTATGGGATTTACTTCATAGGTTGCATGCTGATGAAAAAGATGTGGTTGCTGAAGTAAAACATCACATACTTCTAATGGTGCTACATCACAATGTGCATCTTGAAAAGACTTGATTTTGTACACTAGTTGACATTGATGAGTGACATGTTTCTCAGAACTCTAGTTGAATCATCCAATGGAGTATGGTTGTGGGTAAGGCGTCAATGGCAAGTTCAATCTTCGAATTGCTTTAGGAGAAATCATGTTCTTTTGACTTCTATTGTCAACAATGATGTGTATTGGTTGATTATTGACCCACATTTATGATTTGAACAATCTTTCTATTAGCTCTCGATCTAGACTGAAGGAAGAAGCAATGTTTGCGATACCTATTATAGCACTAGGATTAGAGTCTATGATCTACTTACCTTTATGAAGTGTTGCAATGGTAGTACCCGGTGTTTCCATCTATGCAAGTAGAGCTTTCCTAGTGCGATGCTATTCATTGGAATGATTGTTGGAGTTGTGAATGGTGCATCACTTTCTAGTTTTGGACGTCTTAGTTTTATCACCAAATGGTGTATTTTTATTTTGGGGATGGAGTGACCTCTACTTAGTTCCGAGTTTGGAATTCTTACAGTACATCTTGTTTTAAGACTTCAAATCTTCTTTCTTGGACTTCTGCTTGGCTTTTGTATCGAATTTGCACGTAAATATATAGGCTTCTCCCAAAGAAGAGCCTTGAAGGAAATCCATGCCGGATTGGATGTGCGGTCTCAAGCCTGATCCATATTTTAGAATGCTCAGATTCTTGAACATTCAACTTGGAAACAGAAGTTTGGAAGGTGTTTGTGTATTCTTGAATAGATTGATCATGACCTTGGTGCGATTGCAAAAACTTGATGCAATGATTATCATAGTTCCCAACAAGATAATATGTAGCTTTTAGTGCTTCTATGAAGCCATTCCAGGTATCTAGAAATTCTAAATCACCATCTTCATGGGTAGTGCAGTAGCAATCCTACCATTTCTTTGAAAACAAGGAAGCTCTTAGAAGAGAAAAGGCTATTTTTTATTTATTAGAAAACTATTTTATTGTGTAGTATGAACAAATTAGATCCTGCCAATTATTTAGTGCATTTGCATTTATTTTTCCTTAAAAATAAGGGATGTCTAGATTTACATGCATGATTGAGAAGTTGGGCGAGCAGTCAACAATTCTCGCTTTCTCATTTGTGTAGTGTTGTTCCAATCTTCTTGTTGCCTTTGCAAAGCAACCTCTATCATTTTTTGAAGGATGTTTGAATTGACATTTTTGAGGTTGATTTGTTTGCCATTTGAGGACGTGTAGGAAATAATGATGAGGGATCATGAGTTTTGAGACCTAAGCATGAGTGGGCATACAAACACAAAAGGATTTAGATGGAAACTTCAATACCATTAGGATATGATACGAACTGATTAGGCTCTAATACCACTGATTTGGGGCCTAGGAGAGAACCCATTGGATAACACACTTAATGGGGTCAAATATGTTATGGCAGAAATGTATATGAAACAATGGAGGCCAAATTGTATAATCAAAGTGCTGATAGACAAAGAGAAGCAACAAAACAATAGACACCATGGTAAAACTGTAAGTTGCAATTCCCAATAGTTATGTAGAATAATCCGAGAGGTCAAATGTGCTACAAGATGTCTAGCCACTATGTTACTTCCTATTCTATCTCTCCTCTTCAAAGAATGAATGGAATTCACTAATATACAGGCATGGAAGACGAAGAGATGTTTTTTTTGTTACAAGAATGGCAACCTCTCGCTTCATGACTATTCACAATATCCATTTTGTTGTTTTCTAGAAACATTGTTGCACTTTTGGGCGGAACAAGTTTAACATTGTTGGAGTTGTGTGACATCAACAAAGAGGAGTTAGGATGATATTATGTGCTTGGGATGGTCTTGAAGTTAATGGTGAAGACAACACATGGTAATGAGTATGATGTAGGAGCATCCCTATTGAAGAGCATTCTTGCAACACCAAAAAACATCTAAGTCTAGTTTTGTGAACGAGGTTCCAACGTATGTGTGCACACATAAAGGTGCAGTTGTTTGATCACTGGTGGACGCATAAGCTGGAAGGCACATGAGCCTACATGCGCAAGAGAGAATAGAAAACAATTGTGTGGAAGTTGGATGGAGCTTGGTTGTAATGGGTTTTTATTGAAGTTTTGATTTGCGCTGTCACATAGAGCCTTTGGTTTGCGCGAGTGATGTAGAAAAGCACTTGGTGCATTGTCGTGTGATTTTAGAGTGCAAGGCCATATGGTACAACACAAACGAAGGCAAGCACTTGTAACAAGTGCAATAGCGCATAATCGTGCAAAAGACATCTTCCATCATAGTAGACATAGAGTTGGATTCGCGCAAAGAATTGGATATTTGGACGCTCAAACATTGTTGTGCCAAAACATAGACAGGAAAGGAATGCGCCAAGGAAACTTGGTGCGTAGAGGAGCAATTGGCACAACTTCAAGTAGGTTGACTCCAAATTTATTGGAATGGATCTTTGACTTGAAGATTCATGGAGATGGTTTCCAAGGACATGCGCTGTTCATCTGTGTTTGTGTGGAAGGCAAGCAACCCTTGGGGACACATGTTGGCTTGTGAGAGCTTACATGAATCTCTCTTGACACATAACACTTAGATAAGATAAGATAAATATATTAATGTCCAACGAATGACCACAAAAGTAGGTCAAAGGGACTGCAAATAACAACATGTGCAAGTATAAAGTGGGAGAACCAAAAGATTCCTGAGAAAGAAAAGAAAAGTACTAAGCCAGAGAAAGTGGCAAAACCAAAAAGAGCAATCCCACGAACCCAAAACCGGGGGTGGAAATGCAGACGAGAAGAAGAAAGGGAAGATGGCCAAGGAGAATCAAAGAGGGAAGTCTCCAACTCTCCTAACATCCGAGGCCAACTGGAAGAAAGAAACTCTGGATGGAATGAGGACCAGATGCAAGCGCAGTAGAGTGCGGAGGCCGCCTACTATGCTGCTATTTGGACACCGTACTATATCTCAAAGGCCTAGTAGATCTTGTTTGTCCCTTGGTGCAGGACTTGGTATGGGCTTGCCTATGATGGCTTGGGGAATTGTGGATGGTATTTCTAGGTCGAACAGATCTAGAGTAAGAAGCAGAGCTGGCCTCACAGTTGCACTTAGTGCCTCTCATTGAAGGTAGTACTGCGAAGAAGGAAGTGATCTGTCGAGTAGAATCTGGTCTAGAATGTGGTTGGTGTGTGCTCACGAAGCCTCAGAGCCTCCTGTATGTATAAGGCCAGGAACTTCTAATCCTCATACTTGAAAAAATCAGAAATAGCATGTGCCCTCCTAAATAGTTATTAGAACCTTCATCTGATCTCATAGTAAATAGGGTAGCAGAAGATGAAGTGTGTCTTCGTCTCAGTCTCCTGGAGACTACACAACTGGCAAATCCTATCAGAATGATCAAGATGGTGATTTGTCTCGCACCGAAGTTTGTGAGAACCTACTCTGAGATGGCCAAGGGGGATGCAAATGGCATGCATCCAGTGACGAAGAGTATACTGAGGATGGATAATGAGACCATCACGTAACTCCAAAAAGTGCTTAGCATAAAAGGCCATTTTAGGGCGAATTCCACCATGAGGGTTCACCCAAGTGGTATGAATGAATTGCTTGTAAATATCCTCTTTGATGATCTGGTTCATTACCTGTTTGGTAGGTAGAAGGTGGCCCGGTGCATCCAAGGAATACTGAAAAGGAGGAAGATGATCCATCTGAATGCCCGTTGTCCCTAAAAGGTCGAAAACCTTAGCGTACCAACTGCGACCACGGCGAGGAGAATCTGATCGAGAAATAGCCTCTGATGAACAATACGCTAAATACGGGTACCTGTCCTACCCCTAACGGAATCGGCAAAGCCTCGGATGCGGTATAGGAAAGAGATTAGGTCAAACATAGTCTCCAATCTAAAAGGGCGGCCTCCAAACTCATCCAAAATAATGTGCTAAGGGATAGTATGCTTGCACCTGATAAATCGACGAAGAAGTGTCTGGACTCTCCCTGCAGAATCCTAGTCAGCCACCAGTAAGGAGGGCCCCCAAACAACAGAGCCCTAAAGAACAGTGGGTCTGATGAGGGAGTCCATGAGGGACATTTTGGAGATGTCTTGGAAGTGGTGGCGAAAGCACTGTCTCAAACTGAAACATGGGCCAAAAAATTGAATGCTCAAGTAGGTATAAGTGCTAGTGATCTCGATCTCTTCGCCGCTAAAGAAGTGGTGGTGCGAGGTCTTCAAACCATTGAAGACCATAACCTTGGTTTTACCCATGTTAATCGTCAACTGCTGATGGTCGCAGAACAAGGCTAACGTATCCAACTGTCTCTGCAGACCATCCGGAGAGGAGGCTAAGAGGACCACATCATCAACAAACAAAAGGATGGATATCAGAACCTTGTGAAGTGGGCACCCATCACTGCCCTGGATATGCTCATGGAGGAAGGACTCAAGCTCATCTATGTATATCCCAAAGAGCGTTGGGGACAGGGGACACCCCTGTTTGACCCCAATGGTACCCTTGATGAAATCCGATTCCCCGTAGGTTGCGCAAAGGCGACCCAAAACAGTCTCGTATAGACGCATGATGGTAGTGAGAAGGCTATTGAAAATGCCAATGTCTTTGAGTCTCTGAAAAAGTGCCACACGCAGAACCAAGTCAAAAGCTTTCCGAAAGTCTACATAGCAACAATAAACTTTTGATGAGCGATGGCGAGCCTCCTCAATGGCAGCTTGGAGAGTAAAAATATGATCCATAGTCTGGTGAGCCGGATGAAAGCCTACTTGCCCCAAGCTCTGAGGTGCTTGCGCTCTAACTCTTGGGAAAGCTGCATATGGAGAATTGTAGCATAAAGTTTGGAGAATGTATGACCCACCATAATTGTCCTTAGTTTTTGGGATCCGAGTTGGGACCCGATTTGTGGATGAGTGAATGGTGTGATGTGACCAAGCCGGCGGAAAACCAGAGCATACGTGGTTGAAGAGGTCAGTCAAATAGCTACCAAGCACCCCATAACCATACTTGAAGAATTTTGCTTGGAACCCCTCATTCGCTGCCCTCCTACTATTCATCACTCTAACTGCTTCTCTGATATTTTTGTATGTGAACAAGTGGCAAGAAGATGGTGGATTATCGACCTAGATAAGTGGTTGTCCAGGAATATCACTCTAGAGAGAGCTCATAGAGAGCAGTCATTGTGGCTTGAGTGTGAGTGGAAGTCTGAAGGACTCCATTGTTGTAGAGAAAGAGAGAATCTTGCATTTGCAGCATAAGATCCAAGCATAGCCTTTAGGTCATGCATTGAAAAGAACCTATGTAACCTATTGTTTACATATATATATATATATATATATATATATATATATACGATCATAACCTTTTTGTTTTAGATCTAAGTGTGTGTGTGTTTATCTAGTTGTTGGGTTAGGGCTTTTTCCATTGGAAACCATGTTCCTGTGATTGCACCATTTGTGGTATCAGAGTAAGGTTTTGAACCTTGAGGAGAGTGGAAAGTGAGGTCGCCTAGATAGGATTGCGAGCTAAATTCTTGCAGATGTAGGATTTACGCCCAGAGAATAGAGATGTTGCATAGAAGAGTTGTTGGTAGAGAAGGCACAGTAGCAGCTAATGTGCTTGGGAGACTTGACGAAGTCTTAGACATCTTGCTAATTGTTTAAACATGAGTGGACACTATGGAAAAAGACAAAAGGCAAGGTTTCGTGCCTAGAGATGATTAAAGTGACACTAAAGAAGAGCAGCAGGGCGTAAATTGTGAGAAGGTGAGGATGTGAAGCGCACATGGATGCAAGTGAAGGAAGACCCTTGAGAAATATCTCACAGATTGAGTGAGGTGTAAAATTGGATGTGCCATGTTTTTCAAGAACATTAAATCTTGAAGAGCTCATTGATTGGCTCATTGACATTGAAGAGAATTTTGAATTTGACAATATAAGCAAACCAAAAAGGGTGAAGGTTGCACAAACCAAGTTGAAGGGTCATTCGATGCTTAGGTGGAAGGAGGTCCAAAATGAAAAAAGAAGAGGAAAGGAGAAGATAACCAAGTGGGATAGAATGGATGTCAAGATGAAAGGTAAATTTATATTTGGTGGTTACCAGATGGATTTGTTCAACAAGTTGCAAATACAGAAGGAACTAAGTGTGAAGGAGTACATGAAAGAGTTTTATAAGATCACTATTAGATCTAGACATAGTGAAGTGGACCAAGAGAAGGTTGCAAAGTATCTGAACGTATTGAGATTTGGCATCCAAGAAGAGTTGAGCTTGTCTCAAATCCAAATTATGGAGGAAGCTTATTAGTTTGTGCAGAAAGTCGAGAAGTTGTCACACAGACAATAGAGTGCCGTGCAAGGAAAGGGAAGGTTTGTGGGTGGAGGCCATTGGAAGGAATCAATAAAGGCAAGGAGATAAGATAATATAAATATATTAATGTCCAACTAATGACCACAAAAGTAGGTCAAAGGGACTGCAGATTATAGAAATGTGTCAGGAAAAAGCAGGAAACCAAAAGGTCTCCGAAAACAAGAAAAACAATGCTGAAAGAAATAGTACAAAACATGGCAAAGAGTGACCCCGCTTAGAGCCAAACCACCAAAGGACCCAACCACACTCCGGTCCAAAGAAGAGAGCAAAAGAAATGAGCCATCTCCAAGAATCTGTAAACATCGAGAGAACGAGGATGAGCCCTAAGAAAGGAGAGCCATGAGGGAACCCATCAAGAGTTCGATCCAGCTCTCCTAGCATCCAAGGTCGACGAGAAGGAGCTACGAATAGAAGTCTGACCCGAAGAAGGGGAGGTATGATGCCTAGTCTGTCAAGAGATCAATGTTGTGCGTGGCCATGCACATGAACATGGAGATATGTGCATAGGAGGCCAAGGATATGTGCGCGGAGGTGCATTTTACCCAACTAGAGGGCTTGGTAGATTTTGTTGAGGAAGGGGAAGAAAATTCCCAGGAACATGTTTCAGATGTGGACAACCCAGACAAAGAGCTTATGAATGTTCGTAGGCACAAAACTTGAGTAATAGAAGGTCAAAAGTTGGTGTGCATGGAGATGGAATTTGTTGGATCTTTTGAGTGATCTAAATAACTAGAGCGTAGAGAAAATTTCATGATGAAGAGGGTGTTGCTAAAGCTTATAAAGGAAGAAAATGAATGAGTGCAGAGGAAGAGTCTCTTCCAAATAGTTTGCAAATCTAGAGGCAAGTGTTGCAAAGTGATTGTGGATAGTGGTAACACGGATAATTTAGTCTCGTGTGAGATGGTATAAAAGTTTGGTTTGAAGAAGGTAGCGCGCCCAAACTCTTACAAGGTGTCATGGTTGCAAAAGGGCCACTAGATTATGGTAATGAGCAATGCTTGGTGAAGTTCTAGATAAACGCATACAAATATGAAGTTTGGTGTGACATGATGTTGATGGACGCGTGTCATTTACTTTTGGGGAGACCTTGGCAATTTGACTAGAAGTTTGTATAGGATGGATGGGCAAATATACATTGCTTGGAGAAGGATGGAAGGGAAAATACTGCTTGGAAAAGGATTGATCTCGTTGTGGGACAAGGAAGAAAAAGTGTGCAAAAATTTTTGTGCATGAGTATTGGTTAGGGAAGGAATTCCTAAAAGGAATAGAAAAGGAGAAGGCATAGTATGCGCTCATGCCCAAGCCCATGCAAGAGGAGTGTGCAGTCGCAAAAGAAGAGAAGGAAGCACATCCACGCGAAGTGAAAGATCTATTGGAGGAAATCATCAAGATTATTTTGAGCAAGCTACTAGATGGATTGTTGCCAATGCGAATTATCAGTCATCATATGGATTTGATTCCTGGAGCGAGTTTGCCAAACAAGGTCGCATATAGATTAACGCCTGAGGAGAATGAAGAGGTGCAAAGGCAAATGCAAGAGTTGTTGGATAGAGTGTTGATTAGAGAGCTCATAAGCCCGTGTGCAGAACTTGCAATATTGGCACCGAAGAAGGGAGGAGAATGGCACTTGTACAGGTTCATGATCCATTAACAATATAACAATCAAGTGTAGATTTCCATTGCCGCACTTGGATGACATGATGGATTGCTTAAGTGGAGCGTAGTACTTAACAAAAATAGATTTAAAAAGTGTTTATCACCAGATTAGAATCAGAAGGTGATGAAAGGAATTCTACATTTAAGATGACGAAAGGATTGTATGAATGGATGGTCATGCCATTTGGGTTGACAAACATGCCAAGCACATTCATGAGACTTATTGTAATGTCCCTAAATGGGACGATTTAACAAAAAAGGGGAAATAAAAATCAACAAACCTTGGTTTGCAATAAATGCTTCAAAACCCTTACCAAACCCCTAGAAACCCTAGGCGCCAAAATGCAAGGGATGTGAAGACGAATTCTAGCCACTAATTTATCCAAAATTCAGTTGAATACTTGCAGATATAAGCAATAAATTGATAAATGGAAAATTGTACCTTTTTGCAAAATTATTGAGAATCAAATGCAACTTTATGATGGCTGACAAATTCCAGCCACTAATTTATCCAAAATTCAGTTGAATACTTGCAGATATAAGCAATAAATTGATAAATGGAAAATTGTACCTTTTTGCAAAATTATTGAGGATCAAATAAAACTTTATGATGGCTGTAAAAATATGTTTTTTCTCTCAAACACAGCTACTGTTGCTTTCTATTTTCTGCTTCAAGCCCTCGCCAAACATATTCCACGTGCTCAAAAATCAAAGAAAATTCCAGCAAACCCCTAGAACATCCAAAATGGCCCAAAAAGTCCTCCAAGCCAATTGCCCAAGTTGCCAAGGTGCAGGAAAAATAGTAGAATATTTATTGAACAAGATCTCTCTTTTCACAAGTGAAAATGATCACGAAATCTGTTAATTATTTAATATTCTATCAATTTACAACCTCAAATCTTTCACATATCTTCTTCAAAACCCCATGTCAATATGCAGAAAAGTAGAAAATAATTCCATAATATTAATTTGCATAAATAGACCCTAAAAGGGGTCTCCAAACCCTCAATCAAACCTCCAAAACAAGTCGTTCTACTTGTAAAATTAGTGCAAATAATAATCAGAAATATTATGCATCAAATTGACCTCAAATAATCCACCAAAACCTCACAAGAGTCTCTCAAAGCAAATTGCTCCACTCAAGGCAAGTAACAAAACCGCCTTTAGCAAAGGTGGCATCAAAAGACACATTTTGGAGAATGATCAACACTAAATATGCGAACATTTATTAGGCATGCATCTCAATAACTTCGTTAAGCATGAAGAAACAATTATCAAATTCAATATGTCTTCAATTGTGATTTTCATCTTGTATTTGTACATTCCAAAGGGGGGCAAACCACCTTGTGGAGGTAAAATACCTCATAAGCTTCACTTGCCCTTTTTAGAATATCTTTTCCTTTCCTTGCTTTAGCTCCCACGCTGACATTCTCTTTTTCGAATATAATACTAATTAGTTGCTTTTATAAAATAGAAATGAAAATTACTTTAAGGCAAATAAATTAATAATTAATTCAATTAAATACTTTAGTGGTAAAAACCACTTTTATTAAATATTCTATTAATTAAATAATAATTGCCTTAAGAGAAAATGATAAAAATCACTATTTTGGCAATTAATAATCAACTAATAAAATATAAACCCCCAAAGGATTCCTTTAGTCTATGGGGAAGTAGACTAAAGGTCTTCAATACTTATACTTGATGTGAAAATGGAGACATCACAGTCCTCCTTTCCCACAATTGTTTGCCTTCATGCAATCCAAAACAAAGCTTCCTTGATAGAGCATCTGCTAACACATTGTTTTTACCTCTCACATATCCAATATCAAAATCATAAGCTTGCACCTTGCTTATCCACTTTTGTTGTCTATCGTTCAACTCTTTTTGATTGAGGAAGAACCTCAAGCTATTGTGATCCAATTTTACAATGAATTTGCCACAAATCAAATATTGTCTAAACTTACTCAAAGCATGCATAATTGCCAACATCTCTTTGTCATAAATTGAATAAGCTTTCTCTGAATTCTTGAGTTTCCTACTCTCAAAAGCAATATGATGTCTATTCTGCATTTGGACAGCCCCTATCCCTTCATCTGAAACATCACATTCAACCACAAAAGGATTAGAGAAATCTAGAATAGCAAGAATAGGGCAAGAACACATTATCTCCTTGAGATTTTCAAATGCTAGTTGGGCTGTTTTGGACCATTTGAACGCTGCTTTCTTAGTCAAATCAGTTAAGGGGGCAGCAAGTTGTGAGAAATCTCACAAATTTCCTGTAATAGCTACAAAGACCATCGAAACCTTGCAACTGTGAGTGTAGAGGGAATAGGCCAATCCATGATAGCTGCAATTTTTTGTTGGTCCACTTGCACACCTTGTGCATTGATGACATGTCCTAAATGCAAAATCTCTATTAATCCAAACTCACACTTGGATTTTTTTGCAAAGAAAGAATGCTGCTCCAATGTGCCCAAGACCAAATCCAAGTGTCTCAAGTGCTCCTCCAAGGTTTTGCTATACACATGAATGTTATCAAAGAAAACTAGCACAAACTTTCTTAAATATTTGCCAAACATATTGTTCATACATGACTGAAAAGTAGCTGGGACATTAGTCAATCCAAAAGGCATAACCAAAAACTCAAAATGCCCAAAATGACATCTAAAAGCAGTTTTATGAACATCCTCTTCGTTTACTTTGATTTGGTGATAACAGGATCTTAAATCAATCTTGAAAAAACAAGTGGCACCATGTAACTCATCCATTAATTCATCAATCCTAGGTATTGGATACCTATCCTTGATGGTCTTCTTATTCAACAACCTGTAATCAATGCACATCCTCATAGTACCATCATTTTTTCTTCACTAGAACAAGTGAAGAAGCAAAAGGACTTGAGCTAGGCCTTATGTGTCTCATATCAAGTAATTCTTTCATGGTTTTTTCAAACTCTTCCTTAAAAGCTCTTGGATGGCGATAAGAAGTGACAATAACTGGTTTGGCACTCATTTCTAGCTCAATATTATGCCCAAAACCTCTATTTGGTGGCAAACCATAAGGTAAATCATCAAAGACATGAACATGTTTGTCTAAAATAGCTTGTAACTTATCATGAGGGGGCTGCTATTTTCTCTTTTCTGAATTTACTGCGATAAGGCAGCTTACTGCCCAAGCAATTTGATGTCTTCTAAAAGCCCTTTCCATCCTCTTCATAGACACCTTTTGTGGAGCACCATTTGCTAGACCCTTGAAGACCACTTCCTTGCCCTCTTTGAAGAATTTAAGTTCCATAGTTTTATAATTTTGAGTGAATTCACCTAAAGAATGCAACCATTGAACACCCAAAATAATATCAATATCTCCAATGTCAACAACATAAAAATCATCAATTACCTTGTGTTTCCCAAAAGTGAGTGGGAGTTGTGGCAACTTTTTAAAGCAAGAGGTGGTGAATCCATTCGTCATAGTCACATTGAAACCCTTGTAATCTGTGGCTTCTAATCCCATCTTCTTAACCAAGCCACCATCAATGAAACGGTGTGGCTCCACTATCAGCCAAGGTAATCACTCTTTGACCCTTCAATGTGCCTTTTACTTTGAAAGCATGATACTTGGGAGCTTTTGATAGAGAAACACGTGTGCTACCCAAGTCTTGTGTGTCCTCATGCACATACTCATCAACAACATTGCCATTCTTTTCATTATTAGTATCAACAATATCAAAATCTGAATCATCATCAATTAACTCAATGGAGTAAACATGTCCTTTACCCATGCAACGATGGCCTTTGGTCTATGGATTCTTGCAAGTGAAACATAAGCCTTGCCTTCTTAATTCATCTTTATCATCCCTCGTATTGCTGCTATAGGGAAACGATCTATGAGGTGGCACATATGGTGTATAAGGCTTCTTTGGTTGCTCATTGGGTGGTGCCCTAGGCTGCCCACTTTGTGCTCTTTGCTACCCCTCTAAAATTAGATCTTGGCTGCCCTGTATTTGCCCCTTTGGACAGTGAATAGGTATCTGCCTTTGGCTGCCTTTTTTGCCCTTCATAACCCCTGTATGCTAAACATTCTAAATCCAAAGCCTTAGTGATAGCATCTTGTAAAAAAAGAGGGTTAAAAGCCTTAACCAAACCCTTCAAAGGCTCAATCAAACCTTCAACAAACAAAACAACTAACCTCTTCTCACTACTATCGGCTACCATAGCTGAAACTTTTTGAAAATTGGCAACATACCTTTCAACATCATGATCTTGCTTGAGTTGTGCCAACTCACGAAAATGTATTTCCAGATTTTTTCTATTAAACCTCTCCATGATCCTTTTGCCAAACTCCTCCATGGTAGTAATAGCTCCGTGGCCTTGTGTGATTAAGCCATGAAACCACCACTCATGAGCAATACCCTCCAAATGTAGGGTGAAAAATTTTAGAGCCTCATCTTCAAACATGGGGTTAAGTGATGAATATGTCTCCAACTTCTACAACCATGATCTCACAAAAAGTTTATCAGTACCATCAAAAATAGGAAGAGAAGTCTTACCCATTGCAAATCTCTACAGGACTACATATCAGGAACCCTTGGCTTGGATCCTTCATCTCACAAAAATCCCGAAAAGGCAATAGTACTTGTGTGGCAAAGTTTAGGGCTGCATACACTTTTTGACGAATCTCCTGTGTATCATCCCTTGGCATCCTCATCTCTACTACCGGTTCTCTCTATAGAAAAACGGCCTTGAAGAATTTATGAGGGGGGTTAATAGAAATCCTCTCATTATCACTTGAATTTCCTTTTCCATTGAAGGGGTGGTCTCTACTGGGAGTTTTAGTATCATTCAATATAGCCGCAATTTGTATACCCCAAGTATGCTGAAGATCTTTTTGGCTCTCTTTGATCAAGCTTTGCAAAAACGTAACCTGCTATGAAGTAAATCCATTAAGCTTTTGATCCATCATGGTCTTTTTCCATTTCTGATAATACATGATCTCTTTACTTGCTTGCATCCAACAACCAACTCACAGGTAGACAAGATCGGTGCTTTGATACCATTGTAATGTCCCCAAATGGGACGATTTAACAAAAAATGGGTTTTCCCCTAAATCCACAAATTCTGAAATAAAAATCAGCTAACCCTAGTTTGCAATAAATGCTTCAAAACCCTTACCAAACCCTCAAAGACCCTAGGCACCAAAATGCAAGGGACGTGAAGACAAATTCCAGCCACTAATTTATCCAAAATTCAGCTAAATATTTGCAAATATAAGCAATAAATTGATAAATGGAAAATTGTACCTTTTTGCCAAATTATTGAGGATCAAATGCAACTTTATGATGGCTGTAAAAATATGATTTTTCTCTCAAACACAGGGGCTGTTCTTTGCTATTTTCTGCTTCAAACCCTCACCAAACATATGCTACATGTGCCCAAAAATCAAAGAAAATACCAGCGAACCCCTAGGACATCCAAAATGTCCCAAAAAGTCCTCCAAGCCAATCGCCCAAGTCGTCAAGGTGAAGGAAAAATTGCAGAATATTTATTGAGCAAGATCCCTCCTTTCACAAGTGAAAATGATCACGAAACTTGTCAAAAATAAATAAATAATAATCTGAAAATTATTATTTAATATTATATGAATTTAGAGTCTCAAATCTTACACAAATCTTCTCCAAAACTCCACGCCAATATGCAAATAATTAGTAAATAATTTCAGAATATTAATTTGCACAAATAGACCTTAAAAGGGGTCTCCGAACCTTTAATCAAAACTCCAAAACATGTCGCTCCACTGGCAAAATTAGTGCAAATCATAATCATAAATATTATGCATCAAATTGACTTCAAATAATCCACGAAAACTTCACAGAAGTCTCAAAGCAAATTGCCCCACTTTAGGGAAAGTAACAAAATCTTCTTTAGCAAAGGTGGCGTCAAAAGACACTTTTTGTAGAATGATTAATACCAAATCTGCGAACACTTATTGGGCATGCATCTCAATATCTTCTTCAAACATGAAGAAACAATTATTAAATTCAACATGTCTTCAATTGTGATCTTCACTTTGTATTTGTACCTTCCAAAGTGGGGCGAACCACCTTGGAGAGGTAAAATACCTCATAAGCCTCACTTGCCTTTTTTATATCTTTTCCTTTACTTGCTTTAGCTCCCAAGTCAACATTCTCCTTTTCGAATATAATATTAATTAATTGTCTTAATAAGATAGTAATTAAAATTACATTAAAGCAAATAAATTAATAATTAATTAAATTAAATACTTTAGTGGTAAAAACCATTTTTATCAAATATTCTATTAATTAAATAATAATTGCCTTAAGAGAATGATAAAAATCACTATTTTGGCAATTAATAATTAACTAATAAAATATAACCCCCAAAAAGATTCTTTTAGTCTATGGGGAAGTAGACTAAAGGTCTTTAATACTTGCTTATACTTGATGTGAAAATGGGGACATCACACTTATGAGCAAAGTGTTGAAGCTATTTTTAGGCAAATTTGTCATTGTGTACTCGGATGACATTCTAATATTCAACAAGACAAAGGAGGAACACTTAGCACATTTGAAAAAAGTGTTGCAATGGTTGAAAGAAGAGAAGTTGTTGAGAAATGTGAAGTGTTGCTTCATGAAGAGGAGCTCCTATTCTTGGCTTTTGTGATACCCCAAGAAAGTTTGAAGATGGATTCGGAGAAAGTGCATGCCAACTTTGAGTGGTCATCACCAAGGAGCGCGTTTGAAGTGCGAAGTTTTCATGGCTTAGCGAGTTTTTATAGGAAGCTCATCATAAATTTCTTTAGAATGTGCGCAACAATCACAAAGGTGATGAAAGGAGATTGTAAGGATTTTGTCTGGACAATGGAAGTAGAGCATAGTTTCCAGTAGTTGAAGGAGAAAGCTACTTAGCAGCTAGTGTTGGTGCTGCTATATTTCGTAGACAAAGCATTCCAAGTGGATTGTGATACTAGTGGTGTAGAGATTGGAGCAATTTTGAGCTAAGAGCGTAGGCCTATAACTTGCTTCAGTGAGATGTTGAACGACACAAAGAGGAAATATTTGGTCTTTGACCTAGAATTTTATGCCATTGTGTAAGCGCTCAAGAAGTAGAGGCACTATTTGTTGCCAAAGAGTTTGCATTGTACACAAACCATCAGGCATTAGAGTTTATAAACAACAAAGAGAAGTTGAATCAGCGACACATGAAGTGGGTTGGGTTCCTACATGGTTACTCATTGTGTTGGAACACAAAAGTGGAAAATCAAACAAGGTTGCAGATGCGTTGAACAAAATGATTCTCTTGTTGAACAAAATGTGAGTGGAAGTTATGGGGTTTGATTCCATGGAGGAGCTATATGGGTAAGGCAAAGATTTTCGAAGCATTTGTAGAACCAACAAATGTGGATAGAACACTGTGGTTGGATTACTTTGTGCAAGAGGGGATGTTGTTCAAAGGAGTGTGATTGTGCATACCAAGGGTGTGGTTGCGCGAGAACTTGATAAAGGAAAAGCATGGTGGAGGCTTAGCAGGGCATTTTGGGAGTGAGAAAACATTCACAAAATTTGTAGAAAGTTACTTTTGGACAAGGATGGACAAAAATATGCGCAAATATGTGCAAGAGTGCAAAATTTGCTAGTTGGCAAAGGGGAAGAGTAAAAATGTAGGGTTGTATCAACTATTGCCTATTATGTGCAAAATGTGGGATGACATTAGCATGGACTTTGTGCTAGGATTGCCAAGAACAGAGAGAGGTAGCGATTCCATATTTGTAGTGCTGGATAGATTTTGAAAAATGGCGCATTTCATTACATGCAAAAAGACAAGTGATGCAATGAGCACTGCACAACATAGTGTTAGACAAAGATGCTATGTTTGTAGGCCATTTTTGGCACATAGTGTGGAAGAAGTTGAGAATGGAATTGAGTTTTAGTTTAGTGTGCCATTCGTAGACCGATGGACAAACTTAGGTTATGAACAAAAGCCTTTGAAACTTATTTAGATGTTTGGTTGGAGATAAACCAAAGCAATGGGACATGGTATTGGTGCATGGAAAATTTGCGTATAATGATTTAGTGTATTGAAGTACTATGAAAACACCTTTCCAGATTGTGTGCCAAAGTAATTCAAAGGGAATTACAAAGTTAAGAGAACTCAATGCGGCGCATGGAAGAAGCAAAAAATGAAAAGTCTAAGCAGAATATTTGTAGGAAATACACCAAAAGGTGTGAAAGCAGTTGGAGCAGAGTAGTTTGTAGTACAGACAATGCCCAAACATAAGGTGGATAAATAAAGAATTTGAAGTGAGAGATTCAGTATTGGTGCATTTGTACAAGGAGAGGTTCCCTCGCAGAAGGTATAACAAGTTGAAGTGGAAGAAGATAGGGCCATGTAAAATGTTGTGCAATTTTTTAGCAAATGCATATGAGATCGAAGTGCTTGAAGTCATGGACATATCACCTATATTTAGTGTGGCTGATTTGTATGAATATCATGAAGGGTAGAATGATGATGATCAAAATTTCAAGTACCTGAATTGGAGAGCACAAGTACCGTAGGAGGAAATAAAGGCCATTTTGGACTCAAGGTTGTCAAGAGGAGTGCAAGAAAGAATATAAGTAAAATTTCGTGAAGTGGAAAATTGTGCAATAGAGAACTCGACATTGTTGGATCTCACAAAGATTGGTTTTTATGGCAATACTCTTGCTAATTTCAACATGTGAGTAGGAGCTCACGTTTTCAGTTACCTTAGGTGTCTGATATAGGAACATCCCTGGTGAAGAGCAATCTTGCAACACCCAAAAGCATCTTAATCTAGTTTTGTGATTAAGGTTTCAACATGTGTCGTACATAAGGGCACCTATGTAACCTGTTGTTTACATTAATATATACAATCAAAACCTTTGTGTTTCAGATCTAAGTGTGTGTTTATCTAGCTGCTGGGTTAGGGCTTTCCTTCATTGGAAACCCCATCCCTATGACTACACTAGAATATTGCCATTATACCACAAGTCGATCAAATACCTAAATCCTCTTGGACCAAGGTTATTCAAATTCTGAAGAATATACTTAGATTTCCCAAGTGCACCTTGTGTGGGTTTGTTCTTTGCTTGGGGTTTTGTATGAATCTCAAGTGTGTTGATGGGAAGGAAATTTATTTCAGCTGGGATATATTGGTGTAAACTACCTTCATACTTGAGTATATTGATATTCTTGATGTCATGGATACCCTATCACATTTTTGAAGCATGCTATTTATTGGTGCACTCTTATATAGCCTACACTGATTTTGTTTGAGTTTATGCCATTGGATTATTTTATTCTCTTATGACCAATGGGTTAGCAGTTATTCTGTAGGACTGATTTGTGTTGGTGCATAAGTGGCACCATGGTAATCGTATTTTGTCGTAGTTTACTTAATCCATTATAAATTCTAATGTGGCATCCTAGTTTGTGGGGTGTAACTTGGAAGAGGTGTGTGCTCTAAATTGTGGGTGAATGAACACGTATAGTCTAAAACATATAGTCCCTATTGTATTAAGTGGGGTACCCTTAAGTGGCGGTTATCCCTTAATATGCCTATAAATAGAGGGGTTGTGTCTTTTGTTTGGCAATACAAGCACATTGGCATCTTCTGATACTATTCCATTCGTTTGTGCTCTTGGCTTTTTCTTTCTATGTGATGTTGGTCTATTGTGATGATGCTATGCAATGATGGAGTAGAGTAGTTGTTTGTTATTTCAGGAATCTTGGTTAAAGGGCTAACTCAATTCACAAATTTGGTTCTAAAATGGTAACAAAGCATTAGGGTTATTTCTATCAAGGTTTTGAAGGTTTGGAACAAAATTTCAACTACATTGTAGGGAAATGCCTCAAGCCCACGCTTTTTTGCTTAGAAATGTTTTTGGTATGGAAATGATCTGGAAACGTCCAGGCGCATGTCAAAAATGTTTGGAAACTTTTTGGGCGTTTCCATCATGGACTTGGGCGTTTCTAGGCTGTTTTCGGTGGAAAAGTCATTGATTAGGTGAAAAAAACAGCTAAAACATTAAAATAAAAACCTAATCTTCTAGAATACACTATGTTAAATCTATATAGACACACTCAATGCAATGGCAAAACACACTCTCATCATTGATGTTTTTTACAAGAGCAAGGACAAAGTTAGGAGGCAACCATTGCAACAAGGAGAAGTTTGGAGGCAACCATTGCAATGAGGAGGAGTTTAGATGCAGCCATTGCAGCAACGAGTTTGGAGGCAGCCATTGCTGTTTTTAAAAGAGCAAGGAGGAATTTAGCAACAAGTTGGAGAGGAATTTAGAAGAATATTGAATGTTTTGAATTTTCATGAATACTATATTTTTTAAGTGTTTTATCTTTTATGGATTAAGAATGAGTATTATGCATTGTTTTTATATATATTTATATTTTTTATAGTATATTGTATGGACATTTCCAAACCAAGGGTTTTTGAAAATCCATGTTTTCGCATTTTGGACCCATTTGCATTTTGTGGCATCGTAGAATTTCAATTGCGGCAGTTTGAGGCTGAATCTTTCTATTCTATTCTAGCTAGTGATAGATTGAGTCATTTATGCAGCTACTATAGGTGGTTTGTGAAGGATTTTTCACAGCTCGCTGCCCCACTAACGGATTTGACAAAGAAATGAGCTTTCAGCTGGTCAAAAACAGCCATGGAGGCCTTTAAAAAGCTCAAGAAAGTGATGAGTACTTGTCTAGTATTTGTTGCAGATTTCACCATTCCGTTTGTCTTGGAATGTGATGCTTCCGGGGAAGGTATAGTGGCTGTCCTAATACAAAAAGGACATCCTATTGCTTTTGAAAGTAGAAAACTCAAGGAGGTGGAGCGTAGATTCTCCATCTATGACAATGAAATGCTGGCCATCATGCACGCTTTGGCCAAATTCAGACAATATTTGATTTGTGGAAGATTTGTGGTGAAAATGGACCACAATAGCTTGAAGGATTTCCTCAACCAAATTGATTTGAATGATAGGCGGCAAAAATGGGCGAGTAAATTGCAATCTTATGATTTTGATATTGAATATGTCAAGGGGAAAAACAATGTAGTTGCTGATGCATTGTCCAGGAGGCCTGTTTTATATTCTGAGTGAAATTACAGCAGATTGGAAGGCTGTAATCACAGCTGAGTATGCAAAATATGGATTTACTACAGTTGTCATGGAATGTAAAATTGATGATGAAAGGTACAAGGTGGTTGATGGTCTGATTTTATACAAAAATAGGGCCTCTTTAATGCTTAAAACCAAGTTGAAACAACAAATAATGAAGGCTATACATGATATTTCTATGGTTGGTCATCCTAGGTACTTCAAAATGTCCAAGCGAGGCAGAGGTTCTTTTGGAAGGGCTTTAAAGAGGAGATTATTCAATACATCTGAGAGTGCATGTTTGCTAATGAAACATGGATGAACACACTTTTCTAGCTGGTCTTTTGCAGCCCTTAACGGTTTCCACACAAAAATGGGAACGCATATCAATGGATTTCATCACGGGGCTGTGCATGGCACAAGTTAAGAATAGTATGTTCATATTGGTGGATAGACTACTAAATATGCGGATTTTTTTGCACTTTCAGCTGAGTATAATGCTCCCATAGTGGCCGATATTTTTTTCACAGAAGTATTTAAACTTCATGGCACAAGTTAAGAATAGTATGTTCGTATTGGTGGATAGACTACTAAATATGCGTATTTTTTTTGCACTTTCAGCTGAGTATAATGCTCCCATAATGTTTTTTGGGCTGCCTAAAAACATTTTAAGTGATAGAGAGCAGGTTCATGAGTCTCTTTTGGAAAGAACTCTTCTATTTGGTGGGCACAGAGTGTCTCTCAGTACTAGCTGCCACCCACAAACTGATGTGCAGACTGAAATAGTGAACAAATTGGTGGAAGGATACCTCTGAAACTACGTTTCAAGACAACAAACAATGTGGAATAAGTGGCTGTACATGGTTGAGTATTGCTACGATACGTCATACCACATGTCAATTGGTATGTCACCGTTTAAGGCCTTGTATGGGTATGATGCTTTTTCCTTTGTAGTCCTTATTTTAACCGATAGTAGAGTGCCTGGGGATGCAGATTTGGTATAACAGAGCCTTGATATTTTGGAGCAGCTCAAAAGAAATCTTCAATATGCTCAAAACCAACAGAAATTGTATGCGGACTAGCATCAGATGGAGTGAACTTTTGAGGTAGGTGACATAGTATTTTTAATATTTCAGCCATATAGACAATCTTCCATCAAGCAAATTGGAGAGGTAAAAGCTTAAACCCCACTTTTATGGTCCTTACAAAGTTCTAAGGAGGGTTGGAGAAGTTGCTTACGAGCTAGAGTTGCCCGAAGGTAGCCTGATTCACAATGTATTTCATGTTTCATGCCTCAAAAAGGCACATGGGCAGCACATCACTCCTTACATTGATTTGTCGCCACTTTATCGTGAAGGCAATTTTAATTTGGTTCCGAATTCTGTCATAGAATTTCATGAAATAAAACTTAGGAACTGAAGCATCATGGAATACTTGGTTCGTTGGAAGGATTTGCCTCTTGAGGATGCTACTTGGGAAGGGGCAGCCATTCTGCAACATCCAAACTT